>JAJNNQ010000075.1:17350000-17950000 GCA_027886175.1 Phylloscopus collybita | reverse complement strand
TGCCTGGGAAATGTGATGGGCCCAGAGTCACATTTCAAAGGAGCTCACAGGAAGCCAGATCTGTGGTTTGAAACTTCAATCTTACAACTTTTTCTACTAAAGAAGAGATTTCTATGTCAGCTTGAGCTGCACCTCATTGCAACTATTGTTTATACCACTCCAAAGAGCCTTGCAGGTCTCTCTCACATCACACAGCTCAGACCCAGAAAGGAGCTGTGTGTGCCTAGCATTTTTATTGTCCCTGGTCACTGATTTTGGACAGCTGCAAAGCATGTGCTGTGTGCAAGTTATTTCCTTCCCTACATTATACTTTAACAAGATAGAGCCTTCCAGAAGAGAAGAGATTATTTGAATACTATAAATTGTTTTGAACTGTTGTAGAAAACCTTCTGTTAGAGCTAGGCAGTACTGGGGAGTATTCTCTTCTTCCCATTTTTTAGGCCATATTAAAGTGTACAGGAAATATAAAATTGCACCAAGGTCCTTGATTCTAGTGATCATATGTAAAGAAATATTAGTAAGGAAGAGATCCACATGCAGATGTGCAGTCACATATATCTTTGATTGTTTCTCATTTTCTTTCATAAAAATTGTATTGGTGTTGGTCACTAAATTTAATAACAGAAGTCACATACATCATGACTGATCTCATTGATGGGAGATAAAGTCTCACACTTGAATTTACATTCTTACTACTGACCCTGTTGTCAACTGTGAATCCATTATCTTGCTTTGACTAATGTTTTCTTTAATTTTAGCTAATGTATGTCACAGCTTTCATATTGAGTTATATGCTGGCATGATCTTGTAGGAGCCAGCACTGCTGTTACCCTGTCAACACCAGGTTTCAGAAGGAATTCCTTCGGTCAGTCTGCCTTCAGTGCTGTGCCCCTCAAATTTGAAGTTCATCCCTACAGAGGGTTGTCTTGCTGGTTCAATATCTCTTTCAGTTGTTTTCCTAATGCCTTCCACTTACTAGGTTACTGTTTTCTTTAGGGAGTGCCTTGGAAAGACGTTTAAAAATATCTATTTTAATAAACACATATATGGGGAAGCAAGAGAGAGGCAGAAACATTCAACAGGTATCTAAAATACTTTTTCCTGTGCTACAATTCCTCTGAAGATACTTCACTGAAAGATATTTTGTGAATTATTGTTCCATGTTGTATATTTAAAGCAACCAAGAAACAAGCATTTTAGGAAGACTAGTACTATCTCCTTAAATAAGATTATAATACACTTGGTATTGTTTAATCAATATTGAGAGAAAATACTTCCATTGTCCTAAATGAGCACCTATGGTGTATTTTGGACCTGTTACAAGAAATGCTAAAGTGAGAAGATTTTGGGGTGACCTGATTAATTTTATTGAATTTTTGTTACTCTTGAGTAATCTGATTTACTCACGCAAGTGCCAACAGAGACTTCATGCCAATCCACAGCACACTATCAAGTTATTTTTGTCTCCCCCATCTAACCTAGTTTTCAGCATCTATACCAAAGCCAAACTGCCATGATGAAAATCTCAAGGCTGGAGAAAGAGAGGTTGAAAGTTACTTAAGCCTGAGAGAATTTTGGCACAAAGGTGGTAGAATAGATCTTTGTGAGGAATTCACCAAAAGTGCAGGTATAGAAGAAACTGGAACAAATTCTTCCTCATGTACCAACTAAGCCATGCTGTAACTGGTAGGTTTCTTTGTGTAAATGAGAGGAGGCTTTGGCTGAGCATTTATCTAATAGGTTAAATGTAAATAGAGTCCAGTAGAGAACTGTACTTTCCACACTAATCTGAGTTACTGCTGGGAGTTAAACTATGTGTGTCCCTTTCTTATATTAAAGAAAATGAGTAGGAGAAATATAATCTTATCACTTGCTGATATTTCATAGAGATGGAAGTAGGAAGAGGCTTTAGCTTTCTTCAACTGTTTATTCTTCTTTATTTTTCTTCTGAACATGAATCTCTCTTCTCAGGAAAACTGCTGCTTCGGATGCAGCAGTGCTTAAACCTCTGCCCAGTGCTTAAACCAAACTGAATCTGAGCCTTTTCCAGGAAGACTGGGAGGAGATTTGAAAACCTTGAGCTAAGATTAAAAAAATAAATGTGGTGTCTCAGCACTGCTGCTTTCACTTGGGATTCAAACTCAGGTCAGATGGGCCATCCTTACCTAAATTCCTGAGAAGTCCCAGCCAGGAAAAGTTCATTCTTCTTGGGCTGTCAGAGGTGACACAGGCATTTTACAAGTGACCCTGATGCCAAATTTGTAGATCTCATTTCCTTTAGAGACAGATTTGGAAGGAGCACTGAGTATGATAGGAAAGGAGAAGGAGAACTCTGGCCAGGCAACTTCCTGCCCTGTAGAAGAAACTGGACCTCTGGCTGCAAGAAGAGGGATGGCATCTCTTGCAAGAAGGATTGTTTGATCAACTGAAACAGAGCAACCTCAATAACAGAAGCATCTTTTTCCCTTGCAAGAGATTTAGGAGGTTTGTGAAGACTCACTTGTAATTAGTGTGTCAGGAAACAGAGTCAACTAGAACAGACTAATGAAATAGATGTTAAAAAAATTCAATGTTCAAAGGTGCAGCATGGCCTGTAACTGCAAATTCCTTTTGAGTACCAGCTTGTGAAATTGTAATGTTGGTACATTTTTTTCCTGCTTACTGGTTTAGTTGATATTTCAGCTTTGATTTGTAAGAGTTAAATTAAAATAAACTGTACTCTTTTTATATATAAACATCAAAAGCAAGATGTTTGCTAATAGCAGAAAATACTCACAATTCTTTATGAATATTACATTGATTGTGACCAAAATATAGCACTTCTAACCTACCTTGTAAACTTTATTTTAATTTTCATTTACACTGCCTATATGAATATGTGGCGATTGAAAGGAGAGACACTGTGGCAGGACTTGACCTATGAAATAAAGCTTATTTACAGTGAAATATAATCTTTTTGAAATTCCTTGGTGTATCTACAGTGTTGAATTTTTTCTGTACCTCCTCAGCCTCTAACACTGCTGCATGTCACTGTTTAGTCGTGGTTGCTGTGACAAAAGGAAAATGTCTCTCCAGCTGCCACAGAGCCACATGGGCTCTCTCAAGGGACAAAGTAATGGTGAAAGAGGAAGAAAGGGAATGGGAGATGAATTTTCTGTTGGTGTCATTCTGTTACCAGTTATGTGATAAAGTAAGCCCACAGGTGCTGGATGTTTCATAGAGGGAGGGATGTTAACTCTCTTTCTGCTCTGCCTTTAGAAACACTTCCCAAATCTCCCTAATCCATTAATCTATTTTTGTGCTTTTTTTTAATTTCTGAGGAAATAGGCACAGATTGTGCAATTTGAGGTTGAAGAAACTTATCTGACTATGGATTGATGAGCCAGTTATGGATAGCAGGAGCAATTTATAAAACATTCTGGCTAACATCTAAAACTAACTAATGAACCTAAAGATACCGTTAAAATATTTAAGTGCAGTAGTTCTCTCCCCACTCCCTGCTTATCTTTTTAATGCCTCCTTATACTTCAGCTAAATTAGTGAATTACAAGAAAGTGTCATTTATCTGTTAAGTGTCAATGCAGAATGACACCTTTTTACTAGCTTATATTCCTCAGTGTGTCCGAGTCACACTTGAATCTGTTTAGTGTCTCAGTAAAGACCATGCTTTTCCACAATTTTAGTTGTTAACACAGACCACTAAATATGTTTTTGGTGTTTTCAGCAGTTTGCAAAGTCTGTTTAAGAGTTTCCTGCTTCAGAAAGAAGATTTATGCTTCTAAAGAAACAGAACACAACCCCTCCTGATCCCATCCTGATCCCTTTCTATCTTCTCCCCTGCCCATTTCTGCAAAAAGGAATCTGCAGGCGTCCAGAGGAATGTCTCTCTACATTTCTGTGCGCAGATTATACAAAGCAAATAATTAGGACTCAGGATAAGTTAATTTCAACTTTATTGCCTCCTACCTCTAACTGATTTCAGTATCTTGGAGTAAGTCCTTAGCGCAAATGAGCTAATTACTAATGCATTCAAGAAGAAAAACTTAACACCCCTAGGTTTTCTTTTTTTTTTTTTTTTTTTTTTTTTTTTTTTTTTTTGCAATTAGGGTAACTCTGTACTTCTGCCTTAAGTCAAAAATTTTCAGTCAAAGTTAAGTTCCTTACTTTGATTGCAGATTACCAAAAAGAGGAACAATATTACTAGATCTACTTTTAACTACAAAAGGGTTATGATATCAGCAAATCACTGGAAACATTCAGATTTGGAGGACTTCACACAAAAGTGGGTTAAACCAAGTGAAAACCAATTCTAGTGCTAAAGACTTATCTCTTGACCTATAACTGTGAAAGTAACAACACTGCCAAAATAAAGAGCAGTACCTTAGCCCTAGGTATCAGGGTATACTATAGGATTTTAGAATTAACCTCAGCTGGAGCTAGTTTATAAAATACAGTAAAGAAGCTTAATATAGAAAAAAATGTTCTTTTCTTATACTTCTCAGTGCTTTTCACTGTAGGGAAATTGGTTTTGAATCTAAATGAAAATTTCTCAAATTTACTCAAGTTCTTGGTGAATTTTCAGGGCAATCAGTTGCCACACCAATGCAAATTCTGATAAATTCATCTTTTAGAAGCAGTTCTGTCTGTCCCATGCTGTTGACAAAGTTAATTTTCCACACTTACAAAAGAGTGTTCTTAACTTTATATCTGATTCTAATTTATACTCTTAGTGTATTATTAATATATGACCTTTTTTAAAAAGTCACTATAACTGTGTAGCCTTCTTTTTGTCTTCATTTTTTTTTATTTGTAGGTATCTGTACACGTTTTACTTCCTTCAGCTGTATCAACTATTGATCTCTGGTTTGGAACTTATGCTATCCAATAGGGGCTCGTAATTTTATCCATAATGGGTAAAAGAGAATGAAAAAAGGGTTATGTTTCTCATTTTCTATATATTAGGGCCTGGAAGCACAAGTTTCATGAATATTGTTTGTATCTGTAGATTTATACATATGGTACTATTCAAATTCTATTAATGATGAAGACTCTTTCAAATTTTATTGATTTTCTAAATGAGTTTTCCGCTGTCTCTACATGGTATTGAAATCTCTGTAAGAGCCAGACCAAGCTTCCCTTCTTTCCCAGATCTAATTCACTTCAGAAGAGATAACCAATAATGCTTTCTTCTAGAAGGATAAAGTGCTATTTCATGCAATATACAATATATTTAATTATTTTTAATTTAATTGTTTTATTTTACTTTGAGTGAGGAGTGATTTTTCCTGATTTCCTACTAAGAAGCAGTAAGACTTCTAATTTAATATGTAATTTAAATAACATTTTTCTCTTCATACCTATATATGGAGAGCTATTATTATATACAGACCATCAAGCAAAACACAATAGTTGGAAAAAAAGTTTGCAGAAGAAATACTTTGCCTGTGAAATGGTCTGTTTCCAAAGTACAAAGGTGTAAAGTGAGACAGGTAGAACTACCTGAATTTGGAGTATATGTTGAACAGACAATAAGGAGAGCATCAGTATACCACTGCATACTCTAGGAAGTGCATATATCCTGCCTGCTCTGCGCAGGCCTTGTCCTCCCATCTCTGAAAAGATACAACACTGGAACAGGAACAGAAAAGGATATCTGAAAGGTGAAAGAGTTTCTGTACAAGGAACATCTTATGTAGACTACAACTTGGCAAGCTGGAAAAGAACATCTGAGGGTATCCAGCAAAAGCCTGGAGAAGTGTGAGAAGAGACTGGAAGTCATCATTTTATATTTTTTAGTGCAGAGACAAATGGATGTAGCAATTAACAAGCTAAAACTTCACAAAAGCAGACATTTTATATATCAAGTAGTCAAACTAAAAGCTACTCACCAAAAGTTATCCCTCTAAGGACTGAATCTCATATGGCAGGTGACATATACACTGAGTGGTATAGATCTTAGTATCAATTGATTAAATTCTAGGTGGAGTGTCACTGTTCCTGTGGAGATATTTGCCTGCACCTGGAAATCAGTACATATTTTACATAATTGTCTGACACTGGGACGTGGCTTAACTAATTTTTGTTCATATGCTTATCTGGCCATGATAGTGCTGTTTAATTCCTAAGAGCTTTCGATGATAAAAATTAAAATCAAGTTATTAAACAGGTTTTGTTCCCCTTCTACCTCTATTAATTATCTCATTTGATAAAAATATTGCATAAAATGAAGATTTGTCATAAAATGACAATTTAATCTTGTATATCAGCAAATAAATACTAATGGTACAGAACCTATATCTAATTCTTAATCAGACTATTTTTTTAATACTTTCATTCATCTTATGGCATTGCTTTAGCAACTTTTGTCCAAGAGTCACTACTTTGGCATGGATGTAACAGAATCTCTCTTGATGACTGACATGAGACCTTCATTCCTTGCTGGTGAGATAAACTCATCCTTGGAAATCAGAAAGGATGAAGGTGATATATTATTCTTGGTGGTTTTTGCTTTGTTTGTTTTTCTCCACTGGAAGTCTCTCTCCTTTACAATTGAGATAGTTCCCTTAATATCTTCCATTTAAATTAAAGGTAAGGATTTGCATATGCAGTGGTAAATGAAAGCCACTGGAAAAGATTTTATGATTTGTTACATTCATGCACAAGAGTAATTTTACTAAATTAAACAAAACTCTATATCAATAGCACAAAACCAACTTTTGCCTCTGCCTCTCAATTTTAGGTGTTTTGACACACTATCACCTAATTACAGCAAACAAGACATTGTGGTACCTTTCCACATCAAAAAGTGGTTTCATTGCTATCCTGAAACCATACTTTGAAATTTCAGGTGCAATTGTAAATCCTTTTTGTCTGTTAGAGGGCTTTGTAATCATTGCAGTGAAAAGACAGTTACCAGATTCTCTACAATAGAAGTTCCCTCCAGAGTTTTCAAGTTTTTAGATGAACTTAGATTTCCATGAGCAGCTCTTATTTCTTGTGAAAATGAGAGAAGATGTGGAAATTTCTCTATTCAAACAAAATCTCCATCAAACAAAAAATCAGTTAAAAATCCTTAATGAGTGCTGCTTTCTGATGAGCTTTATCAAAGCTTCACAGGAAAAAGGGGTGAAAATGCATGAGCTAGGATTTATAAATCTATGGCAACTATGAAAACGTCACTTCTAACATAGAGATTAATACTGTCATTAGCACAGAGTATGAAAGAATGTTACACATCTCCTTTTAGCACTGGCATAAGTTTGAGAGAAATTGCTTAGAGAGGCAAGAACAAGCCAAGAATCTTGCTTCCCTCCTACTTCAGGATCCATTTCTTCCTGCTGAAAGTTTGATTTCCTTGGTGCCTGCCATACAGAAGCTAGAGCACTTTCCTAGGTCATTTCTCTTGCAACCTGAAGTTGTAGTTGGCAAATTGTATGTTCACAAAAGTAATTTACTGTAATTTTTTGAAGAATAATTAGAACACAAGGTAGGGCTTAGTTTGAACTTAGCTACATCTAATTTTTATACTTTCTGCACTATTTAAAACAGTTAGTTGATGTTGTCAATAATTCTAATGGAGAGCAATGCAAATCTCTAGACTGTAGCGTTCCAAGCTTGTTTTCAGGTTTTAGGGTATTTTCCAGCTTGTAGTGGTATATTGCAAAGAAAAACAGTACAATAAAAATAGATAGTCATTGTAGCCAGCATCAACAAGTAAGTGTCCAATTTTTCTGTATGTTTCTATCTAATTTTATCTTAGCCAAATTAATTGCTCCTTCAGTCTCCAGATTCTGAGAAATATAAAGAGCTACATGAGAATGAGCTCACTGTGATAATGTACATTACCAGGAGAGTTGGCCTAAAGTGAGAAAAGTGTTATCATATGAAAAAAACAGAGGCCAAGTCCAGGAGTGAAAGTCTTAGTGAGAAAACATTTTCATTAGAAAAAAAAATATATTCTCATTATCTATTTTCTGTTTCTCCATTGAAAAATCTTGCCAGTATCTAATTTTAGTGATATCAGCACATCGTCCTATTGCTGTGGATTTGTTGGTATGTCCAAACATTAAATGCAGATGAGGATTTAGTTGCATACCCTGCTCTCTTCAAATGCTCAGAAATTAATTGTCTGTAATAATCATCATTTCTTGCATTTCAGAACTTGAGTGAATTTAGTGCTCAGGAAAGCAGAGTCAAAACCAGCTCTGGCTGATATTTAGGGCTGGTGCAGGTGTCTTGCAAACTTTACCTCTGTGCTGCCCCAACTATGACTTGCATTGACCTACTAATTCAAAATAAATGCTAACAAATTAAAAGGAGAATCTGAAATGCTGGCAATAACTAAAGACAATTATGATACCATTGCATATTATGACATTATTTACTGCTTTTTGGATGTCGTTGGTACAAAGGTAAGATAAATGTCTGTATTTCCAGCTAGATATAAAATGCTTTGTGGTCAAAGCAGCTCAAGCTCAACCCTCCCTCAAAGAGTGTCTCTTCACCATTGCTGAATGACCTCGAGATTAGAGGTTGCAAGATCCTAATAGTACCAAGGCTGTGGTTCCAATCCCCCTACAAGCCATTCATTTAAGAGGTGGACTTGATGATCTTTGTGGGTCCCTTCCAACCCAGAATACTCTGTGATCTGGAAATAAATACTAAATATAATAGACCCCAACCAAACAGGTTGATTCACTTGCTCCTAAGTGGCTTCTGGGAATATTCAGGTTTTCTGAGTAAATTTAGTTATTCTAAATTGTAAACAAGGCCTTCACAAATAAATATGTTTCCAGAAAGACCGTACCAAAACAGGAGTCTGAACATGTTCTATTTACAATAGTCAGACTTACACGCTAATTTAGGAAAAAACTTGTACTGTAAGTACCCTATTAAATCAGTTAAAGTAAATATATCATTTTTACTTCAATGTGTTTGTGATATTACAACAAACATGAGATCATGAACCATTAAAATTACAACTCTAGAAGTCCAGAACCTGTTTACATAGCTGTAGTTGTGAATTTGAGTTGAAAGCAATGAGGCAGCTTTAAGCTATGTAATATGATTTGTTAACATACTCTGGAATGCAGACAGGTAGCCCCACTGATGACCATAAGGAGAATGCAGGAAATTTATTTTCCTTGTCAAGGAGTTATTCAAAAGTACTGGGGCAAGTGAGAGTTTCAGATGTTGCAAACATAAACCTTTTGCAAAAGAAAATATTTAGATACCACTCCCAGATGCTCGTGAAATCCAAGAGGGTTAATGCACTATTTTTGACTGCTACTCATATAAATTTAATATCTTTTCTGACTACCTATAAGAATTTTGAATATCTCTACCCCATGAGTTTGTCAAGAAGTTGAATAATGAAATGGCTGCAAGAGCTGCTCCTTGTAATCAGAATTAAAACCAGACAGAAGGGGAAAGGTCTCATGTAGGAGAAAGTTAATTCCAAAAAATTTGAATCACCTGTCTGCAAATGAGGGTGATGATATGAAGCATAAATCTAATTTTAGTTTTCTGTGATTGCAACTCAGAAATAATGAGCACCTTCTAAGTAAGCTATACACATTCTCAATTGTGAATTAGCAAAAGAACAACAGTTTGGTTTTCCACTGAATTTTTATCTGCTGAAACTTTCCTTACTGCTTTCAACTGGTTTTTCCTAAATTTTGTGCACCATATTGTGTAACTATATGTGAATATTAGAAAACATCATAAACCAAAAGTACCAAACATTAAAACAAAGACATGCTAAAAGGGAAAGGAACCAAAATTGCCTTCTGCCAGTCAAGCAGAACTGGCACAGTTTCTGTGGGCTTGGGAATATAATTTCCCATTTCCTTGCTTGAGAGCCCACTACACTGCTTCCCTATGAAATATAAAAAATTGCTGACCCTTAAATCTAGAGCCATCCTGCTTCTTTGCCAGCCTTAATGGAGAGGCCAGAGAGTGGTCTCATCCTTCCCCACTCAAAAAAGCCAATTATTTCTCATCTCACCAGATCTGACTCTCTAGGCTAGGTCTGCATGTTTCCTGCTGTTGTGGGCTGTACCAAGGGGCTTTCCTTTAGATCCTAATGCCTGGGGTAATCCTGGTATCTAGCTCTTACTGCAGTTGAGGCCCCAGTCAATTTCCACCTCAGTACTGAGCCTTGAGATTCCAGGAGCTCTACTTAATTCGATGGTCTCAAAGAGTGATTTTGATTTGCTCTAAATCTAAATCAGAATCAAAATGGAATTTAGGTAAGCAGTTGTCATTATTGTAAGGAAAACCTTTTTTTCCTAAAGAAAGGAACTTTCTGATAACACAACAGAAAGATAACAAAAACCTTAAGAAAACAAGGCTGATACTGATTTTTAAGTCAAATACAACAAAAGGGCACTTTTTTTGGCTTTCTTTTCTTCTTTCAGCTCTTCCCTCAAGCTGTTGTTTGATGGATGAGATACTTTATCAGCAGTAATACCTGATCACTCAAATGTACTCTTTGACCACTTGTATCTGCCCCAGGTCAGAGATTCCATTTCAGATGTCCCAACACAGTGGTCTAAGTTCATGCTGTCAAAATGGAAATCAACTGTGTATTACCATTTGGCTTTGTTTTAAATAGAGGGAAGAGGACTTTTAGTTATCTTTCTGATAGTAAAGTTTAAGCCAGGGAAAATACATTGGATACTTTGTTGTTACTTCTGAGAGAAATGTGTATTGGCTTGATGTCAAAATGAGATTCTCATTTTTATTGGGTGCTTCTTTTAGTTTGGTTTCCTGACTATGTTTTACTAGTAATACAAAATCAAGTGTTGCTTTTATTTTCAGTTGAACCAGTGTTTTACTTCAAGTACAAATCACTGACACTAGGAAACTTTTGGAAGACTTTGTTAGGTCCTTCTGATGAGTATCAGAAGCCTGGAGATTGGAAAACAAAATTAAGAAAAAGAGAAATTGCAATTAGAATTTAAAATATTTGCTATCTCATGAAAATCAAGCAAATAAGATAATTTTATCCACTTTCTAACAGACTTTTCATACAGTAGAAAAAAAATAAATACAGGCCAGGACTTTAACTCAAAGCTGGGTTGCTGCAGCATTTTCAGTACAATCTTGAAACACTTCAGTGTAGCAGAAGCAAAAATATTCTGAGCCTTTGAAAGCTGGGAGCCTTTCCTTCAGATGAGGTGGCAGTAATAAACCCACGTCTGGTTTTCAACCCTGCCTCAAATAACGAGCAAAATCAAGCAATAGGTCACCTCAAATGCTTTCCAGAACTAACCCAGGAAGATATGTTGTAAATCTGCAACAAATGTAGAAAATGTTACTGTTTTATTACTAATGACAGTTTATAAAATGGCATAGTATTGTTATAATAATACAGTATAATGGTTTATGGTTGAAAGATTGAAAGCAATATCTTTCCCCCTCATTTTTGACAGTATCACATAATTCCATTAGAAGCAGATCTATGAAGCTATTTTTATTTGTTGATAACTGCAAGAATCAGCTCTTTTTTTGTTGACAAGCCTTTTTGAACTTCATAATTAGAATATGCTGTTGAATGAATTTTAAGTATGTGCAAACAGTTAAATTCACCTCCAGATATTTTTCTGGGAGAAATTTCATTTACAGATCCAGATAGTTACTACCAGAAATTTAGATTTTTAATAATGTCTAAAGTATGTAAATATATAATGTCCTTATTCCACAAGATATCTCAAAGCCAGTCAAACAAAAAAAATAGAGGGTTACATTTTCTTCAAAAACTGCTGCATAGTATTCCATCAGAACTACTTTGATGAAAGTTTTGCTTTTTATCATATGTTCAAGAAAGCTGTACTGCTCATAAGGAACATTTCCATGCAGAAAACTGAATATGTTATGATGTTTCCATTCAGTTTGAGTTAGGTCTGTAGACATTGAAGATTGACAAATAGCTGAATGCCATGGGTTCTTAAGCATCCATAATTTTCTATAAGGAACAATTAAAGCAATAGCTGATGATTTTGCTTAAGAAAACTCAGCTTGACTGCCATATCATTCTTAGCTCAGTAATACTTTCCACAACTGTTGTGGTTTAGAAATAGCTTTCTCAAATTTAGTACTCCCACTAAAAGACCATGAATCATTCCTTTCCCCTCCTGAATGGGAGACATAAAAGACAAAGATCACAGGTTAAGATAAGAACCATTTTCTGGAAAAAGGAATGATTTAATGTCTTAGGTTATAATGTAAGATGTATCCAAAAGTATGCATTCTATCACCTGCTTCATAAGCTGTTAAAACCAGGTGTGGCAGTGTTTTTTAACTCTTCCATGACCCTTCCCCCACCAGGGGCTATCCTCTGTTAATGGGCCATTGAGTCTCACTGCATGACTGATAAAAATTACATCATCCCATTGTGAGATGCTCCACCCAGGGAAAGGAATCAAGAATTCCTACCTGGATATAATCTGAGATTTGGAAACCACAGGCAGCCTTATCCACTGAGTTCCCAGAGGACAAGAGCTCCATAACCAGGACTGGACCTTCAGAGGAAGATAGAACACTTCTACAGGATCACTGCTTCACCAGAACCACATATATTGCTTCAAGAGGACTGCAGCCACTATTTAATTGGACTGTAACAACACCGTGACCAACAGGATGTCCACACAACTCTCTCAGTGTTTCTGTAGATTATTGCATTTATTTTACTTTTCCTATTAAATTTTATTTCTGACTTGGGATCTCCTTCTTCTGGTTTTCTTTCAAACTAGTACACATAAGGAAAGAGTAAGAACAACAATATTAATAACAAAAGGTATAATACAAAGAAATTATTTACATACAAAATAAAACAATAGCAGACTGTTTTGCCTGACACACTTTCTCTCACCAGAAGGAATACCCCTCTTCACAGAAGTGAGAGTCTCTTTGCCCTGCCCCAACAATGATGTGGGGTGGTATCAAATATCACTTGGGTTTTGGCCATACCCTCTCCCACTGACCTGGGAGCCACAACCAGGCAATAATATTTTATAATAATTATATGGTTACTTTATATAAAATTTTCTAAAATACTTTAAAGTAAGGCAGAGTATGTACTGCAAATAACTTATAGAAAAATACTTAAGATCTTGAACTCAATGAACTCAACTCCTGAACTCAACTTTATTTCTTAACAGAAATATATGTCTCCCATAATCTGGCAATGCTAGTGACATGCAGATGGGGAAAAGGCTGTCAAGCTCAGTAAGCAAAGTGTAAATTTTGCTGCAGCTATACTAATGACTTTTCACAGTAATTTGAAAAGTATATTCAAGGGCTACTATGAATTAAAAGGTGGGAAATATTGTGAGATGAAATAGTATATAAAAATGTGCAACATAAGAAAAAAAATAAAACAATTTGAAGGACTACCATTTTTTGTATGGTTTCAATACTATTTCCCACTGATCAGTCTGTGAGATACCCATAAAATCAAAACAGAAAACTGACCTACCACTACTAAAAATAACGCATAATGAGCTGTTAAACATCAAAGTAAAACTGGAGCTACATAGGAAGATAGCATGTTCTTTCTTATCTCCCTTATTTTAACCTTATGTTTCAGAGAACATTGGACAGTATTCAAGTGAATAAATACTTAAATAAATTTTTATTTCTTATTCAATGCTTTTACAGTCCTGTTTCAAACGATAAACTGGTTGGGAAAAATCTATTTGGATGCTATTTTCTATGGTATGTTTCTCAAGCATATTTCAACATTTTTACAATTGCTGTCCGTATAAATTTTAGGATTGATCAGTACACACTATTGAAAGACAAAAGTAAAAATAAAATAACTCTCGGGATATGAGTTTAAAAGCTTGTGATTGTGGTCATGAAGAAATGCCTAAGATAGTACACATCAAATATTTTATGGAATTAAAAATGTTTGCCACAGAATTTTAAAATAGTGGATTGAAAATATAGTTCCTTAGTTCAAGGTATTTTATTTGAAGATGCAATTTTTATCCAGTGTTGTAATCAAATAAATTTCAAAAGCAAAAAAAGGCTAATTGTAAAATATTAAAATATTAAACCATGCTTAAAAACAAGGTTTGAGTGCATTTCTTTTCTGAAGGCTTTCTAAGGACTTGTTTGCTTAAGACTAAATGCCAACAAAAATGATTTTTGTCTTATCCAGTTGAAAATAAATACTTAACATAGACTATGCAGTTTAGCCAGATAAAGCACGACCAAGGGAATGGTATGAAATAATTCTTCTTCTTAGAAAAAACAACCCTTCAGTTAAGATTTTGGCCCTAATCCTACCCTCATTAAAACCAGTGGCAAATATCCCGTTGTTTTTAATATAAAAATACTAACATCTTTATGACATTCTGATGATACTGGAAAATAAAGTTGTCTCCTTAGAATCTCTCTGACTGATAAAATGGAAGACATATGCATAGAACTTGTTTAAGGATGCTCAAAAATATTCTTGGTTCTCAGCAAAAAAAAAAAAAAAAGTCATGTCTGGTATGGGCTGAAAGCCCAGTATTTTCCCAGCAGCAGAATGAGGACACAGAGAAGGTAAGAGATCTTAGGAACCTTTTTATCCAATGAAATCAAAATAACTGTCCAGTAACAAAAACAACCTACATAATCAAAGACTGGGTGACGATAAGGTGTCTTTGATGTCAAATAGCACAAAATTTCCTGATTTTTAACTTTCTTTTAAAATATCCTAAAATGTAGCAATAGAGCTAAAACCCCAGGGAATTCAGGGACAGAAGGACGTAGGCCAAAGGAACTGATAGACTATGTTTTATTTCCTGCTGAATGAAGATGAGCATGGCTGAGCTTGTGCCCACCTGTGAGTTTGCAAGAAATGTTTTATAAGCTTTAGTTATGAATATAGTATAGTTTTTCTTATATTGTAAGTTTAGTATAGTTTAAACATCTTGAAAGGGCCTCTTGTTTTAGAATGTATTCTTATCATAGTTTGATAAGGGTTTCTAGGACAACTGGAGTCTCTGCCTGGAGACTCTTCTTTATTGGTTCCTTCTTGTTTCATCCTTGTGTTATGCATAACTTTTCCCTTTGTCCATCATGGAATTCTTATCTTTAAGGTCCAAGAGCTTCAGCCACTAGTTGGCAAGACTCTCTTGAGACGACTCCCAAACCTGTGTTGGATTTGTTAGAATTTAGGTAACTTGGTATGTAGTGTTTGGATTGTTTTATTGGTTTGTATAATTGTACCCACCCCCCGGACTGTGTTGCAGAAAACCGCCCCGCAGCCCAGGCTTGGGGTCTCTCTCAGAGGCATCTACCTGCGGCTGGGGGATCCCTTGACCCCCCCCCAAATAAAGCCTCTGTTTCCTGAAAGCCTCTGGAGAGTCCCCTCTTTTTACCACAGCCATGACAGTGTGAGCCAACTGCCTGTGAGCCAAGACCCCACCAACGAGTATTGCTGTAGCATATCAGAGCTGCCGGGAGCCCAAGATGAACACCAAGCTGGGCCAGAACCAGGTATGCACCACAGCACCCACACTGCTCTCTGCTAACCTGACACAAGCCAGCCCTGGCCAGGAAACCACCCAGCAGTGTCTGGCTGTTCTGTTTCCAGTTTTTCAGCTGGAAATTTTGAATGGAATTTAACAGCCCATTTATGCAACCTCTGGGTTTGCAGCAGAGAGCTGGGTAATGTTGGCCATGGTCAAACTGAGTGGCACCCACCTGAGCAGAGCACCCTTTCCTTCCCATGATGCCCAATGGTAGCTGGAACAAATTAAATAATCTTTGGCTTTATGAATAAAACAAAGAAATGCAAAGAGGAAGAAAAGAAATAGACCAATGGCTTTTGGTTTTTCCTTGGACCATGAATGATAGACAAAAATCTTAACTCAGATAACTAAGGTGTAATATAAAGACGTGATTTTGGAACCATTTCTTATGAAGACAAAGTATTTTAATTTCAATTTTTAGATACATTCAAAATACGCCATTAGGAAAAGGAAACTTATTCCCTACTCTGTTTTAAAGTGTTGATGAGTTATTTTTGATGAGTTATTATACATGGGACAAAATCCTTTAGTCTACCTTGGGGATAATTTTGGACTACATTGGGAATACTCTTGAAAACTGCCTTTATTATACAGTAAGCTTGTGAAAATATTTCAGCTTGACCACTTCTCCATGAAAATGACAATGTCTAAAGCTACACTTCTGGCCAAGGAAGAGAATGTTATAAATGAACTCTGCCAATATGACTTGAAACCTGAAATGTCCAGACATGAGTCTGTACATGTTGTTTAATCCCTGAGTTTATAGCATTAGTCTTCACTGGTAATAAAAAAGTTGTCTAATATCCTTCTTGACTGATCTAGTCCTTGTGGTAAATTACACAGATATGAGGTTATGCAAAATCTTCTGAGAGTCATCATAAATCAGCTACACTGAAATGGGTTGGGAAGTAGGTAACATGAGCTTTTTTACTGACACTTAATTCTCATTATATTTAATTCAGAACTTCTACATGTCTAGAACAGGCTTAATAAAAGACGCTGATCTCTGTGATAATTTTAGAGGTACAATTTTATTTTTACTGTTTATTAGCAACATAATAAGAGAAATAAAAAAATAAATGGAAGGAGACACTTCTACCAAGGAGCTGTATAAACATATTAAGGAATTTATTTTCATTATTTAGCTAAAATAAATACAATTCTAAAAAAAAATGTGCTGCTTGTCAGAGCTGGATGAGGTGACGTCACTTTAAAAAGTACATATTTTGTAAAAATATTGTTAATGAAACTCTAAAAAAATTAAACAGATGGTTGCTTTTAAATGAAAACAACCTTTCTAAACTATATATTTACTCTTTATATGTGGATTTTTTAGACATTGAAATGTGTTTTTTGCTATTATCTTGGTACTTTCTGGTTTTTATTCACAGACCGGATATGCTGTTACACATAGGAAGTTGTCAGCATGAGCCACCCATATCACAGTTGACAGAAACTCCCTAAAGCCCATTAATCCACTTTGATAACCACTGCTGTTGCAGTTACTATTATTTTATCAAATTCAACTTGTTCACATGAGTAAATCAAGCAGGTTTTAATCATCCCATGGAAATTACTTGGTGCCTCTGACAGAGTCACTTCTGTACAGTAAAGGTTTTAGGGTAATTTTTTCAGTGTGCCAGAGACTTCCAGTAAAGACAGAGGAAAAGAAGCCACTAAAGTCAATAAGCCCTGAATTAGAGATTTTGAATTTGGTTTACCTCTTATCCCAAGGGTAAAATAAGAGTACTTCAATATAGATAAGTGAAAATCAGCTTTTAAAATAGAATAAAGGGTCAGAACAAATTATCTTTGGTTGTCCTGTAATGATAATAAAGTTTGTTTGAAACTCTCTTGTAGGAATAAGGATTAACAAGAAAATTCTACCTTGCTTGTCTTAAGATACAAGCAAATGTGTGTGGCCATTGCGATCTTCTCCATGCCAGCTCTTTTTGTCTTAATTAGTCTAAAATATCTTGGTCTTATGACAAAACTTTTGACTCTGTGCAGGCAAAAAAGAAAGGGCACAAAAAAATGCAGATATTGGGAACTACCTTATATTTTCTTATTTCTGTTGGTGTCCAAAAAAAACATTGTTATGTTCTTAAGAAAATAAATAAAGCTTGAAGGTTGAAGGAAATAAGAAACAAAAAGATTTGATAATTTACCTGCATATTAGTCATCTTCTCTCATCTGCCATTACATACAAAGTATAATTCAAGTTTGCAAACTGTGGTGAGAGCAGATGCAGACTGGATGGTGAAAGGGAGCAGGATCTCCTGCCCTCTCTTTCAGCGCAGGCAGTGGCTGGTACATGCATAGCTGCAAAATATATAGCTGCAACAGGGTCTCAATTCCAGCCTCCTCCTGTGGTACTGCAAAGGAAAAATGTTTCTTTAGACTTCCCTTCCCCAGCAGTCATCTTCAGGCTCTGGAGGATAAGGAAGCCCTTATGTTCACATCAACTCAGCATAAGCATTTCCAGGGTGTTTAGACTGATTGTGGAGCTGAGATGTATGTGGAGGAGCAAACATCATGGTCTGGGGAGGCTGATATCACATATTCGAGATGTAGAAAATTAGCCGAGGAAGGAAGTGTTGTGAGCAGTAGAGGCAGTACCACAAGGATTTGGGCAAGGGTTTGGAAAAGGAGATGCAGATCTGGGGCAGTGCAGACTTGGGAGACACTTGAAGAACAAGCTTTGCCTTGATGCACAAGCTTTGAGCCTGCCAGTTAGTTGCACATGAGTATGCTGGTAGGGTTGAACTGAGGGAGGTGGCACCTAAGTGGCAAACTCCATTTGCAGTGCTCTTGTATACAGAGAACTAGCTTGAGCCAGTTCTTGCTACTCAGTCCTTTTCAGGCATGTTCCTTGCTTTTGTCTGCACAGCTCAAGGTCTGACAGAAGCATCTGCCAGTAGCATCAAACAGAAACATTTAATTTTTATGAACATCTTAAAACCATAGAAAGCTTTTAAATTAAAAAAAAAAAAATCCAGCTGCATTAACCATGCCAGGAAAAGATTTATGGGGCTTCCAGTCAACATAGATTTTTAGTATATGAGCAGTTCTAATGACAAAAAGAGTGACTTCAGGTCAAACAATCATGACTTCCTATTTATACAGACATTCCTGTAATTACCATGAGAAGTTACTTGTGTTCAGAGAAAATTTAGAAATATATATTTGAAATTTTCTCTCAGAAATTCCCTATGAAATGAGGGATTGAACCTTGAGTGCTTTCAACTATCTGTCTCAGAACACGGTCTTCATTATCTTTTAGAGGTCTTGGACTTCACATTGGATGCCTGATGTTTGTGTGTTTAACCAGAACATTGAGAAACCTTACACTGAATGTCTCAGAACACGGTCTTCATTATCTTTTAGAGGTCTTGGACTTCACATTGGATGCCTGATGTTTGTGTGTTTAACCAGAACATTGAGAAACCTTACACTGAATATTAAGATGGAAGAGAAAGGGCTCCATATGTTGCTTAAGACATTAATTCTGAATGACATTGCTGTGTCTCTCATATCCTTTCTCCAATGCAATGATGACTGAGATCTCACGCAATAGAAATACCTTGATTGGCCTTAGATCAAGCACTCTATAGAAGCAAAAATAAAAACCTAAATATTTGTATTTTGGAAAACGCAGTTTATTGGTTCATGTCAATTTTTGTGTGAAATACTTGTCCAGATAGAACATTTCTGGCTGAACATGCTTTTTAGTATTCTGTATTATATACACTCATTTGTTATGTTTTACACATGTATACATATTTATGTATACCTCTGTATCATTATTGATAAATTCTATTTGACAGTCACACGAAAATGGTTTCCTGATCCTGTTGTCTGTGTAGTTTTTGATTATTTTTCTGTCTTCAAATTTCCCATGTGATTTTTATACCATTCTTGATTTCTTGTTTCCTAGATAGTCCATGCTAACCAATATGTGCTTTTTACTAAAGCAGAATGTGTAAGAAGACTCTGAGTCAGAACAGATCCAGATAAGTGCTTTCACTCCCCAGCCCTAAAACTTCTGAGCCACTAACCTCACTGGGAAATGTCCTGTAAATTCTTGCTTTTTCAATTTTCTCTTGAAAATTGAAGATGGCATAATTATGTAAATAATGAAAAATAACTATCATGTTTTCAGCATTTTGCTTGTGTTTACCCCAATTCCTGGACAATATTTCTTTACTCCCAGGGAACCAACAAAAGAGAGAGACTGGATAGTCATATATTGCAGCTTGTGTTTCGTGAAGGAGATCAAGCTAACAGAATGTGGAATTAAGAGAAAGGCACTTGCTATGAACCACACTGCTAAAAGATATAGGAAATTACATTAAATCATTTTGTGGCTCAATTAAAAGTAGATTTTTTTTCTCCTAGCTGGCTATGGTATAGGCAAAAGAAACAGCAACATATGGAGAACAACCGCTACTTTCAGAACAAAACTCTCTGAATTCAAGTAAGCTCTTTAAATAAAGAGCATGTCCTGGGTGAAGATTACAAATTACTGATAAATAAGTGTGACAAAATTGAGTAATAACCACTGCTTTAGTAAATAATATTGATGGGGAAAAGAATCAGTTCCAGAAAATGGTAAAAAATGCATCAGAAGCATAGAATTAAGGCAAAATATTACATTTTGCTGTTGACACTTCTGTTAAAATTTAGAGGCTATGGTGAGGATCTAGCTTCTGGACATCAACAGACAGAAGTATAAAAACTGTGTATTTTACTGGTGATGTCTGGTCTCTCAATATCTGTGAAAAGAAGGCTTTTGGAAGTGTTAACAATTTTAGCCACTGATTTTTTCACAGAATGGGGTTTTTTTTCTACCATTTTTCCTGATTGATGTCTTTTCTGAGAACATTCAATTTAATTACAAGTCTTTCCTGGTGGTGGAGTGGGCAAGCCACTCTTCATGGTATTGGAAATGTCATGGCAATCAGGTGAAGTTCCAGATGATTGAAAAATGGGAAACGTTGTGCCTATCTTTACAAAAAACATTGGAAAGGGACCCTGGGAACTACTGACCTGCCAACCTCACCTCTGTGCTTGGGAGCATCACAGAACAGAGCATTCTGGAAGCTTTGCTAAGGCACATGGAGGATAGGGCTGTGATTCAAGACAGCCAGCATGGCTTTGCCATGAAATTTAAGTTTGTTGGTAAAAGGATGAAGAAGTTTCATTAGGTGAGAAAAATACATTGTTCTATTTAATATATGACCATTTCCCCCTTTTTTTAAATGTAATTATAGGGCACTAAGAGGTCAGAAAACATGCACAATATGAGAAGCACTTATTTTGCCTGGCAATTCTTTAATTTGACAGGACATAAATTTTTTCGTGCTTTTTCATTGCAATGATTCTTCTTCCTCGGCGATTAAAAAAACCCATAACTTTCTATTTTAATAGTACTGAAGATGATTATACTCCAGCAGAAGGAGTGTTAGGAGTAAAAGTCTTTGGCTGATGTGGCAAATACATCACCGGCAAAAAATTCTAAGCAGAGGTGTTGATACGTATGTCACTATTTGGCCTTCTTTCCAACACCTGTCCAGAGATTAAGTAGAATGCAGTTTGTGCTTTGTCACTTACACTACAGATGACTTTGGCCTTCAAGTGTAACTCAATAACCTTAAAATACACAGTAGATAAACACTAAATACCAGGCTATCAGCAATTTTATTCCTAAATGCATTACGAGATGACAGGATGCCAATATGATAATCAAGCCACCACTAAGGCTGGTTGTTTTATTTCCAAAGTAACAACTGGATGCAATTAAAAGCTGTGATTTTCTCTTCTGTCATGTCTGTTGAATTTTTTAGGTCTCAGTTGAGTAATAGTGCTTCTCGCACCTCATCTCCTAGGTAGCTATTAGAAGTATGCCACTTTCAATTGCCAGATGTTCCTGTCATCAGCCTGACCCTTCAAGAAAATTTAAACCAAAAGCTGTCTCTTGTGATTTCTTCATTTTCCTGTACAGTAGAAATGAGAGAGGGAGTGATGAGTGGTTTATGGGTCAGAACATATGAAGGATGTCAATTTACAACTACCACTTTCGTTTGAAATTTGTAGCCTGTCCTGGAGTTGTTGGGTATGCCTTAATAATTTCCCAAAGCTACACATGGGTGAATCTAAATTCTAACTCTGCTTCACCTCAGCGTCTGTCAGAAGGGCTCATGTTTCAGTACAGACATCCAGCCCAGGGTCCGTTGTTTGTTGTCAGGGCTCCTTATTCTGTTGGAAAAGGAGGCAAGTGCAGTTACAGAGTGCTTCAGTCAGCAGCCAAACATACTGCTCCTATTATGGTCTGTCCTGGACCACCAATCTTTGCTTTACAAACCTTTGTCAATGGAGCAGGTTGCCCATGGAAGTGACAGAATCGCAGTCCCTGGAAATTTTTAAAAGGCATTTGGAGGCAGTTGTTGGGTATATGGTTTAGTGGTGAACACAGTGCTGGGTTAATGGGTGGATTCAACAATCTCACGTGCCTTTTCCAACCTTAGAAATGACCCCATGAGTCTAAGTTGCATAGAATCTAGCCTAATCTTCTCTTTAGCTGAGTGTTAATGAGTTAAAAAAAAAAGTGATAACCTGAAGGTTCACTTATGTTACCCAGAACCTTCCTGTTTCCTTCTCCCTCTTTTTCCAGCTACAATCTACTCTCTTTGCATATGTAGGTAAATGTCTTATAAATACATGCATACATATTTGTGTGCATGGAAAAATGATTATTTCCATGGTTTTAGTGCATGATGTCCCTGCCCATGGCTGGGAGGTTGGAACTAGATGATAATTAAGGTCTTTCCAATCCAAGCTGTTTCATGATTGCTATGAACAGTGTGTCTAGACTCTTTGAAATCAGCAGACAGCCTGTCCTGAACTGTGATACGTGTTTGGTCAGAATTCACTTGCAACATTCTCATTGTTCTAAATAAGGAGACATTTCATTTTAGATATCCTGATTCAGTAATGGTTTCTAGGGTCCCATGAGCCAAACTGACACTTTATATTGTTTTCCAGAAGGATTTTAGTGATGATGTTATGAGATTTGCAATCCTATTTCTTGTCTAGCACTGAATAAATTAGCAGCTTTGGTTCATTAGACACTCTGGTGGTTCAGTTCTGTTTTCTCCATACTCCAGACTGTAGCTCTCAGAAATGTTAATACCCCACATTAATTGAGGGTAGTTACTTCACTGCAAATTGCACTTGATGGAGATCTCACAGTAGAACATGTGCTCTCAGGTATTTTAAAATATAGCCATAAAAATACCCTTTGGTTGCTCAGAAGCATAAAATACTGAAAAAGTAATTCAGAAAAGAAGAATTTTAAAGGGTGATTTAATTTGTGACATTTATACTGGATTTTGGAGTCTAGTTTAAAGAAGTTAGCTTATCTCATGGAGTAGCACAGACCAGGGCTGGACATAGCCCAGAAATTTGGCCAGCCTCCATAACTATAAAAAATCTTGTGATATTTTTAGGAGAAGTTACAAGAAAAGAGATATTGCCTGCTTTTAGCTACATGGCTTCACTCTTTTTATATACAGCTTAATGCATATACACACACACATATAGATATTATGATTTCAGATTTTAGTGATAGAAAAAGCTCTTCCATTGAAATGTATTGCAAACCTTTAGGGCTAATATTGATTTTAAATATTTTATAGGTCAGAATAGGTATGCTGGTTTCAGGAACACACCTTCTGTGAAATATGGATCTTAATATAGATGTGATAATCAAAAGATATATATGGTACTCAGAAAAGCAAAATATCCATGGTTTTTTTATTCTTTTTTTCTGGTGCAACAACAAACAATATTGAAAATATTTGTAATTCAGCATGTGACTTAAAAGAAGTCACATCAAAAGATAATAAGTGTCCTTCAGGCTATATGTTTTAGTAGCCTCAGGACTCAACTCATGATTTTCTGTATTTTTAAATCTAAAATTAAGTACAAGGCAAAGGGATGCTTTGCATGGTAATTTTACTTTCAGATAAATGCAGATACATGCTTTGTTTAGACCAATAAGTACAAGGTCGCATAAAACTGTTACCTGTCTAGAAGAACTAAGTAATTTTAAGAAGTGAGGAATTATGTTTTTAGGTTAAAAATACTCTGGCTTGTTCTTGAAAGGAAAATAAGAATGAAAGGTAGTAGGCTTAATGCTGAAATCATCCCTTGTGAGGGTGGAGTCCAAGACATTTGGCTAGACCTACCACCACCACTTCTCTGTACCTACACTTAGGTAGATTTTACCACTAGATAGTGGTAAAATGTGCATAGCAGTTGTAGGTTGCTTTGTGCAACATTCTTGTGTCTAGTTACATGAAATTATAGACATATAGACAAACACTGAGTGTATTTTATGTCTTTGAATTGAAGGTCTGGAAGAGTCAATAGATTGAAACACCTTATAAGGTTGAAACACTTTATAATAGGTATGCATATGTGATGTAGAGATAGAGGAATGTTTTATACCTTGGCACTTCATGTTGTGTTGGTGATTATGACTGTTTGCATGCTCAAAGTCTTGAAAGATTTTCAAACGAAAAGCTTTAAAATTTTCCTATAAATATCTAGAACTGTCACCAACATTGAACATAAACATTTTTAAAAAATATTTACTTATGTATGTCAGTGCTTAAGAAATGAACAGAAATGAACAGACAATTTGTCAACTCATTGCAAGGGTTCCTGTATCTGTGTGAGAGTGCCTGTATTCCTTCCATAAAGACAGCAAGAAAGGATGGGCAAAGGGTGAGTTGAGCAGGTATTCAAATAGAGTAGTGGTGGGATGCAGAGAATTAACTCCTCACCGAACACAGTGGATATAAGAAAAGGTTTGGGCCATAGAAAGGGCAGTGGATATTGTGTTGTATGTAGGATTTTATTATTTTCTTTCCTCACTATAGTATTTATTTACTGTCTGATTATTGCCTTCGGGGCACCTAGCATATTGTGTGCAAATAAGAGTATGTGGAATTTTTGGAATAAATTTATATAGATATAAAAATGCTCAAGACTGCAATATTGGACAATTTGCTTGCCTCAGAAAGGGACCTCCATAAAATCTCATAAACCATGAAAGTCAGCTTTGCTGTCATCCACAGTCCTTTTTCCCAGATAAAGACACTTCTTTCCAGTATGTAAACCTTCAGTACAAAACTGGCTTCAGATCTGCAAAATTTCTACCATCAAGTAACATATTGCTTTTCTTTTTGTAGTGGCTACTGCCAGATTGACAATGAATTTCTTTTCTGCTGCAGATGTGTTGTTCTGGCTAGTTTCTGCAACAATTTTCATTTGTTTTGGCACCTACAAACCAATGACTCTCAATCTGGCAGTTTCTTAGTACATATGTTCTACAATTGAATAATTCATTAGTATGGATTTAGCTGACAATTACATTTTTGCTTCCTTTCTAATTTTAAGTGCAACATTATCAGTTTGGGATTTTTATTCAAATGTTTTAAAGCACGCATCTGCAATTTATAATGTCTTCTGAACATCTTCAGTTCATGTTATCATCTTCTTTTGGTATGATTTTGTACAGATAAAACACAGATGAATATAGCTGATCATGTGATCAAGCATACAGAATTTATATATTGCCGTTGTTGCTTTTGTAGCCATTTAATTTTAATCCTGCCTCCTAATCCTCACTTTATCTGGTTTTTTATTATTACTTTTTGATATTTTCCATACATAACCACTTAAGGAAAGATTTTCTTTAAAAAAAAACCCCAGTACTTTCCACAAGCGTAAGAATGTAAATACAAGCATTGTTTTAAAAACCAGGAAAATGTAAAAAATACCTTTTCATACCCATGTTTCCATTAACAATGAAATATGGTTGTGCCATCTACTACCAACATCTGTTACCCACTGGTTACAACCTACACAACATACTAAACAAAAATTAGCCATCTGAGGAAAGGAATTAAGAGTTGTTTTCCTGCTCTCAGTGTTCTGTTCTGCAGAGGCTGATGCAGTCAGTAGTGCTGTTAGTGACTGCCTCTGTTGATGAAGTGCTGTGATTTTTGTCATTTGTGTTTTCTCTGAGACTTGCATTTTTACCTTGGAGAGTGCAATTCCATGGCACTTTGAGCTCTCCTGGCCTGTGGCATGCCCTGCTCCTGGAGCAGGGGGTGGCTTGTGCCTTGCCCTACTCTGTCCTGCATGCACTGCACTCCTCTGCCACCACACAAACCACCACGGGAGCAAAGCTGCAACCCTCAATAGTACATGATGAGGAGGTGCCAGGAGGTGTGACAGGGGCAACTTTGGTGGCCATACAACTGCAAAGCTCCTTGTCCCCAACTCCGTGCCACTCCTGTCCTTTCCATACTCCTCTTAAGCACCAGTTACACAATGGAGATCTTTTGCAGGTGGTTTAAAATCACTAAAACTGACAGAAGATGTATTTTCTGTACATTAAAACATGATGTTATGTTCCAGAGACACATTTTGAGTCAGCATTTTATGGCAAAACTTCCACCACATAAATGACATTGTGTCCCTCTTTCTAGAACTGCAAGTCACTGCCTAATGGATGTTGAAATCTGTAGTGATTTTTGCAGTTATGAAACCAGTCACTACAGCTGGACAGACTTCTCCTAGCACAATGCCTCACACTAAAACAACAGTGAAGAACAGTTTTCACATGTGAAAGGAAGTGCTATCAATTTCCTCTGGCAAACAAGGTTTAGTCAACATATTTTAAAGGAGAGGGCCTCAATATGACATAAAAAAAGCCCTGCATGGGTCTGTCATAGGAACTGTCACTTGCTGCCAGTTACAGTTATTTTCAGGGTTATACAAGTGTTGATCCTGAAAATACATTAAGAGGAGTAAAGGTGTCAACAGCTTCTCGTGTTGGTCCTAGATACCACATGGACTTGTGCTGGTTATTTCTTCACTCCTTCAAGTACTGATGTTTGCTTATATCTACATGCCCAGCAAGACAAGTCCAGTCCCAAAAAGGAAAGGATCATGACTGTCTACTTCAGAAATACTCCTGAATTCAGCTCTCCTTCACCATACCAAAGAGTGCTGAATTCTCCTTGTCATGCTTTAGCTGTTAAGATATGCTAAGCAGCAAGACTGGCTGTATAATCTGAAATATAACAAAGAGATTCAATTGCTCACACTCTAATTAGTGTAACTTGTCACATTTTTAAAGATTTTATCAGGGTTTTTTGTCATTGCTCTCCGTATTTTTCCAAATATCTGGAATCATCCTAATGTCTCAAGATTCAGCCCAGATTAAGTCTGTAATGTGTTTTACATTCTGTACAGGCACAGAATAATCTGTGTATTTAAATCTGACAATTTACACAATCTTAATGCCTCTTCCTGAAGACTGAATTCCTGACATGGAGTATTTTCTTTCTAAAATTAAATATAAAATCCTAAGTAAATATAACATCCTAGACCTTCTAATGTAAAACATCTAAATTCCAAAATTTTGAAACTGTAATATTGTATTGTGTGTCTTCTTTTAAATTCTGGGAATCCATTTTATATGCTCCATTTTGTTTGTATGTTTTCCCTTACCTACTTTGCCTCTAGAACAATGATTTTAGGGTTATTTATGGCATTTTTCAAACATTTCAGATCACGTAAGACCTTATGTTTCTTTTCTCAACACAGCAACCGTAGAATGAAAATTAAAGACCTATTTGTAGAACATATGGCATGTCCTTCTTTTCCAAGGGCCAAGGAGAGGTATTCAAAGAAATGAAAGTAGGGAGTAGGATGTCATCCTTGCTACAGAAGAATCTATAGGCCTCATATCCTCTTAGGTATTTGGCCAGGGTGAAGGATAAAAACATCTTAATGCAAGGCTTCTTGTGGCTGTCATCTCAAATTAAAATGGAGAGGTGGTATCTTAAAACTGTCGAGCATCAGAAAAGGCCATGCTGCCACTGAGGTGTAGTAGAGTAGGACAGAACCCAACAGAGAACACCATGATCAAAGTTTGGTGTCGTGTTTGGTAGAAGAAGCAGGACATTTACTACAGGCACTTCAATTTGAAATTCCATTTGTTACCTGTCTTTATGTGAAGTAATGCTGCAGTACCTGGTTTTGCAACTTTCAGAGCATATCTCCATGCATGAGAGGGAGCAGACAGATGTTGCTGGAATCACAGGGGCTGAAGACAGTTGTTTATATGGAGCAGCTGAGGTTCAGGATGCTATTTGACAAGCAGCATTGTCCCTTTTATGTGAGATGATCTTCAAGAGCTCCAGTGGACTACATATGCCACCATGTTATTGAAAAATGGCAAACTAAATCACCAGCAAGTTCATTTATTTGTATTTTTTCCGAAACCAAA
Source organism: Phylloscopus collybita (assembly GCA_027886175.1). NCBI lineage: Eukaryota > Metazoa > Chordata > Aves > Passeriformes > Phylloscopidae > Phylloscopus > Phylloscopus collybita. The sequence continues at coordinate 17,922,100 of JAJNNQ010000075.1, read as the reverse complement.
TCAGGTTCATTTATTTATTTGTAATCTCATTACATTTTTTCTTTGTTTTTCTTGCATACACAGCTATTGTTTATTGCCTTTCCTCTTTAAAATAAAGAAGCATTTCCTCAAATACATTTAATTCTCCATTTATCAATAAAACATAAATATGTTCTTGACATTTTAATTTTATTTTTAGTGGGATATAGTTTATAGCTTTTTAAATTTATTCTTCTTGATCTTTCTCATCCTTCATCAACATGGTTTCACAGCGATTGTCAGTCTCTGTTTTGTATAGCTTTTAATGCGTTTGATTTTTCACATTTGTTATCTGTTTAATTTATTTTTTTGTTTCTCAGATGTTTTATAGGCACTAGACCAGTGCTGATCCTGTATTTGTGTTGGCTTAAAAGTTCCATGTAATTTAAAATCCCATTGGTAGATCTCTGGGAGGAGACTGCCTTGGGCTTTCACATCCAAGAAATGTAATCCATACTGCCTTTATGCAGGTTTGCTATCTCAATGATGTATGACATCTGACAGAACTTTTTTGAAGAGTTGCTGAGAAATTTCTTGGATTTGAATACATGATGTAATTATAACTTTGATTCACACTTGTGTCAGTGTTTTTCCTTTTCATTCTCCCTCCAGAAGCTCAGACATCTTACCTGATCCTCTGTCCATTGCTTAATTTGGCATCAGTTCTTAAGTGTGCAGGGTCACTTGAAGGCCCAGAATCAGCCTGGATTTTTCCGAAGTGCAAGTGAGCAAAGTGCACCGTTCAAAGAAGCTCACTGAAGCTGTGAAACTTATTTTCCCAGAATCCAGAAGTCTTGTGGAGTATAGGAGTGTCTAGCTGTCTCTTTTGCTTGATGCATGATAGTTAAACAACAAAGAGAGAGTTGTTAATCACTGCTATGCTCCTGGCCTGCCTTGAGCCATTTTCCATTGAGTGGCCTGATATGCAAACATAACCTTTTAATCGAGCACTTGCAAATGTGGATTTCTTGGGTGTTTAGTGTTCCATCCAGGACACCATAGTGCCTCTGCAAGTGCATGCATACAGGTACAATGCCTAAAACCTACTGCCAGTCCAAAACTTGTGATTTTAAAATATTTTGGATATTTTATCCTCAGAAGTCTATGAGTAAGACAGATGATCACTACCCCTGAAAACCAGCCATTTAATTTCAGATTTGTAGCGACATTTAGAAGACATTAAATCCTTAGTTTTCCTAGAATATTATATAAATGTGGTATTGAATAGTTCAGACTTATGTTTTAATATTTATTGACTGCTGTGTTCTCTGATCATTCTGCTGGGATCATTTGTCTTACTTTTCTTGCAGAATAAGAGTTTAAATTGTTGACACCACAAAAAAACCACCAAAAAACAAACCTCCCTAAAACCCCAAATCATTGGATTAGCAAATGTTTTTCTAGTTTGGGTTTTCCTAAAATAAGAACAACATTCTTTTTACCACCTCACCATATTCTTCCTGTTAATCCCCAATAACAGAAATAAAAATAGTTGTCTCGTTTCTCTTTCTGTAAATAATTTTTCACAGAAATACATACTTGGTATTCAAACCATGAAGAGGATATCTCTTTCCCTACTTCTGAAGGTGCTTTAGACTATGTTGCAGCCCAGGAGCTGTTCTTTTCACTAGTAAAGATGTAGCCTAGGGTCTACACCTTTACAAGTAAAAAGAATGTTCCCAAATACTGCCCCCTGACCCTGAAACTCCATCATCCATATCACTAAATTGCTGGACTGCTCTCCAGAACAGTCACAGCCATGACCAACAAATTCCAGGCATAGAAAAGGACCCAGCACAGACCAGGAATGATTCTCAGTGGGCATTTTCAACATGGCCAACCATGTTTTGAAGGGAAACAGAATTAAGTGTGGGCAAGGGTTATTCCTTGCCAAGTACCAAGACACACTAGAGGCTACTTATAATGAAAACCAGGCTTTTTCCCAAGATGTACTTTTTATTGCTATTTGCAATATTTTTATTTACATTTGTTATTTGCAAATGCTTCATCTTGTTCTCTGATATCTAATCTATGATCTATACTATGTCATGATGGTGTCATTGCCTGCAAGTCAATAAATTAAGAGTGCATATTCTTATATGCATGTCTCAGGTAACATATTTTGAAAAACATTGTAAATAATCCATGAATAAAAACCAGGATTTGAATATGTTTGCTTCAGAAACATCTATAAAAATAGGGAGCAGCATTTTTGTCAGAAAAAGGGGCTGTTGAGTTGCCTGAGGCATGTAATACAGATCCTCATCTGTAGCCCAGGACTCAATCTGAGCGCTCATCCCACTTCTGCAATGGCTCTTGAGAAAGCAGAGAACCCAAGGAAGAGCAAATGGTGTTGTCCTTCATGGTCTGTGACATTACTGCTATTTCTGTTCCATGAACAATAAAAATTTGATGTCTGATTACTTGTCTCTGTTTTAGCTTATCTTAATCTGACACACAAATAAAGAGTGACAAATAAATAAATAAATAAATAAATAAATAAATAAATAAATAAATAAATATTTCATGGAAATTAAAGGGAAATTAAAAGGAAAATTGAAACATTGCTCATGATGTGGCATGAAGGAAGTGCCAGAACAAGGTATTAAATTTACAGCACTGGCTAAGTTTCATACCAAAGTAGAAACTTTTCTAAATATTATTTTCTACTCATCATAACAGTGACTTATGCCCTACCATTGTCACCCCTCTCTTACTCTCATCAACAGAGCTGCAGCTGACATCAGATCAAGCACAAGGGTCACCATTTTTTCCTGTTACAAAGACAGAATCCTGTGGTCAGTAATCAGAGATAACATTTACAGCAAAATCCATTTGTGCTGTGATAACCATGTTCCTGCCAACAGTTCTCATTTGGGAAAGAAATTTGAAAATATTGTTGGACAGCAAGTCACATTTCACCCTGTTAGGAAGGGAAATCTTCACGATAAAGAGAAACATGGGACATGGCTGATCCCCAGGAATTTATCTTCGAGGTAATAAGGAAATTGAATTCGGAACAGACATTTAGAAATTAGTGATAAATGGGTAAACTGGGAGGTGAACAGTCATAATTCTTTACTTCTTAGTTTCTCTAAACCTGCAGGGCTAATACCATTGACCAGTTCCAAAGCTGATTGCTGAATTACTGACCAGGAAAGGAAGAAAAAAATAACTAAATGTGCTGGAGTATAGATGCCTATGTTGCCAACATGACGTGCCAACATATGTGAGTGGAAACCCAAGAGCCAAACACAAAAATGAAAAAACACCAAACTAAAACCTCCACCCCAAGCAGAAAATAATAAATAAAAGCCCCCAGTGTTTAGAAATGTTAAGTGTTGCTCATTGAGAGATTCCAAAGACCTGGAATTCTGCAGAATGGGGAATCAGTGTTGGAGTTAAGTTTCAAGATGGATAGTGAGAAGCTGCTGTACAGACTGATTAAGCAATGATCTGATCTTCTGTTGAACAAAAGTAGATTGGAATTATTTTGGGAGGCTCACAGCAATGAAAACATTTAGCTCATCTTCTGTATTACAAGTTACCTGGAAGGAGATTTGGTTTAAAAGATCTGACAAAGTACCATGTAAGTGGATTAGCAGTTGTTTTACAGGACACAGGATGTTTACACAAAACCTTTTAATCCTAGCCATAGTTGCCTGCCCCCTTATCACAGGCCAGAGGTTTCATGTTTCAAATCAGAGGAGTTTTGCTAACATGGGCAATGTGTCAGAGTATTTGTGTTCAACAATAGAGGACATTGCTGATATTTCATTGCATTTAACATTAAGGTTTCCTGCTTCTGGATGTAAGAGACATCTCAGTGAGCATTGTTGCTTGCTGTTGACACTACCTTCTGCCACCTTTCCTCTTTTTCTTGCAGGATGGATGTGAATTTAATTTAGTTTTTATTTCTTAACTGCATAGGACCACACTTTCTCAGCTGCTCTAGCTTCATGTTGGTACTGGACATGATAGAGGGAAAAGGAATATCTATTCTCTCCTACCTCCCAGCAAATATTTGGGTTTTGCTTCTATTCCTGTGGCAGTAAATGGAGGAAAGCAGTCTGTGGCATTTTCTGTGCAATGCAAATGCATCATGAAAGATCATTACTTCATTGTTCCTGAAGAGCTTTCTTTAGGCATAACTTTGAAATAAGCTCATATATCTACACCTGCAAGTAAAATTAGTCTTACATACTAGTTATTTCTGTTCTATTTCTCCATTTCATAATTTCTAACACTCATATTTCAACAAGAGAACAATTTTAGGCAATGACCTGATTACATCCTTAAATATATTTTATGGAATGAAATAACAGACTTTTTAGTGTGTCCAGCTACATTATAAAGGAATTAGAGTTTTAAATAGATACTTTATTGAAAACACATTTAGAAAGAGAAACCTCTTAGATTTTGACCACTGAAAGCTAAATGATTCAGAAATTTTACTTTAATGCAAGAGAGTATTCAGAACCCAGGATTGATCACCTGATAAAAAATTTCTCTGGAACATGCTAGGTTGCAGACAAGTTTACCTTATAATAGCAAATTTTCTTAAATAATTATCTAACTTTGACAACTAGAAAATAAAACAATGTTCAGCTCTGGTTGTGTACTATGTATCATTTTCTAAGTTTTGATTTCTTTTCATTAAACTATCTGACACTTGTCTGACTTAAAAAAATTAATTAATCCAAATGAAGACACCAGAATATCTGTCAGTAATTTTATTGCTATACAAAGATAAAAATAAAATGAGATGCCTTTTCCTAGTTTCCATATTTCCAGTTGTGCCTTCTTATTTTATCCTCAATGGAAATGGCAAGGTCTTTGCTAATGTATCATACAGACTCATATATTTTGATTCCTTCTCTAGCAATTTTTGCCAATATAGCCTGTTCTGCACCTTCATTCTTTCTCTTATGCTCTATTATCCATGTCCTTTTGACTTTTATACTTAAGCAATACATAACCTTATATTTCAAAATGCTCTGAAATGTACTAGCTCTGTTTGTACTTAACTTCAAGATTCTGCACACTTAATGCAATAATGGCCCAGCGTGGATTCAAAGTTGTTCCCGAGTTCTTCAGTGGTCTGAACCTTTCTCATGTCAGAAATATTATTTTCTAATTCTGATTGACATGAGATTATTTTACATCCTGATAAATAGCAACTTGTATTTGAGTATATGTACTTTGTTACTTCCACACTTGACCAACCAAAACATCTAGGACCCCAGTAATGCTCCTACTTAAAAAGGCTTGGTGAATAAAAGTATGCACAGGGGAGTAAGAGTTGCTTTCTTACATGCTGTAGAAGGGATGTAGGTGTAAATGATAACTGTGAGACTTTTTAAATAGGAAAGAGGTGGTTTGCAAAAGAGCCAAATACAATAAATGTTGAGGCACCAATGTCGAGGTACAAAATTTATGTAATAGAAAAAGGTATTTGGAAGATATTGTGGTTGAAGACCTTGTGGGAAAGACAGACAGTTTTGTCCTCCAAGCTTCTCAGAGGAAATCCTGACAAATATTTCAAATGAAACTTTTAACATAGTCTGCAGCTATTCCCCAAAGTCTTATATAAGCCTTATAGGTTAGGTAAAGAATTAAGACTTATTCAACTGTTGCCAGTTATCATCTCAGGATAATTAATTCAATGTGCGAACCAAGTTCATATCTCATCTTATCAATAGTTGAAGGTAATTCCAAGCTGTTTGACCTTTTATGTGTCTCAAACACACAATCATTTAGTAGCTCCTACAAGATTTATCCATTAGTGGACAACTGTTTCATCCTTAGGAACAGAGATTACTGAAAAATATGCTGTTGAACAGAAAGTGAATTTTTAAGGCAGGTCAGCTTTCAGGATTTTGAAAAGAAGATGAGAATTGATAGAGCAGCTGCAATTTTTTTGTGAAGGTAGACCCAATATTCTCTTGCAAAATGTAAGGAAAACTATGTTGATAGATTTTTGTTATTTAAAATAATTTGCAATATTTTGTTATTTAAAAATAATTTAATATTCACTTAATATCACAATATCCTTGAGAGGAAATTAATAACTTCAGTGATGAAGTTGTGTATCATGGACAGTAATAGAGAAGAACACAATTTAAAAATGATAAGTATTAAAAAAAAGTTGGCTTAGGAATATATGTATTTTTATTAGACATAGAGTGGCTATAAAATGTCACCTTTATATATGAGAAGAAACTGACAGTAACAGACATTTTACTTTTTTTTCATAGCCTCATGATCTGGCTAATGCTTGCTATTTTGGAAGTAATTTTCATGTATCTTTTGAGATGAATCCGGAACAAGCTGCTAACAATTCTGAGTTTTTTAAAATCAGAACCGTACTAAAAAACATTTCCTTCTGCTGTATGATATTCCACATCCATTTGTTTTTAGGTTTTTATCCAAACTAATTTCAGGACTTTCTGTTAGAAAAAATGCATTAGTAACAATGCTTCTATGACTAAAACCTATATGTGCTATATATTTTTCTGGGTTTTACATAATTAATTTTCTCATAACCCCACCAATTGTGTAAAACTCAGTATCCTGTCATCCCTTAGAGTTCAGACCTGCAAATAGTTCTGCAGAGCAATAAATATCTCTTCTGGTTAGCATGAACTTCAGATGACCACAATATGATGAACTTCCAATATTCCATAAAACAGTAATAACACTCCTACTCACTTCAGTCTTGGGTTGGCTGGTTTCCAATGATTCAGATTCAGGTGGTTTAGAGTCTTTTGCCTTCTGAAAAGCCCCAAGCCAGATGCAGGAACAAAACGGAGTCTTCAGATTTTCCTCTTTTCAAGATTGCTCATGTTGTTTATTATTTCTTATCTTTTCCTTTGCTCTGTGCCCAGCCAAGGTCTTTCCAGGTCAGACATCAGGTGAGGACGCCTCCTCTGATGGAGGCTCATCATCTCTTATGCCAATTATTACATATCTATTATTTACAATTATACTCTTATATCTACAATCTATACTAAACAGGTCACTTCTACTCTGACCCAATCTCCTTAAAGCTGCTTTGTGCCACCGTCACAGCAGAAGATGGAGATAAAGAAGATGAAGATGAAGAAGAAGAAGAAGAAGAAGAAGAAGAAGAAGAAGAAGAAGAAGAAGAAGAACCCAGGGCACCACCCAGAATCCTCCATCTTGTCCCCATTCACCCCTATTCTAAAAATCAAAATATGACAAACTACACTATTCTCTATCACACTTTTGTGGCTTGTAATTCCTTTCACAGTGTTGGAAGTTTTTCCCATGGACTAAAGTCAAAGCCAGTGCCTTCCTGGGCTCTGTGCCAGGGTCTCCAACCTCCCTGTACAGATCCCAGACCCTCCTGTACAGATTTCAAACCCCCCTGTACAGGTTTCAAACCCTGTTATTCAGGTCTCTGACTCAGGACTCCCACACTTCAGAAGAGCTAAACCTTGGGAAATATGTACTTTTTCTATATGCAACTGTACTTGGTAAGTTGAGGATCAGTGTCATGCGTGCTAGTCCTTGAAAGCTGAAGATGCTCAAGAAGAATGTATTTGGTAGTCAAATAAACGGTTTGCTCCTATTTAAATCAAACAATCTTTGTAAGTGTAATTTAATTGTAAATAACACACCAGAGACAGGACTTTGCATTTTAATCTACAATAGTTTCTGGAAACTAGATGTTTTCATTTCCATCCGGGATCTGAGTGATCAGGGCTCTGCCCCAGGATGTCACAAATAATCTTTGTGACATCACACAGTTCAGTCTTCCTGTGGCTCACTTCTCAACCTATAAATGTGCTCCATAAAGATATTTCCATCTATTTTTCTCTGCTGCCTGTTAGCTCTGAAAGTTGGGAGTGGGGCCTGGGGGAGGAAGCTTGTTGTTTTTATTTTTCTTTTTTTTTTTAATCTACTCCTCATTTTACCTAGGTACCTTGTAAAGAGCAATGCACCACTGTCGTAGATTGATGGCTCTATATACTGCTCTACTCCGTAATGCCGACATCAATGTGAATAATTTGCTAGGCTTCCTTTGGCATGTTATTCTTCCTAAGGTTTGAAAGTAAGTTTATTACTCAGACTAGCTGTTCTTCAAAGATCCTCAACCTGAAGGCTCACAGGCTAGCAGAATGACAACTGTGACCAGGAAGAAAAGAAGGAACAAAACCCTCTTACCTGTATTAAAAAAACAAAACCAAAAACAAAACAGGAAAGCATTACTTTTTTTTTTCCCTCAAAATGGGTCACAATTCAATTTTATTCTTCAGTTAAAAAACCCCACAGCTATATAAAAACATGCATTCTCATTTTGCAAAACTCTCACTAACAGTGATTTTTACATAAAAACAATGGAATTCTGCACAGCAATCTGCATTAGTCTCCTTGGTTCTATGTATATAAAATTTCTGGAATTAAGCATATAGTAAAGCACACTGGTTGACATTTTCCATCTTGTGGACATGAATTAAATTCTGTAGAAGCATTCAGGAGGTCTACAAATCAAATCCTGCTGATCTAAGCTCTGGGCATCTTTGAAAATTTCAGACATCGAAGACAAGCAGTAAGGCAAAAAAGATGAGAGGGAAAAGAACTAACATCTTTATCATAGAAATGCTGGATGCTTAACAAAATATCTCCTAATCACCAACTTTAGATGTAGACAAGTCAGCCCAGAGGATCAGTGATTTTCATACAGAATTTTCTATCTGCCAGTGACTAGAATTCCCCATCTGTACATAAATTTGGAAATACTTATCTAGTAATTGTTCCTGCTTTGAATGAAGACATTACTGAGTAATAAAATCTTTATAAACATCACTTATTCACCCATAAAACATGCCAATGACCTAATGCTATAAATTACATTTTAAATCTAAAAATTTGAACAAAAGGTGTTTTTTTCTCTAACATATGTTTATCTTGGGTGGGCAGGTGGGGTCTGGTCTTGTTAAACCAAAAATACTATACCTTTGGGTTTACTCAATGACAATAAAAGTAGAACAGAGTATTAAGGACTGATTGATGAAAGTATTTGACATGAGCTCATGCAATATAACTACTGCTTTTATCTCAGGACTGTGCACATCTGCAAAGGAAAGGCATTATGTGAGTGAAGTTATAAATTGAGCATGAAAGTGGTGCATTGGTTTTGCACTGGCTGCCTGCACATGGGTGAATGTTTAACACACCCAGGTGGGTTATGATTACTGCCCACCAGTGCCATGATGTACTTGGTGGAGGGATGCAGGAGCTGATGCTGGAGATTCATTTCCTTCTCAGTGGCTCATTCTCTATAGGTGCTCTTCCTGCTTCCCTTCCTTTCCCATTGTCTAAACATTGGTTAAATTGTCTTGAACTTTTTTGCCCCCTGTACCTACAGTCAAAATACAAGGTGACACTGACTAAATTTCCACTAATGAATTTCAAAAAATTGAATTACTCACAATAATATTTTCCTTTAGTTTAGACTGAACTATTTAACCATAAAAATAATTTTAGTTTCTTATCACTTTTAAGCCAAAATCCTCTTTATTTTTTATTGACGCAAGGTTAGAGAGGAAAAAAAAAAACAGATGAAAAGGTCTTTTATAGGCAAAGAGGAGAAATTACCTTTTTTCAGAGAGATACTCATTATGAATATGTGGAAGAAGATGTAGCCATAGCAAACTGTTAACACTCTACTAAAGTTTTCTTTCAACCTTCCTGTGTTCCTCTTTCCCAAAGCCAAAACTCCCAGACTCTTTTTCTTTTTAAAAAAATTACTATTATTATTATTATTATTATTACTACTACTACTACTACTACTACTGCTACCACCACCACCTGGGGGTTGGGCAGAAGTGTCTAATAAGGGAAATATTTGAATATTTGTTTTCCTAAATATCAGATCACCTGAAACAGTGACTGTAGACAGAGGCAAGTTCAGGTGCCCATCATGTTTTCAGAGTTTTGGTTCTGAAAGGAAGGACACTTAATTCACCATTAAGTGGGGAATTTCCCCAGCATCAAAATGTGTGTGTGTTAGGCAAGACCTATTTAAGAACTTAAATTTCCCATGTGTTGACACTTTTGACTGCCTAATGCAAGTGCTTTAGCAGGAAAGAGGTAGATCTATCTATCCATTCACAAGATAGATAGATAGATAGATATACATCTTTCCTTTGAAAGATCATCTTAAAATGTTTCATCCCAGAAAAATTGGAACTGAATTTTTCAAAAATATCTCATGGAGATTCATAAACTCCCAAGGTGAAGGAGTCCAACAGATTAAAGCAGCTTAGAGTATCTTAACAACTTCAGCCTTCAAAGTTATGGCAAAAGCAGATTTTCAGTTCTTACTTCATAGTACAGTGGAATTGATATATTCCTTTTCCAATATATTTTCTCACAGGAATGTCCTCAATTGTAAATGCAAACATTTAGAGCAAGTCAAGTACATTCCAGTCACCTTCACAGTCAGAATCCTCCCAGATTTTGATATTTTTAAAATATATACAACTGTACAAATAAATTCTCTTATGTCCACATCTTTTTCTCTCGTCTTCTATATATCAGAAAAAACCCTGACATAAATTGACTCCTCGTGTATTTTAAATGAAAATTATCTGCTCTCAGTTTAGCAACAGTAAGAAAAAACTATCATTTAGAACCCATCACCCCCTAGCAGTTCAGTGGCTGCATTTTCCTGTTGGAGTTCACAGTTTGAAAAATCAGAAGTTTATTGGGAAGTATTGGCTCTGTCTTGACACTTTTTTTAAATATACTTAGTGCTAAATTAACTTATTCCTTTTCATGATAGTAGCATCTGGGGAATTTTTTCTGTTTGTTAACTACTATGATGACTAACTTTCCACTTCTGGAAAGTGTTGCTTTCAGGAGAGCAAAGGCTTTACAATTAGTGAAAGAAAAAAGTCAAAAATTTCAGTACTATGAGCACGACATCTCTGTCTGAGAGTCCTAATTTCCAGACACAGAAATGCTGTTTTGCAAACCACATCAAAACTAATGGGAAAATATCATTAAATACAGGTTTGGAACCCTTGTTTTCCTCTATAATGTAAATATTTGCAAATCTCACAATGTAAGGATGTCACGGATTGTAAGCAGAAGTTGCTAGAGTAGGAGCAGGTGGGTATAAATTCAAAAGAAAAATAATAATTCCTTTGCCTAACTAAATCTGTATGAATTTAGCAAAAGCTAAGGGAAAGAAGAAAGAATTAAAAGAAAAATGCAATAAAATCTCTGTCTGCTGAATGTTTAGTGTCTGGCACTGGATCCAGGCCCACTAGGACATGCTCTCTGCAGGCTGGGGCACACATCTATAATGTCCTTATCTCCTCTCTGGAATGTTTCTGGATTTTTTCCAACCATTTTTAATACCAAATTTGTAAGAAAACACAGGAAATTTTAACCATCCATTTCTGAACAATATATGTATTCATTAAACATAAAGTGGCTGGGCCTGGGCAAATGGGAAGATAAATGTATGAATGAAATCCAGTGTTCCATGCTGCAGCAACATGGGACACTGCAAACCTGGTATTTTTGCTGTACAAAAAACCACAGCAGATATTTAGGAATTGAAAGCAAAACAAAACAAAACAAAACAAACAAATAAAAAGGATAAGCAAATACTGAAGTTATTTTAGAGGCTGAAGTTATTTTAGAGGCATAGAACTTAAAAAATAATAATAAATGAAAAGTGGAATGTTATAGTGTAAGTTTCTTCACTGTCCTGCAAAAAAACAGGTCCACCTGCTTCTACAGATATCCCCTGCCAGTGCAATGTAGAAACCTTTATTGAAATGAAATCCAAAAATAAATGTCTCCCCCTTCCCCAAAGTGTGTGTGTAGGGTGGGAGGTGGCGGGGGGGCGGGGGGGTGAGGTTCTCTTGCTCTTTTAGCCTGTAGGTCTGTTAATCAGGTTGTTACCCATGCAACACAGACACATAAGACACAGGAGCTGAAAACCTCACCTACCAGAAGGAGAGAACAGAGGCCCCTCAGATACAGACAGCTCTGTTTAGGCAGCTAAACTTTATAGAGGGAAGCAGATCTACATGAGTAACCTTGGGTATCTATATGTGTGTCTGTTGTCCACTCAGATTTATGGTCTGTGGACGTCAAGTCGATAGATCAGCAGTGAGAGATGCTCAGCTGCTCAGCCAGGGCTTTCTGATTCACAGTGCCTTGACTTGCTCAGGACTCTGCTTGTTGATCACCCTTCCAATCACCTGCCTCTTGTGAAACTGCCTATATGTAAACACCTGAAAATGACATCCCTCATTTTGTACAGGAACTACCCTTCTTTTCAGACCCCACTGGATTCCTTTATTCTTGTCTTTCATGCAGACTTCCAAGATTTGTGTACAGTCACGTAGCTGTAGGTAAGATTCTCAGCAATGGGCTGCTTTCAACTTTACACTTGCCAAGACAGAACGAGTATAATGTTGCCAGATTTGGAGGAAAAAGGATCTGACTGTTCAATAGTAAAACTCTTCCACTGTACATATTCTTTGAGGGCTCTGCTGCTGTCATGCTGTAGACAGTGGATTAGTTAATGAGACTGTCTGTGAGAGCAAAGAGCTGGTTCTCAACACACAGCTAGCTTTATGGTCTATGTGCAGTAAATGATGATGCTAATTCCAGCTAATCCTGGTTTTCCAGAAAACACAACCACAATTTACAAATGGAGTCTCTAATTTTATTATTTACTAATAAAATTTTATTATTTACTAATAAAACAATTCACCTCCTCTTCTTAGACAATGACTTTCAGAAGCTGAAAAGGCCTGAAAAAAATCAAATTAGAGGTTGACATGAATTATAAACGTGAGATCAGGACTGAACAGTGTAATCTGTATCCCTTGCTTACAGAACACTTTTCACACGCTTTTCATTGAAAACAACCATCTTGCAGCTGCACAGGCTGGTTCAGTAATTCTGCTGTCATAAATACAATTGTAAAATAAACACAAGAGACTAAAGGAGACAGTGAGAGAATGAAGTTGCCAGCTGGAAACCTCAGCAAAATTATATTCTGTGACATTAGGAACCATTCAGTACAATTGAACCCTGTCTTTACTTGGCAAAATAGTCACAATAAATGTAATTCACTGCTCCTCTATGAACTTTGAGACTATATGGAACTGATCTGTCTATGAAGATTAGATGTTAAGTAATGTCTTTGCTTATGTGAGGTCTTTATTACTCTGTGGCTAGCGGGTAGGCTGCAGCATACTTTAGAAATATTTTGCATATTTTGTTATCAAGATTTTAGCTGGTATGGCTTGTGGTGACATTCTCTATCCCCTCTCCTTTTTTCTTCTTGTTCTTCTGTATGACTTTTTTATTCACATACCTTTCATAGCAGAATATTTCTTTGTGCTTTTTTAAGTCTTTGTCCCTTTTTTAAATGTATATGTTCTGAGGTAAATTGGATGTACTTTGCTATTGGTGAGTGTACAAAGTACAGTTCCCACCTCCTAGAAAAAAGGTTATTTTTCAAGTTTTCTTTGGATGAAGGCATTTTCAAAGGAGACATTAGGTGACAGACAAAAGGAACAAAAAACTTAAAGCTTTCTGCATATAATCCACTTCTAATTATTGCAAAATATACACAAAAGATTCCACAAAAGATTCCTGAAGATCAAACAAAGTGAGTTCTCCTTCAGGCATTGGATATCTTCCTGTTAGCAAGCAGAGCAAACTGATAACAATGGTTATGTGTACAGGGGGAAAAAGTCTCTAGGCAACCTCTTTCAGTGGAAGGTGTCCCTGCCCATGGCAGGAGGGGTGGAATTGTCTCATTTTAATGTTCCTTCCAACCCCAAAATTTTTATTATTCTAGGATGTATTATTACATACTTACATTTCTACATTAACACAGATTATTTTAGATAAAGAGACAGTCTACATCTAGCCTCTGGTCTTCGTACTATAGGTATATGTGACAATCCATCAATATATTCCTGAAGACTTTCAACTAAAGTTCTATCAAACTGTACATTTACATGTAATTCTAATTTATAGTTTAATTCAATTCTAATTTATAGTTAGCAGTATCTAAGGAAACCCTGGAGAATTAGCAATAAGATATATTACAATAATTTTTGTATGGACACCTAAATGTTAAGATAAGCCAACAAATTCAGTATCTGTACCTGCCTCCACACCCAGGAACTGCCGCCATCCCATGAGCAGTGAAACAAAACTTACTATATTTCATTTTGATAAAAACTCACTTCTTTTCTTTTGGCTTCCCAAATAATAAAATTACTTCTAATACAGTAATTTTCTAGACAAGGAATAAGGCCCAGGAAAGGGACTGAGGTGTGCCTCCTATGAAGCAAAATGGCATAGACACCATAGCCTCACTGAGTTCATCTCACCAACTGCACGTCCTTAACCCAGTGTCCCAAACAGGCGTCACACAGGATTTTATTGAACTTATGAGAAGATGGAGCTCATCTCTGGAGACCAATATAGATGGTGTGTGGGCTGCAAGTGCAAATCAAAGGGTTGGTGACTGATGAGACTGAGGAAGAGAACTTCTCCTGCATCTGTACCAGCTGCAACTTTCCCAGGGCTGATGCTTTCCTGTTTCAATGAATTGCATTGCTGTAACTGAAATGGAACATGGTGAAGAAATGAGTTATCACTGTTGGCATTGAATCAGAGAAGACCGGATGCTATCCTAAAGCTGGTGGGAGATAGTAGCAAGCATTTCTTGCAAACCCTAAAACACAAGAACATTATCAGTCATAAATCATCTACAATATTTCTCAGCACTTTGCCAGCTGAATATCTCCAAAGTAGGTCACACAACTCCAAAGAAAATTCAGATTCATCAATTATCTAACTAGTATGCTATTGATTTGTTTCTAAAACTTGTTCCCAAGAGTTTTCTGAAACTGAGACATTTATATTCTTTTTTTTTTTCAATTTAATAGAAGAATTTCCCAGAACTTTTGACTTCCATCTTTTTCATAACAAAATTGTTCTTGTACTCAAAGTTAAAAATAACTTCAACTGAATATAAGGTACTAATGCTGGGATGAGTTAGGGTCTTCATTTCAGAGCTAGAGATATCAAAATATATGTTCATTCTTTAGAGCTTTTCTATACTCTGATGCCTTAGTAATTATAAGCATGTTAGCATTTGTGGGAATACACAAGACAGAGAGTAAAACAGACTTAATTAGCATAGCTGGTTTGATAACAAAGATGCCATGGCAGGAACAAACAAAATTTTGAAGATTACAGAAGATGGGATTAAACCTGTTTATAGGAAGAGAGGAAATTCAATCAGACTCTGCAAGCAAAAGATGTTGTAAAATGTATAAGTTGTCTGTAGGATCTTTAACCTGATTATTGTAATGGAAAATTATTAACCTTCCAGAAATGATATATAAGCTTTTAGACAATCTGAGTAAATCAAATTCTGATCACCGAATCAGTCTTCCCGTCTCTCTACCAATCGTCAGTAAGCATTCATCCTCCTTTCAGCTGCTTAAAAGGAGGAGGAAAATCACATATACAACCTAGCTTCCAGCTGCTGCTCCACAACAAAGCAGTTCTCTGGTAGGACAGGTTTGCCCTTCACCAGTGACACCTTGTCAGCTGCCTTTGGACATTTCAAATGGCACCAGGAGCCTTTGTCTGGGTGATTGCATCGAGTCATTCCAGATACACTCAGTCTCATAGTTCATCAGAAAGTAAGACGTTTCTTCTAGGAATCTTTTCTGATTGATCTTAAAATAATCCTTGAGAATTAACCTTTTTAGATGAGATTTCACTTTTCTGTGGTGATGTGTCCTCTGGGAAGGCCATGCAACTTTTGAGAGTCACAACCTTGATGAGAATTCATTTTCTACAATACTCAAGAGCAAGAAGAAAATTGCTTGTTTTTAATAACGGCTGTAGCAAAGTAGTAAAGAGAAGTCTCTCAGCCAGGTATGAGAAATGCCACTTATGTGGATGACTATGATTATATTTTGTCACTAATACAGTATCTAAATATTATCAGTGCATTATAAGATATAAGCAGATCTAAAGTGTTATGATAAGAAGGTCCAGCTAGAAACATACAGGTTTAAAATTTTTGGCCTTACAGAATGAACATTTGGAAAGCAACGAAGCACCTATGTAGCTACTTTAGGATTTTATCTCTGTGTGTGACCGGATCTTAGCATTTTCACTCACCTCTCCAAAGGTGAGTGTTCCTTGTCTTTGGGCTGGATGTACCCTGCAGACCTCCCTGCCAGGGGACAATTAACCCAGAAGGTGCCTGCAGCCTTAGGAGACCAGTTTGCCCAGCTGCCCCCGTCTCCAGTAGAATTTTATACCTTTTCAAGCCTCTTTGTATCAAAGTCAATCCAATCAGCACAACTCCCCTAACTGTGTAATACATTCATTATGGGAGAAATCCAGACACTTCCTCCTGAAATTCCTACCTGCTCTTCTGATCTTTGGACAAATCATATTGCCTATCAGAGACAACAGCAAGGGAGAAGGTGTGGGTAAGGGGCAGGGTGCACCTGAAGACCTGATTATATTTTCTTGTCATGACAATGATCTGATTTCCAAAGCACTAATGACTAGGACAGTCAGTGATATTTTTTAGAATTTGTCTTCCATTTACCAACATATGACTTGTTTGAAAATGGCAGAACATAAGATTCACTTTATCTCAAGTAATCTGCCTGCAGTTTTATATACCACAGGTATTGAAACATGGGACTGTCTCCAGCTGTTTTCACATTATTTAAAAGAGTGCAAAGTCTTTAAAGTAGCCCCAGAAGTAAGCTGTCCTTTTAGGTTAATGCAATTCCAGTCATGCCAATGGAGCTGCCCCAGCTCCTGTATCATGCATTCACTTCCCCCAAATGTGATTCTTGGTGATTGTCTCTACATTCCAGATAATTTCCAGCTACTGCATTCCATTCCATTGTTTCTAAACTTTTTTTTTTTTTTTTTTTTTTTTTTTTTTTTTTTTTTTTTAGGCTGTTAAAATAATGTAATTTCATAACTCTTAAAAATCCTTTCATAACTGTAAAGATTTTGAGAAGCTTAGACTGGCTGCCTAGTCAGTGTCAGTCCTTTGCTAGTGTTGAATTTGATGTGTCAGGTGTCTTACTGATTCTTTATTTACTCCATTACAACTTTTTTTTAGAAGGAGATCAGTACATCAAAAATCCAGAGCTGATGCTATAATATAGCAAAGTAACAGTGATGATATAATTTAATTAACAATATATGTGATTGTTTTCTAGTGACTAAAATATTCTTTCTATATTCTGCCTGCATTTTTAGTAAAGACAGAAATATGTTTTTGTAAATCTATTCATATAATTTAATCAATCTGCACTTGAGAGTCCAAAAATTATTTGGCTCTGTATCAGTTGAACATCTTGATCCTAATGATGAAAATATTCTCAGGACTCTTCCACCCTCCCAGCTGATTTCAGCCAATAGGCACATAGGTCAGCCAGAAAGCTGTTTGAGGGTGTACAGAGAAAAAAGCAAAAATGGGGAAAAAATGAACACAAAGAACACCATGGGTCATATGCCTTTCAGTTAAAGGAAGATTTCCCTATGGGGGAAAAAAAAAGTTCAAGTACAAAAATAATCATACTGTCTCTTTTGAGACGACTTTCATAGCAACAAATGTAACAAAGAGCTGTTGTGACACAAGATTAAAATACTTTTTTTACCAAAATAGTGGTTACCTCAACCAGTTCAAGCAATTATCCCAGTTTAGTCAGTGGCTCCAAGATAAGAAAGAGATAATCTGAAATCCTTTTACTTACATCAACCTGTTTACAACTCTTGCAGTTTCAGTACTGAGCAAGATTTAAAGGAAAGAAAAACCAAGAGGTCCTCTTCAGTATGTTGGTTCTTGCCTTGCCAAATCAGCTGTCTGTGTACAGAGCCAGTCTCTGTGTCACTTGTGGCCTCTCCTTGGCTTCTGGTCAGAGAGCTTAGGAACTGTTTGTTGTTTAATGGAGCCCTCAGAGATTATTCTTGGAGAGGGTTACTTCTGTAAACCAGAATACATTAACTGAAAATTCTTTTCCAAAGCCTTGCAAGAGGGGCAATTGGATGCAGTATTTCCCTACTAAATATTGACCAGGAAACAGAAAATTGAATTTGAGGTCTACACCCCCACATTTTTGCTTCTTATTCATCAATTTACCACACTCAGGGACACTGTCTGGTGCCTATGCAAAGACTTTTGAAGTGAATCAGTGCTGCCATCACAATATGAAGGTTGCTCCCTGTCTTGCAGAATTAGGTCAATCCTAGGGAGCAAATTTCTGTGTCAAGAACAGTAGCACTGGCAACTTAACAAGAATTTGTTTGAGACACTGAAAGAACATACATATAAACATGAGTATTTACAAATGCTATATATCTTTCTGGAAGTCAAATACTAGAATTTTTATTTTTTTTTTGTCTATGTAAGGTTAAGATTTACAGGAAATAGCTTTAATAACTTTAAAATTTAGAGCAATTATTTTTATTTCTTCCATGAAAAGCAAAAACCCCTTGGACCCTGAGAGATACTGTATATATATCATTGTATTTGTATAGAACAGGAAAAATAAACTGTTTGAGCCAAACTTAAACACATTTGCTTTATGCTCGGGATACAATTTTTAAAGAATTGCAATTTTCAAAATGCAAATTCTTAAAAATTAAAGACTGAAATGCCTTCCCAAATACCAATGTAAAGTTTTCCAAACTTTCCCCTTCTCCGACTGAATTTATTCTCCCAGAATTAACTTCAAATTAAAGAATCATTTCCATCTTTCAGATTTCATCTTTGTAAGAAACACCTTTGTGCTGAAATAAATATTAAAGTTTCTTCAAGTCAGCATTGCTAATGTTAATCCACTGAATGAATAGCAGAGTTTTTTGGTTTTTTTTTTTACTCTCAAAGAATAACTATGGCAAACTATGAGTATGAAACTAATATTCATATTTATATCAATAATTTTGTTATTGAAACCTTATTAATTCTTGGCTCTTCAGTGATCTGACAGCTTGAGAAAGAGCCATACCTCTGTGTCTCCCACTAGACATAGCTGCAGAGCTGATGCTGAGCAAATCAGCTGGATATTGAAAATACCTGCATTAATTATTTAGTCCTGCACACCTCCAAGTGTCTGCAGTACTACTGCAGTATCACAGACACATCCAGTGTCCAAAATAGAGTTCTTCAAAATGCTGGTCAATTATTTCTCCCTGTGATGATGTCAGTAAAATGCCTATAAGTCAAGTGTTGCAGTCCTCAGCCTTACCCTTTGTGGATTCACCCCCTAAGCTGTCACAATACTTTGTCTTATGGTAAATTGTCCTAGGGCAAGTGATAGTGGAGATAACCAAGTGAATAAAATGATCAGAGTTCTTGTAAGTAATCAGAACAATGGATGAAGAAGAGATCTTCTGTTCTTTATCCCAAGACATTGGGATACACATGGAATGAAAAATGGCATGCATTGGCAACAGAATTAAAACTTCTAAAATTAGTTAAAATTCTGAATCAAAATATATTTCAGTAGATCAGCTTTGAATTGACATATAGGATTTTTTTTTATTTAGATATAATTTGGGGGTTTTGATTATTTTACCAGAAATTGAATAGTTACAGATAAAAATCAATAATAAATATTCTTTTAAAAAAACATATTCACCAAATGCATGGCCCATAGATCTTTAATTGAATAACTTCCATCAGCTGAATTTAAGCAATCAAATTTCGTAATTTCAAAAGTACATCCTCTGCATCTAATGAGGTTGGATTTTCACCTCTTCTTTACCTTCTCAGACAGTTATCTGATCATTCTCAAATATGTTCAAAACAAAGTCATATGTGACTTTGGTCAGAGCTTTCTCTTGTGAATGTGAATCCAAGACATACTGCAGTATCTGGCAGGACTTTTTGAGGGTGTTTGATTCTCAGCTTAATTAATCAAGCTTTATAATTCTGCTTGTCTTGCTGATTCATTCTATTTCTTTTTCTAAAATACAATGCATGAAATATTGATTTTAATTATTTGACCCAGACTGAATTTGACTTGAGTCCTGGAAAATGTTCAGTTGAAGCCACCAGAATGCCACAGAACACACTGGAAAAAGAAGCTTCCTTTCCCATTAACGTCAGCAAAGGCATTTCAACATAACAAAACAAATATGATTCAAGTATTCTGGGGTCTTATTTGTTCTCTGAAAAGATGCCTTGATTGATTTATTTATGAAAATATACTGAAACCACTGTGAAAACAGCCAAGAACACTTTCCCAGGTAATGAAACAGAGGAAGTGATGCTGGATCAAAGGGATATGAACACTTTCCCTCAATTTCTCATCACCTGAGACTCTTTCACTTTCAAGGGTACTTCCATTTCTTGGGCGGGGTATTGATTTCTTTCTTGTCCTTAATGTTTGGGGAACACAAGATGTGTCCTAGTCCACTTTTATTACTGTAGACATAGCAGGAAATTCCAGGATTTAACATCGTCTTGGTGGGGTCTGGATCTGGCAGCAGCTGGAAAACCAAGCAGTGTGAAGGAGGAAGGAACCTGAGTGCTTAAAATGAGTGTTTAGTACACTGCAGCTAAAATTCCAACAGATCTTCTTTGGAAAGCAAACGAACATGAAGACTTTGAGGTGTAAAGGAAGCTGGAGTAGTTAGAGAAAGCTACTCTTTTATTCCTTAGTCTCTTTTTGGTTCTGAATCTTGTGGCCCCTTGGTGAAGATAGAGGGTATGAAAGTTGGAGAGGAACCTATTTGTGCTCTGGATTATTTGGCCAGCAGACCTTTCCATGCTCAAGCCTGAATCACTGAGAAGCCTAAAATGGCAATTGCTACCTGAATTCTGCCATCGAAAGCCACCCTTGGGCTTCCATGTTGTCATCATTGCTGTCTACCATGTGTTCTACAGGGAGAAACACAGTAGTCTTGTTGATGGCAAATGCTCAATAAACACAATCCTCTGCCAAGATAATAACTTCCAGTTTTCTTACTTCATGGGATCCACCTCCTTTCAGCACCAGCAGTTCCTGTTGCCTCACTGGTGCAAGAAAGCTCCTTGTGCTGTCTCAACTCATTTTCCCACAGGTCTCTTAAGTGGAACTCCCAGGAGAGCTAAAACCAATACCTTATTCACATAGATCACAGCATAAACCGTGAATTAGACCATACCTCCATGGCTACAGTGTAGTGTAAATATATTCTAATGATTTATCATGTTGGACTTGATTATGCTTGTGAGTCCCTTCCAGTTCGGCTCATTCTGTGATTCTCTGATTCTGTATTTGCTTTTCCATTTCATGTAAATAAAGCCAAACATTTGGGAACCACACTCTGTCAATGTTAATATAAAATCCAGATGTCCATTTTGTCAGCCTACTGCCTTATAGTGGATGTTTGAATGTTCTAATTTTCTGCCCAGTGGTGAGTTATTTAAGGGAACAATATGTGTGTGCATAAGAGTGTGTTCATCACTACAGCTGCTACAGCTAGTGCCCCAGGTTCAAGATATGCACAGATGAATGATTTTAAGTATCAAGAATAAAAATTAACCAGACATTGGCATTGCTATTTCACAGAACTGTGAATATATCAACTTACATTATGCAAACAGGTGGTCACTCATGAAATGCCAGTGTTATTTATTTTAACTGCCTGCATGGGGATTTACCTTCATGTTTCAGGACACACTGCTGCACTAAGATAAAGAAGTGTAGTCTTTACAAGCCTTGTCTTTTTTGCCAGTCATCTCCAGGCCTTTGGGCACATGTTGGCAACAGGATTAAAGTTTCATGAGATTGTCACATAGCCTACATTTGATCATTCCAAGCAAGACTGAATTTGATCCAAGTGTCCTGTGCCAATGCTAAGTTGTATATCTTGTGAGTAAATTTTTAATAACTTTTCATGCCATAGTCCAGTTCTGACACTGACAACCTTTATTTACACTGTTGCTGGTTCAAAGGATAATTTTTCTGCTAGATGATTCTGAATGATTCCTTCTCAAGAATGAGGAATTTCTCCCAAGGGAGGTAGCTGCACAGTAGCCACCAAGACCAGTGCCAGGAAGTACAACTTCTTTACTGACTTGAAGGTACCACCTATGGCAACTTAAAATTAACTTTGCATGACAGTTTATAAGGTGATTGCTCTGAGGTGCTGTTCTTGACACAAAAGTGTGTCCTTGGTTGGAAAGACAGGTGAACGCCAGGGAAAGCCAAAGTCTCCCTTGGAATGGAGAATGTAAACTCCCTCCTTCTGAATTATTATAATTTTGAAATTACGGGGCTCTCAAGCAAAGATATGGGAATAGGAATAACAGTTCTTTAGTAGGAATATTAAAAATAAAAATGTAGTAGTACAAAAAAACAACCAAACAAAAACCAAAACACACAGAGTCAGAATATAACCTGATATCCTCTTGGTCAGAGTGTTAGTAGCAATTTAATTAAGCCTTCCTGGAGTTACAGATGTGGTTCTGCTGGAGCAGAGATGATCCTGTAGAAGGGTGTAGTTTTCCTCTGAAGGTCCAGTGGAGGTGAGATGGGTCCAGTCTTTCTCTGGGAATCCAGTGGAAACAGGCTGTCCTGGTGTTCTGAATCTTACCTGGGTTTACCCAGGTAAGAATGCCTTGTTCCTCCCACTGGGTGGAGAATCTCACAATGGGATGATGTAATTTTATCAGTCATGCAGTGACCATTAATGGCCCATTAACAGAAGAAATCCCCCTGGAGGGAGGGTGGGTCTTGGAAGAGATAAAGAACACTTTAGAAGAAATAAAAAACACTTCCCCAACTGGTTTCAACAGATGGCAAAAGAATATACACTTTTGGATACATCTTGCATTGCAACCCAAGACAGTCCACAAAGAATTTGCTAAGAGAAAGCTGGATGCTGCAGTCAAATATTCCTCCACTGCTATTTGGAAGGGCTGTTGAAGCAACTTGATCTTGATCTCAGAGAAAATATTTGTTCAGCAGTATACCATATGAAGTAAGTTATGCAATATCTTATATCTTAAGATATATTGTCAACACTCTGCCAAATTCTGATCTTAGATATGTGTGGAAAAACTCATATTTCATCAACTGAATTAGTCAAAACTAATTAAGAGAAAAGGTTTTAGCACATCAGTGGCAAATAGATTTGCTTATGTATATCTGAAGAGAGAAATGAATTTGCAAATACAGGACCAGATTGAAGATTTCCCACTGATTTTTCTGGGCTTTGCTTCACACTATAAAGTAATTTCAGAAGCAAATGACATGTACTTAGTAATGACTGTGTAATGGAGAATACATCCACGTATAAGCTTTTTTTTTCAAAATCAGTTAATATTATTTTTCTTTTGTCACATAAAAAAGTTTTCCTGAAAGGACTTTGCCAAAGTCCTACATAGCTCCAAAGATATAGCCACTCCCATTAAGCCAATAGTGTTATGCTGGAATTCTGTCAGTGTTAGTGAGTGCACATTATGCCTTTAAAAGGCTATTCACATGGGTAAAGGGAGTGGAGGTTTTCTCTTTTCTTTAGACATGGAATTGAAACCTTGATTTTAAAAAGTAAGTAGTTTTCAATAAAATTTTTATTAAAAAATATTCCATAATCTACTTGAAATAACTACAGGAAGAGATTATAAATTTTGTTTCTAATAGAATAAAAAATATTGTTACAGATTTTTTTTTCTGGCTTTGCAAATATGTACTTAATTTTCTGACAAGCAGCATTTGAAAACATCTGCTCTGTGCCTAGATCTGCTATTTTTTTAGTGCATATGCAAGAGTGGGAGAGAGCTGTATTAGAGAAGCTTAGAGTTTACCTTGTTATCTAATCAGCTCATTATTCAGCAGTAGTCAGAAAAGCAGCTCAAATGTTGGAAAGGAACAGAAAAGAAAATAAAATAGGAATTATAAAACTTCTGCCACTGTACAGTGATATGGAGCTCTTGTAGCTTGAATTATGACTGCATTTATGTTGCTTCCATTAAAAAGAGAATACAATAGCAGTGGAAAGAGGAGGAGGAGGTCAAAAATAGGAAGGCAAAGAGAGTGAATGAAGGTTTGGAGCAGCTTCTGTGAAAGAAATGAAGAGGGAACCTCTACTAGGCAAGACACAAAGGAAGGAATATATAGTTCATTAAAATAATAGGTGTGTAGATCAGAGAATGATTGCTCCTGTCTTTGTCCTTTCTGCACAAGCTGATATTATCTTTAGCCTAGAGCTCTGGAAATATTACAAATTCAAATGGTTTGAAATACATAATCTGAAAAAATATTGGGAAAAAAATCTACAGATAATAACATTGCCTCTGAACAAAGAAGTTCCTGATCAATATTTATGGAAAATCATCCCTACATTCTGAACCTGCTTTTATCCCTCTTCTCAGACCTAAATATTGCATAGGGATTCTCATATAGAAAAATAGAATACAAGAAAAAGTTTGATTTTGCCTGATACGAGGTTTCCTATGTTCTGATTTGGAAACTGCCATCCAGTTGAAGTAGTGGCCTGCAAATATCAGCTGTCCAGAGGAAGGAAAAAGGTTGTGGAGAAATGACCAAGTGCTAGACCACCACTGCAGTGTCAGTTCAGTTTAAAATGAAAAGTTAAAAGCACAAAAGAAAGACAAGAATAAAATAGCACAGGAGGCTTGATAAGACAGACATACAAATCTATATTTAAAAACTAGCATTTTAAAGGATGAAATGTTATCATGTTACTCCTCATTTTTTAGTCTCTGTAACAGGACTAAACAGTACATGTGGGATTATTGCATGTTTTACTCATAATTCATGAAGCAATAATGCTGTGTCCCAAGTTTGCAATGCTTGCTGATTTCAGGAAAGATTACTTATTTTAAAGACTGTCTGCTCAATGTTTTGGTCAGTGTGGCTGGATGCCTTCTGTGCTGAGAGCACATGAAACCACAAGCAAGGTACCACCCACATGCTTATAAATGCTTTTTAGCAAATCTCATGGACTGTAGGCCTTTGATTGAGCCCTCAGTGCCCTGAGCAGGACAGCTGCCAGCACTTGAGTGGAAATTCATGTGGGGTTTAAATAGCAATGGGTTTTGCCAGCTGAGGCTTTAAGTGTCTGTCCCTTGCTGGAGATTGCTTCAGTGCCAGCAGGACTGTGTGAAGTAGTGCTGTGCATCATCTGGGGCAATATGTGTGAGCAATGCATCTACTTGAAGCAGAATGGCTGCCAACCTCTCAGGTCTGACCCCTTCTAATATCTGGCTGCCCACAAACCTCAGCAAATAACTTTGAAAAACATTAGCTGAGATACATTTGCAAAAACATTTATTCAGCTTTTCCAACTAGAGAGATTCAAAGTATGATGAGAAAAATTAAAGCATGCTTTTTGAGACAATCAGCAACTAACAATTGTTTTTAGATTATTCCTTAAGTTTCCAAGTTAAATCAGTCTTTTCATATCCCAGTGTAACAGTTTTTATGTCACTGTGATATCTACTAGGAAAAATTGTTCTCCCAATTTTGATTAAAAAACAGTGGTTAGTAAATTTTTCTCATCCATCACTGGCTATAAACTCAGTTTAAATTTAGCCTTTTGACTCCAATTAGAGCTTTGAAATTTCTTGGGAACAGATGACATATTTACAACTCAATATGTTTGTTTCATCCATCTGTTCTCTTCTGGCAGGTTGTAAATTATTAGGACACATGCTGCTTTGTGTATATCTTTCATGCACTGAAAAGAACTGTGTGGGTAGGGCTTCCTGCTCTAATTGGTATTTAGGTTCTTCCATTGTGTAAAAGCTATACAGTAATCATCCATGGATAGCTTTTTGATCTTCCCTAAACACGCTTATTTCTGTCCTAGCTGAGGGTCACCTCAGCAGTGCAGAGTCACAGTAAAAAGAAAACAAGCACTTCAGACTGGAGCAATGTCAGAGAGTGTGGGACTCAGAAAATCAGCAGGTCCCAAACAGCTTTAAAAATGGGAGAAGGTAAAGAAGGAACCTGCTTAGACATAAAAATGCATTTAGTGACAGGGATATCTTCAGTAAATGATTCAGTGGGAAAATAAGTTGTTAAACTTGTGCAGATATTTCCGATCACAAATTCATTCTCTGTAGGAATGGCCATCAAGCCAAAAAAAAAAATTGCATCTTTTTCATCAAACCAAAGTTTGTTTCATTGCAACATATGCCACTTTGAACTGCTGTAGTTTATGTGAACTCACTGCTGGAATGAATTTTCTCTGAGAATTCTCCATTTATCAAGTTTCTTTTGCAAACTACAGTTACATGGCTGTGTCTCTGGTGGTGTGGACAGTCTGAAATTTAAAAGCAAACCATAGGGAATAGAAAAGGTGTAGAATGATTGTGCTGCAAATGCTGCTTCAACTGCAAAGTCTGAGAAGGCTAAAATAACAGCACAGGTTTTCTGGAAATCAAACAAAAAGTTAAAGACTGTATTAACCACACTAGGAAAGATTATTAAGGAGTCAAGGGATGATATTGTTGACAAGGCACCAAGCCAAAAAATATTTGTCCAAAGCTGATAAGGGAAGAGGGTTAGAAATTGGAGAAGCTTAAGCAGATATTTATAAAATTTTGCCTAGTACAAACAAGATCTCCAAGGACTGGGCCATGGTTAGCATAACCCTATTATTAAAAAAGTTTTCTAGGGATTTACTTGGAAAATGTATATCAATGCATTTAGCCTCATATGGGACAGAAGTGTTTCATGAGATCAAATAAAGATACCCTTGGAAAAATCGACAGCCTGAGAACAGCCACATGTTCTCAGGAAGTGGAGATCATGCTTCAGCTGGTTGGAATTCCTGGTGGATATTATTACTACAGAGGTGCGGGTTGATTTGCTAAAGTAGCAAACAAAACCCACAGAATCTGCACTGTGGTTGTTCAGGTATTTTGATCATGTAAACATCCTAGAACTTAAAACTGGTGAAGATTAATGGGCTCGAGGACAAGTGAAACTGATTAATGAAATTCAAGTTGGTTCTTAAATGCCTTTGCATTAATGTTTTTAAACCATTGTCAGACTTAAACTTTGCATTTAGAATTTCTCAGATATTGTAGGAGTGGACACAATGAAAGAAAATACTCCTGAATGCTCCCATTTCTGCAGTATTAAGACTAAGAGAAACACAAAAGAAACAGGGAGCAAAAGGAACTTGGGAACATTTTAGATTTTCTCTAAACTGTATTCTGCCACTTGGGAGACTCAGCAGAGCCCTGTGTGTTTCTAGTCCACTACAGAAATGGAACTTTAATTTTGTTTGGTTAGTTTGTGGACATGGACAATGCTTAGTGCAGGCTTAGCAATTCTTTGCAAAGCTCTTGTGTAATATTTAAAGTTAGAATCACTTTAAGATTAATGGGTTTGTTTTTGGTTTGGTGCACCAAATTACAGCAGATCTACCAGGATCAACTGATTCCTTTTTGACTGCCAGTGGTGAAATATATATTCAGGAAAGATTATTAGATAAGCACACAGAGAGAAGCCATCTTCAGAGAATACTGAAGTTACTGTTCCAAGAAGAATTACTTCAGGAACTGTAAACTTTGCAACTTGGATGACTGTTGAGATTTCATGATCACCATAAAATTCCCAGATTGCATGGATTAGATAGAAGAGTCAGTTAACAAAATGAACAGATGTCAAGTGAAAACTTTCCAACAGATCTTAAGGAAAGAGCTTTAATGATCAAATCAGATCAAGGGTAAATTATTTTGAGTGACATGGGATTACAGTAAGTCAAAGTAATAGCTAAATTCTCAAAATAAATATATCCCAAGTTATTATTCAATAAAGTTCAAGAGCACTATTAAGAGCAAGTAATAAAAATACCAGCAATTGTTACTGTAGGAGTGACAAATATATGTAATGCGACCTGTGCACTTTAACAATTTCAGGTTTGAATCTAAAAAAATACAAAAAGACATCTACAAATAGTGGTTGCATCTTCAGTATTTTTTAAATTTCTGCAATGAAACCTCTACCCATAAGAGAAAATTAAGCCCGCTATTCTCACCTAAAGAAAATGGGGCAACTCATCACAAAATTTCCCTTGCCTTTATACAAAAAATGGAATTTGAAATTTGTATTATAGCATAAAAGAGAAGATTTAAGAAGAAGATGATTTTTTTTCTCCTTCTCCAACTGCTGTTAAGGCAGAATGTTACACAAAAATTAATCCTATCTCTGTCTCCTGGACTTCTGAACTTCTTTGAATAAAGTGTCTCCCACATATCTCTATCAAATGAGTACAAGTCTTACCAGGAGAGACAAGTGAGAAGCAAGGAGCATTTTTGCTCCCTGATGATGCAGCCTGGGTTTGGTGTGTGCCAGCAGGGCTGCATGGGAGCAGCACCGTCCCCAAGGCATCACTGAGTGTTTCAGGTGAGCCCTGCAGCTGCTGTGGAAGATGTCCCACTCAGCACCAGCCTTATTCTTGGTGATTGTGAAATCTCACTGAAGCTCACTCCCAGTGAAGAAGACACAAAATCAAGGGGTATGTTTCTATGTTCAATAGCTGGTTTTTTAAAATTTTAGCGTTGATATTGTCTCTGATAATCATTCTTATTTCCATTTGAGTCTTTGAAATGTTCCCAGATTTTTGATTTAACACTAGACTTGTGTTTTTTGGCTTTGGATATGTTGAAATATCTAAGCTTGTTAGGAGTAGATGTTAATCCAGATGGAATTGGAACCAGATTTCTGAGGCCAGGAGTCTAAAGTAACAAATTATTGACACATTTCATTACTTCTACAGCAGTCTAAAATATTGAACAAATCACTAATACAAATTCACAGTTTAGATAGCTTTTGGAATAAAGGCAGGCCACGAATTCCTTACAGTCACGCATGATATCTAATCACTCAAGTAACAGCACTTTGCTTAAAACAGCAGATGTCATTTTTGGATTAGATTTTTTATTAGGGTTTTTTTGTTTGATGAACAAAATTTGGATTATTTCTTTTCTTATATGAATTATCCTGTGTTACAATCTGACATCTCTTGCTGTGGGGTGGGAATCTACAGAAAACTTGGCTTCAGTCATACTGCTCTAATGGCTTAATTGTTATTTAGGGCAGAAAATGTCAATGTTGACAGATCAAAGCCTTCTCCAAACTAAAATGAATTCCTTGAATACTCCAGAGGTTCGTATCCACATTGGATCATATTTTCTACAAGTCTTGCAATAATCATTTTATGCCTGTCTATAAATACAGAGCAGATGCAGGTTTTCCCTCCTCTCAATGTCCAGCATGGGGAGAGGCTGGCTGAGCTCTGCAGTCCATTTACATGACTCTTGATGCCCAGCAGATTTCACTGCTCTCCATTCACCCAAGGGCTGACCTTATGTTTGACCAAAACTGGTAAGAAATTCAGTGAACTATCTAGACCACACAGAATGCCACAACTCTATTCTGTGGAATGGATCTCCTTTTTTCCATTGAATGAAGGGGAAGATTTTTGTGAGGCTATCATGAAACTTGTACTTTCCTAACTATGAAAAATTTCATTTGCATGTGGGCTGCTTGATTGAAGGTGAGTTTGGAATCAAGCCAGAGGGGGGAAAAAAAAAATGAGATGCATGGAAAGAGGGATTTCTTGCACCACCCAGAAGTGGAAAAGAATTCCTGCTGCTTCTTATAATTTGCCACGTCATTATGAGAGTTTCAGGATGATGAGTAGGAAGTTGACTGCCAGTTTATGTCTTACATAAATTTGAATGGTTTTCAAGTCCTGTGTTATCTTTGGAGGTGCTTGAGACAAACAGTGTTTTTCCTTTGGATGTTACCAAAAAAACATACATAATCAAAAAATACTCCATTTTTCCATTAAATTCTGTACTAGACACTTGGTCACACTTGAAGTAAGGCATACTTCCTATTTTCAACTTATCTCTTCTTATACTGCTGTGCTTCTAGAAGAGCTGGAATAGTTACGCTTGTATCACAAAAGGAATTAATTAAGAAAATGTTTTCAGACATTTAGTCCTGCTTTTATGCTACCTAAAAAAGAGAGGGAAGGGGCAGGAATTTCAAATTTTCCCACAGTTTCCTTTTCAGAAAACCAATAATTATTGTTTCTTATTTGTATTTAATTGCTGATTTCCGTAGAGAAATTTGGGGGTGGAAAGGGAAGAGTCTATAAAAAAAGTAGAATTTTTCCACCATAGTACCAAAATATGTGAATCTTTCATTGGAAACCCACACACTTCATTCTGAGGTTTTCAGTGGAGCCACAAATATTTCTAAGGAGAAATTCTCCTTCCCTGAATCTTTCTTTTTAATAGCAAATCTTTTGTGAAAAAACACATTTTATAGAAATAGATCAGCATATTTTGGTATTTGATTGTAGAGGAAAGGTTTTTGGGTTTAAATTTTTTTAAAACAACTCAGTTAATGACATTGTTCCCCTTTTAGGACTTGGAAATCTTACAAAAAAAATCTAGAATAAGTGTCATATACATCAAGCCTTTGTAGGTTAATATACTTCATTGTATCATAGAAATTGTATATATAATTAACCAAGGTCTGTGATGTATGACAATATAAATTTCATCCAAAGAAGTATTTTGGAGAAAGCTTATCAATATAAGTCATTAACATTCCAGGTTTTAACATCAACCAAACTGAACAATAAAGCTATCATAGCAAGGAATAAAGGAGATGAAGGAATATTTTTCAATACTTCATACAAAGCTCCATATGAACACAAAGAATAGCCATGGATTCTGCAGCCATACTACTCTTTTCACAGAAAGTATTTGCACTACTAGTTGCTTGAGATGGAAGAAAATAACATAGAAGTTTCAACTGCAGGATATGAATCAATTTCTATTTTATGTCCTAGTTTATGTGTATATGCTGACTATTGCCAAAGCAATAAACTATCAATTCATAGAATTTAATTCCTGTATTTTTCTATAAGTAATATGCTGTGCAGGAAAAAATAAGAAAATGTAGCCTTACAAAATCATTTAAATTCTGCTGATATAAAAATTAAAGAAAGCTAAGTGCTATTACTTTATTTTATGCATTTTGATAGGAAATAATTTTAGAGGAGTAAAAAAAAAAAATAAAGTTATTCAGCTAAGGGATGAAGCAGTTAAGAAATTATTTAAGTTAGAAATATTTTTCACTGTCCTGAGAGTCTGTATATTCTGTCACATGTATTTTCTGTACACAGAGACATGCACGGGAAATATTTTTGCATGTAGGAGACTGCAGCCTGAATATGGGATTACTTATTGTAGGCCACCCACAACAGCACTGCATTGAAGTAACTCTTCTACCAGCAATGATTCAGTTAACCTTTGATTAAACACAGGAATTTAAACTATGGAAAGGTCTGAAACCTGACACAGTCCTTTGACACCTCCATGTCTGTCATTACAGATAATCCTGTGTTAGGTACTGATTTTTGAAAATAGAATTAAACTACTTTGGTTTTCACTCTTAACCCTTCCATATTGCAAATGTAACCCTGCTGTGTTAAGAGATTTCCTGAATTACTGCTTCTCCTTTCAAGTCTCTGTGTTTGTGAAGGAGCTTTAAAGGGAGCATGGGGGCCAGTGAACACAAACTGGGCAGCTCCGTCACCAGCAAATGAAGTGCTTGTCCAGGTTGTCGTAATCAGTGGACCACAAAACTGACCAGGACTTCAGAGTCTGATCATGTCCCATTCTTCCTTCACTTTTCCACACCTCAGTGAGACAGTCACCCCAAGACAAAGACAAACAACATGTTTGTTATTTTTTAAATATTTTCTTAGACTCAGTATCCCCAGTGCCATACCATTAGTTTTAATATTGTCTCTGGAGTGATCATGCTCCATCTTTTCCCACTGTTGCTAGTAGGCTGAGTGATGGAAGCTCCATGATGATCTGAGAGGCCTGTACTCTCAGACATGCTTTTATGCCTTTTTAATTGCTACCTTTTATCCTCTTCCGCAACTCTGTTTATCAAAGTTACTAAGAATATCTCAGTGGGAATCTCCCAATATTTCTTCAGCCTGCAGGTTTTTTCCTTTGTCCAACATTAAGCACAGGCAAGACGTGACATTTTCTCATTTTCCAGCTTTTGTTTCTCACCTGGATATACAATGTAAAACAAAGAAGTCTAAAATAAAATTAAGATGGAGCACAACTCAGCAGACAATTTCCACTGCAAAATAATGTATGGTGTTCCAAAGTTCATAGGCTGTGAAATATGAGAAAGTCTTTGGATTTATACTGTTTTGAGAAACTGCCCATCAGTTGTTTTAGATAGGTCATGTACTGCAGCCAATATGGAATAAGCAAGGTACTGGCTGGGAACAGCCCACGCACTGACGCTTCTGCAAAGACAGCTCTTACACCCTTAATCACCAGCAATGTTCTTGGTGACAGGACACCACCCAACAAAGGGCCTGATCTTGGAATGATGGCAATAGTCCAACTTGAGCAAAGCAAACACTGGCTGACAAAACAAGACTTCTCTTGAAGCTAAGCAAAAATCCTAACCAGACTGCAGAGGTGACAGTGCCCTCCTCAGCCATCTTCAAGCCACCCAGATGCTCCTGGATGCTGAAGTGTCCACCAGTCTTTTCAAGTCACTGACAAAGAGTTACATGACATTTATAGAGAGAATATTTAATTTTTTCTTTTTCCGCAAAAGAAGCCTTTCAGTCTGCCTTGTCACCTGGTACTCTTTTGCCAGTGCACATAGGAAGTTCCTAGAGCCCAGCCACTCACAGCAAACTGAAAAAAGGAAAGAGATTTTGGGTTGTTTTCTTTTAGCTCCATGATGTATAGGCATGAAGCCTGAAAAGGACAACTCGGTCCCTGACAAGCCTTCAAGTGACACCTACTTAACTGTCCCAGTAGTGCAGCTACAGTTTACATGTATCTAGCTAAATTTCTAGTTACTCTTCATAGGTGTCATATGAAGGAACAGTAAAAATGTTCCACAATTATTGATTGCAACAGGGCTGTTGAAAGGTTCTGTATGAATCAAACCATTTTAGAAACATGCCTAATTAATATTTAAAAACATTTCATCTGCACCTTATAGAAGGATGAAAAAAAAAGAAAAAAGAAGGATGACCTAGGGAAACTTCAGTTTAAAGCTGAACAGTGAAACAAAGGAAAGATGACAAGAGTAAAGAAGACTCCCCCAGGGATGTGGCCTTTATGGAAGAAGGTAGGTGAAATCTTACCCTTGTCAGTGAAGCTCATTTTACAGTACCAAAGAGGGCATTTCATTTTGGCAGGGTTCTGTTGGCTGCTTATTAGAGCTGCTTATTGTGCAATCGTTATTTCTGATAACAATGTGCAGAGCTCTATCTGGAGACAAATACTTTGGGATGCACAGAGTAACCTGGTATTTCCTGGTGGAATACCGGGCTTATCGCTTCCATGACACTAATCTCATAATTCACCCACTGAGCAATAAAGATTTCTCTTACAAATTAGATTTGTTTGATAATCCATTCAGTGTTTTGACATGCTTGGTATGTTGCTACTTATGTTCTTTCCTGGACAGCAGTTTAATATGGTGATTTGTGGTGCCAGCAGGAGGCTCAGACAGGTGCACAGATAAATGAAATTTCTCCATGTTCCCAGTGATGATGCAGAAATCTCACAGACTGCAAAATCTGTTTTCCCTGCCTTGCTATTTTTTATAAATCCTTGTTAAATGTTGTTTCTAAAACAGAGAATATAGGAAGAAATAATGCCAATTAGCATTCCCTGACTTCCTTTTGTGAAGAAAGAAGGACGTTTGATTCAGTTTTGTTTTGGTTCTATTTACATTATGTTCCAAATTAAAGGCCACAAATTCAGGATCCATTTTCATAGGTCCTGAATCAGTGCCAAGGTTCTAGGAGCTAAAGACATCAAGAGACACAGTGGTAAAAGCTGAAGAAAAGGTATGGCCAGGAGGCAGTTCTGTCCCCATTGAAGCAGTTTGGCTGACCAATGCACAAGTGTTAGTGCTTTGAAAAGTACATTGACTTTATTTTCAAGCTTGCCTTTTGTTTGGCAGGAGTAGGACTGTTTGTCATGAGGACATTCGTTTTCTCTTATTCACTCAGTGTGATTTGCTCCAAAAGTGCTGCTTCCTGGACATGCTCCTCATAGGGTAGTTGACTGGAAAACATCCCATTTAAGAAATATGTGGCTTTAAGTACAAATATAAGTTCTCCACAACTGGGTAACAGTGAGATTTGTTATGATTCAACAAACTGATCTTTTAGAATCATCTGCAAAATGTTTCAGTGTCTAACTCGTAAGTGGAAATGTCTGTCTAGAAGCACGAGAAATAATGATGCTGATTTGTGCCCCCTTCAGGCTGTATAATAGTGATAACTCTGAGAAGGGTTGTTTTTGTTAGCATGGAATCTGGTATCTGAGTTGCTTCATGGCTAGAGCTTGATCTGACCCAAGCAAGATGGCAGGAGTGACATTGGTCTCATTTCCATGGGCCTCCAAACTTCCAGGTCAACTGCAGAGCAGATGAGAATTGAACCACAAGCCCTGGGCCAGCTGCTGTGAAAAATGGCCTTTCAGCCATTAAACCACCATTTTAAATGCCACTTTTCTAAGGATATCTATTCTGTAATTCTACATTTCCTAACAGTCAAGGTTCTGAGATTGAAATTTCCTTGCCCGTGTAACACGGTGCCAGCTTCTCCATGCTGTTCCCCAGGCACCATCAAATCTGCCTGTGAAGCTGAAGCACCTCTGGGGCAGCCATGGAATGGTTGTTTGTTCAGTGGGTAACCAAATTGCTTCTGGTTTTCTTTCATCTGCATCCATTTTTATTTGTTCAGAGATGCTAAGATGGCTGCCTTTGAAACTCAAAGTGGACAAGAGTGCACAAACAAATGGGTTTCTCCAGCTTTCTAAATATTGATTCACTTCTGGTTTCTGTGAGAAATAACATGAAATCCTGCTAATATCTAAGGTTATCTGTGGCCTTGTGACCTGTGAATCCTAACCTCAGTGCAACTCTGGTTTGAACACTAGAAAGTGAAAGGTCAGCAAAGTGAGATAGCTGATGTATGGCAACAGGATTAGCAGTTTGGGCTGCTCTGAAGATATTAATTTGGATCATCCCATGGCAAATATCACCCAGGTACACTTAAGGGGAAATAGGAATTTTTGAACTCTTGAAAAGACAAAGTATCTTTCGCATTGCTGAATATGACTCCAGAGTAAATAAAGGCACTGAAATGAGCTGATTAGTTGGGGAGTTAAAAATAAAAAATTTCAAGTATATAGTTTCATTTCCCAATTAATTAGTCTTCATTAATCAAAAACCCTATTAAAATGTGATTCTTGAAGCATGATATAAAACCTGTGGGAGAGTAATTAAAACATTCAGGATAACTCATTATGCATAAATTGGTTAAATTTAAATTCAGAGAAGAAATTGGATTTTTGCCTTTACAACTGCTGCAAATTTGTCTTGAAGATTATTTAATGATCTTTTTATTTTCAAATATAGTTCAGCTTCCATTTTGAACTACAGCTTTCTGTTTTTTGCTTTTTCCTTAGGGGTCTTGATCGGTGTGCTCTGTATGTATAACTCTGCTCTAGTGAAAATGTAGTAACTGCAACATGCATTTTTAGAATGGTTTTATGTTATTTCCCTTTCTCCATCACCTGTGGTTTTTAAGCAACTTTTTAATCTATCCATATCATTATTTTCTTTAGGGAGGGTCTACACTGCTATAAAACCAGTGTATTTTTAATCCACTTGGAATAAACTGAAATCAGTGCTATTCAGTACTTTTAAAACTGAAAACATGTACCTAAGTATAGACTTCATTTTGACATCTGTGCTAGACATCCTGACCATTTTTATTAGTCTCTTCAGTTTCCTTTTCTTAGCTCTCTCCTTGCATGTTTAGTTGATTCTAGTGATGAATCCATCTTTGGAAAAGCTGCTTTTCCAACCACAGGTGGCAGCAGACAGCAGAAGCTTCAGAAATAAGGGTTTCTCTCCATCTCTGAGTGAGCTGAGACGACAGGATAGCTTGCCTTGTTCCGCAATGAGTGTTCTTTATCATTTTCTCCACACATCCAGTGGCTGCTTAAACTATATGTTTTATATATTTATGTTGTATCTAAGTGCACTGAAAATACAAGCATTTTTGATTTTTATTCTCTGAGTACTTACATGAATAAATCTCAACCTGAACAGGTTAGTCACCCTATAAATCTTCAATTTCCAACATTTTATATATACGTTCTTTAATCTATCTTAGATTTATATCAAACTGAGGCAGTTTTTCTGATCTTTTCTCTGGGCTTTGGGGTGACTCACACAGTCTGGAAATGAGATTCAGGAGCTGCTGGTGCCAAGCGAATTTGCAGAAGTCACTCAATCAAAAAAAGGCTGTGAGAGAGCTGTTGGTTTCTCATTCATAAACCCATATTCACACTCACAGATGTAAATTCTCTGTGTTTCACCTTGTTTTGGGTAAAACTGCTCTTGCTTATAAACTTATTTTTGCCAAAGTCCAGTGTACTTATAAGTATTTTCCTAAAGCCTTGAAAACTCCTAAGTGATGCCAAAGCTTTTGTAACACACTAAAACTGAGGGGCATTAGACACATCTTCACCTATGTGTTTAGAAAACTGTCTGTCTGCTCCTGTAGCAAAATTAGCAGTGGTTCCTTAATCTAATAAATAGAATAAATAGAATAAATTAGTGGAAAAGCCTTTGGTTAATGCTGTTGTACTTCTCAAGAGATATTGACATGTATTTGCATCATTTTTGTCTTGTGACCAGGCATTCCAAAGTCACTCCAGAAGCACTTCTTTAAAGCATGCACAGCCAGCAGGTAGGTGTGCAGAGACATCATCCCATGGGAACAGCTGTTGTGGTGAAGATCCCATGCTTCTCTCTGCTCTGGGACAGGAAGGACAAGAGAAAGAGGCAGGAGGGAAACAGGGATGGGGGACTTGATGTCATCCCCATTACCTGGACGGAGGTACAGAGAGCCCTTGTGTCACTGGCCAGTGGGCTTGTCACAGGGATTTGTGGGACTCAGGAGCAGGATTTGTTGCTCCCAGGAGTTCCAGATTTCCTGGAAGGACTGAAAGAAACCCCTCAAAAAGCACAGAGTTTGTTCCTGGCTGTGTGATACTCCACGTGAAGGCAGAGCAGAAGATGATGACAAGAACCACTGCATTAATTCAGAACTTTGCCTGGGGGTGTTACAGAAGAACTAACACTAAGTGAAGCTATCAAAGAGATTAAATGAGCATGTCTGGTGGATAAAATATGAACTCCAAACTAAAAGTATCATAATTAAAAAAGAAAAAAAAAAGAGGAGTAAAACATATGCAGGAGTTTTGCTCCATTATTGAAAATAATACAGTGGTTCAAAAATGCAGTTGAAGAAGATCAGGTCAGAGGTGTGTTTTTCTTTAGAGTAGACAATGATTCTAAATAAAATTATTAGTGGGTTACAAAAAGATAGAGATCCACATCCATGAGTGGAATAGTAAGTATTATCCAAAGCTGATTGTTCTACTGGTGGATTTGTGTCTCATTCTAAAAGCATAAATTGTTTCTTATGAAGTATGTCAGCAAAAATTCCTCTAAGAAGGAACTGGTTTTAAAGTATTGCTTTAGATTTTATCAGTGTAGCTCCACTGCATTGTAAATAATAAATAAAAGCAGAAAATAAAAGGGTGATACAATTCCTTTTAGGTTTTGGAAAATTAATTCGATACTAATTACACTCTAATAAATGTTAACAGATTTTTCTGCTAGATTCTTCTTAATATGTTTCTTATCCAGTGCTTTAATCTCTGCCATTTCTCCATATTCATTTTGTCAGACTGACTGCCTTTTGCTGACCTAGCCTTCAGCCTCCTAATCTGACTCCTTTGCATTCATAGTTTTCTTATTCTGTAATACACATTTTTCTCACTCAACTCTTTCTTACCCACATTAGTGTATCAAGATTCTCCATTTTTCTTTTATCTTGTCAGAGATGTTTTTTCCCCCTTCATTTCCTACTGTGGCAGAGAAGCTGCCTATGAGTTACTCTTCTGGAGCCTCTTTCACAGCTGACCTGGCAAAGCATCCACTTCTTGTTTAAGTTGAAAGAAAGACCTCTATGTGCCTTATTTTTCATTTCACAACCTGGCAGAGCAAATGACAAGTGTCAAGAAAAGTTCCTTACCCGTGGTTTGGTGGGGAGTGACTTTGCTCTCCCCACAGGTGGTATGGTTGTGAACACATGCATCTGCAGATCTTCTGCTAAATGTGGTGCTTGCCTCCAGGCAGCAGAAGGCAAACACTGCCAGCAATTTAAAAGGAGTCTTAGGGGCAATATTAAAGTGGGAGAAAGGTGAGAAGTGTAAGAAGAGAAAGAAAATTTATGGTAACACTTCAAGGCTCAAGATTCTTTCTATCAAAACACAGGAATGGTGTTTAGGCCTTGATGTACTTTAATATATCATTTGGGGGTCATATTTACAGTGTATATCCATTCTTTAATGTTCTTTAATTGCACTCACTGGCTTAGAAAACTGCACTGGGCATTAGAAATTTTATCTAGTGGAAGAACAAAGTCTCTAATTTCACAAGATTTTGGTGGAGCATAGCATTCTATTTCACCATCAGTACTTAAAAGTCACACAGCAGAATGCAATATTTTCCAAAGGAACTTTTTCATTTTTACAGGACTTGTTACACAGATAATTTGACATGACCATAAGCAGCATATCTTCTCAAAAATCCATACTAAAT
The DNA here is from genome assembly GCA_027886175.1 of Phylloscopus collybita. Classification (NCBI taxonomy): domain Eukaryota; kingdom Metazoa; phylum Chordata; class Aves; order Passeriformes; family Phylloscopidae; genus Phylloscopus; species Phylloscopus collybita. Next base: position 17,883,272 of record JAJNNQ010000075.1, on the reverse strand, counting down.
TGAGCCCTGTGCAAAGATTTTAAAAACATACAGACAAACAAACCACTCAGAGCATATAAAAAGAAATAATATCAGTAGATTTCTACTCATATAAGCAAAAGCCAGGCAGAGAGGGTTTGGACATTCCTAGAAGGCAAGGGAGTTCCCACAATGTGTGATAGTCATGGCACGGTAACTATGAAGCTGCTGTGTCTCACAGGTAATCCCTTCCTTTCAACTCTTTTCTATCTGTTTGTCTTTTCTCTCTCTTCATTACAGTCCCATACTCCTGTCTTTCTCCTTCCTGCTCTTGTTGCTTGACATTGGCTCTTCTAATTTATTTTTTTTTTTGACCTGCAATTACAGCTCCTGTAGTTAAAATTTAGGCAAGAACATTTTGATTGGCTGTGTCAAATTTTCTCAGGATGTATGGATTTGTGTGTGTGTCAAACAACAACAGCAGCAGCTCTATTCAGGGTTACTGCCTCTCTCCTCAAGCTGTCCAGCTCATGTAAAAGCTGGTAGGTAGGAATGCTTTTTGGCACAACTGCAGCACAGTCTGGTTGTAAATTACTCTTGATCCTACCTAAAGAATTAAGCTCTTGTTGTGATTGCTTTTTTCAGTTTTGTTCTTCCCAGAGGAGAAGGGGAAACTCTGCCAATCCCAAACGAGATTATTTGAGGCATGGTCAGAGCTGTGGTTTGAGCTTCAAGTCTGCAGAGAAGAAAGCTGTTTTTATAGCTGGAAGGATTTTTTAAGGAATTTTGTCTTGGGATACAGTTGTACAAATGACTATAAATGAGGATGATTTACCTAGTTAATAGGTCAGTACTAGATGCTAGGGCACTTAGCAAAGTGTGCATTTAAATAACATCTCCAGCTTCAAAAGATATTAAAAATTAAGGATCAGTATGCTTTGGAAAACACATCTATTATTTTGTAAAAAAATTGTGTATTCTTATTTTATAAATCAGGAAGAAATTATCTGTGAAGGGTAAATAGGAAAGTTACTACATCCACTGACCAATGACTTTTTTTTATTATCTGTCAGGGCAAGTAGGATTTTAATACAAATCAACTCCAAATCCAGTACTTTTAAGATTTGCAACTCTTCAATTTATGCAGTACTCATTGAGTCAACTTTGGGATCAAAATGTGCTTTTATGTATATAGTTCCTTGTACCTTTAATATTGATTTGAAAAGCTGTGTTTCCCCAAAAGAACATAACAAGTTAATTAAGAAAAAAAAAATTCTGAGAAAATGAGGAAAAATTGACTACAAAGAGATGTTAAAACTGATCACTGTAGTGTTTAAAGGCATATGAATAGAGCACAAGGAATTTCTGAGTAAGACATCAGCAGAGATTTGTCACTGCCACGCAACATGGTTGAAAGGATGATAGAAGAACACATCATAAGGCAAGGAAAACATTATACTTCAATTTGTATATTTGCCTGTTGAATTAAAGAAATCTTGTATTTTAAAGATTGATAGAGTTGTATGATTTGAACCAAAAATATGAAATATAGTCCCATGATTTTAATTAAGGAAATCCAATAAAAAATACTGAAGTACAGATATGAAAGGTTAGAAATAGTAATTACTGGATAAACTTGCATTAGGGTTCCTCCCCTCATACACTCTAAGCTTATTACTATTTCTTACACAGAGAGATAGTGGCTTTTGAAATGTTATCAGCCTGTCACAGAAAGTTATACTTAGAGCAAAGCAAATCACAGACTCCATAATTTTTAAAAACATTTTATTATAAAGGATAGGAAACCAAATCCATTTTTTTTCAAACCCAGATAAATAAACAGTAAATATCATGCTTTTAATTTGAAATGTGTTTTGCCTTTTGCAAAGAGATCTGCAAAAATTTCATTCTTAACTTGGAGACCTGCAAAACTCCATCTTTTGAGAATATGATAGAAGACAGACTGCATATTTTGCACATTAATGAAGACCATTAAAAAAAAACCTGCTGGAAACTGGGACAAAACCTATCTGTGAAGAAAGTGCTGTGTAAAGAGTAGTTTGGTAACTTATTCAGCAGAAAACTTCAAATTAACCCTTAGTCAAGATTATTTCAAATATATATATAAATATATACAACTACACACACACACACAAAAAAAATCTTCCCACTGAAAATGAAACCAACATCAAATTGTAACAAAATCAGAGAATGGTGGTACTATAGCCTTGTGATCTTTAGGAAGAGGTGTTCAAAAATATTCAAGAAGTTTTTTTTTTCTCTATTCCATAAAAATAAACTGAAAAAAAAAAAAAAAAAAAAAAAAAGGGAAAAATAAGCGGGGAAAAAAGTTGTCATTACCCTTAAAAAAAAAAGTAAATTGATCATTGTTGTGTATCATCTCAGGAACTGTTTAATAAATGGAGCAAAGCAATAAGAGGTGACCAAATACCACACCACCTGCAGATTCTGTGTGCCATGTTGGTCCCAATTTAATTGATGAGAGTATTACTTTTGATTTCAGTGGGAGCACAGTAAACTTTTTCATTTCATTTCTAGAAGAAGTAGAATGACTGCTTTCCCTAATGGACTTTATTCGTATGACTTAATCAAAAGGGCTGTAAATGGAAAGAGTTGTCTCTATACGCTCATAGGCTACCCATTACTTTATTGCTTGTTATTAGAAGACTTTTATCTTTTCCAATAGTCCCACACTTCATTTTAATAGAAAAAAATTACTTGTTAGCAACCTATAAGCAGTCATCTAAAGTTCTTTAATATTTATATCTTTTTGAGGCTTTTCACCCTTTGCGTGGGTTCAGGGTTGCCTGTACAAAAAAAAATGACTGTTGCAGGAGATATAAACATGATATTTACAAGTTCACAATTCTTTATTTTATATACAATTCTGATGAGTATTTTTATAGTTGTAGCCTAAGCACTGTGTAGAACTGGCATGCTTCTGATATTCACAAAAATGTTATAAAAAAGTAAAATAATTAAGGATAAATTGCGCACATGCAAGGATACTGTAAAATTAATCCATTGCCTTAAGCTATGCATTTATGTGATTTTTTTATACCCTAACAGTTTGCCTTCCTGTGTTTTTTTGATGGAAAAATTCCATGCAAAATCCTGTATTTTCTCTTGGATAATAATTCACGTTCCTTAAACCTTCCATTAATTATTCTACATGACATTCAGCCTGCCTTTAATGAAAGAAAGGAAAAACCTAAAAACACAGCTACTTTTGTTATCACACCATAAATCCTAGCTCAGGGATTATGCCAATTACCTGATTTACCTCTACAGATCAACTGAGGAATTTATGCTTATTATCCTTATCATTATTCATATGTTTGAATACTTTTATTTATTTGAAATCTGTCCTTAAAGTATTTAATGAAAAATAATTGCACAAATAATTTGGCTCTGGGATTAACATAAATCCATCCACTATTCAAATTCAGTTCATTTAAGAAAAACAATATTTGGAGTGGTCACCCTGGATGTTTTAAGACAAGTTTTAATAAAAGTGTCTCTGTAATCCTTTTTTCATGGACAGTGTTGGCATTTCGGTGCTGAATAACTCTGCTCAACAGACCATGGTTGATATGTTTCAATTCTTCAAATTCTGATCCTGCTGCTGAAATTAAAAAAAAAAAAAAAAAGACATCCACTGGCAAGCACCAAGTTTGGGCAGAATAGCCAAATCCACTTCTTTGGGAAGTCATTTCAACCACCTTCTTTTAAACCAAGCTCCCCACAGTAACCAAAATGTGGGGTGACTGTTGGGAAGTGTTGGCAGGTTACGGAGTGACAGCAAAGCCACTTTGCATCATCCCTAGGGGTGGCTTTCAAGGAGCCCTTCGCCTTTTACCTTCAGACTGTGATAGAGTTGCTGCTGAGGGCAGTGCCAGCCTGGCTTCTCCTGGGATCTGCTGTGGAATTCCTTTAAAAGTCTAAAGGCCGGATCATCATGGTGGTGGAGCGCAAGGAGTAGCTGGGGCCCTTGAAGTAATGCCATTTGATGCCATTGAGCTTTCCATGGTTTTGTCCAGCTGTGTAGAACATCCCATTGAGATTGGAGGGGCCACAGGCATCGAACCACCACCCTGAAACCATTAAGACAAACTCTTAAACTTCAAGTGCACTGAATGTTTTATTTTGTTGTATTAGGTTTAGCTGATTAGGAAATTCTTGTAAATATCTCATATGTTTGTGTGGTATTTTGATATTTTCATTTTTTGCTCTTTTATGCTATTCTATAGTCAGCTGTGCTGGAGAACACACACGTGCATTTACAGAATTGCAAAAGTAATTATGTCCCAACTCATTCTAGTTTTATATGCAGGATGTGAAGTAAAAGTAAGAACATGAAAGACAAATGAACTGTTTTTCCTATTTAGACAATATTACATTTTTCATTCAAACCTCAGAAAAAAGACTATAATTCAAAAGCATTTTGCATCATTTCACTTGTTATTTTGATTATAAGCATGGTTTTATTTTATTTACCAGTCCTTTTCTATTGCTTTAACTGTGGTTGTTCAACTGCTCAGTTACCTTTGTTTCCAAAATAGATGTTTTTAGCAGCTGGATTATGAGAATTGTGGTGCTGTCTTATTTTAAATTGTTGCTTTAAGATGAAATTAATCTGTGAAGTCTCGTTTATCTTTCCAAGATCTTTGCTTTTTAAGGTGAATTTTAGATTGCCATGGGAGCCAGAGTTTTAAGAAAAGTTCCAAATAACATGAAACTTGGCAACACCAAGACTACAGAACACAACCTGACAAAGATAAACTATGTGACATACTGACTGTACTGAAATTAGAGGCAGTTTTTCTGGATACCTTAATGGGAATAGAATTTTCTCTCCAACACCTTGCAGAGTATGTATGTATAGCATAGAAAGATGCTTAGTTCAGACTGAGAAAGGCAGAATGAATTCCCAGACTGCAAAAAAGCAAATATTCCCAATGTCAAAATGTATAAACTTCTATAGCTAGGAGTTCTGTTTGTAAGAAAGATCACCACTGGGGCTTTTTTTCATAGTGAGACCTATCATTTTCTAAATATTTAGCAGAGTTTTTATGCATCTTTCCATGGAATATGGTTGTACTGAACATTTGTGTCATGAGAAAAATAAGATCATAAAGAGCTGGTAGTGACTTTTGCTTTTGATAGTTAAAAGCTACTTTAATTTTAAAAAAAGTTATTTCAGCCTGCACATCACTGCATCACAATCTTCCCAGGACCCCTTGTAAAGCATTTCCTAGTAGTACTGGTAGTGGCAAACTGATATCCAGGGAGTGCATACTGAATTTGCAGGTGTCACTGTGGACTAGAATGCGGAATTTTAAAATTGTCAAGTGTTTTTTTCCACTCTGATTTCTGGAAAAAGAATTAAACTGTGACAAACTCCTTTAAAACAATGTTCATTGTCCCAGGTAATCATCCAATTCTATCATATTAATGATTAGACTTTTATCTTTTACTTATAATGAATGCATTATATGAAAGTATTTTGATCTACTGTTTACTACTACCATACAATATTGGTTGTGTTTAGCCCTCAGAACCAGTGCTTACTCTGATCTTTGTATTCAGATCCACATAATTTATGCTTCTAGTCTGGTAATTCCTAAGATTTTGGAAAGTACGTAGTGGTTTGGGTTTTTTTAAGAAGTAACACTTCATAATGAAATCTTGAGGGATGAATTTATGCCAGATAAATTCTGACAATCTTCTATTTTGGTACAGCTGACCTCCCTTTGATTCCAGTGTTATGCCTAAGGGGGCAATAATCAAAGAAAGGGAAAGCTGTACAGCTGATGTTTTATTGTAACCAGAGTATAATCTTGCAGAAGTTTAAGATGAAGTTAAACAGAGAAATCCTAATCCTCATTTTTCAAAGCTGGAGCTCAGATGCAGCTGGGTTCTGTTTATGGTGTTGGGATGGAGACATGGCAGGCTGACCTAGTTACCATTTCATCTTAAAGGGACGGGGAATAGATGCATAAATGGTCTTTTTTGGGGTTGAAGGCTTTCAGTCATGCCATTAAAAAATTTGTGTAAAAACTGGAGTAAGCCAAAGAAACACATAATTTTATTAAACATTAGTGAGGACTTGCTCTGACCTCTCATCACAGATTTCTTCTAAATACGCACTTCTTTCAAAATGTGTTTTAATTATCTGAACTTTTTTCCTATTATAGTGTTCTTGTTAGTGAGAATGAATGAATGAATGAATGAATGAATGAATGAATGAATGAATGTTTTAAAGATGTTTCTGAATATCACATTAAAACTTTGGGATTACTTTCTCACTGTCTTTTTTTTTTTTTTAAGTGAGGTGGATTTTTTTTTTTTGTGTGTGTGTGTCATGGTGGCTTTTTTTTCCCCTCCATATGGGTATTTCTCTCCATGCTGCCCTGCAGTCCTCAGAAAGGCCTTTACTCTCTATAGGGCCTCAGATGTCACAAGACTTCCTACTGCATGTCTCAACACCGAAAATCACATCTTTGAAAGAATGCAAAGGAAATCTTTTTACAGATGCTTTGTATGCTGATGGAAAGAGGAATGCAAGCAGTGACTTTCTTGGTAGGTATGACAAAGTGGGGGAACATAAACCAGAGGTTCCTGAGAGGTATACCTGCAGCACTGCCATTGCAGAAAAGACCAAATAAAACAGCTCCAGAGCTGTGAGACAGTCTGACCCAAGGAAGGACACCCAGTAGCCTGATGTTGGCTTATCACCTGGAGTTCATGGGATTTTTTTATGAGTAATCTGGTTTATTTTTCTCTGCAAGGTAATGGCTTTCCCAAATAGGTATAAAGTCATCTTTGAACCACAGTAAGATTTTCACATTGGAGATAATTTTTGCAACAATTTCCATGGGGTATTTGAATCAGGCATGAGAATGATGAAGAGTGGGCATTGTAAGAATTAATAAGAGAAGTAAGATTTTAAAGTGAAGTGGTAAAAAGGAGGCTTTCATGAGAAGTTTAGGAGAGTTTTTATTCAGAAAGAGAGGTAGTTTCTTCAAGCTTGTGATCACAAAGTCACTAATAACATATTTGAATTGAGGGCCAATTCAACTTTTGAAGTTTGCCCAACTCTAATATTTTGTATAATATAAGCAGCACTACCATCTCTGTAATATCATAAAATAGGTTTTCCAGACAAAATATAAATTAAACAATGCATAGATAAATTGTTTGAAAGTTCAGCTGTACAAATAGAAATGAATCCTCAATGTAGATGGCTGTTGTTCTGGAACAGTTAAAGTAGGTTCACATATTGTGTATGGTTGTGCTCTGGTCTTTAATTTGTGCTGCTGTAACCAATGGGAAATTGTTAAATTTCATGTCAACTTTTCTCAATAATATTTAATATTAAATATATTTTTATGCTTAAGCTACCTATCCCAGACAGTTGAGCTCCAGACTATACTATAACTATACTGTACTATATCTTTGACTGAATATGAATGTATATTGAAATAATTTCCACAAATTCTTGAAAAAATACCTAATAAAGGGGCATTGCTCAAAGGAATAACAATAATTAAAATTAAAAAAAAAAACAAACTTCAAGCATCTTTTATAATGGTTTTCTGAAGTGACAAGTATAATTTTTGTATGATAGAATCTTCTTTGTCTAAAGCAATATTAAAAAGGGGCTTTTGTATGCCAAAGCTAACAGAATTGCTTTTTTGGCTTGTATAAATTGCAATTAAGCATGTATGCATGTAAAATTCTTTTTCAGTGACCTAATGCTCATCAGTTCAGGAGTGCACTGTAAGACTGCTGTACACTGGGAACAGTGATCCACTCAGGTTTGATGGGAGCTCCTTATTTGACTTTTGCATTCTAAAATACTAGGTCTTTAAGCACTGCACAAAGGGCAGACTCCTTTTCTCAAATGCCTCTGTCTTCCCTCCCGAGGACACTGAATATCTCCAAATGCAGCAGGATCAGTGCAGGCCATTCAATAAGATCCAAAATATGTCTGAATGGTACATTTGTATGAATTTATGGAACAAATGGATCCTATGGAAATCCAATATTTATTTCTAGCCCTCTGGGTTTGTCCATAAAATTTAGTGAATTTGGCAACAAAGCCAATAAGAAAATCCAAAGAATTTTGAAATAGTCCTCAATGTTCAAAAGAAATAGAAATTTATTTTATGAAAGATTTCAATGTTTCTGACATTCTGTACTTTAAAGAAGTGAGCTGGCAATACTTAGGATCTGCTTGATTTTGCATTGGTAATTTCTCTTGGATGAAGTTTTGGATGACAACTCAAACTATAAGTGGAGCCATGGGACAGAGTCCAAAAGAGCGAATGTAACAGGAAAGACTTAGGATTGTTTGGTCAGAATTTGAAAGACAAATTGCCAACAATTTCAAATTAACTAAAAACCTTTCAAAGAAAGGGAAAAGAATTGTGTCTGTTCTTTCCAGTGGTGGAGGATGGAATACATTTAAATTGTCATAGAATTAGTTACTCAACACACAAAGCTTTCTTATAGTAAAAACTCACTAACAGATTTTAACATGAGAACGAGCATCAATAGAAATCTTAAACCTCTGAAAACAATTTTTATTTTCTTTTATTCCTTAGAATATTGGATTGACCAGACTACCACTTGACAATCTGAAGATTAAATTAGAATTTAACTGTCAGGATATAAGATGAAAAGGCATTTCATATCAAACTGGATAATGCAGTCCCTTTCATAGGGACTTTTTTATGAGGTAAAAATAACTTGAAACTTGCAGACTGGTGACCATGTTCTAATATATCAAAAGTTAGTCACTTCCTGAAGGTCTTCTAACACTGTATTACAGTTGCCCATATTTAACCCTGATAAACATGTAGATAAAAGCAAGTAGTTATGTTTTTGTTAAAAGTGCTGCACAGTCTTATGTATAATTAAATATTTTTAATATTTAAGCAAAACCCCCCACAAATAATATTCTAACCACTTGATTATACTTTTTCATAAAAATATTTGGCAATATAAATGGTACTTTATTAATGGTGTTTTCTGTGTAATTTCTTTATTAAAGCAGGAATACGCATAAAAGTTAAAAACTGATGCTTTTTTTATGTAATTAGGTGCATATCCAGGGTTTCACGTTGCATAATCATGAGAAGTTTTAGAGAGTTTTTATTCCGAAAGAGAGGTAGTTTCTTCAAGCTGTTGTGATCACAAAGTCACAAATAACATATTTGAATTGAGGGCAAATTCAATTTTTTAAGTCAGCCCAACTTAAAAATTAAAGAAACATAGTGTGCTGCCATTGTTTCTTTCAAATATTTTGTCTCAAGGAGAATATAAGAAAAACTGTGGCTTTTCTGATTGGAGTGTATGGGCAGATTTCTATATTCAGCCAAGAACTTCCCTCCAAGTCATGACATGAATCCTCTATACCCCTCTTGCTAGAGATGCATGAAATTCACCACTTGGAGAAAAGAGCAGTGAAACAACAGGCAATGAATGTAACATGGTTTTGGAATTATTGAACAGTCTCTGACTTAATAGTTGAGAAATTATTGAGGCTCAGTAAATATGTGTTAAATAAATACATATTTCTCTGACTCAGGAAGCCTCTGAGATTCAAAAGATACTGGGAAAATACTCAAGGGAGGTAAAATTTATTAGCATATTTCTTATGCCTGTACTGACTGCAGTCAGAAACAAGAGACTCCAGCTGGATGGACCTCTGCTTCCAGCAAAAGAAAACAAACAAACAAACAATTTATTTCCATCATCTATGCTGCTTCAAACCTGGCAAGATATCTAGAAAGTCTCCCTGTCTTTTTCAAATAATTTTAGGGATCAGAAGTTAAACAATATTCTCACTTGAAGCAAGGTAAATGCCTGTGTAAACACCTCAGACTGCAGCCAATGCCAGACAAAGAAAATTACCTTAAAACTCCTCCTTTGTGAGCCAAGATACCATAAGTCACTTTCCAGTCACTGAAAACAATTTTACAAACAATTTGGGGCCCAGCTGACAGGTGGTATCTGGCAGAACAGATGGGAATTTGGCCCAGGAATCTGATCCAGAGATGTTAAATGCTAAGGGTTGTATTGGAAATCGAAGCATTTTGAACTTTCACTCATAGGCTTATTCTGGTGACAGTTTGTTGCATTTTAGTGCTGTTTCTTGCAAAAAAGCTGTGTACATAACTCATTGGGGTACTCTTCAGACTAAGGTGTGAAATATTATGGGGAAGTATATATATAACCCTTTTGTTTTTAGTTTATTGACCTGAGATATTGAAACAATGAAGAAATCATTTGAATTAATATTATTTGTCTCCCTTTTAAGTAAAACAAGCATGCTTAGTTTAAATTTTCCAAGTCACAAAAAAAACAGCTAAAAACATTTAAATATGATGAGTTTAGAGGGGTTAAGAATCCAGCTCATACATATCATTTTGAAGGCATTCCCTAAAATCCATGTAAAGATAGAACCAAGTAGCATAGCATGGCTCTTAAAAAGACAAGGCACACACACAATGCATTGTTGGTGCTTCTATATTCTCCAGTACTTATTTTCTCATTCTAGGAAAGAGGGAGGAGATATAGGAGGAGAGAGAATAATAGTTATGATATAGACCAAATAAAACTGACAACTAGCAAGATCACAGAGAGAAATGTGTGTTTTCCTTACATTTTTATTTTCAGCCTTGATTATAACCATATCACAGTCTTGAGCTTTGGCTTATCTCAGCCTTTATTCCTGACATAAATATATTCAGTTCACCTCATAGAGATAACAGACTCACCCAAACTGTCAAGATAGCTAGAACTGCTAGATTGCCTGCAGATTTCATACCATTCATCATTAAAGAGCTCTCTGTGATGTTGCCAATACTAACAGTCTAATATCTTTTTGGAAAAAAAAATAAAAAGAGATTTTCCAAAACCTGTTATCATTGCTACTTTTCTAAATTCGTCTTTGTCTGGTACAAAACTGAAATATATTCCCTGAAAAGATGTTTTGGTATTTAATTCTATTCTGATATTTCTCAAGGAATGAGAAAGTTCTTCCAAGGAGAAAAGCATAGCAGATAGAGTGTTTGAGGAGAACACTAGCATGATTAAAGTCTTGAGGAGCCACAAGTTACAGTGCTGTACAACCCGTCTCCAAAGGAGCAGTACTCAGAGTCTAGTCCAAAAAAGTAGACTCGTCTACCTCCAAAGGCTAATTGCACCTCCTTTTAGTGTGTGGTGATTTGCTAAACTTGTGGTTTCCTCAGCCTTTGGTAATTCTCCCCATTCCTCCCTATTAATTTCATTTGGTACCAGTAAATTCCAATGTGTGATTATGCTGTTGATTTACAGGAATGCTGCAGCAATATATGTGAACTTTTGTGGGATGGCTGTTCAAAAACAGACTGACCTTAGTTGACCTGTCATTGAAGTCAGAGCAGGAAAATAAACAAAGCCCTCAGCTCCCAGAATGAGCTGCCTGGGAGTAGAGGTGTTTCTAGGCAGCTCAGATATGTGAATGAGTCTGCATTTCAGCAGACACAATTCACACTCTGGAGCTTCTCACTACACTGTGGCCTGCCCTGGAAGTAATATCACTTTAATTTGGCATGTTCTCTAAAGGGGAAGGTCAACAGCTTCTTATCCATTGTCTCTCTCCAGATCTATCTGGTTAGCTTCTATTTTTTTTATAGAAATGAAAAGGTGGTGTCTGATCACCTGTCCACTGGAAGAAGTTTCCCATAACAACTAATATGATATCCCTAGAGGAAGTTAGGGGAGCTTGAAAAATTGCTTCCTTAAAGTCTTTCCCAAATGTGTCACTTCCAACTGGCAAGGGAATGAGAAGTTGGGTTGTGCATCTGATATAAATTCTCAGTGATGGGAAACCATCTTCAGTTAGCAGATGATTGCTTTAGAGGCTCCTATGTGCCTGAATGTGATATGAGCTGAATTCAACCAGAGTGCCAGTAACCACAAACAATTCAGGTTTAACAATCTGATCCAAAATACTGAAAAATTTACGTGCAGTAAGATTTTTCCCAGGAAAGAAATCACTGAGAGAGAGTCTCCAAGCAAGATCAGATGTGAAGATAAGAAAGGGCCTTTCTTGGTCATACAGTCAGCAAACCAAAGAATCCCAATTTAAGCTTTCTGCCATAATGTGGTATTCTAGAGATAAAAATGAGCTTGCCCATATAGGGACTAGGAATAAGTATCATTTGCCAGAGAAAATTCTCACTCTTCAGAGCATTAGGAGTCTGAATGGAGCGATAATCTCAGATACTCATTCTCTCTGCTGGAGGGAACAAATAACCATCATATACACTATCCTTGCTAGCAGTCAGATTCACTTGGGACTATAGATTGTTGTGGTATAACTTGTCAGTGCTCCTCCCCACCTGAACTCTTCTTTCTTTCTTTCCTTCTGTAGTTTGACTCAGCTCACAAAGGATATCAGCTTAAACCTTCTAGATTTGAACAGCTGGTTACAGGTCTAGTCTTTCACAGGTGAGTGAATTAGTCATTTAGTGTCTGTATGCATTATGCTCACCTAACAGAGAAAGTTTAACCATTATAAATATCTTAATACCAGACTCACATCCCTAAGTGAAATAGATGATGTATTACAAGTCTAGACTTTGATTGTTTCTGAACTTTACCATCTAATATCTAATACCTGGCCATTTCTCTCTTCTTTTGTTGGTTGATTGTCCAGCTTCTCACAAACTTCTTCCCACCTTTTTAATCTTTTATCTTTTTCTATTTTATTTTACCTTTCTTGCCTAAACAATTACACTAACCTCTTTGACATTGTTGCAACAGCTTCAGTGCAGAAGTATACTGACCGTATCTCTGAGTAATCCTTTCTGTGCTGATAGCAATCTAGAGGTATTGGCCCTATGACAATATCTGTATAGAAAAATGTAGCAGTAATAATAATAAAAGTTTTCACACAAGTCTTGTACATCCATGACAGAACTTCTTCCATGGTTGCTTTAGGGAGTATTTAGGGACACAGTAGATTCCTATTAATGTACCATATTTTAAGAGTCACTTATACCCACCTCCAGTCAACATGAGAGCACATTTACACATGCAGTTGTCATTGTCAGCATCTTTTGTACTGAATTCAGCACCATGCAAGATCAGGCTACTCTGTTTTCCAGCAGTTCCACTGTGACCTTTTAAATAAAGCCTGGGGAAAAAAAAAAAAAAAAAAAAGATTCAGACTTTTTCCACATGAGGTTGGCATTGTATGAAGTGCACCCAGAAAATTCATTAATCTCTTGTGCTTTGGCTCAATCTCTCTGTTGTTTCAGGTGTGAAAAGGAGACTTTTAGGGTTTTTCAGTGTATCTGTAGTAGCACATAGTTTTTCCTCTAGACTAGAACTGAGCTCAAGGAATTGGAACTGGAAATACAACAAAATAGAGGAAGTGAGAGAGGAGTGAGAAGAGATGCCCTGATATCTGGAATACATTGACAAAATAACTGAATACTTGAGTAGCTGGTTTCTTTACTATTTCTTTACCATGGCACAGAAACAGCAACCCCAGTTAACAGGAGTCAGGTTATTAATGACTGGGCTTGGAAGAGGATTTTAGCAGCCTTAGAATTTTTAATTCCACCATTTACAGCAGAAGCCAACAACCCAGTTCTGCCAAAGCTGTCTCTGAGTGACAAATGGAGAATAACTTAGAGTTCAAGCCACAAAAGTCTTCATAATTTGCAATGCAAAGCATCTCTTTTTTAAAGGAGTCTTTCAACTAGTTGAAACCACAACCATGAGCTAGGAGCCAGAGCTCAGCTGCCAGAAGCCAAATGTGCCAGCTGCAGGAATATGGAATGGAATACCTCTGTCCCACCAAGGAAACACTGAGTACCTGGGCACGTCTGACCTGGGTTCACACTGAGTACCTGGGAGAGGAGAGGAGAGGAGAGGAGAGGAGAGGAGAGGAGAGGAGAGGAGAGGAGAGGAGAGGAGAGGAGAGGAGAGGAGAGGAGAGGAGAGGAGAGGAGAGGAGAGGAGAGGAGAGGAAGGTTTCCTTTGTCATAATAGCTTCATATGCAAGAAGGAAGAGACAGGATTTCAGTGTCACTGGAGAAGTTCAAAGCCACAATCCTTACACTCAGGAGCAAGCCTAGCCACTGGTGCAAATAAGAGGGGAAGACACATCCTGCCCCTGTCTCATTGAATCAACAGGCCAGAAATAAGTCAGCCACAGGGCTAACCAACAATATGATTTGGTAAATAGTCAGATAGACTTCTCTTCTGTTTCTTCTACGGTTATTGAAGAGGGGCAAATATATCTTTTCAATATCAAGGAGTTACAAGAACAGAGGCAGGACATAAGCAGGAGACATGTCTGCTTCTCTCTGTGATTTACCTGGGATTGCTACCCTAGAAAAAGTTTTCCCATCTTCTCCCACAGACAGAGTGAACAAGGACAGCAGATGGGAGTCACTGACTGTCACTGCCTCTCTGTTGTTGTATATTTATCTAGTTACTTTGTGTGAATAAAAGAGTAAATGCCTTTACCAGAGTGTCATTCATCTTTAGATTAATGTTTAGATGGAAGACATACTTTATTGCAGTGTTCACAGTATTAACAGCAGGAGTAGAGAACATCCCTAACCTTTCTAGCTTACAGTACCAGCAGTAATTAAGCCATTGGCATTTTTCTGAGATGAGGAGAGTCTGTCCCTAGACTGAGATTTAAATAAAACTCAGTTCTCCCACAGAACTTTGGAGCTGAATTCTGCTTATGAGAGGGCACCATATGAAAGCTTTCCTTGATCAAGTGCATGGCTGCTGTTTTTCGTCGGTTTAGTTTTGCGTTTTTTGTTTTGGGGTGTTTTTTGTTTGTTTGGTTGGTTGGGGTTTTTTTGTTTTGTTTTGCATTCATCTATGAGTGGATATTAGGTCCAAACAAAGCCAATTGGATTAAACTTGTCACAAAAACTCATTACAGGAAAGACTTGTCAAGATAGCCAATGAAGTTACTCAAAATGTGAAGGCATAGCACCAGAACTTAGCAATCTGCAGTTTCACACTTGTAGACTGATGTAAACTTCACCTAATTTTCAGTCAATTTCTTCCTGTGTATCCTGTGTTCAACTCTAAAAATGAATACAGTAGATGTTAAGCATGAATATTTTAAAATAAAATTTAAAAAAAGAATTGTCAGGTTTATCTTTTTAAAGTAGCTACACTACCTGCCTTAATTTGGTTTTAATTTTGAATATTACATGGCTGAGGCTGATGATTAAATACCTTTGTTCTCAATCCTTAGAGCAAATTTTGTATATATAGATAGATAACTACACACACATAAACGTACAAAAATTGTTGGATAATACAGATATCATGCTTAGTCAAATACCTTCTGATAGCACAAAAATGGATAAGGCCAAGTGTAAGCCTCAATAAAAGACTGTGAAAATCCTTTGTAATTTAATGAGAAACAACCTAAGAGCAAGAAATCAGGAAGGTCATTGCATTATGCTATTGCCCAGCCATGGTGGAAATTAGCCTGTAATGACCATGTTAATCTATCAAAGGATGTTTGTTTTAGACAAGATTAATCTAAGATCTCTCTTTGCACATGTCCATTTCTTCATACAAATGAAAGGCTGGAATTGATCCCATCTTCATTCATTGGACTTTTGCCTTGGTTTTTGGGCTGTGCCTAATATTTTGCAGAATAAAATAAACCACCCTGAGGTTGTGTTGATAGAAAAATTATTTTTTTCACATGATATCTATGATTTGAGGATAAATGGCTGTATGTCCTCATTATATCAGCCACACCAAAGCTCACAGAAGTCTCGTAATGTCAGTATAAAAAGCAAATGTTGTTTACTTAAATAAGAAAGACAAGGTTAGCCAGATCTTTTTATTAGCAAGCAGCACTATAAAATCCACTTAGTCTAATAAAAAAAAAAAGTACAATCTAAAAAAATCATAAAACATAAAGAAAGAAATATTACTTGGTATTCAATGTTTTCCCCAAAGGGTGAGGGCATTAGGATTACTTACAAGTGTTTTCTTTCCCTGATATTCTACAAACATTCCACTCATCACAGATGTAGATCTTGCCAGTTATGTTTGACTATCCCTCAACACAATTTGTCTAGTAGGTCTCCAGTGACTTTAAAAGAATAAAGCTTAACTTGGCTCTGAACTCGTGTGCTTATCATGCTGCAGCCATGTGCAGATGAACCACAGGGTGAAACAACAATTCAGTCTCTTTGGACTTTTCTCCCTGAATTGGCATTGCCCAACAGTTAGGAAAAAATGGCATTGCAAAGCTGGGACTACTTTACACCAAAATCAGATCTCAATCAAAACCCAGAACTGGTCCTGAAGCAATCAGGAGCTTCAGTTCAAGCCATATAGGTCCAAACTAGTCTGGCTTGAGAGAGCAAGTCTGCACAGCAGTAGGCCAAATGAGGAGCTCGTTAGCTCCCAGGAGCAATAGACATCTTACTACTTGGACTTAATTAGTTATTCAGTATTCTCAGATTCAGATTGGCAGGATTGAACCTTTAAAACAAACTTAAAATAACTACTAGGACACAATTTCCCTCCCTTAGAAAAAATGGCCATTCAGGGTATGGTTCCTCTTGGTTGTTTGTGAAGACAAAGGAAATGAAGTTAAGAATTAAAAGCAACTCATTACTGCTTAAAAGTCAAAGAACATTTTTAGGAGTTCATCTCCAGTCTTTCCCCTTGCTCACAGCCAGGAAATTCTGATCAAGGAAAGAAGGGGAAATGCCACTCTGATTTACACATTAGGCAGGAAAAGTAAATTTGTGGTCATATAAGCAAGAACAAATCTACTTTATCTGCTTACAATGAAACTGAAAAAACAATGAATAAACAACAGCAATTAAATCATGAGTAGACAGGAGTAAGAAAAATACTCATTTGTATATTAAATTTTGAGGATTTCTCATGAATTTTTTATGAAATTCTAAATTCACTATGAGCAACAGAGCAGAACTCATTTAAAAACTAGCAACTTTCATAATTGATATAATTAAGAAACAACAGATTTTTAAAAATATTGCTACTGTTACATCTTATCTAGCATGGCCTCTGCATTTTTTTCTGGCAGCTTGGGATCTCCCTTCTCAGATGGTGAGGGAGAACTCGAGCATGTTTTGCTTTTCATCATTCTTACTGTGTGACATGACTATCTGCAGTCATTTGAAAGAAAAGTAAGGTATATTGTATGCAAAGAGTAGATCTAAAAATATTACATAAACAACTGCAGGGCAGCCTGAAATGACATTTGAAATTTACATTTTAAAAATTAAAAAAAAAAATCAGAAATATTTTGCTTTTCCAGTGTTTAGATGACCTTAAATTCTTTCAAATATATACAGCTTAACAGTCTTCATGCCATGTTTAAAAACCTTAACAGATAAACTTGGGATAATTCTAAATAAATAACAAAAAAAAATTAAAATGGTACACCTGCAACATACAGCTGTGAAAATTGCAACATAAAGAATGAGAGATAAAGAATTCTAAAAAAATAAATGCAATCATAAATCCATATGAGAAAGTTGTGTGCTTAATAGGACTAAAAGTGTACGAACTACTTTCTGATGCAGTGCTCTTCATATCAAGCATCTAACTTTAGACTTGGTATTTATTTATTTTTACTACAATTAGTGAGAGTTCACTAGAACTCCCAGAATTTAATATTAGCTAGTTGGTGTGGTTTTCGTGTTGTGTTTTTGTTATTGTTGTTGTTGTTGTTTGGTTTGTTTTGGTTTTTTTTTCTGTTAGAGCTGCTAGAGATCGCTCAGTCCTTTATTTATAGCTGTCTCAATGAAACAGCGAAGAAGCCATATTCAACTTTGTTGGTGAGTAATAGTTACTTTGTCTATAAACAAACAAAGAAGATAATAGCTTACTGCAAACATGAACACCCATCATTAAGAGATGGAGAGAACCATCTCAGCTACCTTGGTGTGCATCTCTTGAATATCCTGAGTTAAGAGCAAATTCACTGTTGCCATACTACTAAAACTTTGAGCATAGATCTCCATGACTGAATTCATAAACATGAGTAATGCCTAATATCCTTAACAACTAAATAGAAAGAACCAGGAGTCATGAAGTAGGATTTAAAAGATGCAGAATGATGAGAGAACATATCAAAGCTTGCCTTTGGGAAATACTTTGAAGGGATGCCTCCAAATTCCCACCTCAGTTTTGTCTCTGCAGCCTAAAATGTCCTTTCTCTAGCCTGCTCATTCCACATGACAAGAGGAAATCCCAGATCCCTTCTCAAAAGAGGGGTTGTTAATTTTAATGGAAATGGTCATGGTAAAAATTTACCATGTTGCATGGGGATCAGAATCCTGTACCCAGAGTTTCCTTTGCTGAGCTCTCTCCTCACTGGGTTTTTTTGTTTTTCCTAATTTTGACAGCAACAGAGGGCACCTACATCTCAGTCCTTCTAGCCTACTGGTCACCACTTAGGTATGTCCTGCATGTTAGGCATGTGAAAGACACTTTTGTTTTTAGAACCCCTGTGACTGACATTGCTTTGCCCTCTTAGAAATGTTTGAGGTTGAAGAAGGATTTAACTTGCATTTTCCATCTGGTTAACAGCTGCACCTTAATTTTAGATATCTTAAGTTTCTGAAACGAAACTCTCTTTTAAGGATGCTGAAGTTGGTAGTGTTTCATAAAAGGCTGTGTTAGTCAAATAATCCCATTCATAATGGGATTTAGGTGATTAAGTTCCTTTGTGAACCAAAGTCCATAGGACTGCAACAATTTAGGTGGACCCAGTATGAGATTATACTTAGGATACTCTTAGATATTAATTGTAGTAATAATAAGTAAGAAAACACAACCAGAGAGCAGCTTCATCTTAAGTTCAGGTTTGGGGGTTATTTTCCCTCAAAAATGCTTTGATTAATTATTTGGGAATAAAACTCCCTTTGTTATCAATTAATAAGACATCATGTCTACATTAAATATTGTTAGTTTCTTAGAATTCTTGCCAATGCACCTTTTCCTGAACATATTGCAAAATGTCACCAAGTCTCCCAACTGTAACAGTTGTCCATAAATAGCAAAATCATCTCTGTAATAAAGACATCTTACAAATATTCCATGATTGATAACATGTTGTGAACAGGAGAAAAAAAAATCTAAATAATCACTCTAGAGAAACACTGCTGTCACTGAGGTTGAAACTAAAATATCTGCCAAAAGCCAGCTAAACATGGACCTAAATATAATGTGGTACCTATCTGGGAATCCTAAGCCTGGTATTTTACCTATATACCCTAACTTTCTCATTGTTTCATACTCCCACTAACGGATAAAGGGAAACTTTCCCTGTGCCTGCTAGATTTTAAAATCAGTGGAAAGATCATCTCCCCTCTGGAGACAAAGCATGAGCCATCTGTGGTGATCAGGGAGATTCCTGTGAGTTCATTTCCCTTGAACTCTGACAGACTGTAGAGTAAAAGGCATCTTAGTGCTCTTGTTCAGATTACAGATAGATTGCCTGGGCACCCATTTGGATATTTTTTTCTTTTTTAGGACATAAAACTTCTTCTTAAACATAACCTTTAATTTTTCTTTGAAAGGGAGAGGAGGAAACAGATTTCACTAGGGCACTGCATACTCTCCTTATGAAAACAAACTAAATTAAATAGACCCACATTTTTTTTTTTTTTTTAAATCATGAATCAAGATTAACTAGCTAGCAAGAATGTAACACCAGATGAGGTAAATAATTATTAAACATAAACTAAAAGCTACCCTAAAAGAAAGGAAAATGCTTTGGAGAAATTGAAGAAACAAGACAAGGTGGAAGATGACAAAAACTTAAGTCACCACTACTCCCAAGATTTTGAACTCTTTCTAACTCATTTAGTCAAGATACAAGAACAATTCATCACCTTGATCACTGCCTGTCTTTGAACTGATGTAAAAGTACCAAAGAAAAGCAGAAAGGGAGCATCACAGTTGGTGTCTGATTGGAGAAAACCAGAAATATCAACAAGAACACCAACTTTTTCCCACTCCTATCTTTAGTACAAATTGCAAAACAGTGTACATGGTAAATTCATGGACTTTTTATTTAACTTTATTATATTCCTAATAGAGTTTGTAACTGCAAAGAGTAGACATAATGGCTCTGCAAAATGTTGAAAACCTGAATAATGCAGTAAGTAACTCTGACAACTTGAACAGATTTTTAATTTGGCTCTTAATATTCTTGCTTCCTGCACATGAAAATAATTTCCTTCTACGTTTCCTTTAGAAAAGTGTAAGACAAAATAACCTCTGTATTTTTCCTCAGTTGCTCTATAGCAATGACTCACTGCTGTAATTACTGTCTGACATCACTGCAGCTCCTCACCCATTCTCCTGTTGAGACAGGTGAAATGTGCCAGCCAACGAAATATTAATTCAATATATCCAGAGTAAGAAAATAAATCTGCCAATTTTAAAGATAAAATGTTAATATAAAATACAGCTATAAATGGTTGTGATCAGTTTTCCTTTGGAATTGTTTCAGTATAACCTGTCTAAGGGACAACAAACGCTTTATTTAAAGGCATCCTTCCCTGGAATTGTACACTGTGAACAGAAAAACTTGTTTTCTCTCTAAGAGCCCATGGTAATTTTAGATTGTGTTTGAACTTCAGACCTGACAGGTCAAAGGAGAAAAATATGTTTATTCTGGACCGTGAACAAGCAAACAACCCAGATGTGAATAAGAAACCCATCTACACATTACAGCAAAATATGAAATAGTCTAGTAAGCCGGGACGTTGTACTGATTGTGAGTTTTTACATATAATGCAACAAATTTGCTTTTTCTATATTAAGTTCGATTAATAATTGTGTAAAGCAGTGTATTTAAAAAGTACAAGTAAAAGTACACTGAGTAGGAATAATTAAAACACATCAGGATCTACCCTCAGAGAAGTTTTTCTTAACATACAGCACACAGCCTGTCGTACCACTGTGTGCAGACAAATGGTGCTTTGTCATGGTTTAAAGCAAGTGTTTAAAAATATGTTTATTCTGGACAGTGAGCAGGCAAACAGATGTCTCTATTATTTGAAATACATGCTACAGAAGCCACAGAAAGTCACTGTGGCAGTGTGAGCTGCTAGGTTTGCAGCTGATGTCAGTAGCATAGTGGTGATGGAGAGGAAACATACAGTAACACTGGGTTTTACTGCTAACAGAAACAGAAACATATTTAAGGCTACTCTCACAATGATGTGTTGAACAAATAATTCCCTCTACTCTAATCTCTCACCAAACACAACACAGAAGAGATACATTAATCTGCTACTACCATTTTCTGTTAAAACCATTTTTCAACACAATACTTATTAAAACAAAATCAGCCACCAGTATTTTTTTCTCATGGAAATCTAAAATGAAACTTTTCAGTAGATTTATTATGTTTTTTTATTAAGTAAAAGTTAAAGTCTTGCTAGAGAAAAAAAATTTCACTCTCTCACCAGCTATATAAATGCTAAGATTTCCTGTTGCCACTTTTTTTCCTGATTCGTGGCTCTATAAAACATAACATTATTTTATAGAATGTAGGGGCTGAATTAATTTCAAGCTTGAAATAACTAGAGATGATTGATGTTTCAAATGGACATATAAACACTGAAATATGGTAAATGATAATGAAAATTATTTTATATCATTGAAGATTAATGAGCTTCTTAAAAATAAAATACAAAATTAGAAGTTATCTGAACTTTTTCCCAGCGCATGGGCAAAGCCAAGGTTAGAGAAATTTGCTTAATTCAGAATGTAACCTAAAAAAAAAAAAATTCTCCCTACTCAAACATACTTCCTGGGTTTGGCTGAAGCCAACAGCAGAAATGCCAAAACTGATTCTTAAGGGATTTTTTTCAGCACAGAAAAACAGGGACTTTACAGAGAAAGTAATGTCTTAGAAGTTTTTAAGTTTTATATAAGTAATCAGGCCTTCTGATGCTTATCTTTACTGAATTGGTGAAGATTGTGGTGTTTGTATATCTTTAAGGATCTGTTTTACAGACATTGAAGTTAGTGGAAAAGTTCAATGAACATTTGTTGTAAATTTGATTTATCTTTAAATTGATTAATCATGTTTGAAAATCCAGTAAAAGAGACCCACACAACTACAGTAATATTTAAACTTAATACTTGTTCCAAAATATGCTTGGAAGTTCCAAAAGTCTCATAAATATAGTCTGTTGAAATCCATGCAGATATATTGTAATAGTGGATTTCATAAATCTATGCTCTAGTTGTACTGAGGGTGACATTAATTATACACTGTCATCCACATAGGTTATACATTATCCTAATTAACTGTTTTAGATAAAATAGAAACTCCATGTTTAGATAAAATAGAAACTCCACTAAGCATGCTGTTCATGCTTACTTTCACCCTGATGGCTACCGTAGAGATACTGGGCTCTTCTTACCACACAGTGTCATTGAGAAATATCATTTACAGGCCACAGTAAAATATTTATCACACAGTTCACTTAATTGAAAGTCATTAATCATAAGTAATTACAAAAGTTACTAATATCACAGATGTAAATGTTAAAAATTTATATTAATCTTTCTGAGATAAGGTGTTGTTTGGAAATTATTGTGTCTAAAGTGTATATAGTCAATGTAGGCTGGGGGGAGGGATGCTAGGGTTTTGATTTGGGTTTCTTGTGGGTTTTTTTTGTTTTGTTTTGTTTTGTGTGGGGTTTTTTTTGGTGGTTTTTTTTTGTTTTTTTTTTTGGTTTTTGTTTTTGTTTTTGTTTTTGTTTTTTCCTTTTTTTCCTTTTTTTTTTTTTTCTTCTTAAGTAGTGTGCTGGAATTATACCTGAAATTATCTATAGTTCTGGTCTAAGAAAGTTAAGTACCCTAAGTCCATCTTTACTGATCAGTGATATTAATTGAAACTTTGCTATGTTGTTTTTGCAATTAGAAGAAGGAATTTATGAGGATAATATTTAAAAGTGTCATTTCTATTTACAGGGATACAAAAGAATATGTACATATATACATGCCTAGTTCTTGGTGTTCCATAGGTTTTATATTTCTTTTATTTTATTAAAAAATATTGGTAACTTTCTGGATGGACTTTTTTCTTTTTTTATTTTACCTGGATACTGGATCCTCACTCTTCTCTTAATTGTGGAGATTCAACTAAATGTTTATACAGCTCAACAGAGAACTGCAGTCTACCTGCAACAAGCCACTATCCCAAGGATTCAGAGTACATTTCAGGGAAGAAATTGAAGTGGTAGTTTAGCTGATATTGGCCCCTCCTTAATATTAGACTATTTCCCTGAAATTCTATGGTTATGATAATATCTCAGGTCACTAACCAGGTAGTGAGAAAATGAAGCCTTAAGCATCCCCCTCCTGCAGGAGAAACAGATCAAGACCTGCATCCAGTGCCAAAAAATAAGGAGCTTTCTATGACAGCAAGTGGTAAGAATCAGGTAAGTGAGGAGCAGAAAAACAAGAGCACACCTAAGGACTGGCACTTAGATGATATCTTCAGATTCCAAATATTTTTCATAAACCAAAATGAGGCAGTGTCCTTGAAAAAACCTGTTCCAAAAATATCAGAGGTTCAAGAATCTCCTGCAATGAGTCAGCTGTTGTGATTCACTTTGGGGAAATATTTACCCATCCATGCAGTGAAAGTAGGATGTTGTCATTCTTTTCAAGAATCATGCCCCCTTTACACAGGCTTATTTTGCTTGAAGTTGTGTGTAGAATCCAAGCTGTTGGCTAAAACAGCAATGAGAGGCATGCTAGCTAAAAGAATTCCAGACTGAAATATAACTACTGACTTTACTTTTCAAAAATCAAATTGGATGTTGAATAAGGTGCAACATGTAATCACCATTAAGAACTTATTTAAATACTGGATTTGACAAAATATCTAGGTTGAATAACATTTTTTCCTCTAGTTTCTACTGGCACAACAGTTAATTGAAACTGTGAAAGGTATCTTTTAAATATCATAGGATGATAGAAAAATTTATGTTGGAAACAAACTTCAGGATCATCGAGTTCAATCATTAATCCAGCACTGCCAAGCCCACACTAAACCATGTTGTTAAGCACCACATTTCCACAGGTTACACCTCCAGAGATGCTGACTCAACCACCTCCCTGGGCAGCCTGTTCTAATATGTGACAACTCTTTCTCAGAAAAAAAATAATTCTTATATCCAGTCTAAAATTCCCCTCATGCAGCCTGAGGAGGTTTCCTCTTGTCACTTGTTATCTCAGAGAAGAGGCTGACCCCCAGATTTATGCTGGGATTCATGTCAAGAAATATGTACTTCTCACTGCATGAATCCCAGAGCAAAATGTAAGGATGTTTTGGGCGATATCATTTTCGAAGCAAAATGTTAACCAGAATTTTCTTTCTCTTACCTGTGTTTGAACTTGCTCAGTCCTGATGGATAAGCCAGTTCAGTTTCACAAGTACTCAGACATCAGTAAACAGTAAGAGATACTGAAGAATCACTTTGTGGAGGTGACAAGAAAAGCAATAATTTCCAAATATGGAAACAATATAAGGTAGTATTAATGACAACATAATCCTCATGATCTCTTTCTGACTTTTAGATTTTAAATTTTTTTTATAGTTTTATGTCATCTGAAAGAGTGTGCAATCATAATGAAGCAAGAGTGACTTGACCCTGAGTGAGAGCTCTGGTGGTCCTGCCTCAACAAATTACTTACTATGTGCTTAAAAGAAAGGATGTCTTTGGGTTCATTGCAGAATGAGGGCCTAAGTCTGTGTAAAAAAAATAAATAAAAATGGAGGAAGGGAAGGAGAAGAAGAAAAAAGGTGGGGAAGAGAAAGCCAAGGCTTGCCTTTTTAATACAGTGTCATTCACACAAACATTATTCACTTTTTGATTAAAGATTTTTAAAGTGGAAACAGGATGTAAAATAAAAGTACTTATATACACAAGAATGTCCCATCTTCAGTCTGAATAGTGTGCAACAGGTCTGGCTTGATCCCTTCAGTCATTAGTGTGTGCGTTGTACAACGTTACATTTATCCTCTGGCTTTTATCTCCATTATCACACTAAGGTTAGGCTTTCATTATAAGAGCAAGTTAGGAAAAGGTAACAAATTTTATAAGTGACTGATGCATAGAGAGTTTCTGTGAAATGTTTATAGCTATTTGAAAAATAAATATTGGCTTCACTGTTTCCTTGGTTTTCTTAATGCAAAATTAAGTTTAAAAAATACCAAAATGAGTTATGTGGCACTAAGACCTTGGTAGAAAAATATAAACAGACTATTAAAACATATTTCAACTCCCTTGGCGTCATTTGTGGCCAACAAACAGTCATCTACGAGTGAAAGGTTAACTGACTGTCACCCATTTATGATCCAAGTCCTTTCCTGGTGCCACACTGACCAGGCTAATGGAGATCAGCATGTTTTACATGCCTTTTTCCCCCTAAAAACCCAGGTCATGACCTAATAAGAGCTGTGATTCACAGTAATGACTCCTTTGGTTCAAATGGCATTGAGGTAGGTGCAAAGAGGTTTTACTTCAGTGCAACTGAATTATAATTCTAAATAAAACAAAACATGAACAGTGTGCACACATAGTTGGGTCAAGTGTGTTGAGCTGTTCCAGCACTGATTTAAAACTGAAAACACTTCAGCCTTTAGGATCTGATGAAACAGAAGACTAGAGACCAGACTCTGTATGGTATCAGGCACTTTTCTTTCTTTTTCTAATTAAGCTTTCATTGTTATTGAGTACCTCCTTCTTGCAGATCTTTGCAGACCAACCTAACAATAAAAACTTCATTGTATTGGATATCACAATAAGTTTGTGCTCTGACATTCAAAGTTGTTATCTGTTTGAAGGTTTATATAAATTAGCAGCTCTTTAGACATGGTGTATACCTCTGCTTTTTGCTTTGACTCATCTGCTGCACTGCTGCTGTGGACCAAAAAATGAATAATGCCAGTTTTTATTACCATTACCTTAGAGATAGAGACAGCTAAATCAAGTATCCATTTGATACCAAAAAAATCCCAAAACTCAAACCCAAGAGAACAAGACACTTAAAGATTGGTGCCATAAATGACTACTGAAAAACCTGGGATCATCTCTTTTCCAGATTCCCTTCAGGCCCCAAAGGTGCACTTTACTTTTTAACTCATGAAAGAAGGAAACTCACAAAATTTACCACACCACTTTGCTGGTATTTGCTGAAAATAGAGTCAATCAGTGAAGAAATTTTTCTCAGGATCAGGCTCTAGAAACCTTGCCAGTAGAGCTGTAAATGATAAAAGGACAGGGAAAAACCACTGGCATTGGTTGGCTGGGAAGCTGGTAACAGATTTCAGAGACTTTAACCATGTGCATTCTAGATTAAATAGGGGTCACTCTAAGAATTTCTGCTTGTGTTTTTCAAGCAGATGAAAGCTTGCTCTGTCAGTTCTCTGAGCAGACATGAGCTCATTCTGCCCACACTCCATCCTGGCTGGAAGCTGAACTGTCGCAGTACGCGCGACACTGAAGCTACTCACAGGCAGGATATTTTAGCTTGGGCTCAACGCCACTTTGACAGGTCTACCAAGCTTCTGCTCAGCTCAGAGAGTGGGCAGACAGCCAGCAGCTATGGGGGTACACACAGCCCACACCCTCTGAGGGGGCCTCCAGGTCCCATTCTTTTCTTCTGCATTGTGGAGGTCTAAGTTTGAATTTTTGGCTCATGGTGAAAATTGTGGACATTTCAGAAAATAAAGTCATCATAATCTTGTAAGCACTTAGTGGTCAGCTTCACTTTGATGGAGATCCTGGCCATCCACAGGAAGAATATAACTTTTCTCATACTTTTCTCATTGAAATCAGAGACACTTTTTTTACTCAGATTTGCTACATTTTCAGGACTTTTAGAAGTGTCTTTTTTTTTTTTTTTTTTTTTTTTTTTTTTTTTTTTTTTTTTTTTTTTTTTTCCTTTTTGATCAAAGTTATGGGAAGAAAAATGTCCAGGTTAAATATTTTGAGCGGGACCTGAATTTGATCCTGAAAATATACTGCACTTTACACTTGCACAAATAGTGAAGAGAATTATGCAACTAGGGAATCTTCAATAAAGAAACTTTTCCGATACAGAAATGTTTTAATTTAAAAACCACATGACCTTGGAGATGTCTGAATATTCTACAAAGAGCAGTTTTGACATTAAAAAATTCCTCATGGGTGGCAAATATCCAGAAGTGTCTCAGCTACACAAGATCCTTTTATTCAGGAGCTGTTTCATGTCAAAGCCCAGTCGAGATGAAGAAACAATGTTACTGATTTCTATATCAAAATCTACACTAATAAACCCAGTATTTTTAGCTCTTTGTAGAGGCTTTGATGGAAGTAGTTTAAAGAAATGTAGCTGGTTTTGGTGTTATTACTGGTAGAAGTGGGAGCACTTACCTTGGGGACAGTGAAGTTCAGTCAGCACGGGATTTGATAAATTTTGTTAAAACACTTGTTTGAAATTCTTTCATAGTGTAAATGTAGAAGTGGGATAACGCAGTAAGTGCTTAAAAGAGAGTTACACTGTGCAAGAAGACTGACAATGTAGATAGTGAAGATAATAAAAGCAAAAGGAAAGTAGTCATTTTAAATTGGAGAAGCAAAAAAACCCAGTCAATATTATATTAAAGTCTGTGCAGCTTTCTTTTAGGTGCCACAACACGCTCTGTCTACCCCTGTTAGCTGGGACAGACCTTTGTGGGAAATCTTCACTGAACTACAATATGTAGAAAGGAGATCACTACTGAGTTTTCATTGATAATTTTCTGCCAATACTTATATTCTTAACAGTTCTCTCAGACCTCAGACTCATGTACCTGTACAGTAGCCCTCAGCAAGGATTCCATAGCACTGTTCTGTATAGAATTACATTATTCTCACATAAATCTACTTTTTCTTCACTAGATAGTAAGTGGTTGAGCAACTGGTCGTTGTTACTCTCAACTTTTTATGTAAATTTTACTGACCTGAGTGACTACTACCCACCATGTAGGAGTTAGGCTTTTAAGGACTCAGCAAGAGAAGGGTTTAAAACAAAATACTTCCCTCGGCATTCCATAATCAGCAACATGCTGCAAATAAATTACCCGAGATTCATTGAGCCTCAAAGGGAGTACAAGTGGAAGTGTGTAGCAGAATAGTATCCACTGCTTAATAACATAATTACATAATTTAATAAAAACCTATTTAATTCAAAATAAGACATGGAGCAGGGAGCATAATCTTAGAAATCCCTTTCCCACTTCATTGACAAGGGACCTGGTACCTATTCATTCACTGAACAGTGAATTCATCCCTGCACAGTGTCAGAGATTCATCAAGGAGCCTGTTCCCTGGCAGCAGGGATTGCTGCTTTCTCCTGGGAAGCAATAATCTCTTGGTCTGGATACCCTCTGGCAAATGAATGCATTAACCCAAGGCCTTTAATTTCTTTTGTAAGACAAGACATTGTCTCCTACCTTCAGGCTGTGGGCTGTGAACTGTCAGGGGTTATAAATGGATGCCTTGCTATTTTCAGAATTTCCTAATGGTTAACTCCAGGCAGCTCTCTGCTCTGCATGTTCCCTGATTTGGCTTCTGTCTAAGGAGTTTATCTCTTCCCAGGCATGTACAGAGAATCGAGTGTCTCAGATAGCGTCTTGCAGGCTCAACAGCTCTAATGTTAGTACTGAAAAATCTTTGTCTCACCTACCTGTAGGAAAACATGTGAATAATCACTTAAATTCATTAAGTCTAGGATGACTAAAAAATTGTTGCAATTTTTTTTTTATTGCCTCAAGTTTGAATTGACGTTTATTTTACTGTAGATAAGCTTTATAGGAAAATAAGATACTTTTGTTCTTGCTCGTATGCTTTCCATTTCTTAAAAAACAAGTTTAGGAGTCTGGAGGAGGAGATAAGATCATGCCCACTATGTTCCATAGTGATAGCTGTGGTAGAACATATTGGAAAACAAGCTTCTCTCCAGTTAAGTGGCTGAAAAGCTTTAAAATGTCAAAGAAAAAAAAATCTTCTAAAATCATAAGAGCAAAATCACACTTAATTACTGAAAGTCTCTTACTAACATCCTATAAAAAACTACTGGAATGTGGGTTCTGGAGGCACAAGAAACTGAATATATGGCGAATAATTCAGTATTGATGAAGGAAATATACCAGTTTGGAGAAGATAATTGA
Organism: Phylloscopus collybita; assembly: GCA_027886175.1. Taxonomy (NCBI): domain Eukaryota; kingdom Metazoa; phylum Chordata; class Aves; order Passeriformes; family Phylloscopidae; genus Phylloscopus; species Phylloscopus collybita. The sequence goes on along the minus strand of JAJNNQ010000075.1, from coordinate 17,854,024 downwards.
AAATTAACCTATTAAAGGAAAAGGATAGAGAAAATCAAGACTGAAGACCTCATCTATTTAGAGATGGCTTGGAAGATCTAATAATGAAAATAGATAACAGATACCTACCTGTTATTGATGACTAAGTGGATACACCAAAATGTTTAAGCCATTGGTACATGAAATTTTTAATGTGACTTACACTGGAGGTTTTGCCTTCCTCCTTGAAAACAAGGCTGCTGTACCACCAACACCTAGTTAAACTTGTATACCAGTACTTTCCTAAAATCTTAAGGAAATTATTTGCTTGTGTTTATGGAACGCCAAAGTTGATTTCCCTCCATATCTTAGATACTGATTCATTAAGCAGTTCTAGCATTAATTTTGACCAAAATAAAACATTTTTAAACAAATAATGTCCTATAAATTGTATAATTTTTGAGCTGCCTTTGCATATATGAATCCTTCACAGTATCTAGTAAATAATATAATAAAATCATAGAATCATAGAACAGTCTGGGCTGGAAGGAATTTTGAAAGTCATCTAGTCAAAACTTCCACCACAGTGAGCAGGAATATTTTCAACTAAATCAGGTTGCTCAGAGCTCTGTCCCACCTGACTCTGAATTTTTTTCAGAGAGGGAGCATCTACCACTAATTTGAGAAACATCATCCAGTATTTTACCACCTCATTGCAAAATATTTCTTCCTAGTCTAAATTTACCCTTTTTCTGTTTAAAATCCCTTGTCTTATGGTAACAGGCTCTATAAAAACACTGTCCCAACCTTTCTTATGAAAGAAAGGTTGCTAAGTACTGATAAACTTCTCTAAGGTTTCCCTGGACTCTTCTCTTCTCCAGGCTGAAAAACCCCAACTCTCTCAGACTTTCTTCACAGGAGAGATGTTTCAGCCCTGTGATGTTTTTCATGGCCCTCCTCAGGACCTGCTCCAACAAGCCCATGTTTTGTGCTCTGAGAGATCCAGAGATGAGCAGAGGAGTAGAATCCCTTCCCTTGCCCTGCTGGCCACACTGCTTTTGATACAGACCAGGACATGTTTGGCTTTCTGGGCAGCAAGGGCACATTGCTGGGTGATGTCCAGCTTCTCACCCCCAGAACCCTCAAGGCCTTCTGTCACAGGCTGCTCTTGATCTGTTCATCCCCCAGCCCGTGTTGATACTGGGTGTTGCTCTGATCTAGGTCCAGCACCTTTCTTCCAGATCAGGACCTTCACCATTTCTTCCATGACTTTTCAAACATCACAGAGTGGCTTGGCAACTCCATCAGCCCATTCCCTCTGGACTCTGTGATGCATCTTGTCTCAGACTTATGTATTTTTAGGTTCTTCAGGTGGCCACAAAACGGATCTTCTCTTACAGTGGACAGGACTTTGCTTCCCCAGTCCCATTTTGTGGTCCATTTGCCCAAGAGCTGTGAGAACAGACATTGGCAGTGAAGACTGAGGCCAAAAAAATTGTTGAATACCTCAGCCTTATTTTCATCTGTTGCTACCAGTTATATCAGTTTTGCTCATGGAGGAGTATACTTTGACTTTCTTTCTCTTGCTGACACACCGGCAGAAGTCCTTCTTATAATTCTTTGCATCCTTTGGCAAGTTCAGCTCCAGCTGCATCTTCACTTTCCTGATTTCATCCCTACATAACCAAGTATACCTACACTTTTTCCAGGATACCTGGCTGTGCTTCCACTCCCTGTGCTTTTCCTTCTTGCCCTTTATTTTGACCAGCAGATCTCAACTCATCCATGGTGCTCTCGCCTTTCTTTACTGATTTCTTGCAGCAGAGAATTGCTAGATCTTGAATTTTATGGGGAGTGTCCAGAAGGACCTACCAGTCTGTTCTATTCCCTTGTCCCTGAGGACACACTTCTAGGGACCCCTATTTAATTCCTTGACTGAGGTTGCTTTTCTAAAATTTAGGGTCCTGACTTTGCTCTTTGCCTGACCCATATCCCTCAGGACTGTGAACTTCACCAATGCATGAGAAAAGTGGTGTAGTGGGAAGTGTCCCTGGCTTTGACAGGGGTTGGAACTAGATGATCTTTAAGGTTTCTTTCAACCCAAGCAATTCTATGATTCTGTGATTCTGTAACCAGGCCGCTTCCAATCTTGTTGTCAGTGATTAGCCATCTCACTTTTGTTGGTAACCATCAGATCCAGTATTCCATCCTCTCTGGTAGGGCAGCCTATTACCTAGCCTAAGTTATCCTCCATGCACTTCAGGAGTCTCCTGCATTGTCTACAGCTCACTGTGGTAATTTTTCAGCAGATGTTGGACTGACTGAAGTCCCCCAGCAGGAAAAGAGCCTGTAAGTGCAATGCTTCCCATAGCTAGAGAAAGAAGGTTTTGTCAATATCTTTGATCAAGTGTCCTGGAGCAGATATCAACAACCAGGCTACCTTTCTTGCCTCGGTCTCAAATTCTTACCTGTAAGCTTTCAACCTGTGAAAGCTTTTCTTCAGAAACAACTGTTCTTCAGAAACAACTGTTCTTCAGAAACAACTCTTTGCAGCGCAACCATTTATGTTGCCTATCCCCTTTTGTGGGAAACTCCCTTTCAGGAGTCCCTCTTCTGAAGGGAGGATGATCTTTTTCCTCCAAAAGTCCAGTACCAGTGTTAAAAAGATAAATGAGACTTGCAGTTTCAGTCTTCAGACCTGTTTATTCTATTTCTTATCTCGAGTTCTGCGCGCCACCAAAACCTGGCTTAACGCACCAGAAACACAGTGAACCCCTATTAGAAAACACGCTTGTAGTCCAGCGAGAGAGATGACCTAAAGATCAGGACACTCTAGAACACGTGTTTTATTGGTCGTGGGAATGCAGCCTAACTGGGGAAGGGTCCAGGGATCCAGTGCAAAGTCCAAGAGGGTCCAAGGGAAGGCAGGCAAAGAGGGGGAACTCTCTGTTACATTCCATTTTAACCCTTTCTATCGTGAATATGCTAATGAACATTAACCAATCACCTTAAGATACAAAACCTACAGAATCTACATACAGCCTATGGGAGCTACAACATTACAATACTACTCTACATACCAAAACCTGTGAAACCCACCTTATCCCTGATACCTGAGAAGGTGCAGCCTTTCATTCATCCTTTTGTCTTGTCAGGGGTGTCACTGACCCACCCAGCCAAGGCCTTTCAGCTGCTTAATCACCTTCTTCCTGTCCATGCTTACAGTTCAAACTTTGCTTTTAATTCTATTCCTCTTGTGGGTTTCATAGTTTTAGAATCTTTTACTATTAAATTATCTCTACAGGGCCTAGCTACTTCATCCTCCCCAACAAACCCCCTCCCCCAGACACAAGATCCCAAGGTTCTTAAAGGTTTCTAACCCAATTAACTCCTAAAACGTGCTATGTTTATAGCACATTTACTGTTCTGTGCCAATAATTGCTACCTATTCTAAACACGCAACCTCTGTGTCAAACCCATTCTACCAATGTCTCTGTGCCACTGCCACAGCAGAAAATGGAGGAGGAGGAGGAGGAGGAGGAGGAGGAGGAGGAGGAGGAGGAGGAGAAGAAGAAGAAGAAGAAGAAGAAGAAGAAGAAGAAGAAGAAGAAGAAGAAGAAGAAGAAGAAGAAGAAGAAGAAGAAGAAGAAGGAGACACCACCCAAAATTCTCCATCTTGCTCTCATCTGTCTCCATACTAAAAACCCCAAAACTACAAATTTTCACCCTGTGACAAACTAAACTACTATTTCTTTCCCACTTTCATTGCTTTCAACTCATCTCTAAGGGTTGGAAGTTTTTCCCATGGACTACGGTCAAAGGCAGTGTTTTCCTGGGGTCCCAGCCAGGGTCTCGGACCCCCCAGGGCAGCACGAGGAGTTTTCTACTTGCTCTGGACTCCCAACACTCTTGAACAGCCTGTGGTCACTGATAGCCACACTCCAGTCAGGGGATTCATCCCACCAAGTTTCAGTAATGGCAGTAGCTCTTTGTTTCCTAGTGGCACAGTGGCTTCCAACCCCTGTCTATTGCCCATGCTGTGTGCACTGGGCTGTCAGCTGTGCCACCCTCTTAGAGGAACAACCCTCGATTCTTCTGAGATATTTCAGTGGTGTTTCTCTCTTGGCTTCTGTTACCTCAGGAGCCCCTGGCTCATCCTCTGAAGACTTCAACTGTACTGCAGTGTAGCCAGCATATCTCAATGCATTATCATTAGATTCCGTAACAAAGAAGAAGGAAACCTCTGTTCCTGCTTCACGGTAGTCACAGCTATTGTATATTGAACTATAAATGACTTTAATGAAGTTAGAAGGGGAAAATGATTAGCTGTGGATGGATAGTGTATGTTGGGATTTATGGGGATTAAGTTATTTTTTTAATTCATAAATTCCATGGGTATATTTACATCAGCTTTCAGTCAGAGAAATTGTTATATTTAATTTCTGCTTACATTTGGAGATACTGCATGAACTGTCAGTGAGTTTTAGTCACTGATATGTTATAGCAACACTGGCATGTTTCCAGAAAGATCTCTAGTTAATGGCATGGGATTGAATCCTTGCACTTCCAGTATTTAGGCTTCATGGAATATCATTGGACTGACAGTATGGTTAAATAAAACAAAATTATTTAAGCCAGATAGTTATATATACATAAAGATGTTAAATATTTTTTCCATATTATTGATTTTTTACTACTGCTTGGTGAAAATATTTTCAAATCATGTAAATTATGCATACTGCAGATACCATTCTGTCTGTTAATAGGTTTTTACAAGGATATTTCCTCTGAAGTAGACTTGCAAATTAAATTTCAGCTTCCAAAGAAAAGTGAAATACTACAGGCTTTTTGCATTTTTGCACCATAACTATTTTTTAAGTTATTCTGTATTTTTTATATTTGGCAAAAAAAGTACTGCGGTCTGGGTACAGAACTGGGTCTCAAGAGGATCGGTGTTTACTTTTTCACTTTGCCACAGATTTCCTGATATTTTCCACTGTACTTTTCCTTTCCCATTTGAGAAAAGACTGAATTGATCCTTCGAAGTTTTACTGTTATACAAATCACACAGAGGAAGCTAAGCAGATGGCTCAAAAAGCCTACAAGTCAGATTGATCCCCTATTTTATCTAAAAAACTGAAGTCACACAGTAAGAAAATGTTACTTATACAAATGCATGACTGAAAAGCCTTATTTAAAAATGAGATTTTGTACACTAAAGAAGTGACAATGACTTATTTTTGTCCTGTTTCTGAAACAGCAATATTACATGGAATATGTATTTTAATTAAAGATACATAAAACCATGTGTCCCCATAAAATTTGTACTCTCAAATAATACTCATTTTACTATCTATTACAGAACTTTCAACAGTGAAATTTAAAAAAACTGTACAGATAAATATATTTTTCTCTATTTTCCAGAAAGATAAGTGAGAATTTTTGCAAGAAATTCCATCATTTTTTCAACAATGGAGATGATTTAAATAGCACCAACCTTTAAAAAAATCTAAGATGAATATTACATCAAGGCTGCTGGCAGTAAACTACCTACCTGATTTGTCTAAGAAAGCAGAGAGAAAAAATACTATTGCTGAAACCAAATATACAAACTTTTAACCAAACAAGGGTTAAAAGTCCAATATTCTATTCAGTGAATACCAGGTCCCATAAAGTTACCAATTTACTTTGGTTTACTTTCATCAAATGATCTTGTTTCCTAAAGTAAAGCCTGGAGAGATGCAGGATATTGGAGAGCTTGGAAACTGTCGTCTAGATTTGCAGGGCTTGCTCATGTCAGCAGTTTGAAGTGGTTTGAATAATTTTAATGACTACCTCTCCTGTTTTCAACAAATTTCATCAACTTACTGCATCTGTGGACCCACACACCTAACTCTTCCCTACATGACTATTATTGCTCTGTCAATGAGTCTCTTGTGCTCCTAATGGATCTCTGCTCTCTTTCTCATGACACTTTCTAATCACTTTCTCATGCTCATTCCTGTAAAAGCCTCTTCTTCATTTTAACTACCAAAGGTCAACCACCTCCTTACGTTCAAACTGACCCAGGGAAGTCAGGGTGTTCTCTGTCCATCACCAGTTTTCACCTATGCCTACATCAATCCCAAAGCCTTGCTCACCTAAGCAGCACTGTCTGATCATTTAATCATATTTCTCCATGGATAGGGCCAAAGTTAATGAATCATTGCAGCAATAGCAAACTTTTCTAACTAAAAGAATGATTAAATACCAAACTCATAGGAGATGAGTATCTCTTAAACCACTTTAATGGTTCTGAAATAAAAATAGCTCAGTCAATTAAAGGTGTCATTCCCCCATTCTTCACCCCTTGTTTTGCTTGGAAGTGCTTCTCCTGTATCATGAGTAGAGAAATCAGATGTATCTGCAGGCTGAAATTACTACTGTTCAAAAGTCAGCATCAATATATCTGTTTTCATAAACTAATATGTAGGATTATAAATTGTGATGCCTGAAATCCCAACACATGGTTACTTTTCCTGTTCAGTTGTGGAGGATCTGAGGACATGGGTCAGAGCAGCAGTGTATCACAGCAGTACACCCCCTAAGAATATCAATGTCAAGTGGGCTAGGCAGAGTTGACATAGGAAAAGAGGAGAGGTCTTGTGTCTTTTAGGATTCTCTTTCAATCCATGTTTTCATAGTTCTATAAATAATTCCTAATTATATTAAGAAACACTGCAATGAATGGGAGATCTGAAAGATCTGGCTCTTCTTACTGCATGGAGATTTTACTTGCCACAGTGTAAGTCACAAACAATCTGACAGAGATATTTTCATCATATTTACAGATAATCTCTGTGCAGTCATCTTGTGTAGATAAGAAACCCAAGGATGTTCTAAAAGACATAAATCACTTAGATACTGATATTAACTATTTCACATGTGGTGCAACATTTGATTTTCTCTTTCAGTTATCATTTATCATTCTACACTTACTGATTCAGTACCCACCTTTCTCCTCTCAAACTCCTTCCTAGTCATCATCTGGGATAAATAGATTTTATTCTGATTTCCCAGAAAACCTCTTGGAGCTGTCTCATTTTGAAAGAGAAACAACTTACACGTGTTCAGCATTACTCTTTTTAATAATAGTTTCTTTAGACTAATAAAGAGTAGTAAAGAATACAAAAAACCCAGAGAAAAAACAGAACCCTTCTGAAATCACCAACTGGGAGTTATCCAGACTGAACTGAACTTTGTGTAATGTTGAGGCTGGATTTTGGAAGAACATGAAAATTATTTTTGATATTTTCTCAAGCAGATTTTATCACTTCATGGTTTTCCTTTCCTTTCCTTTCCTTTCCTTTCCTTTCCTTTCCTTTCCTTTCCTTTCCTTTCCTTTCCTTTCCTTTCCTTTCCTTTCCTTTCCTTTCCTTTCCTTTCCTTTCCTTTCCTTTCCTTTCCTTTCCTTTCCTTTCCTTTCCTTTCCTTCCCTTCCCTTCCCTTCCCTTCCCTTCCCTTCCCTTCCCTTCCCTTCCCTTCCCTTCCCTTCCCTTCCCTTCCCTTCCCTTCCCTTCCCTTCCCTTCCCTTCCCTTCCCTTCCCTTCCCTTCCCTTCCCTCTCCTCTCCTCTCCTCTCCTCTCCTCTCCTCTCCTCTCCTCTCCTCTCCTCTCCTCTCCTCTCCTCTCCTCTCCTCTCCTCTCCTCTCCTCTCCTCTCCTCTCCTCTCCTCTCCTCTCCTCTCCTCTCCTCTCCTCTCCTCTCCTCTCCTCTCCTCTCCTCTCCTCTCCTCTCCTCTCCTCTCCTCTCCTCTCCTCTCCTCTCCTCTCCTCTCCTCTCCTCTCCTCTTTTTTACTGTATTTAAGCGTAAGACCTGAATCCTTTTTTTTTTTTTTTTCACATCTTCCAAATATATAAGTCATTGCCATAGCAAAATTAAAGATGTTCCACTTCTTGAGCTTTCCTTTTCATTTCAATGCCCTTTTCTTATTTCAGGTTTTCATGATCCACTTCCCAGACCAGCTTATAAACTTGTCTCTTTACTGGTTACTATTACTTAGTGAACTTATGTTATTTAAAACTAATGTAAATCTAGCCAGTGTACAATTATATATTTTTGCTAACAGAAACAACATTTAATGTGGGTCATTATAAGAAACAAGCTTCCAAAATAAGACAGCATCTGTTTTGTTTGGCAAAAGTATTTCAAATAACAGTAACTAAAGTTTTGAAAAGGTGTGCTGTTCTGTGTTTGAGGTATTGAAAGCAAACATGGCAAATGCCTAAAAGTTGTGAAGGAAAGGCACTGGGAGCAGGAGTTTTGGAATTGTGGTTTTCAGCTTCAGAGGAATCATTTAAATCCTTAATGGCAGCTCCTCAGATAAAGGGAAAACAGCATCCTCTGAAGGGTGGCCAGCTCTTTAGTACTCAATAATTAAGTTTTTATTCAGCCAGCCTTCTGGAATTGCTGCTATCAGAGATAGCAGTGCTGGCAAGCAAAATAAAGAGTTTTAATGTCATAGGATGCATTCCTGTTAAAATTTATAAAATAGCCCAACATAATTTTGGTTTGCAAAATATCTGTTTGGCATATATTTGTTTGGACTAGGCACTAGTGCATTTGTCAAGCATGAAAAACAGTTTAGACTTGCATGTGGCTTACACATCATTATTTCCAGGACTATCACCATGTCACTCAGCTATTTTCTTTAGATATTCAAATATACTTGAGTAAAAATAATAGAGGAATTAATTTGAAACCTAACCAGCCAACAGATGGACTTTTTTTACTTCTTTATGTTTTCATCTTTGCTTATTCCAGAAAAGTATGAATGAAACTGATTCAGTTGAAGAGCTTCAGTTGCACCTTAAGGAGACCACAGAGTGTGAACAGATCTCATTCCGGCCTTCATTTATACAATGGAATAGGACATGAACCAAAGTGCAATCAATGGCCTCCAGTCAAATTCCCTTTGAGTTTTCTGGAAAGGTGACTTGGACATGAGTAGCAGAATTCATGCCTGTTACCCAACATTATAATCTTTGAGGCTTGTATGCCCCCTCTAATTTAATTTCTACAGGTTTGAATTATATCTCTTTTGGTTTTCCTCATCAGCAAGAAGAATTTACAGGGATCAATTTTTACAATTTTTCCATGTTCAGAAAATACTATTTATATTGCAAAAGATCTCCTTTTTTTATAATGAAAGTGAGTTCCCTTCCCTTCCCTTCCCTTCCCTTCCCTTCCCTTCCCTTCCCTTCCCTTCCCTTCCCTTCCCACATAACAAGATATTCTTTTGCTATTTTGCCATGAATGAACACAGAGAAGTCTTGAAAAAGAAATCCTCTCTAAACATGAGCTTTAGCATGTTAAATTTTCAACAGCCTTTCAACTCCTCAGCAATAAATGTTGTCCTTAGTTGAGAATAAAGATGATCAAAAAAGACCCTGTTATTAGCAAATTCAGTCATTTTAATTCATCCCCTGAGTAATACTCCTTTCCTTTGATTCATCATAAATTTTTGAGCTATGAATAACTGCCCTTCAAAATTTTTCATCTTTTGAAATGGATTTGTCTCATCTTTTCCTTTTAAACTTTTTCTACTAATGTTTAAAACCCTAGTTTTACACTGCTCTTTTTATGTTTTGTATAAATATTTTTAGTCTCTCTTTTGAGAAATTACTTATATTTATTCTTTGGCTAAAACTACCTTGGAATAGGTGTTCCACCTTTCCTGAATTGGGGAAAAGGCTTTCCATGGGCAGCACCGGGCACAGTGCTGCTGGAGGCAGTAGGGGATAGAGCTATCCTTAGTGTGCAGAGGGGCAGTCCTTGCTTTATGTAGGAGCTAAACTCGTACTGATTGCTTGTAAAGGGATCCTCTGCACTTGTACAGCACTGGCTGCTGCCCCCAGCAAACCCCAGAGGGCAGGGGCACTGCTCCGTGCCCCACCTGGGCACAGCCCTGTCAGCAGAAAGAGCAAATTGCTCTCACCTCCATTCCGCTGGGGACCCGGGGGCAGGGAGGCAGTCAGCATTTTTGAGAATCATGTTACTTGGATTTAAAGGTCTGAATACCAGCCTAGTTTCACGTGGCTTGAATGTTTGAGTTCACAATATATCTGTTTCTCCACTGGGTCTTGTGCTGAGTAATTAATAATAATGCTGTAATAAATAATTTGATATTTTTATGGGTGTCATTTTCATTTTCTATCATTTCGTTTTCTGCTCAGATGAAGTAATGATTAAAAAATAGTATAAATGACTACTTAATTTATGCACATTTCTTGTATCTTCAAGTTGTTTTTGTTTGTTTGTTTTTCTTTGAATAATCTTTTATCTTAAAACAAAGTATGGGAGAAAAATATTATTAAGAAAAGGTTTTGTGCTTAATTTTCTCAAAATAAATCCAGCATTCTATTTTTCCTGTTCATTTCCAAATTTTTAGTTTGGAAATATCAGATGGTTTAACAGAATTTTTGGTCTTTTATTCCCATGTCCATTGTTTCAGTCTTCTGCTTCTGAGGTAGATATCCTTCAGGTTTTAATGAAGAATCCAAATTTCTTCTCTATTTAATAAATTTTGGGTTTTAAATATAAAATTTATATAGTTTTCAGCGGTTCTACCAGAGAACACAATTAATAGATCACTTGTTCTCAGATATGTTAGGTTTACTTTATCCTTCCATCACTGAGAAATCTGATTTCTGTTTTATTTTTACAATCTTCATCCACTTTTGATGAAAATCAGCATCATATTATTGTCCTTTCTCATATTTGACAAGTGAACAATGAACAATATTTATCACTCAACAGAGTCAAAAGTAGTTCAATAAATTCTTACCTGTAATTCTGTTTTTCATTTCCTATGTGAAATCTGTCATATTGTGAATATGCCCGGTTTCCTTCCCAGTCCATTAATTCAATTCTTAGAGAATATTGCCTCTGACTTGTTATTGCAAAGATAAGTTCATTTCCCAGCCAATGTTCACCTGATGGGCTACCAAAACCCTAGAAAAAATTGGCAAAATAACTAGATGTAATTATTGTAATTGGTAGAGCCTTTATACAATAATAAAAACCATCATTATATTTTACCTGTACATTCTACTTAATGGTCATAACTTTCTTTACTCCAGTTTGACTGTCTCTAAAATGATTCTACTAATAAATATGATGTAGGAACATCCTGCAGTTCTACTGGTGTTTGAAATGGTAACTGAGGTTATCAGCTGGAAATCATTTTACAGGTCCATATTAACAACATGATGATGTATTTGCACGTTGTTCAGTGGGAATACTTGACATAGTAATACTCTTTAATGTATTTAATATGGTGTTAAACCTTGATATCTAGCTCTTCTCCTGGTCACCTTGCTCCCCTCCCATTTCATAAGTTCAGATCAGATGATCTTATTTTCAGTTAAGCAAACGATATCATTTTCAAACATGGAAAAATAATAATGAAAGAAAAAGTATAATTAATTTTCAAAACCAATTCCCAGAAATATTTTTTATACATCTTCCAGGTTTTAAAGTTGTTTAAATTGTAGTGAATATTTTACTGCATTATATTTAAGGTTTTATTCAGTCATTAACCTATTTAATATATATTAGGATAATTGTTCTTTTTAAATGATTAGTTCATACCTGAGAACTCTTCTATCCATTTTATATTTTTCCTTTTTTTCTCTTTAGACAGTAAAAGTTATTTACAACTATAATATGTACTTGTGAGGAACTAGTCTAACGTGACTGTGCTTGTTCATATTTCTTAAGGTAGGAGGAATGGGAACCAGAAATCTCCTGATTTGCTTACAGCAGGACTGGGGGTGTTCTAGAAGGTCCTGTGAAAATTTCGTAGTCAAATTAAATGAAAGATTGGATTATTCCCAGAAAGCACATATTTTTTTTAAAAGGAGTTAAAATCAAGAGAATTCCTTGGGACTAAAGGTTAGATAATGAGAAATGTGTCTGTGAGACACATTGGCAAGACATCGATCTTCTCTATATAATGTTTCAGTTACTCCTAACGTGAGATGAAAACACTGAAAGTAGAGCTCTCCCTCTCTTTTTTTCTTTATTGCTGTGGCTCCAGCCCTGATTAGTTGTGTCTCTGGAGGATGAAATCTTGCCTGCCCAAATCCATGGGGTAGCACAGGTAATACTCTCCCAGGCAATGCATAGGTGTATCAGCTGCAAATTTCTAAGGAAAAGTAATTTTAAAAATTTAGAAGTTTAAAAGTTTGACTGGTCCAAAAAATAAAAATGAAAGATTTTTTTGTTGTTCCTAGAGAGAATTACAGTTGAAAGTACTTTACTCAGGGCACATTATTGTTTACATGACCCTACCTGAGCATATATTTGGTGACTCACTGATAGAGAGGCTGAGAAGATGTTTGGGTATGCTGATCTGGGTACACTAACTTGTATTTTGAATAAGCATATCTGCCTTTTGGCTCAGAGACCACCAAGAGGAACCCATGGACAAAGTGTTTCATCTGCAAGAACTGAATTTCAGTAGTCTCTGGCAAGTCTCTAAGAAGTTTCAGACTGAAATGTGGGACCATACCATTAGTTGGCTTTTCCTTCCCTTCATGTTATTTCATTACATCCTCTTTCTGCAGTAGACTGTTTCCTATAGAAGTCTCTGTAAATACTGGTTGTAGGCAATACTGGTGATACCCTGTTTTGAACCCATATGTCTTCCAGTGTGAGCTGCTGCTGCTCCCCAAGTTCTCTCATTATGATGCTTTCTGTTATTTCTCACTTGCTGCTTTGATGGCATTCACATCCATATTTGGCTTCATATATTCCTCCTAAAACACAAAAATACTTGTTCCTCATGTGTATAAATCTGTCTACAACTGGCACATCCTTCTGTAGTCATCACTGTTTTCTGTCTGTGCCTTTCATTCTTTCCATCTTGCCTTGTCTTTCTCCCCTTGACTGTCCCACCTGGTGTCTCCTGTTCTAGTAGCTTTGGCAGTGTCATACCAGAGCAGTTAGTGGTTTGTCTCTGACATCCTTCACCACTGGTCACTCTCACTCATCTCAGAGTAAGGCAAAATATTCTCTGCATAGACTACCTACCAGAAAGATTTGTCTTCCTAAAATCCAGAAAGAAGTGGATCATAGTTGTTCAGATATCAGTCAAATTAGTTTTCCTGGAGTTTACATGGTTTCTTATTCACAGAAGCAATAATAATTAATAATAATAATAATAATTATTGCTATTATTAGTCTAAGGAAAGATTATCAGGAAATCCTTTCTTCCCTTTTCCCAGTGCAGGAAATCTGAGGGGACTCCCCTTTTAACTGTTGTGTATTGAATTACATATATCTTATCTCATTTAGATTACAGCCTATTCAGGATGTAATATATTTAGTGTTTTAACATTATATGATCCCTAATGTTCTTTATAGAAACTCCAGACACCATATATAATTATTCTGAAGTAACAATTTTTATTCTTCAAATTTTCACCTCCTTCTCCCTTTTCTTATGTGTTATTCCAATAAAAGGAAAATCCACCACTAAGTGCTTTGCTCTCTTGACCAGAGGAAATGAAGCTGCAGCAACAGGGAACAAAAGAAATATAAAAATAAATATTAAAAATGATGAGGAAATCCACTACATTAGTTATGAAAAAGGAAACCCTACTATCACGAGCTACAATACTGAAACTCAGATTAGAAATGCCTAGAATAAGATATTTTTATTTTCCTTGACAGAAGTAACTTCTTTTAAAAACAAACTACTTGCTTTTATGAAAAGAAAACCAAGGAAGTAAGTGGGATATAAAACATCTTTCTGAAGCAAGGAATGTTCCAAAGGAGAAGCAGTGTACTTTATTAAACACCTAATATGGCTAGAAAGATATAAACAAACAAACAGGCACTGAAAGCTTTCATAGATGTAAACCAGAGAGGAGCAGTACGTTTCTGTTAAGCACAGAGTTGGCAGCAATTTCTTCAAGTATAATTTTATTATGCCAAACTCAACTGTTTCCAACCTGTATTTAGTCTGCAGTTTACTGCCTGTATTTCAGAGCTGAAGAAAGGCTTGCGTGCATACTGTTTTTCCCAGATACTTTGGCTGGCTTAATAACTACACAGCTCTCCTTGTTTATGTCTTACTTAGACTGTCTCTACTACAAGAACACTACTACTTTGATGGGATATGTAAACTTTTTTGTGCAGAAGAAAATGGCATAATATTACTCAAAAACCCCTGAAAAACATGATTTAATTTTGTGTTTCCATTCCCAACCCTGAGGCAAAGAAAATGGTTGTGCCTGGTTCTTTTGATTTACCTTCAGAATCCTTAGCTTTCAAAGAACATTTCAGAATTTTATCTTCAAATACATTTTTTTTCTTGTCTCAGTTAGATAACAAAGGAAAACAAACTTGTGAAATTGCTATGCCCACCTACCCATTATACTTCTGAAGTACTTTGTGAACACTCTTGAGGTTTGGTTAAAAATTACACAAACTTGAAGTTCAACAACGTTTCAGAGAACTGGTGTCTGTGATGAGTTGCTGCTGAGAGAAATGCTGAAGGAGAAGCTCAGCTGTTGCCTATTCCAATTACTACAAGCAGACACAGAAGAGCCAGCCAAGTGCAGATGCTGAGCAAATATTGCCTCAGAGGTTCTTAGACATCTGGGAGAGATTGAGGGACATAAAAGGGGAACTCAAGCTTTCACCACAGAGAATCCTAGAAAATAATAGGGTTTCAGAAGATTATTAGTAATAAGAATGGGACTTCTATGTGGGACACAGGACAAAAGTCCACAGAAAAGCAGAGCTCATTAATTTTGATGTTCATGAGAGAATTCAGTAATTGTTTGGTAATTAAACTTCAGTAAGCATTTTAGTGAAAAATAAGCATTTTAGCTAGTAGACCATTTGGGTTTATACTGTGGCTCAAATCTATGGGGCCCCAAGTGATAAGATGCCTAAAGCCTTGCCTAAGACCATACTTGTCATTTATGGACTGATGCCTAAGATTTAGGACAAGAAATCTCGTTTTGAGAATGCCTTAGGGCAGTGTTAAATGTTAACATTAAGACTGACCTATTTTAGGCCCATAGATGTTATTAAATATATTTGTTTCCCAGTACATATATACACTTGTGTCAACAAACACTTCTGGTTTTGCATTCAAATAGTTCTAGCAAATGCTTCCATAATTATTTGTGTTAAAGTTTTGTGCCTGAACTCAAGGAATTACATGAGGTGATCCAAGTCATCCTCAGCTATCAATCCACTAGGAAAAGGAACATCTGTATTTCATGAATGTGTTTGCAGTTAAATACATTTTAAGACTCTCTGAAACCCAGTGGGTCTTAAACACTGTTCCAAAATTGCTTTTAAAACTACTAAGAGACACTATTTTGTCATTATCTTTCTATATTGTTCATTCTATGTTACCAAATAAAGAGATTAATTCTTTAAGCTCTAGATTTTATTCCAAAAATACTCAAAATTGCTTTCTCCTAGAAATTTACATAATATTTTGGGATGGCTGGCAAATCAGAGGCTTTATGTTCCCCAAATAATGCTTAATGTAATAGGAAAATCAGTAATTTCCAAAAGTTCTCAGAGTTCTCCTCACTAGCACTCTATGGAAGTTGGGAGAATGCTTACATTTTCATAATTTGCTTTCTTATCTCTCCACTATTAGTTACAAAAAGGATACACAAATGTTTGCAGTGACCCAGCACAGATTATTATGTTTCATTTTATTCTTCAGAAACAGAAAAAAAAAATTTTTGCTGCTGAAAATTGCATTAAGATCATATTTTGGCAAAGGCTGATCTGAAATAAGACATAAAAATCACAAACAATGAGTAAATGTTTTTATCCAGGTTTTGTCATTGAGGAATAATAAAGTTATATTTTATACTACATTAGAGCAGATTGTTCTTTTATCAACATGATAAAATTTGTTTTCAGAGGAAAAAAATACTGACAATTGTAAATCCATTTCTGTAGTCGGATGAAGCAAAGCTGTTTTCTGTTTCTATATAACTGTATTGTTAACTCTGTAAATTCTGACATAATGCTCAACTGCTATGCAAGAAAAAAATATTTTATGGATTTATGGATTAAAGTACTTAGAACTAGGAATCAAAGACAAAAGCACAAGATTGTATAATATTTATTCTAGATGACATCTGAGTTCTACATCAGCTCATTTTCAATTTCAATTTGGTTATTCATAGAGCCCAAGCTACCTAAGCAATCATAAGCACAAAGAAACAGAATTCAGTATTGGTTTTAAAAATGCCCTTAAGAATTTACAAAGTTGATACTTGTTCAAAAATAATAAGCAGGGTGCAAAAGAATTTTATTAGCTTTGGCAAAATCTGTGAGGGTATTCTGCCTGAATCATGTTGCTCCAAGTTCATTAAACAATTATCTCTCTTACTTTATTTATTTTGTCTGATAATGCTCACAGGAAGCTTTGACTTTTTATAGACAAAACAAATTGAAACCAGACACAGCCAATATATCCTATGGGTTCATCTTCTGTCAGACAATTCAGTGAATAAAGCAGATAATAATTCAGTGTTTTACAGCAGCAGTGACTTCCCTGAAGCCATAAAGAATATTCAGCTCCTTTTGCCTTAGCTGAAAATGTGGAATGAATATTGTTTAAGATACTTTAAAAAAAAAAATTGTATACTTTTTTGTATGCTTGTATATTTTCATTCCCATCACATTATATTATTTGTTCTGTTTTTTGAAATAAATATTTGGTTTATAGAAATTACTTCAATTTCCTCAGATAACATATGTGTTAATTAATAAAAAGGATACTGGAAAACAATTCTAAATATTCAGATTTTTTTCCTAAGAAATACTAATACATATTTGTTGGCAAGTTTTAAAAATATGTTTAGATTGAAACCACAGATACCTTCACAAAAGACTAAAAAGAAAACTAAGCTCTTGTCAGTTTAAATAAAGGGCTAAATATCTGTATAATCTGCCTGAAAATCTTGTTTGTAATCTGCAGCAATTCAGTGTTTTGCACTTCATTCTAGACTAAATATATTAGTAGGCATACAGAAATTGTTTTCACTTTTTACTTTTTCCTTCTCAAACACACACAGTATCAGTAGCAGCAGATTTCCAATGAATAAAAATCACAATGATGGAATGAAGTGCAAACCTTACACAAAGGTTACCTCTGGCTGGGTAAGGGGCCCAAAACAGCTCAGCTGCCTACATATATTTCCTACAAATTAAACAACCAGTACATCATCCTCAGGCCTGTTTTCAACCTAATTTCCTGACCATATAACTGAAAATGGGAGAGTATTTCTCTACTGAGACAGATTATGTTGAGAGCCTCTATCCCAAACCACCTTTTTTACTCTAGAACAAGTGGATGTTAGTAATTAGCAGATACTTAGTGTGGCTCCTAGTAAGAGCATCCCAGGGACATGGGCATGTATTAAAGAAAAGAAAACTCAGCTTCAGATAAAATTCTGATTCATTATTTTCAGAGACATAAATGGTAAGTACCAGGGCTAAATATGCAAAATATAAGAAAAAAAAAAAAAAAAACTAAAAAAGGCAATTTTGGTCATTTTAGGCAAAAAGAAAAATTGTTGGGACGCAGGACTTAATGCTCTTCTCCAAATACACTGATTAATCCTAAGTAGCAAAAATGAGCATGACTAGGAGCATAGATGCTACAGCAAGTACCAGAAGTTTGTGAGTTTGAAAAGGGACTTGAGTTCCACCCCCATAATCTGTCTAAATAGAGCAAGCATCAAATTTATGGATTGTTTTGGATCTCATGCTTGGCTCAGCTGGTAGTCTAAACAGCTGAACAAGAATAGAAGCTGACTAACATCAGAGTCAAAAAGTTATATTTCTAATTTGTCACGAGCCCCAAAACGAAGAGCTGCTCCAGTAAGTTCCAAATGGAGCAGGTCACACAGAAGATGCTCCTCCCCAAAGAGAAATGCTTTTCCATGAGAAGAGCACACAACTGCTATTTGGGAAGACCTCTGCTACAATTCTACTATATTTTCAAGTCACAGATTTTGAAAGCAACCTCACAGAATCTTACCTGGATCTTCTAATATAGCATGTTCATCTTGTGGTTAGAACAGCTCTTTAATAACTTTACCCTTTCTCATGTTGCTCTACTAGAGGCTGTTAGCATAATTAAGCTAAATCTTGATATCATTATATAAAATTTATTAAGTAGCAATCTTTGGAATGCCACATGAATCTTATTAGTATAAATTAATACTGTTAAATTGAAGCACTGGTGATGAAGCAGGCACAAGGATATACGTGTCAACACAGCTCTTGAAAAGGGTGTTATCCAGTAATGTTTGCTTAGGAAAGACTGTGCTGAGTATAACACATTTAAAACACAACTGTGTTCCAACACAAAATTGTGTTTAATTTCACATCCAAAAATATTCTCCAAAATAAAGAGGATGCCTCCTTTTGTAGTAACATCTCTGGTGCCCAGTATAGTGATCCAACCCTTTCTGAGACAAATATTGTTTCATTCTTGCTCCCTTACATAATTCTGTTGAAGCTTACACTGTAGATTAAGCCTGGTCAGGACCAGAAGAATTTAGTGACCTTGTTTTCATAAAACAAAATATGGTCTTTCACTACTTCAGCATCATGTCTATCTCTGCTGGACATACTGGATTTAGATCTCAGGAGAAGCAGAGAAAATGCTGTCTCTTTTTATATCACTGATGAAAGTAGCAATTATCTGAGCAACTGTTACAGTCAGAAGGGACTTTTTATTAAACCAGCATGACATGCCACTCTTTATCACGGAAGGGTGGGTCTCTAAGAAAGGCGTTACTCACATAATATCTTAATACACATTCCAGTCACCAAAAATCATTTCCTTATATCCAACTTGGTAAATGTGTGAAAGAAACAAATTACTTCCATTGCATCTACCCTAGTCCCTTGAAGAAAACTGTTTATTTTCAGATGTAAGAAATGTATGACTTTGAAACATACTACCATAAGTAATGAATTTGTCACTATATGGTACAAAATTATTTATGTCTTGAGGGTGCCGTTTTTATCCTCTTGTAATCATAATGCACTCTTACAAGTCATTCATTCAACATGTTAATTCAAAACCACCACTACTCCCAACCTGTCTGGTTTGTTTACACTATAGAAACTACTTCTGTCTTTTCCAAGGTCATGCGTTCCCTAATTTTTGCTTTTCTCACAGGTCCATTCTGTTCTCAAATCCTTCACTTTGCAGAAGGGACCATGCTGGTATTACAAGGCACTTTATAAACTGCTTCCTGCTACTGCCAGGGAAAAAAACCACAAAGCCATCTCTGCTGAAGAAGTTGTGGGATTTATCTCCAGCTAGTAGCTAGATGGATAGAGGTTGTACAGATAGCTTTATGAAGGCTCTCTTCCTTCCCCAATTTTTTTTGTATTCTTTTCCTATTCCAAGGTTATCTTCTAAATGCTTGCCCAGATTCTTTGAACCAGTAATTCTTTCCTTCCCAAGTGTTTCACTAAGACTCAGGGGGAAGAAGAATCTGTGAAAAGTGCTCTGAAAATTTCCCATGCTAACAGTGAAACTCTCTCAGATCTAACACCAAAATAGCCCTTTGCCAGCTGTCATTTGAGAATGACCTGATACCTGTCACATGCATTATCTGTGCATGCTATACTGTACAGACCAAAACTACTGTAAAATTTAGTGATGAGGATCTTTTGTCACAAGACATATTTGAGTCCTCTTTTAAAGAACAGAGGGATACATCAATGCAAGAACTATGAAGATTTCACGACCTTAACTATGCATTACATGCCTTAAATAGTTATAAACCTGGAAAAGGAATGAAAATTCATTCAGAACATCTAGATTAAAAAAATCTGAGAATGATGAAATATATTTTTCCCACAGTATGGGCTTTCAAATTATGAGCAATTTTTTTCTGTCAAGAACTTTCTCCTCAGCCAAGCCATATGGTTTATGTAATTTTTGTTTAAAGTCCCACCCACATCTGAAGTTATTTTGCACTAAGATGGTGGAACCAGAATCAATAAGCTTACACAAGTAATTCTAAAAGGTGCTGTATGCATTTTTATGCAGTCACTGTCTCACTTGAAAAAGAAAGTTATGAACATAATGTTCTAATTATTGAAAGAGGTTGGAGCTCTGTCTGTAGTTGTTTGATTCTTCAAGTATTTTGGGATAAAATATAACCTGAATGCTATTTGTAAATGGATACAACTACAACAGAAAATTATCTGTCATCGGTTAATGTTCCAAGAGGAAAACCACATCAGCTTGAGTTTTTGTCTCTTTATTCAAGACAAATACAATATAAATGGTGGTGAATGCCTGTTTTGAATGAGAAAAATGTGTAAGTTAACATTGCTACTGAAGCAATATGGAACAAAAAAGAAATGTCAGAGTTTAAATCCAAGAAAGGTGGGCAGGGAAATTTTTAACAGAACTTGAACTGAAACTTTCACAAGAGAAATTAAAATTTTCAAGCTTAAGGGCTTACAACAGGTGCAGACCATAAAAGGAATTAGGAAGCCATATTCTAAAACAGGAGCTGAACAGTTTGCAAATAAAAATTGAATGTAAATAACATCTGGAAGTTTTGAGAAGGCACTGAAAAATAAGTCTTTATTGGAATGTTAGTTTTTATGTAGGGCTTGCAAAGACTAGGGAGATGAAAAACATGAGGTGACCAGCAAACTGACTGTCACAAACAAGAAAATCTTCTGGGAAATAGGTAGGACCTCTGTCCAAACTAGAGCTTACTCACAGAGGTGAACTGTTTTACACATTTACAAAAATGTGTAAAAAACATTGTGTCTAGAAGGAAATCAGAAACTTAGAGTCCAAAGATGTGTTTGGCTGTCTTTTAAGTAAGCAGAAGACTCAGATCACATGACTTGTTAGAATAGCTTAAGTTTACTGAGGCTCAGAGGAAAGTAAGGCTATTCCAGATAATGCAATGTAAATTCCCATTAGAATTGCAGCCAAAAATACTTCCTGAGAAAGTTCTGGTGACTACCTCCATGATCTGGCTCTTAGTGTGTGAAGAATTTAAGCCACACAAGAACATAAATTATCCTGCTCTGGTGTTGTCATACCATATCAGCACTATGGAGATAGCCATCAATTTGACCCAACAGCTTTAAGGAGAAAAGAAAAAGAAGAAACTGCAAAAGAAATGGAAGTGGTTTTGTAGATGTGCTCTTCAGGCACACACAAGTGCTACTGATAACTTCTGAAACAACTGGCAGCAGACTTGTTTTAAGCACTGAACTCTTGTTGGACTCTCAGATATTAATCAGGAACATGAAATTAAAGGAATGTGGAACTTAGCCCTGAACATCATTATTGCCTCAAAGAAACCAAAAGAAAAAAAAAAAAAAAAAAGCTGCTGGTCAGGAAGGTAGGAAGTGGTTTCTATAAAGCTTAGAAATTTATCTTTGAGTGTACAATGTACAAGTGATCCTAATCTAGCTCATGACATTATGAATGATTAAAAGAAGCGATAGGTTTTTTTGTCATCAGAGAGAGGAAAGTAGCAATTAAGGCATAGAGTACAATTAAACAATGACATGCAGGAAAAAAAAATGGCTAGGAAAAACATTGCTGTGAGCTGGCTAAGGCCCACAGTTTCAAATACCTATTGAAAGTTTTTCTCAAATAAGAGAAAGCAGAAAAATAAATTTAAATGTCTGAGGAAACTCCCAACAGACTTGACCCTGAAGAAAACCCCCTAGGAAACTCATAGTGAATGTTGGGCTATCAAGTGTGGAATAAATTCAGAGAATTTCATGGGAATTATTAAACTAGACATGCTAAAAGGCTAGAGAATAGGGAATCCAATACTCCATCACCTAATTTGGCAAAAATGGAGACAGTCACTGCAAAAGGTGCATTCATCCAAGAACTGAAAACTGGAAAATGATCAGGAAGTCTCAACAGCCAAGTTAGCACATGAGCTAACCATTTACTCAAATTTGATTATTGCTAATAACTGCCTAATAAATGCCAGAAACTGTCTCTTGGATAGTAAGCTTGTGGAAAACCCCCTTCTAAAGGGTCTTGGGTTTGCAGATGGCATGCAACAGTTTTTTAAGTGATATTCCCTTCTAGAGATCCAAACCCTTAATAGTCTTTTACATTTACACTTACTCAGAGAAGAAAATATGAAAAAATGCTTGAAACTTGCTTCAGGGTGATCTCACCTACTGTTGAGGAAATTATTTGTTATTCCACTTCAATTTTTTCTCATAAGCAAGAAACAATATAACAGAAAATACATTGCAAAATGTGAAAGAACACATATAGTAGGTACTGATAAGGAAAGAATGGAAGGATGAACTTATGGGGTTTTCTCTGAATTTATTCCAATTACTATTGAAAGTAAGGAATTCAAATGGCCCAAGAGATTTCTTAGTCAGAAATGAGTTCCTAAAGAAAGGCACAAATTACACTGCACAACATAATACTAAGAAGATAATTGAAGGTACTGGAAATGTATGCCCCTAAGCAAGAAGATATATAACCAGTCTTGTATAACTGCATCTGCAGAAAAGCTTTTGCACTCATTAGCTGTTGTTTTAGATACCAAAGAAAGTGTTACTTTATTTTACAGAGTGGGGGCTGAATGCAAGTGGAAATGGAGGAAAAAAAACAGGAGGAAAAATTAGTACCACTATTGTGCTATCACTGACTGTGTAACAATTTATGTATGAATGGAGTTAAATACTTCCTACTGAAAAGATCTATGGCTACTCTACCTCTCACTTAAACTGTTTACTGTATTTTGGTGTCTAGAACAGAAGTGCTTCCATGTAAGCCAAAAGCACCAGCATGAAACTGCAGGAAAGACAATGAGTGCCTCACTGCTGTCAGATGGCTCCTGTACCCCAGCAGTGCTGTCACCTCTGCAGAGATTGCTCCACGTGCACCCTTCCCAGGCTGAAAGGACCTGAGCTGAAAGGACCTGAGTCAAAGCAAATGTGCAGTGGCCTCCTAACACTGTAACAGCCAATAACTTGTGAGGGCTTTAGCAGTAGTGCAGGCTGGTGGCCTGAATTCCTGTCCAGCTCAAAAGCTGGCAAGTACTTGCTTATAGCTTAAAAACTTCAACAGTTTTCCAGACTTCTTTCCAATAAGGACTAAAAGCACTGAAAATAAATGAAGCCCCAGAGACTTATGGTTGCTGTTATTATATTATGATATTATTTCTGATAGCTTTAGGACCCCAGTGAGATACAAGCACATGAAGAGTATCTTAACAGAACTGGAAATCTCAATTTGAACTGTGGACTGAGAAAACACACATTGAGTTCAACTGCTCCAAGTAAGACTAAGTGCTTACCACACTACCCAGCTTCCACTGGAAGAAACACCAGGAAGGAGAGGGAGGCCAGTCCAATAGACACCACACACCCTCTCTGAACAACCAAAGAATTAAGCTAGTGGTGCTATTGACTTGAAGCTCAAATGCTTTCAGATACCCCAGTAATACACAGAGAGCCCACCAGCCTCTACCATTCTACATTCAACACTTGGCATTATATGACAACCATAGAAAAGAGCCTAAGATTGTTACTTTGGTGAAACGGTTCACAGAAGCAGAGCCAGCCTGAGCCCCATCTTGTTTCATGACATATAGGATAAATTTTCCAAAATAAAAGTCCAAAAGGAATCCTATTTGTTTGGTAGAAGCATACAATCCCTTAGAATACTCTATCATTCCTAAAGAGAAGCAAAATTAATTCAGGCTGCTTGAACAAAACCAACAGAATCTAATCCTGCACAGATTCACACTGTTGTGAAGAAAAAGTGGAGGAAAATGACTAAGTGAAGGGATACACATAAAAAAAGGCCACATGGGAAAACTTTACAAAGGGCTGTATTTATTACACTGCCTAAGAAAATCTCAGGAGAAAAAAACTTTGAAAATCATTAATGTGATATCTATAAACTTAAAAAAGTCCATATGTAAGTTGTACATACAAATTCTAATTTTCTCACTAGTAAAACTGGTAGAATCTTCAAATTTTGGTTCCCCCAAAATAATTTGATACTTTATATTTTATTCTATTCTGAACCAAAATCAAGTAAAATGGTTTTAAGTTTTCTGCTAAATTAAAACAACATGAATTGTAAAAGAAATTTCCAATTTTGTAACTATATTAAAAATATTTTTGTTATTTTAATATCTCTTTAGTTAATATTTATTACAAAATAGATCCCATCCTCTAGTTATCCATAGGAGTCTGACCCATGATTATTTATATTTTCAAGCAATATAAAAATATTGTAAATAAAGCATCAGTAGAATCCAAAATTAGATTTTGCTTCAATAATATGATACTATGTTTATTTCTGAAATTGTAAGTTCTACAACAGAACTTTTTCTCATAAAATTTTTTACTGAACTGAACTTGCATTTCTTTTAAATATTTAAAATTGTCTTTTCATTTGTGTTTTTCAAAAACTGTAAAAAAATCTCTTTTCTCTGCCAGGCTGATGATACAGTGATGAAATCCTTACTAGGAATGACACTGAAATCCAAGCCAGTCCTCAGGGATGCAGAGATAGGAGCTCCATCAGAAAGTATGATCAGGCAGAGAATGAAAAAAATTGAGAATTTATTTAGATTGGAGTAAAATTTTTTTTGAGTTGGCAAAGGGAAACTAGCCTGATTGAAGTCATGTCATCTTTAATTT
This sequence comes from Phylloscopus collybita, assembly GCA_027886175.1. Classification (NCBI taxonomy): domain Eukaryota; kingdom Metazoa; phylum Chordata; class Aves; order Passeriformes; family Phylloscopidae; genus Phylloscopus; species Phylloscopus collybita. The sequence goes on along the minus strand of JAJNNQ010000075.1, from coordinate 17,829,337 downwards.
GGTTAGTTATCTATTTTCTTGTAATCCTATTTGAAGTATCAACATTTCCAGTACATTAACTTGATTGGCAGAGGTGCTGTATGACTTGAGATAAACCTCAGTAAAAAATTTTATTCCTATCTGAGGTGCTTCAAATTCTGAATGAGTTCCTCTCAGCTGAAAACATTCATGCCTTAGAAACATTATCACTTGCTTATTACCTTCTAACATCACATCAAATCAAAACTTCAGAGAGAGCAGCATTCTGGCCTCCTCTCATTTTAATCTCAGTAACTGATCTGAAAGAAACTCTAAATCAGGGGAAATAATACTCAACTAACTGAGTAAAAAGTATTTTCAAAAGTAACAGACATGATGAAAGGTAGCTCATAAAAGAGTGCAGGACCATACCATCTCAATATGGGAAGGATTATCTATTTAGTTCAATTGGAAGTACTATTTGAAATCTGACACTTGTATGAATTGTACAGTTACTGCACATTTTTCAGCTTACCATTTTGTATTCTTTCCAGCTTTTCTGAAAGTCCAGACTTCCATCTTCTCGGTGTTGTATAACTGTCCATCCTCCTCCAGCAATTTCCATATTGCAAAACACCTAGGCAGTAAATTAAAAAAAAAAAAATTAAAAGCCCAAACAAAAAATAAAACAAGTTTGCATTGAAATTCTGGCATCTTAGGCGGGGGAAGAGTATTTCTGAATAACAGTATTAAGGAAGTGTGTTTTCCTGTGCACTCATGCCCTATTCCCTCAATGGTGTCCTCAGTCATTAGATGGCAACCAGTTCTCTCGATATGTTTAGGGTAATTCTCCCAGCAATGTCTCCTTTCAGTACATCACCAAGAACATCTCCCCATCATCCCCCTCTGCTTCTTCAGCTTTCCCTTTCACATTCCCTCTATGATTTTTGCTATTTTCTCTGCAGTGTCCCTGAAACCATTCCCTTCCTCTTAATAAACAAAGGCAAGTCTTTCAATGATAATAACGCTTTCATGTAGCTTTTGACAGAATGCTGTTTGGTCTCAGCGAGAATCTTAAAAATTCTTGCAGAAAATACTCATACTAGGAGTCTGAAATGTAGCACAGATGAGGTTATTCTGTTCTCCTTTGAAATGTAATATTACCTGTAGTGTTCCAGGCAGTGTCCTAAAATGGGACAGGTGGCCTCAGAGCAACCTGCTTTATACTGAGAGAGAACATAGAAACAGGCTCAAGAGATGAGGTCTGTGAGACCAGTTCAGAAGTTAAGATCTACACTGAATATGTAAGATCATGTCCTGTCAAAATTGCATTAAGAAAATTATAACCTAGATACTAAAGATTCTGTGTATAAAGGATAATGAAAAAAAATTGACAATTTTGTTGACCCTTGATATTAGAATATTATGTAAACTGAAATCTATTACCAATCTTAAATAAGCCATATAATAATAAAAATGGATATTAACTTTTATTCGCTTCGTTATTTTTCATTTTCCTTCCAAATATATAGACGATAAACTATAAAAAAATTAAAATGCTGCTTGTGCATTTACTTTTATTCATATGTGACAAGCAGTAATAATTTTTGTTCCTGTTTCTATAGGACACTTGATTTTAAGATCTAAGTTTCTTAGAGCTACTCATACAAGCAAATTTTCCTGATTTCATTCCCCTATACTCATCCATGCTATATTGACACTGCAACTATCCTAAATTTAAAAATTCTAAATTTAAGCTTTTAAAAGCTGTATTCTGCCCTTTAAGTAAAAAGTCAGTATGTAAGAGTGTGGAAGAGGTTTAGCTTTTGGCACTCACATCAGCAAGAGTCAATCCATTAAGCACTTGCTGGTAATTTAAAGCTTTATGTTGCTTTGACAAATTGGAGGTTACTACCCAACACAGTTAAATAAAAATTTGTCCTGCAGTTGACTAGAGGACAATATTCTACCCTCAGAAAAAGCCATTCTAAATTTCTTCTACTCATAAGAGCTGTCATGGTAACAATATGCAAGTGTTTTTGTTTTAATTTGCAGCAGGCATGCCAAGTGAAGTCCCTGTGAAAGTGCAGGAAGGAAATAGAATACCAGGACAAATATAAACTTGAGTCAAGGTAACCACAAGAAAACCCACAATTTTCTAGACAAATATTTTGGCCCTATTCCTTTTTTGGGGAAGCCACTGTGAGTCAAAACATTTATCTACAGGATTTAATGTCTTTACTCTGATTTACGGTGAGAATTTCTAAAAGATGAATTTACTTTCCTTATAAGTCATTTCAAGCTCCTATGAATACACTGCCAATTTTTAAAGCATTAAATCCTTGACTATATTAAGACTACTCATTTTAAAGGCGCACACAAAATTTGAGATTTTCATACTACAATATAATGAAGTACCTGAAAGACTGAAGTTTTCTGAGTAATATATCACATTGAAAGAGAAAACTGAACAGTGAAAAAAAGATTTGCCAGCAGCACATTTTTCACTTGCCATCATTTTGTGGTCTGGCACTTTGCACAGTGGTAGACACAAACACCTGCCCCTATTAACAGGAGTTCAAGGTGATTACAGATGTTACCATGCATAGCTCTAGCCTTGTCTGTCCCAGAAAAGATCCAGGCACTCAGCCATTTAGCAATCCTTAATGTGTTCTAATTCTTAGCCCTTCATTAGAAAAGAAAAGGATAAAAAAGTGACTGAATTTGTATTCATTATAGATGCTGATTTCGTACTTAATAAAATAACCTGACTTAGAATAAAAGACCGTCCAATATATTGCATTCTTGCTCTTCCTTAAATGCATGAGTAAAAATTCTCTAGCTCCTAAAAGTCAAATACAGGATTATTTCTACTTATTTTAGCTTTGTGGACTAAATTATTTAAAAATATATAATTAGCATTCAAATATAAGCTCAATTTTAAGTAAATAGAAGGTATGAAATTTCTACAAGCTGCATTTTAAGAACATACACACTAAGACCCCACAAATCTAGTGGAGCAATCAGACCTTAGAGATTCAGGGAATGTGTCTCTGCTATGCAGAAACAGCCTGATGACTCCCATGTTGGAGGGCAGTGTGCACAGTACAGAGGGACAGCCTAAATTTAACAGGTTAAAATCCTGCCAGATATGCTCAGAGAAGTGGGAAGTTCACAAGAAGAAAGTAAAGGGGGAGGAGTGAAGACCAAGCCACAGCAATTGCTTTTGCAGAACCATAAAGGCCCAGTCACACAGAGCCCAGCAGCAGTGGCTAACATGACATTTTCAGCGTGGTGCACTCAGAGGTTGCCAACAGTCACGTTTGTGAGGGCATTAGAGACAGTGGGAGAGACAGTACATTGATCCACAGGACAGGCACAAGTCCTGTTTGCAGTCAGACCAATCACACCTGACCTGCTTTGGCTCCCAAAGGTGACTTGGCTCTTTCAATTGCAAAGTGGGGACAACCTCACTTTCACTGATCCCTTGCTGATCAGAGGTCTTGCTTCCCCTGTAGCTCACCCTGACATTGCTAGGGACTGAGAGGATTCTTGCCTTTTCTTTCTCTGGGAATAATCATTTGTCCATATTATCAAGCTCTGCACGCACATGTGAGAGTAATCCAATTAATTAGCTTAATAATTTAATTCTTCTTCTCTTTCTATGCAAAAATTATTGAATATTATTAAGATCCTTTTGAACAGATATTAAACACTATTTTTTATGAAGGGCTTGAAGACTAATGAACTATATTGATGAACTGTTGAAGCTAGGAACAAGAAAAAAATTGCAGTCTAAAGCATATGTGAGCATATAAAAATGAGGCATATAAATGGTATAGAGCTGTAAGCATGAAGGATTTTTTTTATGAATATAAGAATGTGAAACCAACAAAACACTAAAACAGAGAGTAAAATTTGTATATATGACAAAGGTATTTTCCATTGAATATCAGGATTCTAGTGTATCCCTTAGAAAATATGAAATGGTTACATGTTTTGTAACCTGACATATAAAATTGTTATAAATGAGATAGTTGCCTGTGACTGTGAGTGAAACAGAAGATAATAATATATTAGGGCTCCTAAGATGTGTCAGAACTGTGCATTGCATTGTGGTAATCCAGGTAACTAAGCTGGCTTTAAACAAGCAAGTCTGTCTCCATGGAATATCTATCAGGATATTAGAGCAATCTGACTGTGTCTGCACGGTGCTGCCTCTGGGCTAATTAGTGCTGGCACAGTGCTTCACTGATGTGATTCTGAAGCTATCTCAGCTGGAGTTAGTTCAGCTATCTGCACAGCACCACTTGTTTAAACTACCCTAATGTCTAAAAAAACACCTGTTAAAGCAATCACACTCCTCACTTGACTAACATGAACATGCTGGGTTAGCCCTTGCTGTGTTATTGTGAGGGTGAGACAGAAACAGGCGTATCAGAAATGCCCTCAACACACAGAAACAAACTCCTGCCTTTTCTTGCTAAAACAGGAATGCTCCAGGAAATCACAATGCAATGATATCAGCTGAGCTGTGGTACCTGTGTTGATTGATAGCAGTGTCTGTAATCAGGGATATAGTGGAAACACAGGATGGCTTCCATTGTGTCACTGTCCTTATACTGCCAGTGAAGTGGGTTTCAGGTAAATACACCAGAAGCATCAGTGTCACAGTATTTCCAGGTAATCATTGTTTTTAATTGCAGTCCAGCTTCTGATCATGGTTTATGAACTTCAGTAAGGCTAAGAAAACTACTGCCAATTGGTACATGTGATTTGGGCATAGATGTCTTTTTTTTGAGTGGAGCAGCATCTACAGAATTTCTTTTATTATTCTTGTCCTGCTCAGTAATGCGTTCAGGGATATCTGCCTTTTATGTCATTTATTTTTCCCATTCACATTCACCAGAATTATGTTGATCTTGGCCCACAAACCTCTCCCACCCCCATTCTACTCATGGCTTCATGTACTCTAATTTCTTGCTAAGCTGTAACATCTTGATTTTTAGAGGCTTCCAAAGGCCTTTTGTAATACCAAACTCCACTTAGGAATAAGGTTGGCATATCTTGATATGATCATAATATTGCTATAAACAATAACATTGGTAATATTTTTTTACAGTCTTTTTCTGTTTGCAGAGTCACCATTTTCCTGCAGTAAGAATAACTTCACCAGACAGAAGTGATTCCCTCCCTCCTGCCTGGCCCTCTTTATAGCCACCACTGTATTTCTCAAGTAATCAGCCCTTAGTCTTGGTGGCTGCTCCCAACTGTGCCCTGTCAGAGCAACAGCCAACATTCCTCCATAAGTTGGATAAGTTGGGTTTAGGTTACCCTCTCACGTTCCTAGCCTCAGCTGACTCAGGTACCTTAGCAACAGAAGCCTTGCAAAAAAATATTCTCTTATACAGACTAATATTTCATTTGCATATAAAAACTCCCAAACCTCCCAAGTCTCTTTTTTGAGAAGAATGGGATTATACACACTTCATAATTTCAAGCAGTGCTAGCAGTCAGCATGTTGTGCTCTTTACAGCCAAAATCACTTATTCCTGTCCCCTACAAGAGAAGCAGATCTTTAAAAAATCCTTATCTTTAAAAACTACTCATTCTGCTATTTCTTTCCTCATGCTACCAGATAATCCCCTAGATCAGCTTCCTCATTATCACACTTTACAAATTCACTTCTGAATTTTATCACAGATTTATTTGCAGCCATAGTCTGATTCAACTGAGCTTGCCAAGTGGGAGGAAGTGAGTCAACTACTGAGTGTACGTTGGAACTTAGGAAGGATTTTCTGAGAGCAGGAAAGAAGAATGTCTGGAATAATACAGTTAATCATTTTCTCAGTCTATTGTACTTTTTAAAAACTAAATATAAGACAAGTTTTTTTATACCAGTACAGTATTTTGTGGAATGATAACTTCAATAAAGGCTCAAAACACTTCTTTCAGTTTAAAACAATATCATATTAACAAACAAGAAAATAAATCCAGTCTTTACCTTTTTAGGATCTGACACATTGTTAATATAAATAGTGTAGACCCCACTTTTGTTAAAACCAGATTGGTATACATCTGCACAGTCTCTGAATCGCTTTTCTTCTTCCTTTTTTGCATTCTTTAGTAAAACTGCAAAATAAAAAACATGGTAATATAAGTTAAAACAACAGTCTTAGGCATTTCTGTATCTAGGAAGTCCACTTTTGCCTACTGCATTCCTTTTAAAAATACACAGAAATAATTGTACTGTGTTTCTTACACAGTTCATGCATTTAGCAAATTATATTAAGGAACTAGTACAAAGCTTTCAGACAGATGGCAGAGTAGCCACCAGAAGAAGTCATGATACAAACAGCTAAACAGAGGATCTGCTCTGCTGAGAGGTAACACAGCATGTTCCTTCTGAGTGCAAAGGTCTGTGCTGCTGCAGGGGTTGCCACCGACTAAAGCTGTACCTGGGAGGTTGCCAAAGAATGCCCTAGAGATGGCATATGAAGGAAAACATGGAAACATGAAAACATGTTCAGTGCTGTGATCTGACACAGATGCTCACCTAAGACAGCTGGAAGGAGTGAGTTTGTGCTGTTCATGAGGTAATGACTTTTGAGCAGCACAGGAGCTTGGGGCAAGGCAGCTGCTTGCTTAAATTTATTTTTTGGAAGATAATAATTTAATTATTTTCATATCTATGTTCATAAAGGCTGCTAAATATAATAAAAGAAAAAACAGTGCTACTGAAATCAGGTGTCTAGAGGCAGGATTTATAGAATTCATTTTGGCTCAGCACGGGGAAACAGTTAATGCTATAACACCAGTGCAGATCTTCATCCTGTATATTACAGACTGACCATATTACTCAGTCTGGGCTGAGAATTCAGGAGTGCAAGATGTTGAGAATCCCAGTCTTGAACAACCAGGAAATTCCCTGTAGAAGGAGTAACATCTGAGAGTGTTCTTCACTTTCACAAACAAAAGTAGCATGACCCCACACAATACTGAAGGATATGATTTCATTCCAACAACACATATTTTAAGTACATCAGTATTCCCATGGAAATCCATCCGTCTACTCAGATTCTTAAACATGTCCTCAAGTGATGTGCAGGGTTCAGGCCAGCACTTCATTAATCCCTACAAAAAGGATACATACAACCTTTAAGTCTTCCAGACACACTCATCCTCTGGTGACAGATACTTCTTTTTCATTTTTGGCTTGAAAGTGTGAGTTATAGATACAAAAGGGACTACATCTTATTCACTGAGTGAAGTGTTCTCTGCTGTAGAACTGACTCTGATGTGCAGCAAGGCAATGGCCCTGTGCAGCATGCAGGGCTGCAGGAGCCATAGATGGTGAGAATAATGCCAAGGGTGTGCAGTATCTTCCCTTTGAACAGCTCAAAATAGTATTTTAGGATGGCAAATTCCTGCCAGAGCACTTGGTATTAATACCATTTCACAAATGGGGAAATTGAGGCAAAAAAGGTTAAATATTTTACCTCAGTCATTCCATGAAAAGGTGAAAATAGAAAAATAGTGAGAAATCCAATCCTGACTGTAAGACTATACTGCTCTCTAGGTAGGCATTTTGCACAATAATTATATTATTCTTTCCCTTTTACGTTTTTAATATTTTTATTTTAAAATTTTATTTTAAAAAACAAAAATCCCTTACCTCTCCTTTTCCATGTATTTGCTTCATGTTTTTTATTTTTATTCAGCACCATCAACAAAAATAAAACCTAATTTATATATTTGCATATGAAATTTGATTAGGAATTCAATGGCTTTGAAATTTGGCCATACTTGGAAAAGGTAGTGCTGGCAATGTTGTAGATTACACACTTTCCTGTGAGATGGCAGAGTGAGGTCTTTAGCAAGGTGCACATCAAATGTGCACTCCCTTAAAAGTGCCATTTTTTAGATAAGTAATAGAACTGAGGTCCTCATGATTTGTGCTAATTAAAAACTTCATGGTACTTTCTGTAATCTGGTGGTGTTAGGATCTGTGGCCAAAGTCCAACCTGAATAATTACTTGGGGCTGGAGCCAAAGCCTAGAGGAGTTAAAGCAAAGCCTCTCATTGATTTCAGAGGGTTTTAGAATAGATCCATTCTTTCTGGCTTGACTTTCCCTAATGCTGTTGCTTCAACTGGAGACATCAGTCTCTCCTGTCTAAAAATTATATTTAGTGGTGCAGAGGCACTGCTCATTTCCTTCAGTCTTAAAACACTTATATTTTATTAGCTGTATGCAGTGAGATTATCTTACACTAGTGTTATACACATGTTGAAAACCACTTGGAAATAAGTACTAAGATTCAAGAGAGGAAATTTGAATTTGGGTCCTTTGTAGCTGAAACTTAGACAAAAGAAATAATGAATATCTTCTAAAGTTTATATCATTAAATTTTAAACAAGGTAAGATTTTAATATGAGAGCTTTGGTAGTTTTATAAAGAGATGGATCACTAGGAATTATCTTTAGAAATAAATTATCTTCTCATGCTTAAAAACTAAAAGAAACTCAATAAAAGGGATGTTTGTGTGAGAGGTGAAGTTGAAAAAGACAGATAAATGCCATAGATATGTCCATCTTTCCTCTTAGAGTCAGACAGCTGAAGTAGCTGAGATCACAGAGAGCAAATGTAATTTCCTAAAAATTAAGCAATCCAATACCCATTGTTTTTGCACCAGGGGTTTTATTCCACTGAGAGGCTTTCCTTGGGTGCCTCTCACCTCTCTCTCAGGAGTTGGTGCTTCCACTGGAAGAAAAGCCCAGCTCCTTCACAAGGACTTGTACTGTTAGAGATTGCAGCACAGTATATTTAGCATGACTAGCTAAAGTTTAGATTTTCTTAATACATCACACTGTAATTTGCAAGAACAGTACAAACTTGACAGATAATTAATACTCAGGAATGTTACTGGTAATGTGCTTTTAGCATAAAATATGTTTTCTCTAAGGTTTGCTGATGTTTTTCTAACTTAATATTCCATATAGTTTCCAAACCACTTCTACATACTATAGCTCTAGACTATTTTTTTCTACAACATTACATAGACCTTGAATCCTTTATACATTAAGTAAAGTCCCTGAATGATGTATTAGCTCACATATGGTAGATGTATAGGTAAATTTTTTAAAAGTAAGAAAGTTCAAATAAAAGTGTTCTAAAAACAAATATGTAACCATTAAATTCTTTTGTCAGCTTCAAGATATTGACTTTGCACAAACTTCTAATGTTAGTTTAGCTGTTTTCAAATACAATGCTTATGACGGAGTTTTATATATCTGAAAAAAAAAGATAAGTCTATGTCAAGCAAAATAATATTATAATTTTTTAAACATAAATGGTTAGCCGAGATTTGGAACCCTGGAGGGTTTCTTGATTGCCTTCTCTGGATGAATAAACTGGTAAGGAAGTCATGCTCCTTTAAAGAAATGATGCCTGTGTGGAAAGCCTTGTTTTTCTGAACAGAAGGAGAACCTACAATAATTTTTTCACTGCACTTCCAAAAGTCTTCTGGGTAATTTTTAGTCCAGTAACTTTCTCCTTGGGCTATGCTATCTGCTTTTCCCTGCTAGGTGGGAATTACTTCTTTCAGTGATGAGTCCTTTAGCTGTTCCTTTTCCTCCATGCCCTGGGCAATGACTGGAGGACAAGGAGTGCAGGAAGTGCCATCCATAACTACCCAGGCACTGTGGATGCACAGGAACCCAAATCCATGAGGTCCCTGCTAACCCATGGTCTGTGCAGCACCAGGGCTGAGCAGCTCTTCTGGTCCATCTGCTCCCAGGTTACTAACCCTCAGCAGAAAACTGGGGTCAGCACCTGAGGCTGAACCTCTTCCAGTTTTATTAGAATGGCTTACATGTGCTTGCAAGTGAGAGAGCTCAGACATACAAAGCTTTTTCCCAAATCAATACTCAGGGAAATTTAACTGATTGATAGTTATATCCACCCTGTGTAGAGTGAGACTATTCTTCTGCTATCAGTTGTAAAATTAATTCAATAGTTAATTAGTTTATTTCCCAACAGGTATCAGAAATGGAGAATGTTTGCTTTTCTGCCCAGGTTTAAAGAAACACAAACTGACTACTAAGAATAAGTAGCTTCTGAAATATTTAGTAATCTAGTATTCTTCTTTGGGAATATGAAATTGAAAGCATAGAATACCTGTTTTTCCTAGATATATGGAAATTATTTAATTTAAGCTCATCTAGGGAAAAAAATAATCTACTTGATTTCTTTAACTGAGTTTTCTGGTTGTTTTTGAAAAAATTACGTTGTCTCATTGTTTTCAGGTCTCCATCAGATATCTGGTGAATAGCACAGCTTGTCTATAAGCAATGAAGAATCTTAAAATGCAGTTCATTATGTTGACTGGATCAATAAATCACAATCATACTTCCTAAATTATTTGAGATCTGAACTTCTGTGTTTGTAAAATCAGTTAAGACTGAGTTCATCACTAGATTCTTACGTCCTTTAGTGATACTGACAACAAATGAAAAACAGCTGTTTGATTTTCTGCATGATAGTGACTTTTTGGACAGATATGCAGAGATTTCTTTAGTGTCTGAGTGAATTATTATATTTTCATCGTTTCAATGTTCTATTTACATGAATCTAATTTTTTTTCTTATAGAATACAAGTACCAACAAAATCATTCATGCTTTTGAAGTGAGAAAGGAAAAGTCTTTCTCTCTATCTTACTGGCATATATAATTGACCTAAATTTTAGCTGGACTATCAAAAGTATCTGAGGTAAAAATTTATGTCCCCTGTTGAGCAACTCTTAAAAAAATAAAAAAAAAAGGTCGTAAATTGACGGTTTTTACCTAAAGCTGCTACATTCCAGTACAGGGTCATACAAGGACTGCCAAATGATGGTTTCTGTCTAGATCCTGACTGCAAATAAATTTTGCCCTGATCTTGACATTGTTCCAGACATATTGTGGGGAATCTTGCATTTCTGTAGGTGACCCTGTGTCTCTGACCTCTTTCCCAGCCATTTGGGTGCAGCTGCTGTGCACCAACAAAATTCCAGTTATGGTGGCAAATAGTGCCTGACTTGTGAAGAACCAAATCCAGAACAGTTTGTTAACATTATCCAAAGGATGTTACTCAAACTGTTACCCAGTGAGGAGGCCTGGAACACTGCCCACACAGATATACATGTTCCCTGTCCCAGCAGCAGCAACCACAAACGGATCTAACAGAATAAGGTGAAGATTTTTTTTTGTTTTGAGGAAGAAAAATACCCAAAGACTTACAGTATTTGCTGAGTTACAGCCAGAGGTGTTGTCTGCTCTTTCAGTGTCCTCATCTTGCATATACCAACCTCCACTTGAGAACAAACAATAAACTGCAACCTAAAAGGTGACTGTGACACCCGATATTGTCTGCAATAAGACAACTCTGTGACAACACTATTGCATTGCAAATGTTACACAAACCAAAGGGGAAAGCACAAACCTGAAGGCTGATTTCAATTCAGGTCTTCTCTCCAGATAACTACAGTGATGCCTATGAAGTGAAATGATAGCTATACTAGAGCACACTTGGGTCCCTCTTAAAATGGACTGGAAAGCACATTTTCATTCAAGTACATATTACACACTATCTGTTTTTCTTCCAAAAAATATGTTTCTGGATTATTAAAGCTACCACTGTCCCTCAATATAACCAACAAAAAAAATAATCAGAAAATTACAATCCTTTGAGATGTACGAAAGTAAAAATAATTGCAGTTACTCATTCTTGACAAAGTATCCAGGAGCTTTTTATGCATCTAACTAGTCAACTAAAAGTTTTAAATGTGAATTTGTATGTAGTTACTACAAAATTCTGATTGTTATAAAGACAAAATATCACCACTTGACTCAAAACTTTCTCCAATGTCAACTTTATTTTCTACTTTATTAATTCAATGTTTTATTTTCAACTTCATGGTCTGAAAATCTTAGAAAACCAAAACAAAATTGAGGGATATTAGTCTGACTGTTGCTTCTGTATGTCTTGGAGCCCAGCAGTCTTCTCAGACATGTCACCGCTTGTGTACTCATTTTTGTTTACTAGGGAGGTGAAAGGAAGTTTAGGCTTGGAGTTTGGACATGTATTTTCCTTTCAACAAAATATGCATTCACCAAAATTCTTTTAAAGCTAATATTTCTTTTTGACATTGCTCTGAATCTGACAAAAAGGGCAGGCCATTGGCAACTTGGAAAGTTCATTTTGACATACTGAAATAAAATATTTCTGTTCTGGGAACTATTGCTCCATAATCAAGTTAATAGATTATAAATTTGCAGAATCTAGTGTATAAAACCGTATTGTCAAGGTCCCCATTATTTTAAATGAAGTTATAAGACTAGATATCTCAGGTTACATTGCTGCTAGCCTCTCCAGTGCCCCATCTCCAGCATCAGGGCCCTCATGGGGCTTCCTCACTAGATTTGATCTTTCAACCATCATCTTTTGGTTTTTTCTTCTTATACTCTCATAATTACTTATTTTCTTCTTATTTTCTTTTCCTTTAGGACTTTTCTCCTCAGGAGGGGCCCTAAGATTTTGCAAGATCTTGGTTGATATCTGGCCTGAAAAAGGCCAATATAAACAGATGTTCAAAGCAGATGACTGGAGAACAGCATAAGCACAGGAAAGCATATCTGGGAATTTACAGTGTAAGTTCTTCCTCTACCAGGTGTAATATCTGCATCTTTAATAGGTTTTGAAAAAATTATTTTCCAATAATTTTTCCAGTTAATGTATTTGAAACCACATTAATTTTCATCATTCAACATCCCATACCAAGGAACTCCATACACGTACCATGTGAAGGACAACTTCCCATTGTTAGCTTTTAACAAGAGTGTTCCAGCTGGTGACACTACATTCTTAGCTGAAAGTGTCAGTAAGGCATGCTCTACAAGCCACCTACAGTTATTACTGCAATCTCTTTCCATTACATTTTGCACCACCTGAAGGATTTGTCATAGGTTTAATTAATGATATTTTACATACCCAGTCATTTGTCTTTGTGGATGTTTTTGTTGTTGCAATGTGGGCTCCAGTACTTTATACAGTATTTGAACACACCATGGATTATGTGGTACAATAATTTTTCTGATTTTCTGTCTATTCCTTTGCAACAATTTTTAAAATAATATTTTCATTTGGGCCATTAACTGGCAAGTAACACCTCCTGTGTCTTTCATTCAAGATCTCCCTGGGAGTTTACCTTGGATTCATATGGGTGTTTTAAAAGGTGAGAGAAAATAAAACTCTAGAATTTCTTCCTTTGGCACATTAATTTGCTGAATGATGACCATAGAAAACACTGGCTTTCATTAAAATGTTCAGACTCTATGACAGTGTAAGTGTGTGTATAATGCACATACTCATGCACATTTTGGATGTCTAAGGGAGCACTTAGTCCTAACCCCAAAGTGTGCAATCACCAAATGTCACTTACAGGAGCAGCGCTGCTCTGACCATGTCTGTTGGCTGTGGACTGGTTCCATAGCCACAGAATTATCAGCTAATAGGAGATCTTGCAGAAAGTGTTTGGATTTGTTGTAGGGGCAAAAGGGGAGATGCAAGGTTAGGAATTTTGTTTGGTTGCTTGGTTGTTTTGTTGTTTTGTTTCTTTGTTGGTTATATTAGTTGTATGTTCTGCTGGAGCAGCTCAATGACCTAGATTCACCCCGTGACCCTACAGTCCCTGGACTGGATGTAGAAGTGGAAGGATTTTGTTCCCAAGGAAAAAAGACAAAAGCAAAAATAGTCCTTTTGCTCTCAACCTCTATCCCTTAATGGGTACATGCATCTCCCTCACGGCATGTGGGAGGCCCAAAGAGGTGTGTGAACCTTGTTAAAGTACAACCCAGAGTAACTACCAGGCCATGCTGAAATGCAATTAGCAGGGCTACAATGATTCTACCTGCCTAGGCTGCACTCTAGAACCAGATTTGTTAGGAGCACTACGGTTCATTACACAGAAGAATTTGAGTCAATACTTTTAACATGGGGAGGAAAGAGAAAAGGTGTAGTCAATTAGATGTCTCAGGTTAACATTTACAGAAATGTTTTAGCAGCTAATAGAACATTACTTTGCCCTCCCACACAGCCTCTAAGAGTCTGCAGTAAGAAAGGCAAACAATTGCATAGCGAGAGCACTCAAGCTATCCAGCCACTTATTAAATAAATCATTTAAAGCAGAATTTGCCTCCTGTAGGGCTGCAGGAATTAACTCGGTCTTGGAAAACAACATTAATGTAGAGAGCTTTCACCCTCTCCAGGGTATAATTATTTAATAGCTAATAAATTATCTACAGTTATCAAGTTTGTTTCCCAATAAATCCAGCCTTAGTGACTGGCAAGAACAATAATACTCCAAATCACTGTGCATTTGAAAGAAATCACTTAAGAATACCATAAAATGGTCCTCATTAGTGAGCTGCAATAGAATGCCTTATGGCCCATTTACAAAGAGATAAAGACACTTAATTATCCAGCTGCAATATAGTTCCTTAAGAGTTTCTGCTTGAGACAGCAGTTTTGTGAATAACTAGCTATTCACTGAGAGGAGAACTAAGTCTTTCACTAACTGTACAAGGAGATTAAGTTGCTGGCATTGTTTAATATTTCTAGTGTCCATATTTCTTTAATTGATTTATATTTTTCCACACAGACACCCTAATGTGCATTTGATGTTTCCATCTGAACAATGCATACAAGACATTTGGGTGACACCAACAGTGCTGTTAGTTGGTTTATATATGCTGATATTCTCTGTAATATCTTTGGTGTGAGTGAATAATGCCACTTTCACAAAACTGAGTGAAGAGGGATTTGGCACTGACATATATGGCAGGAATGAGGGTGGGTAATTGATTTTAATATCAACAGTCAAGAATTTATATGCAGTTCCAGTATAAAGTTTTCAATACAAATAAATATTGATCTCCTGCTGTGATCATCAACAAGTTAATAGGAACAAAATATCAGAATCCACAATTCTGTCTCAAAAAATTTAAATATTTTCTACTGACATAAATTTCAAATGTTGCACAAATTTACTTATTTCAGAACTGAATCTCTATTATACTACAGCCTAAATTGCTGCTACCTAATATAACTCGTACTTTATTTAAAGCATAACATTGAAATTAAGGTATTCTTGCCTAAACAGGGTATGAAAATATTTTTATTTTTAAAACATGATGATTTGGAATTGATATTTTTTAGTTTTAGAAAAAAACAACACAGGTAGTGGTAATATAAATATCAGCAATATCATTACTTTTTATCAGATAATATGGAGAAAAAGTGTACTTGTAAGTGTAAGTCACATCATCGTGAGACAACTCACGTGGACAAAGTGACTTCATTGATCTAAAAGAAGTCCAGACCTGAACTCTGAAGATGTTGAGTCAGATAAGACTGACCCCAAAAAATTCTCAAATAGAGCTTTGTGAGCATCTCTGAAAATTGCATATCAATAAAGAGAGTGTTTAAGGAAAACAGGAATTGCATAGCACCTGAACAGAAAAAACAAGAAGCACAAAAACTGGTGCTGCTGTGTATGTTTAACTGAACATCTCCACAGCTGCACCCAGTCAGACCAGCAGCAGACCTGCAGCACTTTCCAGTTCATTTGCCCAATAGGATCCAGCCACAGGAGGAGTGAGGGGTCCTCTCTTCCCTGACACAGAGTGCAAAAGAAAGATTCAGTTTTTCTCCAGCTTTCAAAATATAAATAAGAGCAGATCACATATTGGAATGTGTCTTTGCAATAGTGAGCTTTGTGAATTGCCAGTGAACATTTTCTGATAGCGATCTTCTGATCTTTTTTTTTACTAAAAGTATTTCTGTTATGCTTTAAGGTATCCTAATAAAAATGAAAACCTCATGCTCATAAAATCTCTGAAGATGGAGCAAGTAGAGAGAAACTGAATAAATTGATGTTTTCCATAATCTTGAACACATAATGTCAACCTTAGCTGAAGTGATCTGCTTTGACATCTTTGGGGAAGTTAAAAACTGTGGAACACCAGATGATTTCAGTGCATTAAACTGGATTTTGTTTAAAGCTTTGGTGTAGGCATTTTAGCTTTTTCAAGTCTGAGGTTTTTAATTTATTCTTAACCAATAAAAATTTTAAAATAATTAGTATATCGATAGTGTCATGCTTTGATCTTACACTGAAGTATATTAGAACAAATTGATAATTATAATTCAATTTCTGGTATGAGAAAAATTGTCTGTCACTTCATTCATGAACTCATTTCTTAAATGATGTTTCAAACACAATCCTGATCCACCTCAAACATACAGCTTTCAGCCAAAGCTCGTCAAAGTCTTCTGTGCACCTGGCACAAAAGATTCTTCTATGTTTCAAAAGAAAAAAAAATGAACTGATTGATATGACACACTCAAGTCTCTGCCTCACCAGTTAAGTCTCATCATGTTGAAAAAAGCATTAATAATGTCAAGGATGAGGTACCAAGAGGAAGCATGGGCTTAAAGAATGAAATATTTACAGGGAAATGGTATCAGGAAAAACAAGCTGTCACCTCAAAATATGTCTCAGATGATTACCGATATTATTCGTTCCATGAACAGAAAAAAAATTATCAAGACCTGTATCCTAAAACCTTGCTCTTCTATACTGCTAGAATCTAATGGATTTAAATATCCTCATTATTATATTCCAATGTATGGTTGAATCAATGCAATATAGAAAATTTGTCTTATCAAACACTGTAAAAATACTAATATTTAAAACTACTATTCTCTTTTTCTGCCCTGTGTTCCCACCAGGATTTTTGATTTGGTTTGGTTTTGGCTTTCTGTGGTTTTGAATTTTTTTCTTTTTTTTTTTGACTTTGGGTTGTTGTTTTTTAAATACTAGTCTGTATTATAAAAGGTGCCTTTGAAGTCTGTCTAATGAAGAAGGCCAGCATCACTGCTGAGGCAATTCTGCTTCTGTCAATGGAGTTTCCCCTAAGCCTGTAACCCTCAGGTCATTTCTTTGAAGTTCTACATCTGTTCTCACTCTTCATTTCAGAATAAATTTTTAAATCACATCAACTTTGGACTAAGAATTGGAATTGATTTATTACTGTTTAATTTTTTTAAAAAATAAATTGATTGCTATACTTTTAAAAAACATTAATTCCATTCAAATAAACTTTTGGATGTATTTACTTTTCCTACCCATAAACCAGGAGATTTGAACATTTTCTGAAATGCCAGACCCATTAACCATGTTATTTATTTTATGAATTCAATAGGCACTTCTGGGGAGGTAACTCCTCTAGCATATGAATGTATTATTTTGAGAATTAAGCTTAGAATCTTGTCAGAATTCAGAAGGATGATAATTCTCCATTTGTCTTTTACTAAGAGGTCACAAAACTAGGTGTAAATGACAAAACTTTCTCTTTTGTTCCATTCATTTTCTGAGGTAAGTAAGTTCAGGCCAAACATTTTAGCAAGGTATATTATTATGCAGTCCGGAAGACAGCCAAATGGGAAAAAAAACTAATAGGAAAACAAAAATAAATTTATGGTAAAATATTCTTTCCCACTGACTTTTATATTCATTCATCCTGCGGGTAGGACTACCTAGGCAGTAATCACAAGTTATGCAAATTATTTTTAACACAATAGAAATCCAATAAATTTTCTTCTACTGGAATAGAAGACAATGTATTTTTGACTGGGCACTTTTTGTGACATTTGGCTTGAAACATAATTTCCCAGTAGACTGATGTACTTTCTGAACTAGTTCATTTGAACTTGCATACACATCTTTGATTGTATTATCTATTGCTTAAAATAATTTGTATTATATGCCTTGTTCTGGGGTTCAGGAGTTTTTTGAGTAAAATTTATATGACTGTCTACTTTAGCACTACATGTCTTCTCCATAAATAATTTTTCTGACATGGCAGCTTAGAAAGTATTTCACAATACTGTTTACTGTGTTACAGATGTATTATTCAACAGTGACAGCAATGTGCTTTATAAATAATACTTTAAGACAAATAATACTCTAAGTAGCACCAGAAATGATCAATTAAAAAAAAAATAAACATAAAACCTTTTATGACCCTTTCTAAGAATAATTTGATCTCTTTCCATCTATAATTTGACCTCTCTTTGTTATCTGCTATAGGTGAAGCACTTTTACAGTCTTGGAGATAATAATGCAGTATCACTGTGATTTTTCAGGCTTTCACTTCTATGTTTTTATTTCCTCTGTTCTGTTGGGGAGAGGCAAAAGTTTCATGCATTTATCTACATGTTAATTTGGAGATGACTTAGTCTTTAAATAGTTATTTTAATATTCACCATAATGAACAAGCATTTCCTTTGGAAGGCTAGTGTCTGAAGGTGCTTCTGTTATAGAAAATCTTCTGTAGAAATTTACTGGCAGAGGTTGTCAAAGTTTTTGCCCCTATCTAAAATATAGAAATACACACAGACAATGTGGCAAGTGTTCAGCCACAGACACAGGCCAAAATAGAGATGTGAGTCCCCATGGTACCCTGCATTTATTTGACTCTCTGTAGGCATTGTGACCTATTAGAGAGTCTGTTTGAAGGATTACATGCAGTTGAAACTCTAGAATAGCTCACACTGGGAGAGAGGTGGGTGGTATTTTGGAAACTGAACTCACAAACAATTCCAAGTTTTAAAGGTGGTCCTGAGTAAATGACATAATGACATAAATGACATGAATCTCATGCTCTGGAATCAAAAAAACAATGATTATCACCAGGTTGATTTCAAGTTAATTGGTTTACCTATATTATATTTTTCACTTTCACAAACAGGAAAATCCTTAATACTATGACTTATGAGAAAAAGAAAAAAAAAATCTCATCTGTGACTTATCCTGGAGAGAATTTACACATACATGGATGGATGGATGGATAGATGGACGATTTTAAAATGCCATGGCATAAATGTAAGATAAAGCGACTTACATTTTTAATTTAGGAAAATCTGGTAAAGGTACTTAAAGCCATTCTCAAAATACCACAGGATTGAGACATACTTTTGAATTCCTCTCACCTCTGTTGTCCATGCTTATGAAGTTACTCATCTTTGACAATCTGGTTTTCTAGAGCCTCACTTAGGTTGTGCTTTCTGTCAAAGACGAGTGTCCCTGTTAAAGACCCAAAGTTCTTAAGAGGACTCATCCTTTTCTATCTCTACAGCTTTCTAATAATTAAAAAATATTTATCAATCTCAATGATATCTAGCAACCTTTTGCTAAATTACTCAAGTCCTCTCCTTTATCTAAGGAAAATACTTCTCAGTGTTACTAACTGCTCTTTTTCTCCCTATCATTAATTATTTTTTGCCTTTCCATAACAGCATTTCACAGATCTTCCTTTCCACCTAATAGTTCTGTATGTTACAGCTCTCTCTCATCATATGAAAATTGTTCCAGGACTCTTAATTTTTCCATTGTCTTATTCTTTTCTGAATCATTTCCATTTCTGCTATATCCCTTATGAAATTAGATGATTGAGATTTTCCAAAGTATAAGACAGAGGAGATGCCACTGATCTATGTATCACTTTTTGTTACTCTCCATTTCCCAAGAAACACCAGTTGTCACAGAGCATTTTTTATTTTGATCATGAATGCATACATCAAGATTTGTGTAAGACTACCCAAACTTCATATTTTGGTGTGAATTTAGAGTACCTCCAGTGGTACTTTCCAACATGCATACATTTCCACCTTCAACATATATTTGCATAGACTGAAGTTGGCATCAATTTTTGGCACAGCCTTTAGTACTTAGTCTTCATTAGAGTGGTTCCTTGTGCTCCAGGAACATGTTATTTTTACTTAAGCTATCTTGCTACTTCTTCAGCTGTGAATGTATCTACCAAAAATATTGGTCAGTTAGACTTAGTCAGATGATTAGAAAGAAACATTTCTTCACTTTAACATTTCATGTTAAATTATTCTCCTGAAAGAACAAATGTATCCAAGGAAAATTCTGAACATGATAATACACAAAAGGTAATGGAGTCCAAAATCAAGGGCTTAGTTAGGCTATTAAAGTTATATTTAGGCATTTAACTGTGCTAAGCATCATTTACTTCCACAGCTCCTCAAAGTTAAAAAGACTGCTGAAAACTCAGATTTCCAGGCACCTGAATTTGTACCCAGGAGCCCAATTTAAAACACCCATTTCTGTATTCCTCCTTCAAAGTTTTTATAAGAAGCAGCTGAGGAAACTAAGTTTAGGGAAAAAGTAGGTTTGTTTGTTGTTTTTTTCTTTGAATCATATTCAAGGCTGTTAGAAAATCTTTTTAAGCTAAAAAGAACTTGTTATATATCTCTATATGAGAATAATATATCTTTCATTTTGATATTGATTTAAAAATACTCCTGAGCTTTATTAGAACACTCTGGATACAGCCTTGCCAGGTTTCTTTGCCAAAAGGCCATAAAACATAATAAAAGATTTGCATTGCATCACAATGCTTCTCTGCTGGTATGAGAACAGCCTACTATGAAACATGTTATTTAATTCAAAATGCTAGGGAGCTATATAACACAATGAGCAGGAGGGAACATTTAGAATGAACATGAGAGGGGGAAAAAAGTTTGTAAGTAGTCAATCAATGCTGGCCCAAGCAGGCAACACTTCCAAAGTAAGAGATGTAATCCTCATGACTGGAGCAGTTTATATTTAAGCCACACAAGTTGCATGGGAATATATAGCAGAGAGAAAACCCACATCGCCTTGAGCTGAATAGTTTGACTGATCTAGTATGTCTTCTGCCTCAGAGAGAGCACTGAATAATGATGCAGGTGACAAGTTTTCACTTGGGGAGATGGGGTTTTGTTTCAGTATTTTGCTTTTTATTTTTTAGTTTATGCCAACTAGAGCTCTAGAATGACAATAATCTATTATGCTGGGCTCTTCAGACTTCTGATACATCTCAGAGAACCCTTTGACCTGTGCTTCCACAATTGTTAAAGGACTATCACAACTCACACATCTACAGTTTCTCTGTGTTTATCCTGTACCTTTCTCAGAAGGATTTTTATGTTGTCATTTCTGTATGACTTTGCCTTGTTTACTAATAGTTACTAATATATTCTTCCATGTGTACCATTTCTATTTTTCACAGTGGTCTCCACCCATCTCCCTTGACCAGTTCTGGTGAAAGAAACCTCTTTCTTAAGACATTCTGCTGTGTCTCTGGCATTTGAAAATTAAAATTCTATCTGGATTTCTGTCTCTTTTTCGGCAAGAAAACTGTTTACTAATAATGACATACTTGAGGAAAATTGTCTCATAGAGTGTTTGCCGAGCCCCTCTTTCAAAGCATGTTATTTCTACCTTTTTTGTTTGCAGCACCCACAAACAAAACAGCAAGACAGAAGAAAGAAAAATTATCCCTTATTATGAATAAAATCTAATTCAAGTGAAGAGAAAGAGACATCTTTTGGATGTCTACCTATAGCACCTCAAGAGCCTATATCCAAAATCATCAATATTATAACCCACACACATGTAAAAAATGCTGAATGACTTTCCTTTGCTTAGCAGCCTGCTCTTTCCACTGACTGAAAAGAAGGTCAAGAGTAGATGAAGTACAGACATCTGTAAAGTTAGGATCCATTGTTGGTTGGCTTACTTCCAGCTGAAGGAGACAGATACTCATGGGAACAAATCAGTACTGCTAGTGCGAAGGCAATGTAATTTTGGCTTGTATCTGCTATGGTCAAGATATAAAAACTCAATGATATTAAATTCAAAGAATCAAATATAGCTGTTGGTACAAGGGTCAGCCCCAGAACTGTCTGAACTCTACTTGATTTGTGGGTTCTCATCAGCTCTTTTCTCCTCAATTATAATGTCTTCTTCTTTCTTAGAATAAGACCATTAATTTTTACTTTTCCAAAAATTCAGGACTTAAGTCACAAGAAATTTCTTGTTTTATAATGCCACTTTCTTACCTCCTTCCTTGGAGCAGAGGGTGATCAGGGTGTGAACTGTATCCATCAATTCAAGCTGCTGTTTCTGCAGGACACTGTTATTGCTTGTTGCCTTGTTTAACTGCTTCTCTAGTTCCTGGATTATGTAGCTTTGTCGTGTGACTAAGCTTTGTAGGTTCTCCTTTTCCTCCTTCAAAGTGGCCAGCTCCTCTTTGTGCCTTTCTTCCATTTCCAGAATTCTGTGCTCAAGTAAACTAAAATGAAATAAAACAATTAGTAGATATTGTTTCATGCCAACACAGTTATTAATACAGAAACCAGAGCACTTTTTTTTTTCAGTGCATAATTCATTACCTAAATCAATAATTCTAAAATATGTCACATTTAGTAATTCAGCCCACTGAATTTCTGTGCTAAGTAGTCAACCATAACTGATCTCTAAGGCTGCATTTTGTGATGTTTGCATGTTGTAGTGCTTAAAGGACACGGAACTGCATATGTAGATATTACTCTGATCTAAAAATATCCCAATGCACAAATATGAGTCCAGAAAAAAAGCATTTGATTGTAAAAGCTCAGGCAGAAAAGCCTGAGGTAGACAGAGGAGGGACAAGAGCACGGCACTGAAGAGGATGGTTGGCAATATAAATGGGTCAATATGATGAGACAAAACCCAGGGCAAAATGCAGAAGAGTTCGTGAAGGGCCTTGTCACTGAGTGGAAGATAAGCACTATGAGTTATGAAGGACCATCAAGATGTATGGAACACATAATAAATAGTTTTTGATGGAGTCTGTGAAGCTAGGATAAGAATTTCACATCAAATGAGTAGTACCTGCTTTCACA
The DNA here is from genome assembly GCA_027886175.1 of Phylloscopus collybita. Classification (NCBI taxonomy): domain Eukaryota; kingdom Metazoa; phylum Chordata; class Aves; order Passeriformes; family Phylloscopidae; genus Phylloscopus; species Phylloscopus collybita. The sequence continues at coordinate 17,806,543 of JAJNNQ010000075.1, read as the reverse complement.
TTAAGAATTGTACTGTTTTCCTGAAAGGTAAATCAGCAACTTGCATTTTAATGCAGGATTCCCTTGTTTTCCTCGAGTCTATGTGCATATCCCACTAACGCTCCCTAGCCATATTTGCATTTTTCCACAAAAGGCTTCTCAGGCAGAAAACTCTTGCCCATCTTGCTATGTGAGCTGCTTACATCAATTTTTATAATGAATTTTGCACATGTATGGAAACACTTTTTCTGGATTAATATTCTTTTTTAGTATCCTTCTGTCCTGGGCTGGAAGTGTTCAATTTACCAAGATCAAAGGCATATCAGATTACATCTAGAAAAATAGCAGTGTTGTAGACTTAAAGGACAACTGTCAGCTGTGAAGCTTTTCAGGACAGTGCTTTGATGCTGTGGTGGAGATTTAACAGAAAAGATAAAGCAATTAATTCAATCTCGCTGCTACTTTCTCTATGAGGTTTCTGTTGCATGCACAAAAGTTCTGTTTCTCATGCCCGCAAACCAGGCAGTGGTTAAAAACTTGCCAACAAACTGCTTCCTGCTCAAGTCTTAGGTTTTATTTGTTTGCACTCTCCCTCTACCTTTGTTTTTTACTTCTGCATAATAGATCAGTGGCAAAATGCCTGCATAATTTTAGGTCATTTAACCTAACAGAGGAATGTAATAAAATCCATATGGAGTTGCTTCTACCCTATATCATGGAGCCTTAATATGAGCTGTTAGAGATGATAACAATGCAAAGATTAAATTCAGGCACCAAAATTTGCTGTGCAAGCTAGAGTGAGATCGATTTTTTTTTAAAAGCAGCAATTTTAATGAAATATTATAAATGTAGAAAATACAAAGATCCTGAAGAAAACATACTTTGTAATACCAATAGGTCTAGTTCTGTGAAAACCAGAAGCATCTGGGTAAACGGAGCAAAAAAGAAAAGATGTGAGGTAAAATACATTTTTTTGTAGCTTCCCAAACACAAAGGAGAATATATCTCATTTTAAAAGTCTCGTTAATTAGAAACAAAATAACAAGATTTAGTGGAATGAAATAAGATGGTAGAAGGTTACACCCCAAAAAAATATGGCTTTTGGTGCCAAAGACTACAAATTATTTTAGCACCTTATCTGACCTGTGACTGATTTTTCACCACTTGAACACTAACATTAAGTATCATGGTTTAGATTCACATGGATTTTTTTGAGAATATGTACATGGTAGCCTTTGAACTTTCTTATGCAGAAAGTCAGATGTGGTTTAGTTTGGCAGAACCAGTTGAAAAATCTTCAGATAGATTTGGTTCTAGTCATAAAATACTGTCAAAAAACTTTTACTTCCTTTTGAAAAATTTACTTTCATTTCCTTTTGAAATTTGTCAGTTCCATTCACAAAATAATTCACTGATAGTTTTTCACAGAAATTATTGAAATCCTGGTTGTGACTCTAGATTTTAACTTCTCTGATAGACTAGCTGCATCAATGCACTTGGGATAGGAAAAAGGTGGCCTGGTCACAGTCTATAATTGAATGGGTGCTAGGTAGGGCCACATCTGAGTCTGACATCTTACAGTCTCCCAAAATGTGTATTTTTAATGCAAGAGAATGTGTCACTCAGGAAGATAAAATATAGCTTTATATTCTTATGTAGTAAATAAAAACAAAAAAGTTCCCTTTATCCATATAGTACAGTACAATGTATTGCCTTAATTCTACAGTATCCTATCTGCATGTCTACAACTAAATAATTTCTAAAGTCTGAAAGATTTCATGTCAAAGAAAGAGCCTTTGACAGCCACAGTTTGTGCATTACATTTTTTGTTTCCCACTGTGGCCTTCCTAAGGCCATAATAAATGAATCCAGGGGGATGACAATCTTATTTGTGGCAGCACTGGTCATGTCAAGGAAAAAAGAGAAGCTGACAATTAGCTCTGCAGTTTGGCATCTACAGAGACAGACAGGAAGCAGATGTTTTATGGCTTTAATAATAATACATCCTAATATTTCTGAGTGGTGTGTTAACATGTGGTGGAAAGATGGAAGTGTCATAGCACTTGCATCCTTTACTTTTCTAAGTAGATTAAAAGTCCAGTAATTATAAACTGCAAAACTATGCTATTTTCAGGAATGCATATATATTTATGCAATTAGCTTTCTATAGCCATAAATCTACATCAGATAAAAGTAAGTCCTGAGGATAGGACAACTCCCTGTATTCCTGGGAGAAGTCCAAAACATTCATTTTTGTTTTACTATGAAACAATGAGAAAACTTTGGTCAAATCTCCAAATGAACAAAAGCAAAATCTTCACACAGATTGGGGATTTCTGAGCTGGTCTGTTCCAAAAGAAAGAAATCCTTCAATAGTGTGAGAAAAGCTGCACTTTTGGCTTTTGACTCCAATGTGGCCAGAATTATTCATTTGTATTATTATATTAATATTTGTTATAGACCATTTCAAATTTAAAAAAAAAAAAAAAAAAAAAAAAAAAAAAAGAAAAAAAAAAGGAAATTCTAGGAAGTCCAAAAAAATCTTGAAACAGATTGAAAGTGATTAAAAAGATATTTAGGGTTTCTTTAACTGTGGCAAGACCACTCTGTTGCTGCATTTTTGTAACATCAGACAACCTCTAACTGACAAGTACCATTAAGAAATAACTTTGCTGAGTGCTTGGCAAAGGTATTTTCTCAAATTTTTAAAGAAACCTTGTGAAAACAGAGTTAAAATATTTTTAATAATTTTCATTAATGGCCTATGCTGACACAAAATATTAATGAAAACAGAAAGAAGGCTGTCTCTATACAAATGAGTCCAACATCCTCAAAAGGCTGACTGAATCACTCTTTTATAACATTTTCCAGTAAAATGTTATGGCTCTTTTTAGCAGTAATTTTCCTGTATTAATTTCCTATATATTTAAAATTCCTATACAGTGTTTGAAATTTCTCAATTTTTGTAAATACTACTAATCTAGACATATGAAACATTCAGGGGAATGACAACACAAAAAATAAATCACCATTCATGAGGAACACCATATATTTATTTTAAAAGATGCACACATAAACATATATATATGTGATTTTTATAATTGGAGGCTTCAATTTGGGGAAATAAATCAGGCATTTGGGGAACAGAATAAAGTTCTGAATAAAGTGTTGTTAACATGAATAAATACCAATATTACCCATTGAACAATGATACTTTGGAGTCACTACCTAGGACAATATTAATTTAAAACCAAGGACACACACACACATACACATGCAGATCTCAAACACACAAATTTAATTTTTCTAAAGGTTAGCCATGTCTCAATGTTTAAAGTAGTGGTTTCAATGGGGCTAGGAATCTATTTTCAGTGGTGTCTTGACTTTGTCAGGATATAAGTCCATGGTGCAACATCTCAGTGCAACTGTGCTACATCCAGCTGAATCAGAAAAAAACCTCTACTAATGCTGGAGAGGGTAGAATACCCATACAAAAGTCAAAGAATGACTTCTAGTGAAAGCTGCTGTCATTTTGAAAGGTGATGAAGTAGAATATGTAGGAGACACTCTGGTAGCTGTCCAAGGGGGAAGGAAAGTCTGGTTTAGACAATCTGCCTTATAAGGTAGTTTAATCATTAATCCATTCCAAACCACTGAAGTTTAAGAGATTTTTTATAATATTTGTTTTCAGAATTCTCAGTTTAGATATGTGAGAACAGGATATAGACCAGACCTTGAAGATGGACATCTTTTGCATTAAAATAATCTTTAAAAATATGATTTATTAAATATACAGCTAAAATATAGACTTTATTGAGCTATTCTATAATTAAAGATAAGTAATGTCACACTAGAAAAAAGTTATTTGGCCATAATATATGTTGGTTTCTTTTATTGTATATGTATGGGAAGACAAATGTGTAGAGGATTTCAATGGTTTTGAGTGCAAGAACATTATTTTACCAAAGAAAGAATGAGACAGCTTCTTTGTACTTCCTTTTAGGTGAGTGAAATTTTCCCTACGTTGTTAGGTGCTGACCATTCATACTGTCTTGCCAGTCTGTTACTGTCTGATCAGTTTAAGGAAATATGAAAATATGTGTCCCCCATATTTCTCAGGGCCAGTAAAGTAACAAGTCACTTAGCATCATTAAGCCTACTTTTTATGCCAGTGACAAGATAATTCCATTGAAATCACAAAAGTCATGTGTAAAATTGGGATTCAACTTTTTATTAGATGCACAACCTTCAAATAAAATTTGCCAGACATGTTGTTTCCTCACCTTTCATGCAGTCTGACAGACATCCAAGAACCTTTTTTGAGTCCTTGCTTTTTATAGCATATAACAATATTTGTACTGAAAGTGTTAATCCAGTGTTATTGTCTCCAAATTCAAGCAAGATTTTCTGTTTAAATTTCACTTCCACTATTTGTTGATGGAAGATTCAGAATTCCATTATATTTTTCCTCATTTGTTTCATTTTAGCAAATAGAAAGTTTTTTACACTTGCATATTGAAACAAATAGCACACTATAAATTAAATGCAGCTGGTACACTCTGGGGACAAGACAAGGGGGTTCATAAGGCTCTTAAGAAGGGAAATTGTTCAAGAATAATTCAAAATAGCATTTAGAAAGCTCTTGTGGGGAAAAAAAAAAGCAATGGAAGAAACCACTATTTACGTTATAGTGGGTGGGAACCCACAAAACCAAATTATTTATGGTATGAGAACACTCAGTAGACACATGATTCTAAGGCAAATGTGACTTTACTTATGCCATGGAATATCTTCCATTTCAGTGGAATAAAAAGAAAAAAAGCAGAGCAGAGACAGGCAGTAAAGGCCAAGAATTGACATATTTCTAGTCTAAAGAGCATGCACTGGTCCCCTGTTTATGCACAGTGTTACTTTTATTTAAGGATAATATGCAAGTTACTGTAGTACATCAATGATCAGTTATTCTTAGTATAAGATTTTGCGTTACTTCCATCCAAAATTCATTCCTCTGAATGTGATTGACATTCTTAATTTTCACTTGATATAGAGAAAATTTTAGCACAGAGAAAGAATTTATCAGCCCACAGTACACTGTCTCTTTTGATTGTTTTTGCAAAGACAATAGATCCTACACTGGTTTTCACTGTGCTGTAAACCTTCTTCAAAAGAAGGATCATTTCCAAAAAAGCTTACAGTCCACGTATGTAATGTAGATAAAAGGACTTTTCCCTATTTATTGGTGTGAAAGTGATATGGAGAGGGATTATGAGTACCTAACTGCAAAAAAGCTACTAAACACAGCCTGATGAGTAATCTGCAAATATTGTTTAAATTTAAGCAAGCTAAAATCCTTGGCATGTCCAGAAGCTGAGATCACCAAGATTTGTCCCACAGTCAACCTGACACACACATAATTGATTTCAACTTTAGAACTTGCAAGACCAAGACTACACAGTTCTTTGTAAGGAGTAGATGATAGTACAAGAGTGGATGATCCATATTTTAGTATAATTATAACACTGCCTTCTCCCTAATTCTATCAGCTCTTAGGAGACTTTAAAAGAACACACACAATGCATGCCAGGTCCTTGCTTTGCTACAAGATGAAATTCTGTGTGCTTTTCCATCTATCCACAAATACCTATACCTCTCAGACAAACAAAAAACATGCTTTTAAAAATAGGCCTCCTTTTGTTCTGACTTTCCAAAAAACATTTTATCATAATGTCAACCAAGTCAAAGGTCAGTTCAAGTAGGGCTTATTTGTTTACTGACATAAAGGCTTTTTACTCTGATTCATTCCTAAGGTAAATAAATAAATCCAAATGATTAAGTATACAAGATGCAGCCTCCTAAGCAGCCAACAAAATGTTGCTGTTAACCATATTGCAGCAAATAAAAGTACAAGTACTTATATACTTAACTAATGCCTAAATTAAGTTTTTAATTTAAATTACTTAGATTTTTAAATAACTTTGTAAAATATGTAGAATGAACTGCCCCCTGCCCATACCCAACCTGTCTGTGGATTACAGGGAGAGCCCACATAAGCAGTTTAGGTGAATGTTTACTTGTTTTTGAGGTTGCTGATGACAAAGTTAATCCCACACTAATTTATTCACATTTCTATTTTGTTAAGGGAAATCTGTGGAGTTCAAGAGTTTTCAAAGTAATAAAATTTCTTCAGAATAACATTTGCTGGAATTACTGGTGAAAAACAGTTTTAGACTAAATACATTAAATTGGTTTTCATAATCAGTAGCAATAATCATATATTATTCAACCAGCTTTGCAACTAGACACATTTAACAAACACATTTTGTCCTAATAATATTTTCTATTTGTCATCATTACCTGTATTTCCCCTGCTTTATCCTGTAGCCTCTTGCCCACTATGGTGCTAGTTTGCCTTATGCATAACCCTGGGCAAGGTTTTTCTGCCTCAGCTGCCAATTCCTGTCCAGCAGCATGGGGTCACACTGCTCTCTTTGGAAGACTGACTGATCTCGGTTAAAACAGTCTTCTACAGCTTGTATCACATGCTTCAGTGTCTGCCTCATCTTAAAAGCTGTTTGCCTCATTTCAATATCAAATGTAGACAGGAAACAGAAACCTTAGTCCTAGTCAGACTGACCTCACTGTCCTTCTTTCTAGAAGGGGGCTGAGAGTGAGGCTGAGGAGTCAGAGCACTCCCTGCTCACACCTATCCATTACAGAGACAACAATGTCCTCCCTGCTCACACATGTCCATTACAGAGACAGAGTACATTGGACATTTCAAGGAGCAGTCAGGAAGGGGAGCAGCTTTTCCCACTCTCCTGCTGCCAGTGCCCAGGGGCAGCTGCTGCAAGGAAAGCCAGAGCCACCCCATGGTAGGCATAGCTGGTTCCAGTCAGCTGTACAGTGTGAGGACTGAGGGCAAAAGGGAGAGAAACAATGCTGCAGACACCAAGGTGAGGAAAGGGGAAGGAAAGAGGCACCAGAGCAGACACAACCCTGCAGCCTGTGGGAGAGACCCTGTTGGAGCAGGTATTTCCCATAGAGGTCCCTGTACTGGTGCAGGTATGTCCAGAAGGAAGCTGACACCTGTGGAGAGCCCATGTGGAGCATTCTTACCCTGTAGTACTCGAGCCTGTGGGAAAGAATCATGCTGGAGAAAACAAAAAAACATGAGGAAGAAGGTGAGGCAAAGTGTTGTGCACTTACAACCCCAATCCCTCATCCCCTTGTACTGTTAAGGGGTATGTAGAAGAATCAGGAGTGAAGTTGACGCTGGGAAGAAGTGGAGGTAGAGGTGAAAGGTCTTTTTGGGTTTGTTTCTGTTTCTCACCATCCTACACTGTTATTAATTGGTAGTAAATAAGGCTGTTTTGCTCATGACAGTAACTGATGAGTGATCTCCCTGTTTTTATCTCAACCACAAGTTTTCATCATATTTTCTCCCTGTTCTAATGATGAGGTGGAGTGAGAGAGTGTCTGGGTGGGCGTCTGGCGTCCCAGACAAGGTCAGCTCACTACACATGCTTTCTGACACTGAATTACTGAGCCCAGTGACTTCAGGTACTGAGTCCCTGTGTCACAGACAGGGAACACTGGAACTGCTTCCCAGCTCTCAATTTACTGCTTTTAAAAGGTTTTGTTGCTAAGTAGTTTTTCATCAGCTTAAACGTAAACCCCGAGTATTTACCATTGACTTCTTAGAATGGAGCACAGCTACAAGTATGTTATAGATAACTGAAAACAAAAGGAGAGAGAGATCCTTCTATATGTCTTATTTTTGAATCCATTAAAATTAGAAAGATGAACTAAAGAAGGTTTTCTGTTTCTGATGCACATTAAGGAAGCTGAAAATCTCATAATTCAATATTAATATTTTTCTACTTGAAAACACTCTTAAAAGTTATCCCTATGCTTTTAGGTTGCAGGAACAGTGGTCCTATGACTAAGTTGTCATGAAAGAGAGTAAGATGTAAATTTACAGTGAACATGAAGAGTGGTAAAAAATCAGTTTACATTTATCATACAGGACATAATATAGTGTAAGTTCACACCCCAGATATTTTAGTGAGTTCATAAATATTGTCTATGCTGTCCACTTACCATATTTGCTCCTTTCATCTGTTGCTTAAAACAAAGTATACACAGACCACTTGGTAATGAGCAGAGAAAGAGACCAACTACTCACTCTTACCTGTTTTTCTCATGAATTTTTAGGATTTCATGTGTCTGTTGTAGCAGCTGTTTTTCTAGCTTGTATGTTGACAGGGAATTTTCCAGTAGCTGAATTTCAAGTCTGGATGTTTGATTTAGCACCTTGAGGATATATTAAAAACATTAATGTTTATATTGTCCTGGATATTTTGTTTTAGCAGCATAATATGATCATTTCATTCTGATTTGATGATTTTTCAAAAATTGTTTCTAAATCCTTTTTTAACCTCGACTGCTCAGCTGGTGCAGATGAACTCAATCAAGCTACACTGATATGTACCAGCTGATATTCTGGCACTCTATTTACTGTAGAATAGTAGTAGATCAGCAAAAAAAAGTCTGCCAAATAAGCTTCATTTCAATGGAAAGAACAAGAGACATGCTTCAAACATGCATTCCTGCAAAGCATGCTTAAACCGGAAAAGTGCAAGAGTACTTGGAATGAGGTCAAAGTGTTGCATCTGCTATTTTGTAAATAGAGCTCCTACTTTAGCTTTCCCCTATATTCTCTCTCTTTTGGTGTTGGCAGTTCAGTGTTTTATTTTTGTTTGAAATCATTGACATTCACAGAGCAATCTGAATTGTTGTCCTACAGAGCTTAAAAAATTGGGAAATGATTGATATACAGCAACAACAATGAAGATCAAAAGCTATGATTTAGCCCACTATTCATTATTTAGCCTGACCCTTGTATCATTGAAAATAGGTAGCTGTTTATTGAAAGTCCAATGCTGATCTAGTTTCCTGTGCAGTCCTACCTTTGTTACACACAGAGAGCTAAATGTACTAACCAAATGAAATGAAAAGAAAGACACATAACAAGGGTCAATCATCAATGCTGTTATTACCAAGAAACAAATTGTGTTTCCTGGATTCCTGTGTTGAAATGTTTTGTGTGGTAATGCATTAGAAAGGAAAGAGTTTGGGAAATGTTCTCTGCAATTAACAGCTTTTTGAAAACCACGCTGGGAATATACCTGGGTTTCAACGTCCGTGAGTTTTCTTGTCTGCTCTGCTGTCTGGCTGAGGAGGCTGGTCCCTATCTCGAGCATGGTAGCAGTGTGGTTCTGCACAGCATTCTGCTGCAGCTGCACCATCTCTGATTTCATGTTCTCCACAATGTAGTTCTCAAGCTGTAAAAGAGAAAGGTTGTAGATGTAGTATTTTTATCTGTTTGGCCATTCTGGTGTCATAAAGGGTGCATAGCTGGCATTCTTGTCAAAAACAGAAATTTTAATTTAATTAAGGGGGATCCAGAGTCTCATTTGACCATATGATTATTGTGGTAGGGATTTGACTACCTTCCCCTTTCAGTCTGAGTCCCAAGATTTTTTCAAGTATCATGGTCTGCTGGCATGAGCTGGAGCAGGCCCTGCCTTTATCTGTGTCACAGTTGCAGTGAACTTTTGTTATGGAGATATCACAGCAGCTTCAAAATGAAACCCTGAAAGAGCAAAGCACACCAGAGGAAAATATCAAACCCTATTTGTACACCATAACTTACATGTGAGTCTTTCATGGAAGAGTTCCTACTATATCCTGCATTCCTTGGTTTATATCTCTCATTCAGTCAGTCAGGAATATGATTTTTTTATTTGGTTGAGTCCCTAGAAAGATTTTTCACTAACTCAGCAGTAAACACAGCTTAGTTTAATTGAGATCAAAAATTTGTAAAGAACTGGCGATACTGTCATGGGAATAAAAGAAGGAAGTTGTTAGCCAAAAAGCATAGACAGCTGGTTTGCTACCTTGCTTTTTTTGGTCTTGATATTTGGTTTGACTTGGCAAATTGTTGAACAGAATCTGAACTAGGACCGTCTAAATAAATTGGGTACCCCAGAGAGGGGTGCTTTTTGTTACAGTTTGTTTTAATCTATGTGGGCAGAATGATTCCCTTCTAGCTGACAGTGTCCTTGCCCTGCCACAGCAGGCCATAAACCCAGGGCTAGTTTACAGTATGTTGAAATTGTTTCTTTTTTATAGAACCATTGTTCTGGCTTGATGTCCTCCATAAGGTTTTAACATAAAGATAGGTGGCTCGGAACAGAGTTTTCAATACCTTCTACTGAAATAACCAGGTGGAGTCCAGCTGGTTTAGACCCAGTGAAGATTTAGTCTTTTGTTTTGAGTCTGATGTTCTTTATGGTTAGCTGATTTCAGACCTAAGCAGCAACTGCTTAACCTAATACTGTTAATCACATTGGACCTGCCTCTGTAGCAGTAAGTGTATTTCACTGTGGAAGATAAGTTGCACAACTAAATAGTAAGAACCAGATGGAGTTGATTTAAATACTGCAAAAAGGAACAGTAGTCAGATATAGAGTGTGATTAATAAGAATGGCTGCTTTTATTTTTTTTATAGGTTTACCTGTGTCTAGGGGCCACCACTGTTAGATGTTCTAATGAGTCACTTCAGTTGATCTCACGAAATATTTATTACAAGTTTGGCAATTTATGTGAATGTACTAGTTTTATGAACATTATTACAAAAATAGGACACTGCCACAATGTAAAATCTTTCCTGAATAAGACAATTGTTGATGTTGTATTTATTTGTTTGTTTATCCCAGTCTAAAGAAACAACAACCATCATGGTCAAAACCAAAGTGGATGTCCCATAGTTTCAAAAAACAAAAAGTTTGCTTGATCTGCCAGGTAACCACTCTGGGCTGAAAACCTGGAGGGTGTTTTAAGGGGCTGGTAAAATTTATTTTTTAATATTTTGGTAAGTATTTAAATGAGATTTAAGAGCCAAAGAAAACTGTGTATTGCAAAGTAATGTCTACAATGGACATAACCATTTTCCATTCCTAGTCTAAGTTCAGTGTTTTGATTTAGTTTATTACTGTGAGATATTTTAAAGATATTAAGCTGGTTCATGGGAGAGTTTATTGATCCATTGCATTTCTACAACATTACTTTATTTTCAGAAGTATTTTTCCTGTATAACTCTTTCTCATAATATATTTTTAGTTACCCTTGACTTCTTATTTTTCTAAACAGTTTTTGGGTTTTTTTCCCCAAACTATCTCTTGATTGCAAATAGTCCTTGTGAATGAGCCCCATAAACTGGGTGATTCTCCTTTTTCGTATTCAGGTCCAGAAAATGGAGACTGATTCTAGAACATTCAAACAAGAAGTTCAATTTCTCTGATTGAATTTCGCTTCCTAATGAAACACAGGGTTCTCCAATCATGGTACTGCTCATGGCAGGTTACAAACACACGCATTTCCTCACAATCAATGTCTTTTGTCTGCAGATAGGAACATAGCATGTCTGTGCTGTAGCTGTACAGTACTTGATTTGCAAGCCTGGAGCTTTCTGAAGCTGCCTGCCTGTACGTGAGGAATGTGTGCAATGGATGCCTCTGAAAACCCCTGCAAAAGTGGCAACTGCATATATTACACATCAAAAATTAGATGTTTTCTAATTTTATTTCACACAAATAAAATGCCCACAAATAGGGATATAAATATAAAAAGAAATGTATATTTTTAAGTCATTTTCTTTGCCTGCTACTTTAGTCATATTACAGAGAGGATTGTGATTGTGGATTGCATCTGTATGGAGCTACAGCAGTTTTGACTAGCAAGAATACAACCATAGATTGAGGCATATTGTATAACTCGTATGTTTAATTATTCCAGTCTAACACTGTCCCCATGGCATCCAGTCTTTGGCAATTGCCCTTGGTTACTCACCCCTAAAACAGCCTCAGATTGAATCTGAGACTGACTCATTATAACAACAAAACTGACTTTTCTGTTTCAGAATTAGTCATTAAATGCTTTTGTAAATATTTGGTGTTCAGAATACCACCACAATAGGTTCTGTGAGCACATCTCTGGAGTATCAAGAGCTGTTCATTTAGGCAAAGGGGGTTTAAACAAGGACTGAAATAATATAGGGGGTTTGTTACATTAATTCCCCTTCCTTCCTCCCTTCATCTCCTTCTTTTGGTTTGCTCAGTAGATTTATTGGTTGCAATACTGGCTTTACTAAAATCAATGCCAAAATTCCCATTGGCTTCAATGGGCCAAGATTTCACCTATTATTTTTATTGCAGGAAGCCAACAATTTACCAGGTTCATTATGATCAAGCATGGAATTTCATCTGAAGCCTTCCCTTCTCTGGAGGCCTTGTATTAAACGTACGAACTGAGCTTTCTTTGTGGTTAGTTAAGAGAAATAGCATCTATTTACTATGTGATAAAAGGATCCTTGCAGGGCAGCCTCACAGAAGACTTAACACATGGAAACCTATTCATAGAAGCAAATCAAAGAATATTTAGGGGTTTAAGTAATTTTCTAGAACTCCTTTATCCTATAATTAATTTCAATTCAATTCCTCCAGAGACTCTGAATTAAACAAGTCCTTAAAATACTGTATCTATTTATTTCAACTACTTTTTTTGCAAAACTGAAGCAATTATATTCTGCATTCTTTTCCTCTCATCCCACCCCTCTAACTGGGTTTCTACAGCAAATTGATGTCCTTGTTATTAATTTGGCTGCATCTGCTTTCAGTAAGACTCATTATGTTGCAGAGGAGTTGTGGGTAATGCTAAATTACCAGTGGGATGCATAAGAACATTGTAACATTCTCAGATATAAAACTGTCAGAAGGTTCAGTGTTATTGGTTAATAAACATTCCAGAGGATTATATATTAAAAGTATCTAGCCTCTTCTGGACAATGTCTATTGAATAACCTTCACTGAAACCACCCAAACACTAATAGAACTATTAAAATGGAAACTGTAACTTAGGGTCTATGTAATGATAAGTGTTTTTGGCAGATGGCTTATAGATAAAACAAGAGCTTTTTCTTTTACTTTGATCAAATAATGTCAGTCCCAGGTAACAACAATATGTTAAGAATTGGTATGATATCCAGAAGAAGTCTTCATGCGGTGAAACTCTCCCACAACAAGACTACAAGTAAAACAATAGACTGTTCTACCATAGACTGCAAATCATTTGGAAATATGGAAAGACAATGTCCAGTGTTATTTTGTATGAGTGGTTTTGTATTGTCCTGCTTTGCAAACATGAATAAGTAGTAGTCATACTACACCAGAGCCCAACCAATGAAAGGTCAATTCTTCTTTCTTTATTTATCTGTTTGAGGGAAGGTCATACCTCCTCACAGTGACAAACTGCCTCGAGGGTGAGATATAAAAATAACATTTGATGTGATTTGTGTTTTATACATATGCAAACAGCCTTAGTGGAAATAAGCTGGAAGAAAAAGAAATGTAGAAAATACCTTAGAATTTCTTTGACGAAACAGAAAGGAGTTAGGAAAGACTTTATCACTGAGAAAATTTATTTTATTCATGTATCGAAAAAGCCAATATTGTATTTATTTTAAAACATATTCTATAGGCCATTTGTCAATGAGGAAAAATTAATAAAATGGTAAATTTACAATGATTTAACCTCCATGTATTACAAATCCAATGAGTAGAGAACAACAATCCTTGCACAGTTTCTGTTGGTATATGATTACAGGGAATCAAGGACAATGAACATGGATGGCAATGAATAATGGACAAATGTTAGAACTGTAATCTGTACAACTTTTTAAACAACCTTACCTGATTATCTACATTAAGATGATACAGAATCATATGGATGACTTCAGTAAATTTATGAAAACAACCTTGCAAGCTGAAGTGAAATCTTTAAGTGACTGCTACACAAATTGGACTCATAGAAAGGAATGTTGGGATATGTGGTATATGGGGCTTTCACAAAATCATTGGTTATGAAATATACTGGTCATGAAATACATTGGTTATGAAATATATTTGTGGGTTACAGTTCTAAGAGGAACCAGAAAATTAATTCACCAACTCCATATGTAGTCCAACAAATACTTACGAGGAAAGCTGGCTGTAAAAACTGTATTTCAGTTTTTTTAAAATTCAATGTACCCAGATTTCTAGCCTTAAAACAACAAGAATATAAGGTTGTTAGGTTTGTTAGGCTTGTTAGGTTTTCAGTTGCACATTAATAAAAGAAAATATTAGTAAGACACTTTCTCAATTATTCTGTACTTGTTTTTGCATTTTCATAAGTTTCTGTAATATTGCAACTCATTTTGACTTTTTGCTCAGATATTTTTTATATCTCAACACTCAATCACAATAGTGTGCCTTTCCAAATTCTGTTCCTGACAGAGAAACAAACAATGACTTGCAGGGAATGCATGTTCATTTCTGAACTGAAACCTTGTACTGTTTTTTCCAAACCAAATGTTCCAAACACATAAACGATACTTTTCCTTAAATCCTTGATTCCTTGAATGTCTGAATCTTTGGCATACCATATGTTTACTGTCTGGCTATAAGGCATAACTCAATAGATGCAATTCCACTGTGACCAGTGAAACCACAGCTGCATTCTCCTCAAACAATAACTAAACACTGTTTGATTCAGCCCCAGCTGAGTGATACTGAGATTTCTTGTCTGGTTGATTTTTAATACACTAATGACACTTGTCCTCGTGGAGGCTGAGCTTGTGCTTATAACAAACTTCAGTGAAATAAAAGTGTGTTATAAATTTAGAAAAATCTTTCAGCTAGCTAAAAAACAAACAAGCTGAAACCCTAAATCAAACAGGTTTTCCTCTACATAAAATACCAGACATCTTTTCGTTAGAAGAAATCAGGTATAACAGATGTATGAGATTATTCCAAAACACATGAAGTAATCTTTCTGCTGCATTCAGCATCAGTATAGTGTCTGCAGCTGTTTTTGTTTTCAGTTCTGTATGTTGCAATTCAAGAAAGATGTACATTATTTAGAAAAGTGTACAGAAGACCAAGACTTGTCATAAGTCTAAAAAACTGAAAGACTTAGAAATTCTTAGCTTGGTAGGAAGGCTAATAAGAAAATAACTTACCGGACCAACAGAAAAATGCAAAGGGAAGGTGAATAACCTGTTTTCCACATTCATGAAGCTTCAGTATCAGAAGTTTAATTTTTACACATTAGGTGAAAAGTTTTCTAACAGTAGAGGTATTAAAATACTGGTATGGGTTCCTCTGTGAGCAAACTATGAAAAGTCCATTGCAGTCTTCAGGCAAACATCAGACAAATTATGCCATTTTATATTTATTTCTAGTTATATTGATTTCATTATTCATGGGCATTTTTATTACCATGCTTCAGACCTAAACTTGCAGGCTCAATATTTGGAATCAAACTCCACAGTGAAATCTCTACAGAACTGATAAGAGGTTTGGAAGACCCAATCCTAATGAGACTTTTTGAAGGAAATCAAGAGAACAGAGGAGTCTCCTGAATTAAAACCACAAAAATTGAAAAAACAACAACTATAAAAAACACAAACCAAGTAAAGCAAGGCACACATAATGATATAAATAAAAGGAACTGTTCTGGATAGACCAAAATCAATCAAATTAGGACATTTATTGAGGAAGTTTCTGAATGTATTTATATTCTTCCATAGGGTAGCACTCTGTAGAATCATCTGAGAAATTATTTCATGAATTAGCTCTGCAATTATAAACTGGCAGAAATATCTTAAACTCAAGTTACTTTTATTAGGCTACTTTTGAAACTACAATCTACAAAAATCAATCCATTTGTGGATATCCAAGGTTGTGTCAGTGATGTCTTGGTACCTTTGTACCATTTTATGTTATTCAGTGAAGTACATAAAATATAACAGGCAGTAACAGATAACGGGTGTGGAAGAGTATGCTGTGTGACATCCCACTAAAATCTTAGGAAACTGAAAAAAAAAGTATTTTTTTATTAATTGCTGTACTTTTATTATGAATAGAAATATAAGATATGGACAGCAAATAGTTCTTTGTTTCAAGATATTTAAAGACATTTCCAACTAGGTTTACCTAATAGCGTAATATTCAAATATGACTGTCAGTTCCTCATTAAGTATGTTGCAGGAAATATTTACAATTTGTTTTTGAAGTTTTATGTTATTCTAAAAGCTTAGCTGTTTCTAGACATAGAACCCAAAAATTTATATGAGTGAAATTCGTCACTTGAAATGGCAGTAAATAAAAAATAAAAATTAATTAAAAGCATACAAAACATTTAGGAATAAATTTCAATTACTTTTGTACAAATATTAGTTCATACAACCCATTTTTTAACCTTAAGGCTTAATAAACCAATAAGCAGCATAACTGAGAATCCCATCAAACATGCTTAAATGGGTCCCAGAAGGAAACTTCTGATAACATTTAATCATAACAATATGTTCTCATTTTATTCTGATTATTAATATTTCTGGTTCAAAGAATTATCTTGTTGAATGTTAACATTTATAAATTCTTTACTATGTGACTGGTATTTTTCTTCCTTGATCATTTTCTAAACCACTTAATTCTATAAACTAAATTCATTTGGTTTTACAGTTGACTGAGGATATGAACCATCCTTAGTATACACTAAAAGAGAAGACATAGTTATGAAAAATGCAACATCTGCCATATCACCCTAAAAACATTAACATCTGTAGGGATTTTTTTAAAAAATAATTTTCTATTAAAGCATGGAACAAATTAATTTTCCTTAGCAAATATACTTTTGGTGAAGTCTACTTTTCAGAAACTAATTTTGGAACACCTTCTGTGTAGAAGAATATTTAAACAACTTTTGGCTCATTCTTAGCTTATGCACATATGACATAATCAAAATTAGTTCCACTGAAATATCTCCTTACTGCATTTCATATGGTTCTTGAAAAATGTAACCTTAGACTGCATAAATAGTTCTGGTTGCTATATTGCTCTGCCAGCTTATATCTAAACTTTCAATGAACCTGGGAAGCTAGAATAAAGTTTGGAATCTATATGTGTTATAGGAGATAGTATATTGATTTAACATTGTACTACTTAATCTATTTTTAATTCTGCTTGGTTTCTTACATTCATCACTATGACATATGGGCACACTTTTCTGAGAAAGGTTGTGAAATTTAAACTCAGTGGTTTTATGCTCTAATCTTTCAAACCAGTTATTTTTTGTGTCATATATATATATATATATATATATATATATATATCACAGAAGCTGAATCTCTTTATTCATTGCCATGTGCTCTGCCTTCAGCTCTTCAGTTCTGTCTTAGGAGCTTCCTGATTAAAAGATCATAAATTCTTTTTTTATTACGATTTTTCTCTTTCTTGTGCAAGTTGCATATTACCATCCTGCCTTTCATTGACCTGGTATGAAGTCTCAAAATTAACTGAAGACCCAGTACATTATATCAACTACCAACAAAATCCCAGTTTTTAATCCTTTTTGAAACTTAAATTGGAAGTTTAGATGGCATAAATCATAAGTTTAGGTGCAGTGAAACCACTGAAAATATTGTAATTTCAGTACACTTGGACCTACAGGAATTCAAGAGCATCCCCTGGTCCATAAAACAACTTCCTCACTCTTCCAGGCAATACTTATTTTTACCTTCATCCCAGAGAGATCAACAAAACATCCACTCTAGGCATCCCATCAATCTTCTGACGCTAACCAGAACTCATGATCTGCACACTACATGTTCACATCCTCTGTGTGTGTCCTTCTATGATAAATCACCTACTAGTGAGGAGAACTGAAACCTCTCTCTTCTCCTAGGTGATACAGAGTAATGAAATCTTCCTCAAGTTTGATTGTTACAGGAAATGTAAATCTTATTGTGCACTCCCTGTCCTGTGATGTGTCATTGACACCTGGTAAGGACTGAATCATGGCAGGGTTTTGCTTTGTTCAAAAAAACAAATAAAGTGCAGGAGCAGTGTGTGTCCACAATTAGTGTTTATGCAGCTAACTTTACCTCAAAACACATGGAAAAATAGAACAAATTTGCATGGACAAAATGGTTCATGGTCTGCTTGAGAGCAGAGAATCCTGCTACCAGTTTCTGACCCAGTGAAGCCTCTGACAAGCTAAAGCAGCTGAGCAGACAAGGTATTTGAAGAAAACGAGATTCCTCACCTCAACATATCTTATTTAGCAAAAAAATGTTTATTAAAATCCTATCTGTCCTATTCTTCTCCTTTCCCTTGCCTAATAATGGCAAATATTATTTTGTTATGTTTTATGTCTTGCATTCCGCATTTGGCGTCAACAACGTGATTTTAGTTAATATTGAAGAAAGATGGTTTTGTCCATTGTTAACTAATACAGCAAGGAGCAAAACCTCTATGTGCTATAAAATCCATTCCCCAGCAGAGCCCAGGGAGGCCAAAACCTGAAATCTGCTGAACTTCTTCAGTCATTAAGGAATTAATATCTAGACAAGAGTTTAAATATTCTCACACAAGTATTTATGTGCATAGATTTACATGAGCATACACATAATATCTCTTGAATTATGGGGTTTAATCCATGTAGGCAGCAATGTTCATTTGTGTCCTATAAATTTTGGCTATATTTATGTTTCTCAGCTTTTATTACGATAATCTGGGCACAAGCAGATTTAATGATAGATGTTCTGGATACGTGGCAATGTTTATCTTCGTTTTAACACAGACATTAAAAAATTGATATATCTCCACTGGAATCACTTCATAATTTTTAGAAATACATGTAAAAAATACAAAAAAATGAAATTTCCAGAAATACCTGTAGTAGTAAACTAAGAGCTTCAATTTCCCACAGCACTATAAAAAGGTTAACTAGTACAATCTCTAACACCTTTTCTTCCCTTTCTTGAAATTCTATATATACCCGTTAATCTGTAAGTGCTTCCAGACATACCTATAATTCTCAGCACTGTAATGAATATGTAACTGGATACCAGGGTGATGATCCTGCCTAAATATGTGCAGCCCTCAAAAATTTGGTTTCTTCCTATGGATCTGATGGATCTGATTGCCTTCATACATGTCAATTTATTAAAATACATAAATAAAAGTCTTGCCAAATACTTCCTTCCAATAGTTATTAAAATCAGAAAAATGCATAAAAATCTCAGAGTGAAACTGAGATTTGCATACTCAGTACATATTCACACATTTTTACATATGCACATGTATGTATGTGTACATAAAATAAGGATTAGTTAATTCCACTAAATAGATTAGAAAAACTGTTTTACAAGAAGCATTGGATATAAATGAAAGTCACTAAACAACATCATGAAATATCATGTATTTAAATTAACCTGTAGAAAAGACTAGGAAAGTTAATAAGATAAAAGTGCCTTGGTTTTCCTGAAATCACATAGTTCGAGATATATATTTTTTATGGATTTAATAATTGTATAGAAAAATTACTTTTTTAATAGGAAATATGAGAGCAGCCAAAGCATACAAAGACAATTCTTGTCCCTCTTTTCATTACATTCCTCTTGAGATTTTGAAAGAGAGCAATCACATTTTATTTAGTAAACGTGTGATAATACAATCTTCTTCATCCTCAATTGCTGGAGTGAGATTCAGGATATGATTATGGGGATCAAATCCTTGCCTGAGTTTACTTCTTGAATGCCACAATCTCTAAATGAAAAATGTAGAACTGTGGGTTTCTCTAGAGAGCTCTTGTAGTTGGGATAAGCATTTTTATTTCCATTAACTGCTAAAGGAATAAGCATACTGGAATTGCAATAATGAAGAGTAGAATTGGGCTGTTCTGTGCTTGACACTGAGCACAAACTAAGCATCAATAACAAGAACAATGGATTCAAAATCTCTATTTTAATGCAACTCTGAAGAATAAAATCCATTTCAAATGTTTAAATTTAGGGAAAATATGAAAATAAAAACCTTTTGGACATATTCCTGCACTTAACTCACTGTAAAGAGAAGGCAAATGAAAAGGAATGATGGAAGAGTCTCTGTCCTAAAGCCTTACTTTAGGAGAAGCATTTTTCCTTTTTTTTTTCTTAGGACCTGGCAAGAATATTCTCTCCTACTTCAGTTTATCATAATCACAGCTCTTCTTGGAAGAGGATGTTATTGTGATGCATTCTTTTGTAAGTCATGAAATCATGAGCTAGAGTGGGGAAGCTTTCACCCTTCAATTACATGTCTGCTAACTCATTGTCAGTAGTTTCTCTTTTTATGGCTGATGTAGAGTTTCTATTGTTCCTAAAAAGGTAGGACAAATAAATTCATAGACTATTAAGAACTACTAAGTCTGTCCATGAGCACTCATGCAGAACAGACATAACAAATGATAGAGGAACAGCAACATAAATTAAAAATGGATGGGCAGACAAAGAGATGGGCATTTTGGATGCAGAAATTTGAAAATGCAACTGGTTCTAAAAGAGAAAACAGAAGCCACCAAGCATATATTTGCAAATGTTATACTTAAAGGCCACAATTAGACATCGTTTAAGACTCATGCTAATTCAATACAAATTCAAATCATTATACTAATAGATAAGAGGAATGGTTTTAATTATTTTTTAGTATCAAGAAACTGTTCACATATCTTTGATACTTCCTTCAGATAATCTAAATATGAATATATTTCTGGTGATCCAGGAGTCCTGGCACCCGTGCTGCTCCCGCATTCCCAACAAAGTGGCAGGGTAGCTGTCAGGCTCACTCTGTCACTGATTAAGTTGCTACTTTTGTTTGCAAATTTCTACAGAGTGTCCCTGTGCCCAAAGTGATAACGATCACAGTCGTTTCCGATTTGTAATCCAGGAACATGCACAGGCCCTTGCCCTGACGGACCTTCACAGTTCACAAATATGAAGTGACAGCCCCTCTGGCATGATTAATGCAGGGAAAACACAGAGCCATGAGTCGAAGATGAGACACACCAGTTAGTACAAGTCTGTACTTTACTCAGATCTTACATGAATTCTTAGCATTTATCACTGGCTTTGCTCTCTTGTTCTTCCTTCTACAATACTTTTAATTTTACAATAAATCCCAAGTAGGTCAATGCATAACAATAAGACTAATGTTTTCTTGCCAAGTAAAACCACAGTCAGAAGGGTAGTTTAGGTATAACCCAGAAGCATTTACAATGTAATAAAAAGTACATTGAATAAACCAACATATCAGAATAACAGGACTATTAAATAAAAGGAAAATATCCTAGGCCTTTCAAACATGCTGTAACTCTTCGGAATCAGAGATCACCGGGGCTTAAAATCAAATATAGATATTCCTAAACTTTCAAGTATTCAAGTCAGGTTTTTACTTCAATCTTATTTTCATAATGAAAGCCATGTGGTACTGTTCTTCTCCCTCATGGGTAAGGAAAAATACCTTTTCTACTGACTTTGTAGTTGCTGTATATAAATGCAGACTTTCAAGTCATTAGTTTAACCACATGTGCAGAACATAGAGGAATTAGGATAACATTTCCCATGACTACAGCTATTTGATCAAAAGAAGAATTGACATCAATAATGCTCATATCTATCACACTTTGTACTGTAATAATAGAGAACAAAGTGTTCTTGAATCCCAAGGAAAGCTTGGCAGCTGTTTCACTGAACTGTAGATTGCAATCATGTTAATAGTTATACATTCTGCCCAATGGCTGGCAATAATGTTTGTGCCCCATAGTCAAAACTTTACAGCACAGCAAATTCTTCAGTACTGGAAGGAGATAAAAAATCCTGTCAGGTACTAAAGAAATGCTGTAACTATGACTCTGGCAAAGTCACATCTGCTGCTCCTGGAGGACCCACAGTAACTGTATTGGTTACTGCAGGGTACATTTGAACACCAATGTCAACTGCAAACTCCTGTTCCAGGGACACAGAAAATCTAGATATAAACCATAAAAACATTGAAAAATAAATGTCCCAAAACAGGCATTCTCTTTTTCAGGACAAAGGTTTTCCATGCCTGGTATTGATGTTGATAGAAACAGGTTAACTCTGTGCCATGCCTGAAGGTTTGATCCAATGAGGGGAGGCCAAGGGTGCTAAAGCCAACTGAGCCATACAAGAGACCTGGGGGCAAGAGGTCAGGAAACTCCTGATTCCCCAATGCACCCCTGTCACATCTGGATCCAATTCATTGCATTCAGGTAATGTCATGTTTTCAATTTCCATTAGGTCAAATAATATGTGCTTAGGACACAGAGTTTTTGGGGAGAGGGGATGCCACACGAAGTCTGGAATTCTGACATATTAAAGTCAAGGGAGGTTTTGCAGGTACCCACAATCTGGCCAGGATTTCATTCCTGAGGCTTTTGGTTTTGACTTTCAGCTGAATTTTGAAGAATTTCTTCCTAATATCAAATCTAATTCAGAACAGGTAAAAATGTCTTCCCAAAGCCAATAGAAATCCTTTTATTTTATTTTTTATTAGCTGGCTACAATTCTAATCTGTTCTAAAACCAGACATTGGGGCTTTTTCTTGCTGTAAACCTATTAGCATGCTATTCAAGATTATTTTCTTGTGAAAAGTATGCTGCTGACCTTAGTGCAAGTGTGGACGTAAGGATTATTAGCCATTATTACATTTGGACTAAACTTCTAACTTCTAGACATGAAAAGAAAACTAAAACAGAAATGCTTCTGTTCCACTTGAAATAAATTACCATGCTACCACAAATTCCCAGCAGGAAAAGGGAAGGGGAGGTGTAAATTTCTTCACAATGTGTAGAATGTTTAATGGATTTCTGTGTAATAAGACTGGAAATAGTGTCACTGTTCTTTTTGTCAGTGTAAAGACAGAAAGTAGGAAAACAGGACTTCATTTCTTTCTTTGCAAGCAGACTGCAAGGCCACCACAAAGAGGTTTCCCTTAAAAGAAAGAATACAGGATTATGTAAAATGAGCTGCAGAGTTCCAGTTGAGAACTGAACTTCCTGAAAGGTCAGGTGTTGGGGGTTTGAAGCTTATCTTTTTGCCTCTGTGCTGTTCAAGAGCAGATCTTTCACAGCTGGGCAGAAGCTGCTTTCATGGCATCCCAAAAAAATGGGATATTCCAAGCAGACCTGCAGTCCACTGCTGCTACCCAAGAGAAAGTCATGGCATAAAAACATCTTCCTTATTGTCTTCTCCAAATCTGTGGCATGTGTGAGTAGAGGCTCAGCTGGAACACTGCAATAGCTTGACTGATCTGAATGACTTTTCCAGGTAGGACCTCTTCTACTTGCCAAAAAGAAATAAAAAAATCTCAAATGTACTACAAAACTCTGCTCTAGATGAAAAGCCCTTATCCAAACACACAGCTGAGTGTTTAGAAAATGTGATTCTATTTCCTCTCCTTCACACTCTTGTTAACATCTGTGTTAGCCTCTGTTACTGCAGGATCCCCCTTTACACATGGGGGCACAGCTTTTCACTCTGAACTGCCTGCCTTCCTGAGTGAAAGCAGATTTTTGCAGGAAGCATAAAGAAATCTCTCTAACTGGACTACCAAAATGCCCAAAAGATTTATTTTTCAATATTATAAAAGTGTAAGAGAAAAGTAGTCTAGTTTTTTAATCTTGTATCACTTTCCAGATACTCAGTGTAGATCAGAGATTCACCTGGTTATATGTGAATTACATGAATGTACATTACATGAATGTTATGCATTCATAATCCTGCTTCTGTTTATGTTATGCAGAAGGGATGTGGACTGTGGATTACTGGTTGGAGCTGATTATTCCTGAGAGAGCTCAAAACAAGGGTTTAATCCATTCCCCACTTTCCTGGTGGTGACAATGTACTCCTGTAAGTGACAGTTACTTCTGCAATGTCTAAGAAGTAGCTTCTGGTTCCATCCTGCCAGAAAAGATTGTGTTCAACAGATGGATCCATGAATTTATCAGGTAAAAGGAGGCTCACACTGATAACTCATCCACTGCTAAAATTAAGAGTGTGAGTCCCTGTTTAGTAACTAACTACAAAGCACTTTGAAATACAAGTGATGTTTGAACTTACAGCTTCCTGGCTTCTGTGAGCTTTCCACAAGGCTGCTAACTTGCCTGACAAGAAGTCTCTGATACACCTGTGAAATAATAAACTAAAACAAGGGCTGTCCCAGTAATTTTCCTTCATAAGACAGTCCTTATTTCATTTTGAAAATATGCTAACATCACATTTCTGAAGATACTGTGTGAAGTATCAAAACCAGAAAGCTGCAGTTATATGTCACATAACTGATGATAGAAAAAAAGGTGTTCTACCAGTTGATTTTACTTCAGTGCTGTTTTGTACTGGTTAATAAATAAATATTGTCATAAATGTGAATGGAACTCTTCCATGCCTGACTAAAACATGACACCAGCCCCATTTGCCCTTTTATTGTCAAGATGCTTCAGACAAATTATTAGTGATGTGTAAAAGACTGAAATGACCAGTCACAAATATGAGGAACAACTCAGTGGTGGATGTGTTTCACTGACATGTTTAAGAATGGCAGAGAGTCTTGGCACAGAATGCACTGCACATCAGCTGAACCAGCTGAAGAATGTTTGAATCCTTTGCTGCAATGGATCTTCATAATCCCCATCTTTTAGCACATGGTTCACAAAGCCAGTGTGGTAAGAAGGATTTTTAATATAAACTGGCTTTCTGAGACCTGAAAAGTTAATCAGATTGGTATTTAATTCTATTTCTTTAATGCTTAAAGCCTATTCTACTTGTGCATGGACTGTAATGCTTTTATTGAGAAGAGCAAGCTGAATTCTAAAAATCAAACATACAGTATATAATTAGCTATGGCAGACTTAGTAGTTGGAGGGGTATACTTTAGGAAATAATCCAGAGCTTTCACAGAAGGAAATAGATGACCAAATAGTTTTATTCAATTTAGAATTCCTGGGATGCTGTGAATAGTTGCCCTTTGGTAACTGTGCAAAATGATTGCTTAATAACAAATCATAAAAACATAGAATGTTTTGGGTTCTAAGAGATCTGAAAGACCATCTAGTTCCACTCCCACTGCTATGAGCAGGAACACTTCCCACGAGAGGAGGTTGCCAAGCGCTCCATCCATCCTTGGCCTTGAATACTTAGATGGGGCACCCACAGCAGGGCAACCTGCTCCAGCGCTTCACCACCCTCACAACAAAGAATTTCTTCCTAATATCCAATCTAATTCATCCTCTTTTCCAATTTAAAGCCATTCCTCATCCTATCACCATAGTTCCTGATGAAGAGCTTCTCTCCAGCTCACTTGTAGACTACCTTCATGTACTGGAAGGATTTATTATTTAACTATGATCATTTAATAAGAAATGGAGTAAATTTTAATTGCTATAATATCCTTCCAGAGTAGTTTTACACATAATAAGATATAGACACAAAAAGATGTTTTATTGTCTCTTGAATGATTTTAAATTATTTTGAAGTTACAGGTTATTTAAAAATAAAACAGTATGGTTTCTACACAAAAAATTATGTGAGATAAATATATTGTATCTCAAAGTGCAAGTCAGCCTTTCTGCTAGAAATTTCACTTAAAAAAGAAAAACCTGTAACAGAATATCACAGCTGATGACACAACAGCCATATTTTATTTGTGGTTACTTCCAAAATCGGATTAAATTAGATACTTCAACTGTCCTCCTAATTTTGTTTAAAATTGCATTTGCTTCTCAGATTTAATGAAACTTTAATACCATTAAAAGACAAGTTAGTTAGCTCATTAAATTAAATTTAAATCTATACAGTTTTTCCAACATAAATAAATAATCCAAATATTTTTATCCAAACAAATCTAATATGATATTCAATTAAGAGACCAGAACATTCCATAATAATCTAAATTCACACAGTGACTAGAAACATTTTTATAAGACAATGCCAACTTAGAGTCAACCTTCTCTTTAGACCCTTTTTACCTTATTTACACTCTTTTCAAGTAATACCAGCAGTGTTATGTAAATGAGTGCTGAGAGAAAGAAAGAATTTCTGGTAAGTTTGTTTGGTTTTCATAGCTACCAACATTTTGTCTCTGTTCAATTTCTACTCATTTAACTCTGCCCAGGAAGGGCCATAAATAAGGCCAAGATGACAATGTCTTTCAACACATAAGCCCAGCTCTTACCATAGCCAAGCAACTTCAGACAGAGACAAATTGATATAATTTATGACTTCTGTTCTTTGAAAAAGGAGAAGGACTCCTCAGTCCCAGCCTTTGCTCACATGTACAGACCAATGCATACAGTACGTGACTGTGCTGGTACATTTGTGTAACGGTTGAAGTTGTGAGCATTTGTTATTACATGGTCTGCTCTCACAGAGATCTCAGTAGAGGGTCAGGCCATATGAACTGAAAAGAAGCCAGTAAATTATTTCATCAAACTCTCCAAAATCTGATAAATGGAAATGCCTTTGACTGCACTGACCTGTGTGGTATTTTACAAGTGAGCTGATTATGATGGGATGTCCTGACCATTATTAATTTTCTGAGTTGAGCAGCTAAACCAAAGGGGTCTTTCTTCTTTTTCATTCTTAGCTATCTGCATAAAAGACTAATCATGATCTACTCCTTTACAAGGTAGTTCTTTCTTTGACTGTAGAAATGAACATCACTTGACTTCAAAGAGACCCTCAACTTACTTGAAATCAGCTACTCAAAGATTTATATTTACTTAAGAAACCTTAGCATCTCCTCAGAAAGAATCCTTATTTTGACTTAGTTCCCACTGCAGGGTTTTCACTGGACTTGTTTCTGCCACTGCAACTCAGTACTAACTTTGTTAGGTTCAGCCACAGAAAGGTTTTGTCACCATGGCTGCACAGAATTAAGCACACTGGACATGGTGCTGTAAAAGCTGGACATTCAGCAAAGCCTGAGGCCAATCCAAGCCTCAGTTTAAACATGGAGTGTTTCCACAATCCATGGGATGATTCATAGGCACACACACATGATGTGTACTTAATCTGGGGAATGAGGAGCAGAGTGTTCAGAAGGCTGAACACTCTGGGCTTCATCCCACATATCCACTTCATTTCAAAACTGTCTTCAATGTTTTTAATATTCCATCTCTTTTCCCTCCTCACATCTTCAGCTTCTTTTCCAGTTTCATTAGCCACTTACAAAACAGAAAGTTAAAGTTTAAAGCCTAACTTTGATCTCAGATGTCATAACATAAACAACAGATGCAAATACTTCTTTGGTGACCACTAATCTGACTGTAAATCTTCTGTTGAATCAGAGCTAAAAATAATGACATTCTGTGTTATTTGGCATAATTCAGCTCTTTACTTTTATACTCTGGGAAAACAGAAAAAATATTGCTAACTTGAAGGAATTTCTGACTTTAAGATATCTCATAGATGGTTCATTGTATGCCTTAGTGCCATGGGCCATATGGAGGAGCAGGTCTAAACTCTGTTTTAGTGCATTTATAAAAGGTAGATTTTTTTTCTCTTTGTTTGCTTTTCTTAACAAGGAAACAGTGTGAGTCACTCAAATACATTTGCCAGAATTAGCTCTCTCAGTTCACCTCTTTTACAAGGATATTCCTTTAGGTTTACAAGTTGAGGGTACAGCTTTACTGCTGTGGTTTACTATTTCCTTTACCCTGGGCACTAGAACGATTCTGCATTAATGGCATTGATATTGTCATTTCACTAACACTTCCCAATAGGCTGTGGCAGGAGCTGTTATATGATTAATGGTTTTAGAGATGATTGTTGAAATCTTAACTTCTGTTAAAGTAGCTAACCTAAAAGAAACAACAAAAAAAAAATATGTACTTTCCAGCCAAATGTTGCCAATTGTATGGAGAGCTAACAGTGCCAAACTAAATTGTATACATAGCATTGACTACAGAATATCCACCTTGCCTTCCTATAGATTGTTTTTGTCAAGCTACAGAAGGTTCACTTATTCCTACAAGATACTCTTCTATAGCATAAAAGCTATTCATTATGTCTCAAGATTGTATCTCTTATATAAATGAAGAAGTTTAGGAACATTTTTAAGAATAGTCTTTTAGGACAAGAATCTCAAAGAGCCAAAGTTTATACCAATAAAGAGATGTTTGGAACAAACATCAATGCCTGAATTTCTCATACAACAAAAGATTAAACTCTA
Organism: Phylloscopus collybita; assembly: GCA_027886175.1. Lineage (NCBI taxonomy): Eukaryota > Metazoa > Chordata > Aves > Passeriformes > Phylloscopidae > Phylloscopus > Phylloscopus collybita. The sequence continues at coordinate 17,778,392 of JAJNNQ010000075.1, read as the reverse complement.
AGGAACATGACTCATGGGCACAAACATAGTAAGCAGTTCAGGTGTCTCACTCTGTTATATATTTCCTCATGATTTAGCTGTCACTTGCTCAGTTACAGCAAACTGATTTACCTGAGTTTAATTTTATTTGAAACACCATCACATGAGACTAGAAAACAGGGTTTCTAATCCCTCCTCAATCTGTGGGATTACAGGTTTACAAATCCTCTTCAAAGTAAGAGTTTAATCCACAAAAATATTGGCTAGGATGGGTCAAATGTGTTTTCCATTCCTCTATTTTCCATAATGGTGAAAGCAGGATCATTATGCCATGAAGAGCACAAGGTTCATAATGCTAAAGAGGAAAGACTGTGTGCTCTGACAGCCCATCAATACATGTGTCAGATCTAAGAACTTGTCTCTTTTCTGAATTTTGTTTATGAATTTTACAGGGGTTATAAAATAAACTATTTAACTTATCTTGATAATTAAGATGCTAATTTATAGAAACTAAGGCACTGTACTTCATGGTGAGTTTAAGATTTCAGGTATGCAATAGGCCATGGCAGGAGCTGTTATATGATTAATGGTTTTAGAGATGATTTTTGAAATCCTAAGTACTAGGACAGTTTCTGAAAACAGTGTTTGAATATACTTGTGAAAACATACTGGCCTGAGTGTTCTCTATATGGGTGATCCCAGCCAAATCCATTGTAAATTAGTAAAATGCTTAAATTTATGTGCCTCCATGTCATTAAAATTCCACTGTAGGCATCAGATTTTCTTTAATCTGTGGATTATGCCCTTACTGTATTTCTGTACCTAATTCTCACTGATTTCTTATTTGAAAAGTAGAAAAATATTGAGACAATTGCTCTACAAATTTTCTGCATAAACAAACCTTTGGTTTGAAATATTTTGATTCCAGGAGTTGTCCCACCCCACACACACAACAGTTGCACTGCATTCAACTCTGACAGAACTCCTCCAAACAAATCAGAATAGACAGCTCTACACACCATGGACATCCAGCCTGTGATGTTTTTTAGAGACAGAACTAGTCATCCTTACCACAATCAAGGATTTAACAGGACTTGGACCCCATAAGATTTTTTTTAAACTGTTTACCTATTATGTGGATGCCTACACACAACAACCCTAAGATGCTCATCAAAACCATTCAATTTTCTGCTGTGGATACGTTTAATACTTACAAGATACCCAGCTGCTATTGTTAAGAAAATATTCTTTCAGACGAAAGTGGTATTGAAAGAAAGAGCATGACACAGCCAATAAAAACAAGTTTCAAATGAGCTGCTTTTTATCAGTCATCACTTAAATGAAATAGAGCTTCTGGCTTTCTTTTTTTCCTAAATAATATGGTTTCTGATATTATGTCCACTTGAAAGTACTATTATCAGTTTGCGACTACCTACATGGGTATGATTGTCGAATCAAAACTGACCAGAGTTTACATTTCACATGCAAAACACTTTCCTTTTCCCAGAGAATCCATTTAGTTCTTTCTAATGGTTCCTTTTGTTTCCTGTGACTCAGATAAGGAAGAAGGGATATAGGAGTATCAAACGATCACATTTCAAGAATGCAATTAAAGACCACCTTCAGTAGTGACAACTTGATTACTACTGAATATGCTCATCTAGGCTTTAAAATGTGGCTGTTAGGATTTGATGATAGAGGACCACATCCTCAAGTGTTATACAGCACCACAAAGCTCTGTGAAACTGCTGTCAAGGATCAGGGGAATTATTAATAACTTGGGGATCTCCAGGTTTCTAACCACCTCCTTCTGAAACATACATTGTTTTCATAGATGAGGTAATTTATAAAGGTCAGATAATCACTTGTCATTAAAGCAAACGTAGAAATTTTAATTCCTCTTTCCACTTGCTTTAATTTTCTCTGTTTCCCTTCCCCTTCTCTAATTCTTTTCTGGCTTTCTCCTTCCCTTCATAATATAAGACTGAGCTAGACATTCTTTCTGTCTTTCACGCCAGGTGAAAAGGAACTCCCAGAACTATCAACTTCTTTCATGTATCAGAGCAGTCTGTAAATATATTGATAGGTCTCTTTCTTTAGTGCAAGCACAATTAAAAAAAAAAACAGAAGTCACTGGCACAATATTTATTAAATAACAGAAAAAAAAAAGAAAGAAAATTCAGGGCTGGCATGATCATATCAGATCCCTCAAACTGACAACTGAATTGCTGCAAGAATAACTCAGAAATTGAAATGTATCATTCATACCCTGTGTCTTTACTGTCTTCATATTTAACACAAAAGTTTTATCTACTGGCTCCATTATCTTTTTTTTTATTATTATTGTGGAATTTATAGTATTCATTTTATAAGCTTATTCATTCCTTTTATTTCTTTTATGAAGACATGATCCCAAATGAAGTAAACTTCTGACTTTACTTGCCAAAATTTCAGGTTTTCTAGAAATTTAAAGCATATGGGATACTGTACAGTGATGGTACTTAGCCTTTTAGATGGTATTTGCTTGTATTTAGCTTCTTAAGAGATTTAGGAGCATTTACAACTTTGCCCTCAGGCTGTGACTGCAAATATACCTTCCTGGTTTTACCTGCAGGAAGATTTAGAGAGCTCAAACACTTTAATGATTGCAATATTGGCAAACTTTGGCTTGCGGTAGTGTGGTTCAACTCAAGAAATTCAGGATGTCTTCAACAATTATTTATTTGAAGAGGTGGTAGGCATTGATAAGATGAAGGTTGTTTCTCCTCTGCTGTTGGCTGCCAAGACATTTGGTTAATAAGCGATGTTGACAGTTTTGGAGATTTGCCCAAATTATACACCCACCCTCACTGATTCCAGTTCTATTTTGAAATCTCTCTGACAAAAAACTAACCCTGCATAGTGTGCATTCCCTTATTTACTTTACAGAATTTTCTTTCCTTCTCACATTTTGTTTAGAGCTTTCCTTTTCTTTGTGGCCATCTCACTATGTATCTTATGCCTGCATGTTTAAGCAAAAGCATTCAGCACAATCTTTTGTCACACCATTATCTTTTTGTGTAGAATTCTCTTAGCCCTGTCTTAGCAAAACCTTAACTTATTCCCCTCAAAACCAGTTTACTTTAATGCTGTGAAATTGAGACAGGTTGTGTTTAATGGAAGAATGACTTTGAGAAGCTGTTATTGAAATATATAGTCACAGAGTAGATAGTCTTTACTGTATGTGCCTCCTGGGGGTGATTTGGATTAGGTGTTTTCTAGCTGAATTAAATACTTAACAAAAGAACTATTTTTCCATCTATGAATACAGCTCCACTGTGCAAATACCATTACTGCCAGCTGAAATTACATAGTTAACATCCATAGGTCACATGCACAATTTCTACTGATGTTAGAGGGAACACTGTATCTGTATGGAAAAAGGCTAGTGCAGGGTGCTTAGAGAGAGAGTGGGAAGAAATGAAATATTTAAATACAACATGAGAATGATTCTGCTTTCATTACAATCATTTAGATTTGTTCATTCCAGCTTCATTCCAGCTTACTTCACAGTAAGCAGTTAAGTTACTAAGAATTTCCAAGATCAAGAGCAGTAGTTTATTTAAGAGGGGAAACAAAACATGACCTTTGAAAGTGAGCAACAGGCAAAGAAGAAACTTTTAGAATATATAACTTCAATGTTTCTGTTTTCATTTAAACTTCAAATCTTATCTTCAGCTGTCTGACTCAGCTGGAGATAGTGAAGTTGATTAGTGCTGAATAATAATCTACACCTTTAACAGTTCATGTTCATAAGTCCAGTCAATTGCACGATGGACAACTTTCTCTGGGCTGTCTGTGCAAACTGACAAAGGTCCCAAAGCAATTCCTGTAGACTCTTGATGGAATGTGGTGGTGTAAATATAGACTAGTTCAATATTTAGCAATTTTTAAAAAGCAATGGTTTTTCCTGAAGAGCAAAGGACTATTTTTCTTGGTTAAAATGTGTTGCAAGCCATGCTCTTGATACACACCCTGTAAAACTGCTCTGGTTCAGCAAAGTGGCTTCCATCTTCTGTTAGACTAAAAAATCCACTGTGGTAATCTGAGAATAATTTTATGAAACAAGTTGACATTTCAGTAACATTTCCAATTGCTTCATTACCTTCGGAAATAAGTTTGTGGGTTAAAGGAGAAGGTAAATAAGAAACATACTGAGAGACTATACATACTTTAACACTGGCACTAATTAAAGTATTTTCTTAAGAAACTAAAAATGACAAAAGCAGAAAGACATAAAATAGCTATACAGATTTATGCCAAAGGTTTATCTTGTTCAGAATCCTGTTTCTGACAACAATCAAAACTAGAAACCAGGGGCAATATATCCTCCAAGATAGCCTCAGCTTAGGAACTTTGTGAGGTAAATTCTTATGTAGACAATTGTACTTTATGGTCGCTGCTGGACTCTATCTTCATGCATTTATCTAATATACTTTAAAAAAAGCAATTCTAATTTTGTTCTCCACAACATCCTGTGGCAGAGTTCCATAATTTTCTTATGCATCATGAGAAAAAGTACTCTTCCTTTTGTTTGTTTGTCCCTAAGGGAACCAGGGACACATGAAAAGGGGCTGTATTTACTGAGTAACCAGCAACGCTTGCAGATATTTGCAGAGCTGCACAAGAGGGTGCTGATTATTACCAAGGCTCTGCAGGCAGGAGAGCAAGGAGCAGCCACAGCACAGCCCAAAGACCGAGCTGAAATTCTGCAGTAGGAGAAAGCAGAGAATTCCGTGCTGGTAGTGTGTCATTAGAGTTTCTCATTTTGTCAATGCTCTTCTGAGTCCTGGATATCTGTGTGCCACAAACCAATCCCAGATATTTATCTGCACATATCCAGTAAACGTGACTGAAAATAAGGTTTTGCCTCCTGTACACTCCACTGAGCAGCCCCAGCTTGCTATAGAAATACATGAACAGGAAATTGTACGGATCCTAAGGGCAGCCCAGAGAACAGCCTGTGGTGTGGTGAGCTGCATGTTTTCATATGCTGTGGTTTGTGCTTTTTGAAGTGGTCTGGTAATGAGCTGAAAATATCCACATTTAGATGGTAAACATGCATGTAAGTCTGCTGGTAGTGAATTTCCACTTTGAAGAGTGTGACTTGCTTAATGGGCAGTTACAGCCTGATTCCCTTACACCATTTCTTTCTAGAGACAGAGGGCAAAGACCCAACACTTCTTCTCAGCTTATTCCCACACTTCTTCCATTTATCAAATACAGAGCAAATGTACTGCACTTACTTTTTCAATACACAAATGACTAAAATGTCACACTATAAAACTGCTAACCACAGAGTTTGAAAATTGTTATTGCTTAACTGGAAAGTATTCTGTGTTTTTAGACAGAAAGTATAGCTTCACAGCTGAGGACCTCATAACTAAGGACTGAAGGCAGAGGCAGAACTTTTCAAATTTAAATTATAATCTATAAGCATTCTTTTTTTGTAAAAGTAAATGTGTTTGCTAAATTACCTAGTGGAGCTGAGGTTCTTGAGTCTTTTCTCAGGCTTGGGAAGAAGGACTACCATGTGTGGTATGAGGTTAAGTGTACTGTGTGTCAAGCTTCTGGTAAATAATAAATATGGGTACAGCAATTAATTGATTCAGCAAGGAAGTTTCCAATGAATGGCTACTGCTTCAGACCACCTTTGGATTCTAGTGTCTTACCTTAAAAATAAACATTACCAGGCATTCCCTGATCAAAATAGTTAGTGGTAGTAAAGGGGAGAATAAAGTAACAAACAAAGGTGTTTACACAGAATTAGTAGAATATCTGTCTTTGCTTATTGTTTTATGAACTAGAATATAATAATGACAGCGACATTTCACGTAAATTGCTTGTCAAAAGAGTGACTTCTTTTTGATAGCAGAGAGGAATCCAAAGAAATATATGGAAGTAACTGAAGTACACCAAATTTCAAAATATTATGCCACAACAAGGTAAGGAATTATAAACAATGCTTAACTGATTTTTTTTTTTACTCCTTATTCTATTATTTTATATAGTCTTTAAATAGTCCAGTGTTATGCTATGTATCTATGTATAGATAGATATTAAAACTTGTTTGGTGACAATGCTTACTGAATTATGATGTATGAAAGTGAAGAGAAAATTTTCATCTCGCTTAATTCAAAAAGCTAATTCACTAGTGTGGCTAAGCAAATACAAAGTCCAATGAAGAAGAAAACTTTCAAATTAAAGTATTCTAAAAATGCCAATATGGTGGTGTGAAGAAAAAAAAAATAAAGTTTATTCTTTACACATGTAAGGAGATTTAGTATTTATTATTTATTTTTGTTTTGTTTTGTTTTTTTGCTATTTAGCCTATTGACAGCAGCTAATAAACAAAAAGGACATCCTCAGTGAAGGAAAGGTATCCTTATTTCAGCTGGGAGCATAGTGAGGGTAATTTTTAGTTAGAAAGGCAAGAAATTAGTTTGAGATGAGTTTTCAAAACTTGGACTTCAAAGAAGACTTCAAGGGGCCAATGCTGCGAACTTAACTTCCATCACCAATGCACTATCAATTTTCAAAGGACATACACTCCTGAAAGGCCCCTCTGATGAGAAGATCCAACAGAAGCCTCCAACTGACATTGTTCCAGGTCATGTCTCCTGCTTAAGAACTTGTGTCATGATTAGCACCTTCCTGGAAGCACATTATCTAGTCACAGGGAAGTAGCACCAACCAGTAAAGCCTCACAAAACACAGTTTACTGTCCTTTCTTTTCAATTCACTTATATATTCAATAAGCTCCTATAAATGTGCTATCTACTTTGAACACAATGCTTTTATTTAAGTGTCACCTTAAACTGACTTAAAGTAAGTATTATTTTAAGGTAACTGGATAACAGAAATCTCCTTAGGTGGCATGGAAAAATGTATAAATGTAAGAAGTGGAACACCTTTTAACTTCCCTCTCTCTGCAGTATTTCTTCTATTTGAAGAATAATAGATGGCATCTCAGCTTCAGTTTCAAGTTATTAGCATACAGTAGGATATTGGTAAATATGTGTGAGCATAAAGGCCAAAGGGGCACATGGCATATGTGACAGGCTCAAGGAGCACAAATGTAGCTGTTGTTCAGACCACCTGCCCGAGGCAGCACACACTGGTGTCTGTAAAGGCTGACTCACAGTATTGCTGATCTGCCTTACTCTTCACAGATCCCTCCTTTCTTCACTGCTTATGTAAATATTCTACACTCCTCATATACCCAAGCAGCTCAAGTGCCTGGAGCTGAACAGTAAACATAGCATGGTTCCCTTTCCTATTCTCTCTGTCCCATCAAACAATAACAGAGCTGAGGTAGTTGCAGCTTATTTTTGGCTTGCTTTGCTAGCCCCTTCCTCATTTTAAATAGATGTGATTTTAACTAGCTTCTAATTGAAGCTGTTAGAAAATGTGATCCTGTGGTGTTAACTTTGACATGGGGCTGCCCACGTCTATAGCAGTCTCTGCATGACACACAGATCTTTGAAAGGAAACTGAAAAATAGCATGTGATTTTCTGAGATAAACAGGCATAATGGAAAAGTTCATTTTATAGTGCCAGGCTGAATAGATGGAGTACAAATTAGGAATTCCTGTGGTCTAGATCTTACTGTGCCACTATCTTCATTTGCCATTGCAGTGCTTTAGTTTTCTTTGCAAGAAAAGGGATTATCTCACCTGTGAATAAAATAAATCCTGAGCTCTAAGTGTTCCCAATAGGTGATTTTTTTTTTTTTAGCTTTCTTTTTTGAAACATTTCTAACAACCAAGGACAATGAAGTAAGCATCTAGTAGAACAAGTCTGTAAAAATAATCATTGTTACAGAACAAGCTCTCAAAACCTCAGTAGACGTAGAAAACAAAAAAGACTTATAAATGAGTCATCAGTTCTCATAAAAAGCTGAAACTACAGTTGTGGTCATTCATAAAAATGTTCTAAGACCAGTGGGGTACGTTTCAACTTAAAGCAATAACATTTTTCTAACTAGTGAAGGCTGGCAAGATCAACTTTAGCCCACTTTTTATTTCAGATTTTTCAGTGCCTTTCTTCCTGTATTTCTTAAAACATTTGGATTTAGTTTATTAAGAGCACAAATTAGCAAATAAGGGAAAGCCTTCTGAGTGTCCATTTTCCATGCATATTCAGCAATTGCTAGGGTCAAATCCTTACAATAGTTAGACTCTCACTGGAATGTAAATGAAGAACATCACACTCTTCCCTGCCCTGCTTTATCACATGAATAATGAATGCATCTGGTCCCCTAAAGACACACATAGCAAAAGCACAGTTCATTTCAAGAAAAGCAAAATGTATATCCCAGCTAGTCCAGCTGAGTGGTAAGTCAGAGTATCCTGTCCTGCAGAGAAGGATCATGGTCATGTGCTGTTGATCATGACTGTGCTGTTATCAGAGTGAGGGACAGTCTGAGGATGGGTGTGAGATGCATGGAGATAAGCAAGAAATTCTTGCTGCCTGCACCTCTCCTAAGAAAGGAGAGCTCCAGGCAAAGAAACCTAAAGTTAAGGGTTCCAGTATCCTGAAAATCCCCCCTCTCCCTTTCTATGAAAAGACCTGGCAGGGCTATCTCGGAATCAGGGAGCTGGGGTTTCCCACTCAAGTACATCTGTCTGACGTTCAAGCCAGTTCCTAAGACTGAGCATTGAGCAGATGGCTGGCTCCAAGCAACACCATCCCACATTCTGTACACATCCAAAAGGCCCTTTTGGTTCCACTGGCAATTCTGTCTACATACATAGACAAGGTCAGCCCTAAAAGCAATAAATAGCCAAGCACCCAATGTTCTCTGAATCCCTTTGGCATTCACTTTAGATGCACCCAGATGACATAGCAACCTTTCAACTAGTAGCCAAAAGGTGACTGTTTGGCTAACATGCTAATAGTCATCTTGAAGAGATCTTTACTTGTTTCCATGGTGAAATGCCACTGAAGAAAAGGTGTACTGACAAGAATAAATATGCAAATTGTTTACTTTTCAGTCCATGCATGCCATTTTGCATATTCTTTCATTCTAGCAATTAAAAGTCTGTGTTGCCTCTATGTAGTCATTGGGCTGAGTGGAAAGGTAAACACTGGAAGTCTTTATTCTTCTGGTAGCTGACAGCTTCTCTCCTTGGAGTACAAAAAATTGTCTATTTTTACTCTTGTCAAAAAACAATAGAGGTTGCATTAATCACAGAGAATATGGAAATCTGCCAGGAAAAGAATATTAGCTGTACCCCTGTAGAAACCTAATAAAAATGTCTATTGGGCTTTTGGAAATGACCCTTAACTACCACCCAAAGCATAATGAAATTGGCAAGACACAAAAAGCAAAGTCTCACTTTGCTTTGCAGCTTTCAAATGACCCACAAACCTCATTAAAAGGGATCAGCAGTGGCAAAAGTAGACTCTGCCAAAATTCTTTGGCAACATGTCCCAAAATACTGAAAGAGAACAGGTTTACATAGAAGCAACAAGCTTGCCTGTAAGGTTAGCTGCTGTCAACATCTCTCACACTACAGACATAAAAAATCCCTTTTGACTTGTTTTCTTAATGAGTTATCCTGTTGAGTTTATTTCATCCACAGTCCACAGGAGCAGATAGTGTTGCTCTTTACTCAGATAAAGTCCAGATGAAGCTAAGGAATGGGGTTTTGCCCAAGAAAGGAGGACAGTAGGACAGCAAAGGGAGGACAGCGCTGGACTTTCTGGAGCAACTGGTTTATGTTAACAGTAAGGAAATATTATTTTTTTAAAAAACAGTGTTGCAGAGCATTTAGTATTTTTATTGTAAACATTAATGTTCATAAACTATAAGATGTTGCACTGAATTAAACAAAATCAAAACAAAAAATTATGAAACTCAGTTCTCCCTCCCTGCTAGCTATAAGGCAGAATCAAGATTTCATCTTTGATTACCTTCTAGAAAATATGGTCCAGATCAAGTGCAGACTATGAGTTTGTAGATGACCTATTTATGTTATGAAAGAGGCTAGCTACTTCTCTCAAATCTTAAAATCTGTTAGCTTTTGAAAAATTTTGTGTTCTACCGTCAGGTTATGAGTCAAAATATCCTTTTTCTTTACAGAAAAATTGCAAATAATGTCATGCCCAATTGGCCTCACATGCCCTTTCATGTGAAAACAGAAGAGAGCAATACACATGCTTAGGCATACTGAGGCAACAGACTGTAGAAGGAGGGAATATTTGGACTCGTGAGGTTTTTGATGAGTCTCCAGAGTTGATTCACCTTTAGACAGTCCTGAGGCCTCCATTGTGCTATCAAAGCTCACAGGAATACTACCAAGAGTATGGTTTTTAACACTGAACCATCACATTATAGCAAAGCAACCTGTTTTTCCCTGAAACTCCATGTTTGTAGAGATCTTTATACAATGTGTGTCTTTTTCTGTTTGTGGACTCTAATTTTAATGAGCCACATGCAGAGCTCTCCTAAGAGCTAGTTTTGCAAAGAGAAATGTCACACTCAGAAAGTCATTGTTTGGCACTGTTTTATTGTTTTGTGGACAAGTCTACCTCTGTAGTCACTGCTTGTCATGTTTGTGTTTTTCTTAAGGTCTTTCCCAGGGATCTAAAATGGTAAACAAGGTCACACTCTGTAAACTATCTTGTTTTTCACATTTCTCTCCTAAGGAGGGACTTTGCTTGTTGACCCTTGATGTGGCCAATGGGTCAAAGGATCCCACCTCTTAGGTGGGCACACTGTAAAAATGTATAAACCAGCCCCTTTTTTCGGAGCATCAGCCTTCTGAATCACGACTCCGCGTCTCATTCATTGTGTCCTACAGCGACATACCTCAATTTCACTCTGTACATTTCCTTCTTCCTACAGTATAGAGCTGGTAAGTTGTGCTTCCCCTCAGCAATGCCCCCACCCCACCCCCCCATTATTCATTCTAATTTACTCTCCCTGTTTTCCTTCATGCTGAGGCATGAAAATAGCCTTAAAAATCTGTCAACCTACATAATTCAAAGACAATATTGGAGTTTGAGTGGTTTTGTCCTTGCTTAAGACTGAAGTTACAAAACACAAAGGATTTAGTTAGAAAATTAAATCTGAGGTCAGCCAAAAGGTAATGGAAAGGCCTTTCTGAGTAAAAATAATAAAAATCCCCAAAACACAGCACTCTCAGTCATTGACTATTCTAGAGACAAAAGAGGGATGCTATGCACCTTAGTAGTTTCATTGCTTGTGTCTTTCTTTAGATATCTTATGGTCATATGTAGCCCAATATGGGGCAGTATGGTGTTTAAAAATAATTGTGACATACAAAGTGCCTTTCTGTATTTAATAACTGGCAAAATCCCTACTCTCCATGTGACTAAAAGCAGCAGGACTGGGGACAAGAGACCAGGATGGGCACAGGAGGAGGAGAAGCTGACATGGGTCAGTGTATGTGCTGTGTCTTGGGAGGCCAATCCAGCACACTTGGGAGTTCAGACATTGCCTGTGTCTCCCAAGCCCAGCTTCTCGGTGGTCTTCTCAGGGTACAATAAATCCACATGACATTTCTGTGCTGTGCAGACCATAAAGACAGAAAAGATTAAGAGTCATGTTCTCATTACAGAGGAGGGCTTTGTGGAAACCTTAAGATGTGACCAAAGCACAGGGATAAAATCATCTGCTCATGAGCATTACACGCCTAATTAAAAAAAGAAAAAGAAGACAGCATAAAATTGATTTCACTCCAGATTCTGTCTTAACTTTGCAAAAATATTCCGGTATTATTCTAGCTTTCTTGTTCCCTTGAACTTCCTGCTCAGACTGGAAATGGAAGGGCCAGACAGGTCCTTCTCAAGGGATTTTCAGAGCAATTGTGAAGAAAAAACATTAATGTTTTCAAAGTTGATGCTGACATTCAACTATAAATCACAGATCATCAGTGATTCTTAACAGTGAGATGTACTGGCCAAAATCCCTAAGAATCAAAGGCATCAAAGGCAAAAGAATCATTGTAATCACCAGAGGGAAAATTGGGATCAGGAGGCCTGCTTAAGATTTGTACGAGAAATTTCACAAACTTTCATTATTCTTTTGAGTAGGAAGATTTGTTATTGGGAATAGCTTATTTTATCATTAATAAAATAAGTGAAAATCAAAAATATGTGAATGAGCAGAGGGGAAACTTAGAAAGCAAATTTACAAAAGTATAACTTGATTATTTTTTTCTCGGTTCCATTTTTGCCTTTTACAAGATTTAGCTGTCATTTTATCTGTACTGAATATACTTTTGGTCCAGAATATACTTATGACAGTCTTTTTAAGATATATTCAGTGGATTTCTTTGGTTCATAACCTTTCTCTAAGGGTTGGTGAAAAGTGCCAAAGAAAAGTAAATTTACTTCATATCAAAAAGGCCCTCATATCACACCAGAAAACTGTGGCTTGGAATCCCCAAAAGTTTAAAATCCTGTTAGGTAAGCAAAAGAAAGGATTTATAGATGCTTACTCAATTATAAAGTTGCTCAGATCAGCTCATTACCAGTTAATTATTAAATATAAATTACAGTAATTTGTTAGATGAGATATTTGAGAAGCAGATGGCTCCTATCAACAAAGTTAAAAATAAAGAAGACTGTCTTCGGGAACATCTGGTGCTGATGACTGTCAGAAACCATGCCAAGCCTGAAAATTCAAATAAATCCATGGGGTTTGAGGTCTTTTATTCCTACATTTATGACCAAACGAACCAAAGGAAAGATCTAACTACAAATTTGATTTGGAATCAGATGTCAAACTCTTTCTTCAAGGTACTTGCCCATGTTGAGACCAAAACATTTTTTCCCCTTGGCTTTACCTACCACAGCTAAACACTGAAGCATAGGTAGAGCTGTTACTTCATACTGTGTCTTTTGACTGAAATTCAAATGAGTAATTTTGGGATTTTATTCTATTTTATTCTATTTTAGCGGTTGCACTTCACGGAAGCTGATTTATTTTCTGGGTGACAGTGTTACAGGAGCAACATGAATTTCAGTAAACCTTTTGACCATATCTCTCACATATTGTCACTTCATCAAACTTTTTGGTGAGAAAGGGATAGTATTATTTGTCTTGTTGATATTTGGATTAGTCTCTAATTTGTTTTCTTGTAAGGGAGTAAAAACATGTCAAAATGAAATTTAAGTGTTTGAGTGCTATCTTATTCTTTTATCTATATTTCCAACAGGACTGTTGAATTTCACCCTAAAATATATCAGCTTGACCACCCATGGGTATAACCTTCTCTACCTAAAGAGTATGTCCAATTTAACCACTGATTGTCCTGCTGAATCAGAGTCTCCACTTTAGAAGTTTGTTTTCAAAGAAAACAGAATAGGGGCAGAGCTGGAGTTTTGTGTGTGTGTGGTGTATGGGCCTGTGAAATCCTAATCAGGGTCCATCTGGAAATGTTCTTGCACTGAAATATCAGTTAGACAAATGAATTCCAGCATGATGCTGCATATATAGGGGACAAGTCTTACAGGAAAGAAGAAACTGGAGGACATATTTTCCCTATTCCTGTTATGACTTTTCCCAAAATTCACATTCAATATGTAACTGGTCAAAAATGGACTAATCTTGCCCAACCAAAGAAACTTTGGACAGCCTCTTGCTGGTTCTCACTTGTCCTGTGTCAACTTACTGGGTCTGAACAGCCTCTACATTTTTGTCTCCACCTTATCCTGAGTTCAGGGTACTAACCAAGATAAGTTGGGCTTTGTCCATCCTACCCAGGCTTCCAGGTGTGATGGGTGGGTGGAAGGTGTGATGTGCAGGCACAGCCCCTGGTCAATGCTGTACTGGGGTGACTCCATGACTGCCTCTGTTGTCACTGCTGGAAACTGCACAAGAGTCCAGGTGTCTCCTCTGCCACCTGCTCCACAAGCACAGACCACACAGGATATTAAATAAAGCCATCTTAGATTTTCAGGTTCATTTTTTGTTTCCCTTGGTGTAGTCTGCCAATGTGAAGTGCAAATCCAGTTAGAGGGGTTTGCAGCTGTTTTGATTTTTTTACATGCTCCCTCACTGATACTGTGCTGACAACACACATGAAAGCTGGCACACTGTGCAGTGTTGTCCACCAAGTCCTCTCCTGTAACACCCCTCACATGTGTGTCCTTTAGATCTTTTGTTTTTGCAGTCAGACAATTCATGGAGTCTCATGCAGCTCTGCTGGAAAGTAAAGGAAGGGATTGGAAGTCCCACCAGTTTCACTTTGAAGCATTTAGTTTGACTTTTTTTTTTTTTTTTTTCCCTCAGCAGAGTGTGCCTCAGGCCTGAGCTTTGGTGGTCTGGTGATTAACACTGCTGTCTAGAGTTTCATGATACCGGGATTCCTTTTTCTGCTTTACCACAGATTTCCTGTGTCCTTGAGAAAGTCACTTAATCTACTGTTCCCTCAATACCGCAGAGAAAACGATGCTGTTCTTCCTGAGCAAGGGCTCTGGGAGGACAATTCTGCTCCTTCTCAGAGGAGGATGTGTGGTACTGTGGCATTTAGATGGGCAGAAAAATGGAACTTTTTAAACTCAGTGCTAAAGTTGGGTGATTCATTGTAAAATAAAGTCATCTGTAAAGGATAATAGAGTTCGTTTTTATGTAGATTTATTTTCATGTTAGCTTTTTATGTAAAAGTCATTAAAAGTCCTGAATATTTCCTTCAACACACAATAAATCCCTAATAAAAATACAAAACTGTATGTACGCAATTATCTGTGGAAAGTTAAAAGGAATCTGTAAGTACCCTTCAGCCATTAGTTCAATTACTTTAGTTGTGAAAGTGGTTTTTAAGGCAGCTTTGCCTCACCCTGCTTCATCATAATCTCCCATGTTTTGTACCTAAAACACATCCTGGCACTGAGAAAGATCTCAGATGGCAGAACACACAAATTCTGACACCTTGGAAAGCTAAATTCCTGTCTCCTCAGATTCCATTGATTACTGGCAATTTCAAATAAATAATAAAAAGTCCTCATTTCTACTCAGTCCCCTGAATTTAATGCATCAGATCTTTAGATGAACAAATAAAGCAGAATTGACTTTGGATTTGGTTTCAAGAACAGCTGTTGTATTTTCAGAATTAGAGACTGAAGTGACCTAAATTTGGAAGATATTGACCAAGAACTTTATCAAACTCCAAGGAACTGTTTGAACGAAGCAAAATTATATCAGTGGCATGTTGTAGATGGTTGGTGTGCAGCCTACTATTTCCCAAAGCTGAATATTGGCAAAGTATGCTACAGCTAATGTCCAAACATTCCAATTAGCAAATACTCAGCTGGCCCCGAGCTGCAGGGAGCAGTCGGTGTGCAAGGAGGCAGGGCTGCTCTTCAGGGTGACCCCAGCAGGTCAGAGGCACGGGCTGACAGAAACCTGACAAAGTGTGGCATGGGCAGGCACAAGCTCATTCACGCTGAGGGGACAGCCTAGGGCATCAGGGCAGGGGGGACAAGTGGCTCTGCAGAGGAGGCCCTGGAACCCCAGAGGAGCCACGTGAGGGGGTGTCACTGCAGTAGTGGAGGCCAGCCACAAACACAATAAAGGATCTCAGTCTGCAGGCTGAGAGGTTCCCTCCCTGCTTGGTACTTTGCTGCAAACAGCCCTGAACTGTGTAAAACTCACAAGACCATACCTGGAACCCTCATTCCAGTTTAGGTTCCCCAACACAAGAAAGCCATAGGCAGACTAGAGCAGTTATCTTCCAGAAGACCCACAGTAGCAGAAAAAAAAAAAAAAGGCTATGCAATCTGGGTATCTGCACAAATTGAAATTCTTATAATAATCTACCTCTGAACTTCAAGATGTCTTCAATGTTGTAATCTAAATTTTTCCTGTTTCTATAGTTTAGCCACACACTCCATTTGGGATCCATACATTGTGGTACAATTTCTAAAACATTTTTAGGTGTCTATTAAATATTCTAGAACATATATTCACACACATTTTTGAATGAAAGAATATGAGAAATAAAATGAATACTAAGCAAAACAACAAAAAATACAGAGAGATAAAATACTCTAAGAGATTTATTTCTTAACCTAAGAGACCTATAAGTCTATCTTTCTCTTCTAGAGTACTTCTTAAAAATACAACAAAATGCTTTTCAATAAATCCTCTCACAAGGGTTATCAAGGGTCAACAATAAGGATTTTTCTTAAAAAAATCTCCCCTTCTTGATCAGATACTCATTCTCATGTTCCTGAACTAAAAATGGCATGTAACTTAATATACTTTGCAATCTCCTATCAAAGTTGGTTAACTGAATTGTTAAGTGATGCAAACCTGTTCGTTAGTTTTCCTTCTCTAATGTTTCAGTTCCTCCCATTCGTTAAGTAGCATAGTGTGTTGGGATACTCATGTTTGGGATAGTTGTAATGCTGTGGTGTCCTCAAGCAAATGCACTATATCAGTACACAGCTATGAAATTGCAACATCTAATGTGTTTTCTTAATTGAAGTAGTCAATTAAAAGATCTGTGTTTTCTTAGCAACACCAACTTCCATTAACTTGCGCAATACAAATTGTAAGAGTTCCTTGGAAATATTGTGACACTATTTCAACTGAATGCATAAAGGCTCATGGAATATGAAAACGTTTCCTGACCTAGTTTTAAGGTTATTGCATGCTTGAACAAATCTAAAATTTAGTATTTCAGGTTTATTAAAGAACATCTCCTAATATAGCAAACTTTTTGTTTGGAATTCAAATAAGAGCACTGCTTGCCAGTGGTTTGGTCAAACATGGCATGAATATAATCAGTAGAAATTCTAAAAATAATTTGTATTTTATATAGTTGATTTCTCAATCATACACATAGAGCTATCTTGTGTTTTGAATTAATAAGTGTAAAACACTTATTAAATAAATTAATATGGTCAAAATTCATGGGCCCAGACAAGTGCTGAAGGGAAAAGGAAAGAAACTCAAGAGGGTAGAACAGGCTGTAGACAGAAAAGCTAGAATTTATGCTCAAGCTAAATTTAGAAGGGAAGCACTTCAGCTCCTTTCTTTAGAACTTTTTACTTTCTTTACCAAATTTGTCAGCAATTGTATAAAAAAATATAACCTCACTCTAAACAATGAGATTGAAAACAAGGTTTTCAGCAGTGATAGAGATGACAGTATGTGAGAAAATTTTCAGGAAAAATAAGTTAGTGACAGATGAAAGACAAATGTTGCACCATCTTGGCAGGTATTCCAGAAACAAGTAAACACAGTTATTTCACTTCTGTATGCCTATTTCTTACCTCAAATTTCCCAGAGATTTAGAGAAAGACAAACCTGGAATTTTGGAACTCATGCAACTTAACTAGATACCATGGATGCAGAAAATATAATCCAATTCATGAAACACACACCCTAGAAAAGTTATTGAGGATATGCTCTAGATTCCACATTTTAAGACCACATATGGAAGATTCACTTCATGATCAACAGCAAGCTTAACTTGGATTCCTGTAAAGGCTCACGCAAAGTCTGTCTGAGCATATCTTTTCTGTTAAGGCTTGATTATCTGGAAAACATGAATATCTCTGCTCTGAAAACCTGCTCTCCTCAACATGCCTGAATTAATCATTCTCAGCAGTAGATACAAACAGAACATTAATGGCTTTTCAAAATCTTGACCAATATTTCCTCTTAGAGTCAGCAGTTATTAGAAAACAGGACTTGTAATTTTTAATACTTGACACACTATTTTTTTCTAGCACTGGGCTAATTACAATGAATCAGATTTATATCCTGTTCCCTTATTATTTTTCTAAGCTTATTATTAACTTCTTTTACAGAAATTTTATTTCCTATATGTATGTCTTCCTACAAATATGCCATAAAGATTTTATGTATCACCTGAGCAGTTTAAGACATCTTAAATTTGGAAGAAATTACATTTACCTGACATTAACAGTTTATATATTTTTCTAGTACAAATATTTTGTCTTTGGGGGTTTTTTGATTTTTTTGTTTGTTTGTTTGTTTGTTTGTTTTTGGTTTTGTTTTTAATTTACATTGATTTTAATGCATATATTGTTCTGCATAATCCAGTTGTTAAGGTCAGTTTTCTTGGTTGTAACAGGTATCTGTCACCCAATTATAATAGGTTTTATCTGTCTTGGAGTAAAAATAACAAATGAAGGTTTGCCTTTATAATAAAGTGATTAACAGTAAGAGTGACAGGGGCATTGGATCCTTTCACGTTGCATCCTTGAAAATTTATCCTGTTGACAGAAAGAAATTAGTACGAAAGTGCTTATATGGCTAGTTTGTTGACTAAACCTGACCACCTTTCACCTTCAGGTTCAACTTTTTTGTTCTTTGAAACAACTTCTGTATATAAAACAATCTGAAAAACCAAATATTTAAAAAATGTAAATTCCTCCCCAGTATTTAAATGGCTACAGTTTCATGACAACTGCAGTAACTACACAAAGCTTTTTCTTTTTTTATGGCTATGATTAGGATATGGTAAAGTGCTAAATGTGCGAGCAATTATGAACTTGGCACAGTAGCAATATTTATTTTAAGCTCTATTTGTGCTGCTTTGGTGGAGGATGTTTACTTAACCAGCCTCTATTAAACATGCTGAAGACTTTGTACTCTAAAACATTTTTAATTGATGAAACACAGAAGCAATCAATCAACACAAATGGTAAAGAAAGGCAGACAGGACCAGGCAAACAGAATAAGATCTGTAGGTGTCTTTTTATCTCTTAAGGGGGAAAAAAAAAGAAAAAGTCTATTTGTGCTGCTGAATTAAGTGTTTGTGAAAAGAGAAGACTTGATAGTGGTGGAGACTGGAGTCTTCTATTTATTTACAAGTCGGGCATAGTGGTGGGAACTGTTGCATGGTCTCTTGCCTTTCCTATTCAACCTCTGACCTAATGGACCTGATGAGCTTATCCTCTCTTGTGACAGGAAAAATCCATGCTGAGTATACAACCTGTGGGTCTAACTTACCCAAACAATGCTGAACGGTGATGCTTGTCATGCACCATTTGTAAACATATGAAAGCCATTGCGCTGCCTCACATTCCTGCGCCAGGAAGCAAATTCCATGTAACCTTGAGCACCAAAAGATGGGAAGCATTTCTGCAGCTACCTTATTCTCAAACTGTGTCTGTTCTGAGCTTCCAGATGTTAATTCTAAATCATGTGCTCATAAATGTTTTTTAAATGTAAGTTTAAAAAAATTTCAGAATACAATTCTGTCAGAGCACAGATGTTCTTTGAAATGGTGTTTATTGTCAGCTATTTCTTGATAAAGAGCTTAAGCCTAAAACACTTGCTCAGACTAAAGTATTCATTTCAGTGGGAACTTTGCCTGGAAGAGGATGGCAAGACTATCTCCATGGAAGAAAAAGTTGAGACACTTAGCAAGTCATTCAGGGAGGTAGTTCAATATGGTGTAGCCACTTGTGTATCTCATAACTGTAAAGTTGGAAGGAAATATATTTTTATTAACTGTATATATATATATATATATATATATTTCATTTCAATGTCACATGAATAGATTTGTATTTATTGTAACAAGTGCTTCAAAATTTTATCTGTGCAAATAATGGATTGAAACATAGAAGAAACATATATTCATGAAGACATTCGTGAATGCATGCATACATTCATACATGTATCCCAACCAGATTCCATATGAACAAGTACTTGGACCCTAAAAATATGAAGAATTAATGGGTATCCTTTAATTCCAAAATACATAATACAGTCAACATGATCTTCTTAAAATGTATGCATGTCTTAGTATTGCACTGTGAGATTTTTGCTTGTATTTATGTTTTTCTTATTGTTTTATATATATATATTTTATATTCTGTATATATACTTTCACAATACTTATATAAATTAAAATGTCCTTTTACTCATGTCACAGAAAATTAGAATGCCCTCTGCTGTTAAATACTCCTAAATCCTTGTAAAACTCTTTAAATTTGTATAGGGAAAATTATTATTTAGATTACTGCTTTCTAGTCTAATAAGTGTGACTGCAAATCTGGACATATTTGTTATCAAATCTTACTACTTTTTCATCCTTATGATAGAGATTGTGGAAATAATATTTTTGATATCTTGATCTTTGAAAATAAAAAGTAATAATTAAATTTGTCTTTACCTCTGTTCAGAGTTCAAAAATATTAAGATTTAATTTCTTATATAAAAAGAGTATTTCTTTTATATGCTAGATTTTTTTTTTATTCTTTAAAACACCATCCAATTGCTGTGGATCATTAAATAAGCAGGAATGGTATTTTTTGGTTGTATTTAGATCAGGAACTGTACATGAAGAATTTTTTATAGTTTTGCACTCCTCTATTTTGGAAAATCCATACAATAAAATAATTTGAGATAATGAATACAGTTTGTAATTTCAATTAAAATTATTTCAATACTGATTCATACTTCTACTTTTTGAATATGACAATTGAATATGAATTGAATATGACAGCCTATGGATGACATTCTGTGGAAGTTTGCCCTTGATATTTTCAAGGGCAATAGATTTTGGCTTCCTGGCCAAAACTAAGGATTTAATATCATATTTAATACAATAGGAGATAAGTGATTCATACATTGGTTACATTTTAACATTTAAACATATTTTTCTCTTTAGCTGATAAAACATTCCATCCTTATTCTAAACAGGTAGCATAAGTGGTTCAGAATGAATTATTACTTCCAGGTTTCATTAAATTCATATGAATTTGAATCTTAAGTAGCAGTGGGAAGATTTTGTGTTATTTTAGTGTTATCCAAAGGCTATGTAAAAGCTTGTGATACCCCTTAAGTGAGAAGGAGTGCACTGTCCAGTGCATAAGTGTTAAAATTTAAAAATATTAATATTATAAAATATAATACAAATATAAAATGTAAGTATTAGTCTCACAAGTTTTCGTGCTTGTGTCATTTTTTAACCATAATTTTCCACTTTTTGGCCTAAACTAAACTTTTTTTCCTGGCTAGACAAAGAGGAAGTGTGCTCTGACCCAACTCAAGTGGTATATACAACAATATGACATGAAAGGAATTAGTGTTTCATACTTCCTTGATATTTTTGAGACTTAGATGTATAATTTTATAGGGAATGATTAATTTTATTTCACTTTTTTCCTTTATTTTCTGGGAATAAGTCACATGAGGGCCTATGACCCTGTTAGTGATAAAGCAAGGAATATTGACTTTTAAATCTCTGTTGTCAGGGCAAAACTACCCTCTTCCATTATTTTCTCCAAGTCAGTGTTGAACAAACATCTCCAAAACTCACCATCTTCTATAAATCTTTGCATTAGCAATGTAAGGTGAATTCCTGGTCAATGAATCTTGTTTTCTGAATTTACAAGTGACAGCATAATAGTTTGCAACTGCATTACAATATTCTTTATACTTATTTTCCTATTTTCACAGAAACAAGCAAACAAAGCCAATCCCTTAAGGGCCACTATAATGGTTTATTGACTTTAAGTCTTTTTAGAAAACAACTTTTTTAGAATTTTAACTCAATTAGCCTGCCAGAGCAAGTCAGTTGTTGGAACCATTTTATTTCTTAAGCTAACTCATCATCTGTGGTTTGTGTCTGTCAGTTTTGTCATAGCACAGCAGCAACAAATGAGGAGCCAGAAGACACACAATAGCTGCATCTTGTGAGCACAGATTGCCCTGCCAGGGACAGTGCCCTTCATGCTGCCACACCATGCTCAATAAAGCATATTTTTTTTAATTGTGCATAAAAATGTATAAATATCTGTGATACATGTGAATTATCTTGTGAATTACCAAAAAAAAAAAAAAAATAAAAAAAAGAAATAGAAACTTCAAAGAGGTTTACAATGGAAAATATTTGACTCCTTAAGTGACAAGTCATGACCACTGCCCTGTAAATTAATATCAGCCAATCTGTGTTACCTAAAGCAGTATATTCTTTCACTGTATCATTTAACATGTTATTTCTGTGTTCAAATTCATCAAGAGTGATACAAAACAAATTTTAGAAGGCAAAGATTTTTATAAGAACATGTCCTTTTATGTTTAAAATAGTTATTTTAATAAAAAATGGACATCTATTTGCTTCTAAGACAGATTCAGCTGGCTTTTAGTTCTTTGTAACAATATTTTGCACTGACAGAAACATTTTTATCTAAGTCATTCTGAAAAGTAGATTTTTTTATTGCTCTTTATTTATATACAACCCTACAAACAGCTTTACCCAATTCCCTGCATTTATTTTCCTTTGCAATTGTATCTGTTCATGGCTACTCATGTCCTTATTTGACTTAGTTGCTTATGTATCACCTATATCAAATAGTCTCAATTCCCATTTTTAGCAGCATGATATAAAAACTATATTTTTTAGAGATTTCTTTTTTACTAATATAATCAGAATAAAAAATCAGATATTACTGTCTGACTGACTGAAGTTTATAAAGGAATCACCTCAAATTAATGATCACCCTTTAATCTTCTTTAACATAATACAAAAAATAGCTGCAAAAAAACGCATCTTCTGGCTGTTTATTTCACTTGACAGAAAGCAGAATACAAACTTCATCAATAATGAGAACAATTACTAGCCAGGTCCTCTGAAACTGTAAACTTTTCCAAAATCCTCTTAATGGTAATCAAATTGTTTAACATCTATTAACGCAGGCATTCAGCACAAAGTAAACTTTTAGGAATATTTTTTATTTTGTTTGCATAAATTTTGCTCATTATATGTTCTATAAAGCAGGCAGAAGTGAGATCTGAATTGACTAAAATAATATTTCTATGAGGGAGAACAAATGAACGAAGTTAAGAAAAAATATTTAAAAACTGGTAACAGTAATAATTTTTCAAGTCTTTACCTGATGCTACCTATCATTTCCTTTTTTTGTTCTCCACTGATTGTTTCTTCTCTAACTTCCCAATTAATACATAAACATGAAGCATGCTGTTAATTTAGGCATCTACATCCTAAGTAGTGAAGGAATAAAGACTGAACCTAGTGAATAGTACTTATTGTTTATCAGGAAATAATACAATACAGCATTTCACACCTTTGGCGTGTTTACACAGTCTGAATCACAAACTGAGAAGATGCACCTTTATACTCTCCATGTTAGGAGACCAAATATATTCTTTTCACAAAGAAATGTTCTTAAAAAGCTGTGGTTAGGCTTTCTATATTCTATTATATTCCAAAGCCTGGTTAACACCTTTCTGATCTGCAGAAATTAGCCTAATGAATACAGCACTCTAAGGTACTATGAGCACCTTCTCAGCAGGAGAGCATTTGGTCCCCCATCTTCTACCTCTCACCATATCAGCATAGTGTCAGACTGAGCAAAGTTTGGAAGAGGTCTTTTCAAATAATTGGAAGGATTGCAAAGTAGTAGATGTCTTTGATTACTAAATCCTGAAATATGAGATGTTACCTCTGTTAAGGAGTATTTTTTGTTAATTAAAAAAAATGTAGTGCCCTATTAAAGAGAAACACAGAACATTAAGAACCAGTTTAGAAGGAGGACCTTCATACCATCACTGGTCTTTCCTTTTGCTCTTGTATGCAATCCTGAATCCACTACAGTCACTGCAGACATAGCTCCTGGTTTCGTGTAACAAGCCTTATATGTTAATCTGAAATTTAAGCTGTCCTATAATCCCAAGTGATTTTAAAGCTAATAATTAACTTCCATAGGCACTTTTGTTTAAGAGATAACTTCAATGAGTCTCAACGATACTTTTAGCATCAAACTTTAATGTTGCTGAACAGAATCTTGACCGAGGAAAAAAAA
This sequence comes from Phylloscopus collybita, assembly GCA_027886175.1. Taxonomy (NCBI): domain Eukaryota; kingdom Metazoa; phylum Chordata; class Aves; order Passeriformes; family Phylloscopidae; genus Phylloscopus; species Phylloscopus collybita. The sequence goes on along the minus strand of JAJNNQ010000075.1, from coordinate 17,754,587 downwards.
CGTAGCAAATGTAATAGTTTCTGCTTTTTCTGAGACACTTCAATTGACTATTTATAATACCCTCTCTTTTGCAAAAAATAGTATTTTGATGTTTTCTTCTCATATTCATCTTGGTAATTGCATCCTGTGACTTTCAATTATGGAGATCTATATTAAAGAATAAATATACATCTATCCTTAGTATACCAAACATGGACTATATTGCTTGTTTTGACAGCTAAAAAAGTTTGCAATAGAAACTCAAGGTATTCTTCTACCTTTGTATTAAAGCATCAGGTAGTGTCTTTGAATAGGTTTCTGTGGTTCACACCATTCTAACTGCTTCTCTTCCTATTGAATTTTAATAATATGCTGTTCTGGTTCCTGCCAAGACAGGCTTACATTTTTCAGTAGCTGGGAGGGAACATGGAGGACCTGGAGGCTATTCCATACCACAACAAGTCATTTCCAGGGGCATGAGAGGGGAGTCTCTTCCAGGGAAAAAGGGCTCCAGTCTGGAGGGAGCCATCTGGTATTACCTGCTGTTGGGGAGAGGGACATGGGTGAGAGTGGGGTTCTGTGTAAATCGTTCCTTTTCTTGTACCCTCTCATTAGTATTGTTGCTGTTACTGTTCAGTTTCTTGTCTCATTGGTGTGACCAGTAAATTGTTCTTATCTCAATCTGTGATCTCTGCCTTTCCTGCCTCCAATCCACCCTCCATCCTGCCACAGGGGAAGGGGGAGCAAGCAGTTTTAGTGGGAGTACCAAATTGGAGAATAATATTCCTAAACCAAAACATGTGCCTCAAAATAAATATTGTGATTCTAAACCTTTGTTTCGAAGGCTGTTTTCCACTGCACTGTTCTGCCCAAAAGCATTAGTTCAGTTAACAAGGGTTAACTGACATATCAAACAAAGCAGAGCCCAGTTCAACTGCAGCAGCTGATGCTTTTGAAGGTCCCTCTGGTCACACAGACTTCCTCTTCAAGAGCTTTTCTGCTTCACAGAAGATGTTTGAGGGACCAAGGCTGTAGCTTTTCTCCAAGTTCAGGACTGGGAGAGCAAATAGAAGAATGGAATGATGGGTGAGTTCCTCCTAGATAATAGGTGGAGTGCCAAAACTTTCTGGGAGACCTCTGTGTGCTAGCCATACAAAGTAAAAATATGTGGTTTTAGGCAAACAACAACTGCTGATCAGAAAACCCACAAGTCCAAACAGACTGGACTAAGCAGACTTTTTTGTCCCCTCATATTAGATCCATGTGCTGGATATTTCAGAAAATTCAGAGTCTGATAAAACAAAACCTAAGATAAAGACTGTTTCACAAAGTTTGTGGCTTCTTAGCAAGAAGTATTAGAAATCTTAAAACCAAAATATTTTCCTGTGGAATTCTTATCCCAGGTTTTATATAATAAAGAAGTTGATACTTTTCTTAATCTGTAGGTATTGAAATACTAAGATACAATAAGCATCTGAATGTTTGGAGGTTCATGCAAAGTGATCTTGAATTCTGTTCTTGTAACTAAAAGTGACTTTCACCCACACAAAATTCTGGTAATCCAAAGTACTTGGGAATTGTAATATTCTGCATCTCTAGCCAGAAACTAAAGATGTATTTCCTTTGGGAAATGTATGTCCTTTAGAAAAAAGATAATTAACTAAAACCAGTAAGTATCCACATTACTGGAACCCGAACAACCTTGTCACTTTCTGGGGAATTCTTTTTCGTTTCAGTTTCCATCCACAGATTCCACAAACCCCATTCCAATTTTTAAAAGCAACAAGCCTCACAACCATTACGAAAAGACATGAATTCAACATAACAAAAGAATCTGTTTATCTCTGAATGAACATCTAATTTGTTTTCACTGAAATTCATTGCCAAACTTCAGATGATTTTAGGGCAAGTAGAATTCTGACCATTGTGGAATTCCAACATAAACACATACTATGCACACCCTTCAGTGAAATGCAAATACCCTTATGTGAAATAACCTTGAGATCATCAATAATGTACAACACATCTTCTTATCTAGGACAAACCAGGATCAATACTTCAATCAATTCTGGAGCCATTGCAAGATACCTCAGATGTTCTTGTTCCACATATCAGTGGAAAGCAAAACTTTAAGAAACAGAGGCTCTCCAAGCTAATCTGTTTAACACTGCTCCAAAACTGTTTCCCCTTTAAAGAATTCCAAATTATTGTTGTAAGAATATTTCATGAAAGGAGTTCAATGCGAAAATTGGAAACATGGATTTGTCACTTGAACTGCCAGGCTCCTGTGTGGCCCAACACAAAGTGATTTCCAGGCTCTCAGCTCTGTGAAGAGCTGCTGAACAGATTTGCATGGGTCTGTGACACAGAAAGTTCTGGGACTGCCAGCTGCACAGGCCCAGATTCCCAGGTCCTCCAAGGTTAGAAAGCTCTTGGCTGAATTTCATCCTGGACAGCCATAAAGCCAGGAGTTTCAAAGCTCGTGGGAGCCATAACATCCAGATGCCAAGGTTTCTGGGTCAGCTTTGATTCCTAGGCCCTCCAGTTCCTCCACACCCTGGGATCTGGGGAATCCAAGACCTGCAGCACAAAGCCAGCTCATCAGACTGGCTGTTTCTGAGCCAGAATTGCATTTCCTTTCACGGATAACTATGAATAATACTGATAAAACTGATACATGATTTTAAAATCTTGGAAAATTCCAGGAACTACCTGAATAATTGAGCAATAGCTGGAAAATTACCTACAATGAGTGACCAAAGGAAAAACATATTAACAAGAAATTAAATTATACCATAACTGAGACACTTGTATAGATAGATCATAGAATATCAGTTTATAATAAATAAAAAGAGTACAAGAAAGAAAGAAACAAGACAATTAGGTGGTGATGTAAATGTTGAAAATCAAATGTAATCCATGCATGGCCCAAAAAAGGAATAAACTTTTTTGCAGTTTTTCATAAATATTTTGTATGAAGGTTGTGGAGGTAGATGGCTATTTAGCATCTAGAAACGGAAGTTCATGTCATAAAACATCGTATTTATTAGTGGAAACTTAAAAAAATTAAGAAATTAGAGAACTCTGTACAATTCTTCTCTCACTCTGTATAAACAAGTGCAGAAAGTTCTATTGTGATGATTGAAAGTACAGAGTACTAAACTGACAACAAACTAAAAGTGGCCAGCTTTTACTTTGAAAATAGAAATAGGCAAAAAAAAAAATCAAGACAAGATTTTTCATTAGTAAATGACTTCCCTTCCCATCTTCAAAATCCAGTTTCTTCTTTATCTACTAATTTTCAGAATATTCAGCAGAGGTGTTTAGGCTCAGTGTGTGTTCATTTATTACTGCTATATAACCTTTTGATATGTAAATTAGGAAATTCAAGATTAAAATCTCTCTATTAATTCCACCTAATCTGATAGATTAAGAATAGTATTTAAAGACAAAAGAAAATCCTGTTAAAGTTTTGTTACTAAGAGCTATACTTTGCCCTCAAAGCAAAAGAGGTTAGAGTTAGTAAGATGAATACATGTAAATTGTCACTGCTTTACAGAATTATTGTTATATCTTGATTTTCACTATCACTAGGTAAAAAATAAAGATATATGTTTTCTAACAGGGTAGTTGAACAGCATACTCTGACGTATGATTTCTAATTACTTTAACATCATATCCACTTTCAAACAAGCCAGCCTGGCTGAAGACAGATTTCTTTTCACATTTGTAATGCAGTTAGCATTACATTCAGTTCTTTCTGAAGTCAGTATAAGCAGATCCTGTGACAATAAATAACAAACAAAATGTGGTAAAATGATTCTTCCAAAATATATTTTAAGTCTGTCAAAATTGCATATGTTTTCAGTTTCATTCAATATCCTTCTTTTACAGAACATTAACTTACCTAATACAATTTAGATATTTCTTGATCATAACTAGAAGATGAAAAATATTATACACATTTAAAGGGTCCTCTTGTGCTAAAGGGTTACTTTATGATGACAAATGTTCTTTGGATCATGTGTTGATATAAGAGTAAATGTAAATTTTTTAGCCTCTCCTAAGTATGGTGAACATCTGAAAGAAAAAGTGACATCACCAGAAGCTAGATTACCTCCAGATGAAAGTTGATCTTTAGTATTTCTCAAAATCTCCTTTTCCAGTAGCAATTGCTAATTCAAAGTGTATTTACCTCTCCCAGGTTCATTTCTCAGCATAGGCCTTTGTACCAAGGAACCTAATTATGTTTGGATACTCTCATTTCTAGCTGACTTCTTTTATGTCCTTTAGGGTGTTGCCTGAGGAAGGGGTCTTGCAGCTGGTTATGAATCTCTTGGGCAACAAATGTGAAACATGAAAGTAGAAAAAAAAACTTAAAAACAAGCATTCTTGAAGTTAGTGACAATTTAATTTGAAAATATGCTTGGAACCATATGTTCAAAATTATGTGTACATATGCAAAAGAAAACAATGCCTGTTCTGCTTCTAGTTACATTTTGTTGAACTCAGCAATGCTGTACTAATCTACAGTAAACAGAAACAGAACAAGAGCAGTGAATATTCCAGTAAGCAGAACTAGAAAGACTGAAATTATTAAAAATCAAACCAATATTAATATTCCATAACCCTGATAAAATAAATAAGGCTATAAAAATATAGATAATCCCTTCAGTCCACATAGAAGCTGCTTTTTCTGTTGCAAGGAACATTTAATATATTGACAGTAGACCTGTTACTTTTTTTAGTTGAAATGTAGTCTACAATTTTTCAGACATAATAGCATTGTTCCTTGAAATTTTCTTGTTGTTCCTTCTTCCTACCAAAAATTTGATGTTCTCTACTCAACAGTTCAGTAATATCTTCACTGCTGACATTCCTTACATGTTTACCAAACCTCCTTGTTCTTAAGTGATTTTATATAAATTTATTTAAATAAATTGTTCCCTTACATGCCATGCAACAGAGAAGACAGTAGCCTGATCTAACAAGCTAAAACTTCTAACCTGGAAGATATCTGAAGAAACTGTAAACCAAACCAAAGCATGCTATTCTAAATATTTATGTGAACACAGCTTTTCTAAGACCTTCAGTAGAAGACATATGAACATATATGAAGAATCAGCTAAGATAGTACACAGAATAGTAAATCTGGAAATATGCACATAATAGCAATATACAAAAACACACTGCTTTGCTTGGTGTGTCTGAAAATTCACACCATGTGGGCTTAGGCAAATAAGTGACAACATGGAGTCCCTCATTTAAAAAATCAATTATTTATCCATATTTCCATAGTTATTTGTGCTCCAATGAATGATACTTTGCCTTTAATAAAAATTATGTATCATAAAACAATAGAAATGTTAAAAAAATTCATCCAAAACTTTGTGTAGAGACTAATCCTTTTAAAAATGTTCATGTTGTCATGTAAACATTTTGCAACGAACCCATCTCTCTTATTCATAGTAATAAAACCATAGAACCATTTAGGCTGGAAAAAAACTTTAAGGCCATCAAGTCCCACAATTAACCCAGCACTGCCAAATCCACCACTAAACCACATCCCTAAGCACCACATCTACAATTTTTAAATACCTCTAGGGATGGTGACTCAACCACTTCCCAAAATCAACTGTTCTAGCTACTAAAGTAATATTACAGTAATATTTTTGTTGTCTTTTACAACAGTAGCCAGATTAAGTTCTAGTTGTGCTTTGGCCCTTCTCATTTTCTCCCTACAGAACCTCATGACATCATTGTAGTGCTCTTGAGTGGCCTGGCCCTTCTTCCTTAGGTCAGGAACTTTCCTTCCTTAGTTCCAGTTGAATCTCTCTGTTCAGCCATGCCTGCCTTACCCACTGGCTCATCTATCTGCAGGTGTCATTTGAGAAACAGAAACAGATGTCATATGGTTTGGTATTTCCATGCATGGGTGTTGCTGAGGATTCATTGCTGCACCACAGCACTGCTCCTTTGCATATCAGGTTGTGTGACCAGGGCTGGGCTCTTCAGAAATACAAAAAATGGCCATTTTAGAAATTGAGTGAGAAAAGGAAATAGTAGAATGTGTGCAGGAGCTCTGACCAGTTTAGTTTCCATTCCAATAAAGTAGTCAAATTCATCAAGGAGGCATCAAGATGCACTGAAAATGAGGTTCTAGTGTAAGCATGAGCATCCAGAAGCCTGCCTGATTTAAATCATCAGCTGAGCAGTGTAGATTTACACTAGCTATGAAATTAGCCCACAAAACCCAAATTTTTTGGACAGCAGTGGGAAGAGTAACCTGAGAGAAGTTGGAATTTACCTATCTGTATTAATGTGGAATTTTTTGATAGCTATCATATAAATACCGGAGCTATCTCAGGTCTTGGTTTATTGTTGACTGTACTTAGGTTTCTGAAGTGACTAAAGGCACATCAGCATGAAGGTTGTGTACCTTGGATTTTCCCAATGGGTAATAATAAGAAAATTATTGCCATCTCTAAACTTTCTGGGTGTTATGAAGTTTAATTCACTGATATTTCTAAAATGTGCTGGGATCCTGAACACAAAAGGTTGTAGAAGTATGATGAATTGTTGTCATTCTTTAAAAAGGAATTCAAGACTGTAAAGCAACCATGGAGGTTGCTCTGACAATATTGAAGAGAGCTATAACAGATATATGCATGAAACTTACAGCAGTAACACTGCTTCTTTCATGGGGCCAGGTGAGTTAGATATGCAGTCTTGATGGCACTGAATTTGCTTGAGTTCTGCCTTTGACAACACATACAAGCTGGTATTTCTATAGCTAGAATTTTTATTTATATCAGAAAATGTAAGTAAACCACTTCCAGTAATTTGAAATATAATCATTATATTATTTTCTGCTCAAGTTTGTCAATCATTCTGTAAACTTTGTTCTAAGCTAAAAATCCTTTGAATGTTTACTGCAATGGAATTTCATTTGTGCTAAAAAAAGAGATGTTCCTGCTCCACTGTGTTGCATTTAGTTCAGCTGTCATAAATTGTGAAGGACAAGTGATTTTTATCTCCATTCTGTAATTAAAAGAAATACTGAAAAACTGCATGACTTTTTTCTATGTAGTAACACTATAGAATAATTTCTGGATTTAGGAACTGGGCAAACTATTTTACTCCACACACAAAAGGTATCCCAAACAATGGCAATAACAGTCAAATTTTGCTTGGAAACGACAACTTTAAAAGTTGTGCTGTGTGGTAGAAGCACAAAAGTGTACGTGGGCTTGGTGACTGGCATATGGAATAAAAGACATCTTTGTCATAAGAACCCAGAGGAATGACATATAACCTTATCAAACAAGACATGCAGCAAGTTCAGGAAGAAATGTGCCCCTGGTTTTCAGGGCATCTCTGCCCAGAGAAACTATAGCTGCCCCATCCCTGGAAGTGTTGAAGGCCAGGTTAGATGGGGCTTTGGGCAAACTGATCTAGTGGAAGATGTACCTGACCATGGCTGTGGGTTGGAACTAGATAGTCTTTAAGTTCCTTTCCAACATCAAAAATTCTATGATCCTGATATCCAGATACACATTTCTAGTATATCACTAAACAAAACACTGGAATATTATCATGTGTTCAATTGATAAAATCAGCAGACTTCTACAAAGTGACTGCCTTAAGGGCTAACTTGGGTGACACTAGAAGCAGGTTCTTGGTGTATGAAGGAGAAGCCTAAATGTAATATTTGTGTACAGCCACAGTACATGGATATTTTTTCTACCAAGAAGAGGGATGCACTGTTTTAGTGTCCTCTTGTTTATCTGGAAACAGTTGCTTCTGCAGTTCCTTTTTTTTTTCTTGAAGAAGATAGAAAGAATATGCATGTGGAATGTTGTTGATGTAGGAAAGATCATGCAAACTGTCCTCACTGAACTAGAGGCATCTGAGTTCAAAGAGAACTATTTTCAACTTTTCTTCCAATGCCCTGGGTTTTGGTTTAATTATGAAAAATAACTTTTAGCTAGCTAATTTAGCTCATGTGAAAGGAAAAAAAAAAATCAATCTGCTGATTTTATCACCAGGAAAATGTTTTCCAATGACATTTCTTTCAGTTCTTGAAAAAACTCAAAATTTTAAAAGAAAATTAATATTAATTTATAAATAAATAGATAAAAAAGGAAAAGGACTACATTATTTAGCTAAGAAGCCTAACCTCTTGGCTGGAAACCACAGCATTTTGGTTTACAGTTGCTCTGTGCCATGTGGCTGTTGTTACCTGAGGTCTCAAGACCTCAGATTGGACAGTCTCTATTTTAGGAGTTTGGAGAGTTTTCTATTTTAAGATATTTTGGAAAAAAAACCCACCCTAAACCATTTCCTGATTGGCTTCAGCAAAAGAAACACAAAAAATTCCTCAAACATCCCCTGAAAACTGGATTCCAGATAAAATCCAAGACTAGGTGTAAATTAAGAGAATCTGCCCGCTTATTTTGGGTGCTTCTGTTTCAACAAGTATCTCAGTTCCTCTTTGGTGTTTTAAAGGACTGAAAAGAAAAATAGTGAAAAAAACAGTATGCAAAGTTGTTTTTGTGTTCTTTTTGACATTAAAAAAAGGAAATACTGAAAATATGTCTATAAAATTATTCTCATGAGATGTACCTCATGATCCCCCTTTCAGGCCTGAAGAGTGCTTGGAGTAGATTCTATGCATAATTAAAGCTGTACACTGAACTCTATCCTCAAATGAACAAAAAAATCTGGGCTTGTCTGCTTCTCAGAGGCTGAACTTGAGTAGTGTTCTTTAAGCTACAGCAGATTGATATTGGGATTGTTCCCACTAATGCCAGTGATTACATGGTTCCTGGCTTATCCTGTTGTTCCAGGGCTTTTTATGGTGGTCTTTTTTTTTTTTTTTTCTTTCCATTATTATAAAACTTCCACCACTCACAGATTTTGTTGGTATCTCTCTAGGCATGTAGAGGAAAGAACTGGCTGTGGATAGAGACCATGCTATCATTTCATTACTTGATGTGGTACCCCACAAACTAATGTGAACACAATGCAATGATTGTAAAGCATATTGTGACAAAGCACATCATCCGTTATTTTGCCTCTGACTTTCTATAAATAACAGACTTCAGTCTCCGTGGGTGCCAGGCTAGTGTTTTGCAACATATCACTCCAACCCTTAAAAATTCCTCCTGACCATCTGGGAATTTCCTGTTCTGCCAAATAGGTTTGCCTGGATAGTGCTGAGATCTGCATGTCTCTGACTAGAGAGAAAACTGCTTACGTTAGGGCAGAAACCTTTCGATGTAGGTGAGCCCAGACAGCTGGTACCAAAAGGTAGACCTGGAACTTCTGCCACTTCTAAAAGTGACAGGAGAAGGAGAAAGAAAGGAGACAGCTTAAGCTGAGTGGGCCTGAGGTTGGGGAAACCCCTTTTCTGAAGAGAAATTGAGCTCAGTTTTTTCCTACTGATTCACTGTGAGCAGCATCAGGCCAAACTCTATACAAATTCATTAACATCTCATACCAAGTGATAGTCAAGACCTTTTTTACAGTTTCTAACCCTCTCAAGACTCTTTAATAATAATGGTTCAGGTTTGTGGACTGTATTGAAAACCTCCTTTGAGTTTATGTTCCCAAAGAAAATCACTAGTTTTTCTAGTTTACATGTTTGTAAGATGTCATGATAATAACACCTGGAAAATATAATAGCAAGGCTAAGCCTTGCTAAGCCTAAGAGAAACAAAACCAAAATTAATATCCCTTAAGATAGAAAAAACACCAAGCAACTCTGACTTAAGATGTCTCAAAATATAAAGCTTGTATTGCATTATGAGTAGTATTCTAAAAAATAGTCTTGCTTCAGCTTTCTTATAGCCTTTCTGAAGGATTTTACTATGGAAGTGAAAACACGACAGCATTGAAAACCATGCTGTTAGAACTAACACTGAGGTCTCATCTTAAAACTTAAGAATAATGAAAATTGGAAATTTACCCTAAAACACATTTTCAGTGTCCTATCATGGTGAGTTATAGCCCCGAGAAAAAAATAAACAAAAACAAAGACAAAACCAAATGGGACTAATTCTGGTGATGAACAACCAGAGTTTTGATCATGATTTCAGGAGCTTTGCATTTTTTTGGTAGGAAAATAATGAATAAAAATGTTGAAGTAGTCTTTAAAAATTCACATGAAAAAAGATGCCACACTTGGTACATAATTTATGGATCAATAATTCATGTCTTATCTTCATGCCCATAACAGTGCAACAAAAACATTTTCAGTCTTGCTCAATTCTGCTTCTAGGAAATACCCCAGGGGGTGAGTGGCCAAATTACTGGATGTTTCCAAGATGCGTAGGAGTACTAAATCCTGGGTCAAGGATTTTTTCTTTTTCCTTTTTTCCCCTCTATTTCTAGGGTCTGCAATGCAGGTGGGTTTTGTTTGGGTTTTTTTGGTTTTTTTGTTTGTTTGTTTTTGGTGGTTTTTTTGTTGTTGTTCTTGTTGTTGTTTGTTTGTTTGTTTTTGGTGGGGTTTTTTTGTTTGTTTGGTTTTTTTATGTGTGTGAGATATTAAGGTAGAACATAATGAATGCTTTGTCTTACTGGTTTAGCCCTAAAGAAATGCAATTACTAATCCTAGCTTTAAAAACTAAATGCTTGACAAGTTGGGTTTTTTTATTATTTCAGACTGTGTTTAATTTTATAACTATTTTTAATGTTGGTACATCCATTTCACTTTAAGAGTCAATATATAAATATTTTGAATAAATACTAAATTTATTAATTTAAATTAAATTAATACAATTAAATACTAAATTCATTTCTGTTCTATATAGTGGCTTGCACAGCATGTGCCATAATGGTTATCATGCACTGGCAAAAAAAGGTAATTAATGACAAATGTTTCTTTAAACTGCAAGGAATTATAATCCTCCTTGTTTTTGAAGTTTTGTGTCAATGTTCTCTATAAAAAGTGTCTGCACTTCTCATTCCCACCCACTTATCCAAAAGAATAAAACGTGCATGTGCTTGTTCAGGGTAACAGAGGAATTCCAATACAGTTACACCTCCTGTTGAAGTCTGTGAAAAAATAGCTATGTCCTTGTGTTAGCACACCAATGATGAAATTAAAACAATTTATTTTACTGGGTTAAAGCTTGCCTCATGAAACTTTTGAGTACATCAACTCAAAAGAAGACCCTTGGCGCACTTGGGGTCAAGTTCTTAGATCTTGCAAAATTTAAAGTTGCCAAATTTGGGCAAATGCCTTTCCAGTATTCCTGACCTCTAGCTCATCATCACAAACTGTCCAAGGTGCTTGCCTGATGCTAGGAAATTGTTTCTTCACTAAATGGCCATAAGCAGCAAACACAAACACTTACAAGGTTATCGTTGATAACTGCAAGGGCATTCCTTGTGACAAAGTGACACATTAGTTACAACCCACATGGCATTTGGGTTCCATTCAGCATTTCAGCCTGGGATCATCTGCATTTTAGATATATCTTGATAACTAGCTAAATTTGGAGTATTTTTGGTTTCCTCATTGAAACATGCTGCTGAGCATCTTCTCTTATTCACTGCTATATTCTTAAATTTAGAAAAATAATTTTCCTGTTCTTTTAAAAAAAGAAAGATCTTATTTTAACTATGATGAGTTTTTCTTCAGCAGGCTGTACTACTGCTGAAATAAACAGTATTATGATGTTTGTAGGTCACACACCAGTAAACAGTTTACATCTACACTGTTTCAGGACATTTCACTGAACACAGTGCCACACACTAGTAAACAGTTTACATCTGCGTTGTTTCAGGACATCTTACTGAACACAGCACTGTCTTCAAATACAAAAGTAATTTCTAAGTCTTTTCTGTCACATCAGGACAAGGTATCTGATTGTGTGTATACTTTAGTGATAGGTTGGTACCTTGGCAGTCACAAATTTGTGGATTGCGTCATTTACCATTCCTAAGGATTTTTAATCAAATCTGTTATCGACCTCAAGTCAACAGACTTCATGTTTTGAAGCACCACCCTCACCTCCCACCTTATATTTAGCCTTTTCAATATCTCTCAGGGTCCGTTACCCTTTCCCTGAATTGACTCTCCTTAGACTGATAGTCCACAGTTAGAAACCAGGCCATCAAGCAGATCAAGACTTTTTTTTTTTTTTTCAATTATTATTGAATTAATTCTGCTGTAATAATCTTTTACCTTCAACAATAACCTTGTGGTGCATGGCAAACTCCTCTTCCCTTGTGTGCTTCTGCGAATACAGCTGTCTTGCTTATGCCTCCCTGCATAAAACTTTGGTATTTTAACAGGTACAAATAGTTCTTTTAACAACTGACATGAAGGCAGAGGCTCTAATGGTTGAACTGTGGGATGTCATGGAGGTCAACAATGTCAGAGGAATATACAAAAGAATATTTATTGCATCAGCCAGAATTCTTAGAAAAGCCAAGAGATCAAACTGGATCATTCAAGAAAAATGTGAAGAGAAACAACCTTAATCATCGCCTCTGTATTTCACAGGCTAAAGTGATAAAGAATTTTGCAGTCCATATCTCCTCCACACAAAAATAGTAACACAGAAAAACCTTCTAGCAGAGCATTGATGGCCTTTCCCATTGACAGGATAGAAGTGACGCAGGAAAGATAGGTGGCCCTTGACCATTTATCTCTGCTGTGGTAAGTCACTCACAGAGCAAAGCATGAGGTTTTAGCCAAGGAACAAGGGGGAATAGTTCATTCAGGAAGAGATTAGATCATCTCTTTGAGCAATTTTCCTTCTAAACAGATGCTCAAAATTCCAGGCACAGCACCAAAGGCATCGTGGTTTGGGGGCTTCCCATTACTGCGCTGACTTGCTGATGTGGCCTAGAAGACTACAGGAATTTCCTGATGAGTTAAGACTGGGAAGGGTAAATATTTAACTATGACACAAATAAATATGCTTAATACTTAAATGATAAAGGCAGTGACCCTAAATCCTCATTTCTGTTACTTTTATCTGCATATGAATGCCCAATTTTTGAAAGGCTGCAGCAGTGTTCTTTGAGTTCTTTGAGTGTTGGAGGAGACTTCAGGGAAACAGATTTTATATGAAGCAATTCTCTGAGATTTCAGAAATATCAAGTAATTTCTACACAGGATTTTTAAAAATACACATCTTTAAAAAGCCCAACATTTTATTAGGAGTAATGCTCTGGTAAGTGATAGTGATATAGTTATTTGAAGATCCTTTACCTTTTTGAGACACAAATGCATGATCAGAAGTGAGAAGAGAAAGACATGTAAGTGATTATTCACTTATTATTCACCCTCACCAAACTGATGGCAGGGTTTTAAAGAAAAGATTTATTTAATACCATTTTCCTTCCTTCAAACGACTTCTGCATGAGAACTAAAATTCCCAAAAAATAAATATCGCTAAAGCCACTCAAAGCTGAATGTATGAAAGAGAAATTAAAAAGAATCATGGGTGGTTTAGTACAGATTCAAACATTCATTCAATAGATTGCCTAGAAAAAGAAAACAAAAAAAATTATCATTTAACAACAACTAAATTATTTTTTTCTAAGTCTCCATTCCACGAGGCTATATTTTCAGGTGAGAGATTCCAAAAGAAAAATACACTTTTTATAAACATAGGCTGACAACTTTAAAACACTCATAAATAATATGATCCAGGGGGCAGGCAAGTCCATCACAATCCTGAAGATAAATGTAAAAACATCTCTAGAGATTGTACCATGACTTCTCCTTTGATTTTTGCCAGTATTGAAAATATGTTTTGTGGATTTGGAGTGTATTAAAGGTGAAAAATTAAAACACATCTCAAAATATTAAATTTACATATCAAGAATCAGATTTCTTTTTCACCTACAATCAGGATGTAAGAATCCCAGTTTAAAGAATGAATAGACTTTGGTAATGACTCAAATTTTGTAGCAACATTCAAAATAGTGGGCAGGAGCACTCACCTGCCTCAAACTCAGTGCTTTTCTCTTTGAAATCGTGCAGGTTCCCTCTCTGCAGTTTTAGGTTGGTGCATCAAAGATCAGGAAACTAAGTCTGACCTGCTAAGAGTGTTATCTCTAAGAGCTAAGTTTGTAATTTAAATAGTATTTCTTACATACAGAAAACCTTTAAGGGAAGTTCAGATGTGAAAGAAGGCAGGATCAGTCTATAAATGGCACATCAGCCTGCAGCAGATCACTTTTAGGTTCAAGATTGATTAGCACCAATCTGACAATCTGTGTGAAAGAAGCCATGCAGTCAAAACCAGACAAATTACCTTCTAGGGTTGTCTGCTCATACTCCCAATTTTCTCCCACAGTTCTCTAGTCTTGCCTTAATTTCATCCTGGCAGGAACGCTCAGAGTTTATTCTATCTCTACTGTAATCTCTCAAGCCTCCTTGGTACAACAGGAGGACAAAGAGTACCCAAGCCCTCAGGCAGAACAGAATCAGAAGAAAATTTGGCTTACTGGAATAAGAGAATTTTTGTTGTTTCCATATACTCCTGTGTCAGAAGGAAAACCTAGTACCTTTGTTTGCAACAAGACAGCTAGAGACAACATGACAAATGGCAAGAATTTATAAATAAAGATTCCCAGAAAAAGTGATGAAAAATTATAGCTATACACCTCTGCCATTTTCTTTTAAACAAGCAGATGTCATGCATGCACAGAGCACAATCAGATTTGCAACATGTATGCATGTAAGGGTAGAAACATGCCTGGGATGGGGAGAACAAAAGTCCAATACATTTTCCAGAATATATGAAAATTCTTGCTTCATATACATTCTGGAAGGGACAAAAGCAAATGACATTTTGTAAAATGTTTTTTCAGCAATACAGTTGGGGAATCGTTCATACAGAATGAATGCATGTGCAACAAACAAGGTTTCATCTTGCTACCATTTTTTTTTAAGCCAATAGATCAGTTTGAGGAGAACAACAGATTGACAGCAGGTACATTGGTATAAAGCATGAGAATGGATTTAAGACACAACACTTAAAAACAGATTTCCAAGTCTTTTAACACCAAACACTCCAAAGATAGAAATGCATATATGTGTGCACGCACTCATGCACCAGAGTGAAGTGTTGGAGGGAGAGAAATTCTGCAGACTTCTTAGAGAGTTTTTCATCAGCCACTTTTCACTCATGGATCTCCTACACAGGTTTTCCAACTGCAATATTTTACATGGATTTTCCGCCTATTTCTCTCTCCTTTAAGAAAGGATTAGTAACACAGATCATATGATTGATGTCGTACTATCATATCTTTAAAGAGATCTTTAAAGTACCTCTCCTAACGACACACCTATTCCACCATGAAACTAGCATAGTTCTCTTACTCTTACCCTTTTCCTACTTTTTTTTCCTTTTTTTATTTTTATTTTTCGTCCTAGAAGCAAGTCAAGGAAGTATAAGAAATTTCCTTCAATCAGGTAGCTTCATGGCCTCGAACACAGATTTTCTATATTACTTCCTCTGAGTAATGACAGCATTATCTTAAACAATTTTTTGGTGGGTTGGGTCAGTTTAAATCTGAAAGCAAACCATTTATATAGTGTAACTTGAGCATCTTTCCAGCTGACCTTGTACCTGTCTTGCTTTGACTGCACCATATGCTCAATGTGGAGTGTAACTCAGTTAGGTCTTGTTTGGACAGGGAAGTTATGCTAGTTTGATTTGCATCAGTCTTAAACAGGGATAATTAAACTTAGATTAACCTACTTCTTAACTAAGGCAATGAAAAGTGAATCTTGATCTTTGTGCAGAAATATTAATGAGAATGCAGTGCAAATGTGCAACAATTTATGGCATTTCTAAGTTGCCCTTCCAAGTGAATATTCACCACGCTGGTGTTTCATAGCACAGTCTAAAACATGCACATGTGGTTGCACAAAAATAACCTTGTGTTAAAGTACAGCTTGTTTCATAAGAAAAAGGTTTTTTCTATGAAATATGAAACTATTTCAATTTCCTTTTCCTGATCAAACTTCAACCTCCTAACAAGAGAGGAAATTCTTATGCTACTGGGAAGACTTTTACACCAGGGCTGTTTTTTCAAGACACTTGAGCTGTTGGTGTTAAAGATGAGTTCACAGCAAACTTAAACCATGATACTGGTTCTAGAAGGTCCTCATTCACTAGCTCTTCCTTGCCTGCAATTTTTGAAAATACAGATAACAAGACTGAACTAGGCTGAGCTGTGAATTGAGATGAATACAAGTAGATGGTTAAATATCTTCATCTTTCAGATTTTGCATGCAACTTGGTCATGCAAATGACTCCAGTTTTGATAGGAACAAGTTTATCCAAGTTTTTTGTTAATGGTAGCTTTGAATAACAAGGTATTCCTCACAAGTCTTCGTGAGAATCTGTACAAGACTCAGTCCCTTGCAGAGGGATACAGGCTGGATCAGCAGCTGCTTGATGGGGTTTAAAAACCCTGCAAAAATAAGACTTATTCTGGCTGTGAGCAGGACACAACCCATTAAGCCAACTGCAACCTTCAAGATATTCTTATGGATGTATATTCATTGAATTTATCTGCTTATTTTTCATGAACTACTTCAGTTACTTATATTAAAAACAATTTTCTTCCAAAAGATTTTTAATCTCACAATTTTCTGAAAATATTGGAAACATTATTATAATACATACACTGTTAAAAGCATAAAATACCTTCCACAAAAGACTCCAAAAACAACACAAAAAATATCATATTAAGCCTTCCAACAGCTTTGTGAAATTGAGTAGTAGTGCTATATTTGTATTTGAAAAGGGAAACCGGAATACTTAAAGTTTATGGTTTCCTAGCAGTCACAAGTGAAGTCCATGCAACAGGCATGGACAGAAGTAAAGCTGAAATCCATCACACTTAACTGGGGCATTTAAATCAGGAAGTGAGCTGCTCAGGATTTTCCTAGGGTCAGTGAAGAGAAACAGGGACTTCCACAGAACAGTTCAGACAGCTGAGTCTTCCTCTGGGCTTGCTACTGTCTCATGACACAGCACTAAGAGATTCCTCACAGCAAAGAAAAATCTATTTGGGTAATTGGCATTCTCCTAGAGAAGCTGGCAGCAAATGACTTGGACAGGTGCATTCTTTGCTGGGTTAAAAACTGGTTCTAAGACTGAGCTCAGAGTGTGATAGTGAGTGGTGCTACTTCCAGCTGGTGGCCAGTCACTCATGTGGTCCCCAAGGTGCAGTATTGGGGCCAGTCTATTTAATGACTTTTTCAATGAACTGGATGAGGGGATTGAGTGCATCCTCAGTAAGTTCACAGGCTGCACTGAGTGGCAGTGTTGATCTGCTGAAGGGTAGGAGGCTTCTGCAGAGGGATCTGGACAGGCTGGATATATGGACCAAGGCCAACTGTATGAGGTTAAACAAGGCCAAGTGCTGGGTCCTGCCCTAGGGTCATAACAACCCCCTGCAGTGGGAACAGTGGCTGGAAAGCTGCCCAGTGAGAAAGGACCGGGGGTGCTGGTTGACAGCAGCTGAACATGAGCCACTGTGTGCCCAGGTGGCTGAGAACACCAATGGCATCCTGGCCTGGATCATCAATAGTGTGGCTAGCACAACAAAGGAAGTGATTGCCCTGTACTGGGAACTGGTGAAGCCACACCTTGAGTGCTGTGTCTAGTTTCAGGCCACTCAATTCAAGTGAGTGAGTGGGGCAGGTCCAGAGAAGTGCAGTAAAGCTGGTAGAGTTTAAAGTTAAGTTGGATGAGGAGCAACTGAAGGAACTGAGGTTATTTAGCCTGGATAAAAGGAGGCTAAAGGAGACTTGCCATTCTCTACAGCTATGTGAAGGGGGAGTGAGGTGGGCGTTGGCCTTTTCAAGCAGCAAGTGACAGGACAAGAGGAAATGGCCTCAAGCAGTGTCAGGGGAGGTTCAGGTTAGGTATCAGGAAAAATTCTTCAATGAAAGGGCAGTTAAGGATGGGAACAGGCTGCCCAGGGAGTTAGTGGAGTCACTGTCCAGGAAGGTGTTCGAGAAATGGCTGCGTGTAGCACTTTGTGCCGTGATTTAGTTGACGTGGTGATGTTTGGTCAAAGGTTGGACTTGGTGGTTTTGTCTTTTCTTCCAGGGCACACAGCACTGTGGAGTAGGTTGCTTGGTTGAATGGGAACAATGAGTTCTCAGCACCCTCAAAATGACATGCTATTTACTGTATATCTGTTTAATTTGAAAAGCTCTCAGTGCTCCAAATGAGATCTCCCAATGGGCATTTCTGTTGGATAATTCTGATGACTAATAAATGTAATATTTTATTGTTTCCAGAAATTTCCTAATTATGGCTGTCATCACTGTAAATAAACACATTCAGGTCCTACTGAACATTATGATAAAGCCTTCCCTTCAAGCATGGGAAATATTTTTTTAAGTAATTGGCTACCAAATGTGGTAACATGTGAAACTGTCCTTCAGCCTAATTCTCTGATTCTTTTGTTTCTTAAAAAAAAAAAAAAACAAAAAGCTGCCAAATTAATTACTCCCCAATCATATAAAGGCATTTCCACATTTGAAGTCTTGCCTCTTTCTTGTGGGTACATCAGAATATTCCAAGGACTTGAGCAATTTGACTAATAAAGCTTTGAAAAGCAGGCATGTTTTTGGCCAATAGATTTTTGGGCTATATAAACAATTTTGGATTTACACTCAAACACAAATTTTCTTGGAGGCAGTTTATTTCCATTGTTATTTTTACCCCTTAAATTTGGATTTTATACATATATACTTGCTCTTTGAGTAGTACACTAAGAAATCCCACTAATTTTTAGTGGGAAGTCCCACTAATTATTCCACTCTTTGTTTCACAACATGTTTGTGGGAACTGCACTTCAAATATCACTAGGATGAAGCTCTGCTTTGGATATGAGTATTCATTGATTCCAAAGCAGAAAGGAGCATCCAGATTAGTAAGCTGATTCAATGTCTAAAAAATAAATACTGGTTTGAGCTGGATGCCAAGTAGGAAGTTAGTGCACAGTTTTGGATAAAATTTTCTCACTGTTTTCTTTTAGCTCTGGTCTTCCTTGAAAAAGGAAATATTTACCAGAAAGCCATTCTTCACACAGCTCTGTTAGTAATGCTCAAACATGCAGAATAGCAGATTCCAAATCACTGAGCACCTTTTCTTTGTGAGCATTAGCAAGAGTTCATCATGTATCTTCTGGTTGCACTTAACATCCAAATATCCGAAGTGTGAGGTTTTAGGTCACATGTTACATTGCAAAATCCCAAGTGAAACATAATTATAAATAGAATGGAACTGTTACTACTTCTTGTGACAGTTCAACTAATGAAACTTGGTTTCTTAATACGAAAAAAATTTCACACACACAACGACAGTCTCTATACTAATATAAATTTGCCTGATTCCTATCATTATTATAGCTCTTTAGATCGGTCCTGCTTAGGGCAGGCTCTGTCACATTTTCACTCAGCTTGCTGCATTGTACTTCCACTCAGCTTCACAGCAAGAGTAAGATGTAAAGGATTTTCCCAAAAAGGGTTCCCAAAGGTATAAAATCCAAGGCAAAAATCAGCCAGTCCACACATATAAGCATATTAATATAAGAATCTTATAGTTCATTGCAGGAAGCAGGTAAAGACAGGGAAAAATGACAGCCTTTCAGTGGAGCCACAGCACACAGTTATAGACACTGGTCTTTCCAAAACCTGTTCATTTCTACGTAATGACAGGCCCCTCAAAACCTAGATCCCTTACTTGTTTAAAACCTAGGTGAGCACTTGAGTTGTTGCTATTGCAAAATAAGGAAGTCAACAAAGAACAAAAAAAATGCCACAAAAATCATTTAGCACAATTATTATAAGAATAAACTTTAGACTATCAAATGGTTTCAGATACCCCAGAAAAACTGCTCATAATTTCTTTCTTTAAAGACTGAATAAAGACCACAATTTCATACTTCCTCAGCTGTAGTTGGTAAATAACAGCACATGCACTTTAAAGGGAGAGGAAGTGTGAATTGAAGCTGCTTTTTTTGGTTTGGCTTGGTTTAAGTGTATCTACCTTCTTGTAATACCTGTACATGTTAGCTTCTAATAGAATACTATCATTAAGCAATATTTTTAACTTTTATAGTACTCTACTTAAATAATGAGCAAGAGAAAAAGAAAGAATGGATCATGTAAAACTCACTATTGTTATAACAGTACTACCATTTAGATGTCAGGAAAAGTATATGGAACACTCCTCCATAGAGCTATCCTAAATGTACATTGAGTCCATCCGTACTGTAAGTTCACCAAGCCGACAGCAGCTTCCTAAGCGAGACATGATGCTAACATTTCATGTAACTCCTCTTTGGCAATATTTAGACATTGCAACTAAATTCCAAAGAGTGTCATGTGAGCCAGTCAGTTACTGCAAGAAAGAAAATGTGATGAACTGTTTGTTTTGAACTATCAGTATAAACATATTGCAGAAATGAAACCCAAGCTTAAACAATGGGGAAAGTTATCCAGTATTAAAATAAACAGTTCTAGGAAAATCTCTAAAAATGTTTACCAAGTCATCATCTTCCGCATAGTTTCTGTGCAGAGCATTTTGCCATGTCCCTGGTTTGTCAACCAACCCCTGTTACACTGATTATAGATATGCAAATTATAATGGACAAGGCTGGACCTTAATTGCCTATAATTGGCTCCCCAAGAAAGGGCATTTTTATCTACAATCAAGCTTGTAGATCATCAAAGAAGCAATTTTGCATTAAAAAAAAGAAAATACCCTTTTATGGAAGAGTATATAGTTTTGCTTCTAGAAATCTGATAGTTTGGATATTAAATAAAAATTTTAAATTAAAATTTAAGCAAGCCATGATTCTTACAAAATTTTGCAGTAGGTATTTTTTAAATATCACAGGGGAGAATTTGTGCTGAGAAAATTATTCACTTTGCTGAACATTGGCTATGTAAATTTTTATTGAAACTTATATATATTGCCTGAAGTAAAAACATAACTCCTTTATGCAAGTCAGACTATTTCTAAGATTTTAAATATTATTTCTCATTATATGTATTCTCTTCCAGTAAAAGATCTGGAACTGTTAATTATTCTTTAGTTCATTCACAGCAGGTGCATTGTAAAATGCTGTCTAGTGTAGAAAGTTTAGGGGGAAAAATAAATGCAGAGTATAAAAATGAGATGTGAGATACCCATGTAATATATTCATTACAGTTGAGCATTATGCATGTTTTGAAAGGAAATGAGTTATGGCTGAGATGCTTTGTAGTGGCAAAGCAAATTCAGCAACAAAGCAAATTCAGTATTCAGAGATGCTATAAAGGAGCTGCATCAGCCTCATTTGTTCAGAGTGAGACATGGTCCTTCACACAGAGAAACAGGTCCTTTCATTCCAAGGAAAACTGACACATGGGGATACATGCATAATCCCAGTTTTATGCTAACCCCTGGGAGCAGGGCATTGGGGGCTGGGAGGGAAAGGAGGAGGGGAATAGTTCTGCTCTCAACCAGTTTTACAATCACTGCAGAAGAAAACAATCCTAATTTAAACCCCTTTCACTGGGCTTTCTACCTGTTTAATCACTTCCCTCCAAAGTGTGAGAGGACTAACCCTCAGACATTCACACTCCAGAGACTCATATTTCCTTGTGTTCAGTGAAACAGTGATCTTAGTTCAGTCTCTAGTGGACAAACACAGAATAAGTCTTAGAAGCATGATTCAGCAGGCAATTTCCTCAAGTAAAATCATATGTGTATAAAAACAGAAAACAACTTTCCTCTTTTAGTGCTTGTCTCAGCCTGCCAAGGCACAGTAAAATAATTTCTTTTCCTCTACATAAAACATCCACTTATTTCCAGCTCTATATTCCCCAAGGCAGATCAAGACATTAAAAAATGAGGGAAGTAGTCTAAAAGTTATGTGCTTGGTTATATTTTCCACACAGGATCTTTTCTCTCTCGCTATGGTCAGATATACAAGAGAACAAATAATTTACAAAAAAATCAGGAAATCTTTTCTAAAAATTCTAGTAGAGTTGGGGAGGTGGGGGGCTGCATATGCTTTTAACATATTTATGTCTTATATACTGTCTGGATGAAACAAAACTTGTAAATGAGACAGGTTAGCAGCAACTGTGCCTATGTGAAGTTTCAGCCCAGCTAGTAGAGTCTTCATTAGAATTTTATTGATTTTCATAGTATGCACTTGTGTTGGAGTTAAATGATGTATCTCTCAAATGGTACATACAGCAGTGTTCTTGTACCAGATTACATGACTAGTTGCATCACACAGTTGTGCAATTTTCTAAATTTTGCCAGGTCAAAATGGCAGCATGTGAATGGGAATATCACAAATAGCTATACACAGACTGTTTCTTTATTTCAACTGGTCAGCTACCCCAAAACATTTTCCTTACCAAGGTATGGACAGCAAGGTATGTAATTTTACACACATGAGTAATCATGCTAAGGTGACTGGGACTGCTCATATGAGTGAAATTATTCACATATTTAAGCCTTTCAGACCCAAAATTCATAAAAATAATTACTTCTATTAAGTTACTGCAACACCTTGAAACCCATTTTCCTCTTTCTAGGAAAGAATGCACATATATAAACACAAATTGAAGCAGGCTGTCTCAAGACCAGTGTATTCAACATGGTTAAAAATGTTTACTGCAAAGTTTTGGAAGTGTGAATGCCTATATATTTTCCTGTTTCTTTCCAGCAACCAGCTGGGTAGAATAGTATTACAGGATCTGTTTATGGAGAAACAATTATATCCTTAACCCAGTGCCCTTAAATGCTGATTTTTTAAATGCTCCCTTTTGCTGTCACAGTAGCAGGTATCCTGCATGACATCTGAGCTGAATCTGTGAACTATAAGTAGAGCTTATAAGAACTTATTAAGTTCTGTCAGAGAGTCTCTGGAGGATTTTTGTGTACTCCGACTCACACGCATCCATAGTTTCTTGAAAAAAGGCTTTAAGAAGTTACATCTTCCAGTAAAGTGAAGAAAATTCAGCTCCCAAAAGCAATGTCAAACTAGGAAGGATGCACTCTGGCTAAAACATTTCTCTCCCACACAGTCAAGAACTATATCAATCCTTATTACTTCTGTTCTCATAGAAACTAAGGAAAACTTTGAGCAGCATAAACATCCCCCCCAAAAATCATTTAGTGAGAAACAAAAAAAAGAAACACTTACTTTTTGCAGCCACTGAGTGTAATTTTCCATCACATGTTCCAGATGTTGCAGTTTCTGGGAAGAGAAATCCTGTTCCACGTGAGGAGCATCTCTCTGAAGAGCGTTTGTGTTGTACTGGTCTGTCGTGCTTTCACGACAGTTCCCATCCTGTTCTGGCAGAATGAAAGTGTAGGTGCACTGCCCGTGCTGAACCCGGTTAAATCTTCTCCCACTGCCTTCTGCACCCCGACGCTGGCTAGTACAGCCTACAAGAGCAAGAGTCACTGCCAGGAAAGCAAAGGAAAAGAAAACTGACATGTTATTATTACTTTCCTTTCCTGCTTTAAGAAAAACTTCTTCTTCCTCTTTCTTTAAATTTGTTCTGAATTTCCCTTAAAGTCTTTGGAAAAAGGAGCGGAGCAGCACACTTTACAATCAGGCTTGGATAAACTGTTTTGGTTTTTTTTAATTTCACTGTGAGGATAGCTTCCTTAGTTAAAATTGGGAATATTTATTGCATAGTAGCTAAGATTTATTGTTTCCTCTCTGTTCCAGTCCAGCATGTAGCCTGCTTTAGTCAGCTGCATATGCATATCCCAGTCTCTTTCCCCTACACTATCTGCTGCAGAACTGCTATTTTCTCTCAGGCTTCAGTGAGTTTTATTAAGGTTGCACTTTCAAGCCAAGCTGGAAGCAAGCAGCCTTTCACAAGATGACTTGACAGGAATGCGTGTATGAGTGCGCCCCTATGCTAAGGATGGCTGATGGCTCAGTACAGAGGGATCATCTTACAAACTGGCTGGATGCATGACCTCAATCATGCATGTCTGCCCAGCCCCTGCTGCATACAACTGCTGGGGGCTTTGGGCAAATTCAAGTCAGTTTAATAAGTGACTCAGTCCACCTTAATACACTTCATATGTTCGCACTGACCTATTAAAATGTAGATAAAGTGTAGAAGTTTGTTGTAATCCCTCCGTAAATATACAAAGCAGTGAAATTAAAAATACTTTCGGTTCTGCTCTGCTCTGTATCTATTAAAGAATTCTGGGTCGGGCGAATGACACTTACAGGAAAAAAAGTTACGTTTAACCCTCACTAGGTTTATCTAATTTTCTAGGACAGTTGTGTTTCTTTAACAGTTTTCAGAGACCTGTTTTACATCATATATTGAAATTAAAGTTGCCAAATAGTAATCATGAAAGGCAGTTCAGAAGGATAATGATTTTCTGTGTTTGGTATCTAAACTAAGGTAGCTAATTAAAAACCAGTGAGAGATGGTGACTGAACTATTCCAGATTAACTTCTGTACTACTGCATAGTTATCACATGCATAACACCAATTTGCAAGCCTGTATGGGCTATACAGGCACCCCCTGTTACATGTGGAAACTTCCTCTGGGGCAACTTTCTCAGAGTAGGACTGTGGTAACTGCTTAAGAAACTATCTTAAATAATGCCTTTGGTATTTGCTGGAGACAAATAAAAAATGCACAGATTATAAACAGGGTTGGAATATTCATATAATTTTAAGGAATTTGGATCTGAATTCCTGCATGAGTTTTTGTTGTTAAATAAATATCAGCCAAAACTAATGTGGAGCACTTTGCACAATACTTGCCATGAAAGAAAGTAGTCTTCTAAATAGTAATAGTCCCTCACTAAAAAAAAACATCAAGGAGACCTACTCACACAAATACTGAATGCAAACAACTTCAGTGCTTGTGTAATTGTGACCTGTATCACAACTACAATGTTCTAAAAGAATCGCCTCAAATATTTAGCCAGGCATCTGACCTGTTCCTGTGCAAACTATTCCTACTCAAACTGCAAAATATCTTGCATCTGGAAAGAAACCACTACGTTTGAACCAGTAGGTCCCTAAAATAAAATAGAAAAAAAGATAAACTCATATGTTGCTCTAAATTTTAATATATCCAATACATAGAGAGAGACAAAAAAGGGAAGAATACAAAGCCAAAAGCAAAGCATCAATGGTACTGTTGCTTTGAGCAAAATCTGAATATCCTTCCACCTCTGAACTGTTCAGGCCAACTTAGCACTTGTTTTTCTGCTTTTGAAACTTCTGAAACAACTTCTTAGTTTGTTTTCTTCCTCACATACAGGACTTCCCATAAGTCACCACCAGAGCTAATTCTGCTGTAGTTTATTACGCTGTCTTTGCAATTATTATGAAATGTATTCCTAAGATATTTGCTCACCTAAGACCAGAGACGAAAAGGGAAGAAAAGTGTATGATCTGAAGCTGAAGAGTTAGCAAAAAAGTAGCTATTCCCTCTGAGGCAAAGCAAAAATACCAGAGCACAAACACAGCAACAATACATGCTTTTCTTGTAAGTAAAAAAAAGTACTTTATGAAAGGGCCTCAGAGCAGCTGAAAGAGGGATAGCAAAGGTGGGTGTACAAAGGCTTCCTAGATTTTTAGTTGATATTTTCAAATATGAACACACATTTACACAAATGCCTCATTCATTTTTCTGCAGAGCTTTTAAGCATCGGATTTATTCACATGCAAATGTGGAGAAGTGAGATTGCAAATGTACAATTGATGTTTTTAAGACGAGGATTTCACAGAAGAGCTGGCTCACTTTGTTGCTGTTACATGGCCCCTTCCTTCTGGCTTGAGGTGGCTTCTCCTTCCCCTTCTGTCCCCTTCTTCCTGATAGATAACAGCCATCAAGACCTTCCAGGAACCATGCAGAATTACCAGGCATCTTTGACATTTGCTTGTTTGTCTCCAGCTTAGTTCCCTACCATGTCATCTCCCTCTCAAACCCCCAATCCCAAGCCCCAAATGGATGGATCAGAAGCAGTGTGCAATTGTCAGGTGTCACAGCAGATGTGGCAGAGCCATGCAGCAGCCAGAGCATCTCCTACCAACCCACTGCACTGAGGCTTCCTTACTAAAAAGGATCAGCTCCCCCACCCATGCACTGTCCCCATCTGAGTTGTAGGAGAAGTGCCTCTGAGACATCTTGCGTGTCCAAACACATGGAATCTCACACAGAGGCAAGGAAGGGATGGCAGGAGTCTGGTGGGAGCCCAGAAACCACTGTCATTCCTAGTTTGCAGCTTTTCTAGCCCACTGGGAGGCACAGAAAGGGACTCAGGATTCGTGATGGGATGTCTTAAATATTTTCAAGGGCTCCTTGAAATAGCAGCAGCTCTGTTGGCTATGTAGAAACTCAGCAAGTTTTAGGGCTGCTCTGGCTGACCCCAGAGTCAGAACTATTCCCCAGGATCCCTAACTAGAATCACAGACATTCCCAGTCTTGCAGCACAAGGACCAGAAAGGTCAGCTTGCTGTTTCCCCAAACACACTGCAAGTCATGCTGATAAACACACTGAACTAACCAGGCCAGGTTCAGTTTACACTCCTCTCTGACACACTCATGGTTCCCTGCATACACAGGCAGAAGTGCAACAACCAATACTGAAAAAATCTTTTTTCCAGATCTACGGATTATTCCGTCTAATTCCGCGTTGCAATTTTATACGGAATTCCACTTTATCTAAGGACAACAGATTCAGAAATAGAAAGAGTTTTTATTTCCTAAATTCCCTATTCCAAAATAGGGAAAAAGTGTTTTCTTTTTCTTTTCAGAAACAAACCAAGCAACCAGCCAAACAAAACACCTTAGTCTAGAGTTTCAGTGGTTTGATGTCTTATACCTGATTGGATAATGTACAGTTTATTCCAGTACCATGATCTATGTGACATGTCCCAGCTTTGCAAGATTTCAGTGAGATGAGGAAAAAAATAATTCTCACAGTTCAGTCAAAGTCACTGTGGGTATTTCTGCATGATCTTATATTATATCCTACAGATAAAATCTAAATTATTTGCCCAGGATTGCACAGTTGCTCAACCAGAAACTGAGTAGAGATGTGTTTAAAAGGTTCTTTATTTTCCTAAGACCACTTCCTCCATCACAATGATTAGTTTCATACTCCTTGAACTTTTCCTTGTGTGTAAGAGGGAAGGGATGGATCCAGAGTCTTCCTTCCCAGACCATGCAAAGTCTCAAATCCATTGTTTATTTAATAGCTATGCAAAATACTGTAGCTCACTATGTAATAAATCCCACAAGGCAAAATAAATGGGAATTCAACAAGCACATAAAGGTTACATTTACATGATATTGGTTCCTAAATATCTGGAATTAGTGTAATTTTGTGGCTTTTACCAATATATATGCATGCTCAGAGTTCAACTATAAATTCTGGGAAACCAAAATCTATTTCTTTTTCTTTACATTTCTGCTGCAATATGTGTTATTGCTGCAGATGAGTTGCAATAAGGTTGCATCATGTCACACACAGTACTTGGAATTACTCCAACTCAGCCTCCTTGGTGTTTATGGGAAATCAGTGCAGAGTGGCTTCTGAGTACAGGTATAATGAGCAAGATTTTCTCTCTCAGTAAACCAACAGTAGAACACAAAATATTTATTCTTAGTGTAGCACATTCCAAAGAACCTCATTCTACACATATAAATTCTAGCAATTAAAATGGGATCTTAGGTCTCACAACCCTGACTGGATATGTGCTAGTGCTTCTCCTGTTACTTCAGTGGAGATGGTCACAGTTATTCATATAATACCTATAATATACAATTATATGTATATATATATATACATATAATACTGTATGTTTTCTTTCTTTGCTCTCCAGGGAACAAGGAAGGAATCATCTCAGTTAAATTTCTCCTCAGGACTGAACTTGGTATACTCACATGTGCATATTTAAGGCATGAACCCACATAATGCTGCTTGCCAGATTCTTCCTTCAAAGGAACACAGTGATGGCTGCTCAGTCACACCTCAGCCCAGCACAGCTCTTCCAGCATTTGTTTTCACACCTAGGAACAAGTAAACAGCTGTGAGTATTAAAAGAGGGGCAAAAAGCAGCTTTTAGAAGGTGATGGTGGTTTACAGAAACATCTGAGCTACAGTTTATGCTGTACCACCTATATGAATTTTGTCTCACACAGAAGCTTTATTGGATTCTTTTCAATATGATGGCGATGAGATGGGTAGTTGTTTCCTAAAAACTTATTTTCAAGATGTAGAAATATCAAATTGTTTTTATATTCGTAAGCAGTCTTTGTTCTTATGCATGTAGAGGCAAAGCACAAGTAGAGATTTCTTCTGTTGAATTTGCACTCTTTCCCTGGGGAAGGATGGAGTGTTACAAGCATCCTCTTGTTATCTGCTAAGGGTAAGTTTTCTCCCTTATTTTAAAAATTTCTGAATAGTTGAGTTATTTTTAAAGACCAATCCCCAACACTATTAAAGAGGAGGATACACAGTAATGGAACACAGTGAGTATGATGTTTCTGTTTCAAAATGATAAAAATACATGCCCTAATCAAAATGCCTGATGGAAAGACCAACAGTAATCTTCCCCTATAAAGCCTAGACAAAACCAGAAAACTGCCTGGTTTTAAAAGAAAGATATTTTGTATGCCTACAGGCATTTCAGCCCTATCATGTGAATGTGCCTTCTGTTGCAAATTAATTGAAAGAGCAGTTTGGTAGAAATTATTTATCAGCAGTGTTGTTTGGTTGAATGATTTACTTAGTCTGTGAATTATCTCTGTGTCTTAATGCTCACCAGGGAGAATACAGGGGGCAAACAGTAATCCATTGGTGCGTTACCTTCAGTTCCTGACTTAATTTAACATGTAGCCTCAAGTGCAGTGCTACATGTGCATCTGTTCTTGAGGTCACAAAGCAGGAACCACAACAGTGTGATTTGCCTATGAAAGGAATAACTGCAGTCCCCGAGTCAAGTGTAACTGAAAAAAAAAAATTATTCCAAATACTGGTAATAGTTGAACACTTAATAACAAAAAAAAAAAACAAAACCCTGACCTTTCTTCAGACTCTATGGACTAGCAAATTAACATCTTTCTTTTGGAGTCTTAACTCAAATTCTTAAGATTGCAGCCTTCTTCCCTAATGGAAAACAATGTTCTGATTCAGGTGCTTAAAAAGCCTTGTTTCTGAGGAGAACTAGATATATAATTGTTAGAGACACAGGACAAAATATTGATTGCAAAATCTCTTACATTTTCCATAGAAGAAATAGGAGACCCACCCACCCCTCCTGAGCAGGATGCTCCTGTGATCTCAGTCTTTCTGCCCTATCACAAAGTCTTTTCCTCACAGGCCTCTCTATAGCTCAGACTTTTCAACACAGCAACTGCAGCAAAGAGAGAGATGATGCCACTGAAAAGAGTGGTCAGAGCATATGGAGATGAACCCCCGACATAAATCCTTCTACTGCCTGATATGAAGAGAGGCAGGAATCAGACTCTGGTCCTTTTGGGTTTGTATATTCATAGCAAAACATGAGTTCATATTCTTATTTCTTCTGCTGGTTGACACACACCAGCCAGACTCCCTACCAACTTTAATGACACCCTGAGCCACCAACTGAAAAAGTCAGTTTTTGTCATTCTGTGACATATTTAAAATTAAAATATAAAATGTTTCACATAGAAAAGGACGTAAATCCAGGTCAGATCTCAGTATATATGTTCTGCAAGAATTTAACTATTTGGTTAAAGTACATGTAGAAAGAGTATAGACCTACTACTTGAAACATAGATAAGTTTTTCTGATTAAGACTGATTTTCCTAAAATTTTTACCTAGAATAGATTTATATAAAATAATCCACAGGAAATTAATTTTATTGGATATAATGCTGTGGTAGAAGTTATGAACATCAACTTTTTTCTCTTGGGATTTTGTGGAGCTCTGATTAACTTTTCCATGCTTTTTGAAAAAAAAGCCTGGAAATCAAAGAGACTAGAAAAAATGGCCTGGAAGAGATGTAATCTATACACCAAGAGGCAAAGACAAAAAAAGGTGCAGAGAAAGCACAAAATCTTCATTTTACAAGTTTCTGTGAAAAGTCTGGTATTATCATTTTCCTAGAACAATCATAACACATCTTCTGCATTCAGTCAAAAGAAGGATGAAACTCATCCTTCAACAAGCTAATAGTTAATTATGTTGGTGAATACCTATCTTTTGATTTTGCTGTAGACTGGGAAAACAGGTTTAAGAGTTTGGATTACTATTCTTCTTTGAGTTCAACTTTAAAACGGTTGTTTTAGATGTCTGTTTAAAAGGAGAATGTGATAAATGCAACGATTTTTCCAAAACGTACTTCATTTTAAATGAAATTGAGTCCCAAGAGTGAGCAATCTCAATTTTTCAGCTTTTGCATTCTCACCAGTGTTTTATTTTTCATGAATGGCAACATTCAATTCCATGTGTTCTTTCAGAACTCATTCAACTTAGCTTAACTTTTTGGTCAGAGTTTGACTCTAACAGGAGCAGGAGAGGCCAATAGTAATGATATTACCCAGTGCAAGCAGCCCAGTTTTCCAGCATTCAGGATCACCTCGCTGGTACTTGCTCTGGAGAGGATAAATGGTATGAAAGGAAGCAAAGAGCAGAATATGAACAAAATAATTGGTTTTTACATGGCAAGATTTATAGCATAGACAACCTCGCTTGGAAGCTACGGAATTCCCAGATGAGAGGAAACACTTCAAGTGTAATAAATGGAACATACCCAAAAACACCGGCAACATTCTTCTAAAACCTGGTGAAAGGTTGCATAAAGTTGCATTTCAATTGAAGCTATAGGAAATATAAGCTCACCATGACTATGACCTATCACAGGTCTGACAAGCTCAGATTTTGCAAAAAATAAATCCTTGAATTCTTACTGTTTTCACTGAGAGTCTGAATGTCTAGTTACTTCTCCTACAGGACCAATAGATTATATATCTGTATTACTACTTGCATTTTCAGGAATCAAGTCAAATACTGATGGAATACTTTGATAACAAGTCTGCCATACTGGACTTGCATCTACCTAGGTCCTTGCAGTCCCTAAAACCATGGCAGCTTCCTTACATTCAATCTATTTATTCACTCATTCCCAGCAGCTAAGAGCTAGGTACTGAATGACAAATATAGCAGAGAAAAAGACAGGAATAAGCCACCAGAAATCTGAGGTATAAGAGGTAAATAAACAACAGCGCAGCTATGGAAAGGGAGAGGCACAGAGAGACAGTCTGGAATTAGGAATTGCAAGTATTTCTTATTTAAGAAGATGATTTATAAATAAAATATCGCTTATATTTTATAGTGTACTTTTCTCCCCACACCTATTATTTATTTTTGCAAACAGCTTCTGGTTTCACATTCCATATGTGTATACGAGGCAGAGACTTGGCTTTCTGTGCAGCATTCTGGCAGCATCCCCATAATACCAAAATTCATCATTAACGAACTAGAAACCTCAATCAACAGGTCAAAATTATTTTAAGAGACCAATCAGCTTCCTCCCAACTGTACATGTCATTTTTAATTAGGAAACAAGAAGCCAGACAACACAAATAAATAGCAGTGAGGCAAGAGGCTAGCTATGGTTTGTGAGCAGCTTTCCGTGGAATCGCACCAGCACGGCACGCCAGCTGCACCGCACTAAATAGCCTCACTGCATCCACGTGCCACACGTCTTGGATGAAATATAGGAGGCACTCATCTTATACTTAGCAAGCTGTCATAATTTTACATGGGAGAAACATATATCAAAAATTTGCTCTGATTAATTGGCCTGCTAGACTCAAGTCATTAATAGAAGTCAGAGACAGTATTTTTGAACAGAGCTGGAAAACAGAGATGGGAATCCATGTCCTGGGGACTAGGGTATTCTTAGTACCGAGGCAAAGGCATTGTACTGCATATCTCTAACCAGCTCCGTGGTGCAGATGTCCCTGTGTCACACTGCAGTCACAGGGAAGGAGTGCTACCTTCCCTTCAGAGAGTCTCTCTAGCCCTTTTGTACAACCTGCTCTGGCACACGGTGACCAATGTTGGGTGTAAAACTCACTCCACAGGATGCTGTAGGATAGTGATTCCCTGCAGAAAGCAGACAGAGCCACACTTTTTGAGATTGGCACCTATAGCAGGTGGTCAGAATATAGGTCCCATGCTTCTATTCGCACTGAAATTCTCAAAATCCCCAATCACTATAGCCATAAAAATGGAGATAATGGAACTACATATATATTTCCAGAACTGCTAGTCATCATATAAATGCTGTAGCAACTGTATTGAATACAAACATTTAAAAGTATAATGAGATTTGCAGCTAGATCTTCAGCAACTTCTGTGAACACAGTACAGTGTATGGCCTGTGACACCCCAGCTTCTTGGAAAACCAGCTCTGAAAAATGAGCACCAGAGCCTGGACTGTGTCCTCAGGAACAACTGTGCTTAGACACCAGGTCACTGGAGCACCAGTAGCCTGAGAGCTTAATTGCAGCTCGTATTATATGAATAGAACACAAAATGGTTTGAAGCACAATATTTAAAAATGATTTTTTTTTTTCTTTCTCTGTGTACAGCACTTACTATACATCTCACATACATTAATCCAGGGCACTCAAATGACCCAGGGCACTCAAATGACCCAGTGCCTCCAATAGCATGTAACTCAAAGATGAACTCTTAATTCACTTTGATCATCATAAACCCATCAGCACACTACTAGACATTTAACTTCTGTATGCCAATAAAAATGTTGTTTAAACTGTTAACGGCCTGTTTAAAGCAGTAATTAATCCCCAAGATCAACACCTTTGAAATTACTGCCACAGGGCATAGATAAATATTAACCTTGGCTCTTAGGGAGTGTTGGGCTCATGACCTGGAAAGGGATCACTCTTGGTAGTTTAGGGTTTTCTCCCCTGGTTTGCCATTGAGGTGTTGTATAATCCTTGGAAGAAAAAAAATGTCAAAACCTCTATTCTATTTTTAGCATCCTTGATGTGAACTTCTTACTTAGAATGTGGAATTTCCTACTGCAACTTTCTTTGCATATTTCCTGTGAAATAATTTCACTCCATCCTTTGGATCAGGTAAAAATAATCTTGGTGAAATGATGAAGACTGGACAGGACATGACTTGTGGAAATTCACATTTTTCCTTCTAAAAGGATGACCATCCCTCTCCTGTTTGGAGACTGTGCTCAGCAGATGCCCACTGAACATTTATCAGCCACACATGGCCAGGCAGGTCTCAGAGCAAGAGCCAGGTTTGTGGCACTGAGATAATTTGAGCTGTCACTGCTGGAACAAGAGAGCAGGAGGCAGAGAAGAAACACAGTAAGCAGGAGAGTAGATAGGTCTATATTCAAGTATTACTGTTGATAAAGTACTTCACATCCCTTGTATAAAAGGTAAAAAAAAATCAGGTGTTTATATAAGGTCATGTTTTCAGTCACTTCAGTAATTTATACAACACCATTATAGTACTTTATAAAAAGTACCATCTGGCCAATAATATTTTTTTATATAGAAAATCATTATTTTAAAACAAGTGGCTAAATGAGGACAAATTTAACCATCAAAATTCTAAGAAGATGTAAACCAGATCCAGCCAAGCCCAGCTTTATAGAATTTTTTTTTTGTATGATACAATCTTGCTTTTTAGAATCTGAAGCGTATAAAAGAAATACCCTGTACACAGATTTTTCATCTGCCCTAGCAACACACACATCCAAGTCTGAAGTGCCATGAACTCAGGTTTCCTTCATTCCCTACCTGGCATATGACACCATAAAAGTGGCTGGGACCACCTAATAAGGGATGAAGTGCAGAGTGCAGTGACATCTGCTGTGGCTCTGCCTACTCCACCCTTAATTTATCTGCTTCTGCAAATTCTCTATTGCTCATTTGATATTTTTAAATAATTTTTTTGATAAATATGGAACCATCACTCTGCATGCTGCCACAGGCAATAAACAAGTATAAAGTCACCATTCCTAAAATATACCTTAAGGTAGCTGGAAACGCAAAGCAAGGCTGTGCATCTGAAGGCACCCTCTGTGCACCCCTCTGGAGGTAGGCAGGTTTTCAGGCTTTGTCTAATACAGGAGAAGAAGACAGAAAGGTTTATAGGGACAGAGGAACCCTGAGGAAGTTGTAATGTCATTATTCTGTTGCCATCATACTGTTTTTCTTGCTTTTTTGAAATAAATTACACATACCATTTATGTTCTGCTGGAGCCTATCAATGTGTGAGGTATAAGCATCAGGAGGTACCACTTTTTCTACCCTTCGCTGTTCACGAGAGAAAGAAAACCCATATCACTCTTCCAAAATTTCTGTAGCAAGCACTATCAAGAATTTATGTTTTGAAAGTTGTTTTGTGCTTTCCATTTTAATCCTACCTGTGACAGGCAATATTTTCAACAGCATAAGAAAGTCCTGAAGACTTCAATGGGAGCATAAGCAAATACAACTCAGAGCAGAAGTGATATTAAATACTCTAAAGCAAGGCAATCTCTCAATTAATAAAATGTGAAGGAAAGAAGACATCATAATAGTTACTAGTTTCATTAAATTGTTACTTAAGATTATCCCATTCTCTGTGTTTTCTACAACGCTTTCAAAATTTAAACTTCTTTTCCTCAGGCTTTGTCAGTGTGTCTTTCTGCCATAGCATTTACCAGAATTAGGTCCTACAAAGTATATCATTCCTAAAAGTGCAGGACCTCAGAAGAAAGGGGGGACCTAAAACCTGAAGAAAACACAGGAATATTTGTTTATAGACTCTCAACAGAAAAATAAATTCTTGCTCTAATACTTTTTATCATGTCTTTTCAATTAGTACACAATTAAAACCTTTAGCTGAGAATATCATACAAAGATGAGAAGGGGCTTCACTGTTGCATCAGAGGTCAGACAAAACAAAGAATATTTGAACTCAGTCGACAGATCAGTCCTGATGGGGAGATTTCAGCTGCACAGTGCAACCTTTTTTATTGACACGATGCAAAAGACTCAATTCAGACTGTGATCCACATAATTTACAGAAAGACAGCCATATGGTGTGCAGACAGCTATCAATCTGCTCTAAGACACTTTTCAGTCAAACCATAGTGATGCAAGGTTCTTGAGCAGCAATTTTGAAGCTGCCTGTACTAAATGGTTTAGAATGCCTTGGCAACACAGGCTACTATAAATAATTGGAACTTCCTCTGCCCACTGACAAAATTTCATGACAAGTTCAAAATCTTGGTGCATTTGACTAATGTGTTGTATGAGCACTGCCCAAGATATCTAACTGATCTACTAAAGACCATGGGTGATAAACATCTTCTAGTGTAAGGGAGCTCAAAAGAAAAAGACCATCTTTTCAGGGAAAGAAGATTTTCTTTAAATGCTACTTGGATGTCACAAAGGCAGGAGACAAGCATTATGATTTCCCAGTCTGTATAACACTGATGATGTGGAACATGCCTTAAGAAAGGAGAAAGAAACAACTAAGAGAAAGGAAATACAACTAGGCTGTGATTTTGTGTCCAACCCCTTATTCATCCTTTTGTCTTGGCAGGGGTGTCACTGAATCACCCAGCCCAGTCTTTTCAGCTAGTTTAATCACCCTCTTCCTGCCCAGAATCTTACAGTTCAAATTTTGCTTTCAATTCCATCTCTTTTGTAGGTTTCATACTCTTAGAATCTCTCACAAATAAATCATCTCTGCAGGGCCTAGCTACTTCATCTTCTCCAACATCTTCTGTTATAATCAACTAGTGTATTTTCATACACATAAATATTTCCTCAGATGAGCTAAAAATAAAAGTGTTAGATGAAATTGGAGGTCAGGAAGCTACTGGGAAGTTGCACTGAGGTTCATGTCTAATCTCCCACAGTGAGAGACTTCTACTGGTGGAAGTTTATAACAGGAGAAGAGGGTTTTTAGAATTCTGTTGCCTGTGAACATCAGCATCTCTATATGCAGATGAACCTTATAGCAAAGTAGTTATCATTAATGTTAAATCACTACCACCATTTTTTTTTCAAAAGGGTAAAAGAAAACTGAAGTGAGAATATGATGCTTGTGGGTCATTCAGCCTAGAACAAAAACCATGTCATACAAGAGTCTTCCTTAACTCTTTTCTAAGCAGTAAACATAGAATCTTTGAGCTCAATTGATTATGATGGGAAAATCATTATTAGAATCCAAACAAAAAGAGAAATCCAATAACAGAAAGCTGCAATCCATTTTTTATCTCTTCAGCTTCATGCTTCTGCTCTATATTTAGGCAGGCTCTGATTTAATAAGAGTGATTTTGCTATGCTACTAACCAATGATGAGACCTCTTATACAGATTCTACTACTAAGAAAAAGTCATTAAGCAGTCAAAAAAAGGTAAAGGTAGGCAAGCTGCATTTAAGCAGATGCAAAAGTGAACAAGATCCTCTTCGAATATTTTTTATGTTCATGTAAGATTTAAGTGATGCACTGGAGGCATATTTATAATTTTACTCTTGAAAAACTCAAAATTAAATCCCCTGTAGAATATCCATCCTTGTAGGAAAAGCTACTTCAAAAAACATTCGTTTCAGTTCCCATGCACTTATCTATACAGGCTTTTGGAATATGTTTCAAACCAAAGGAATTCCCAGTCACTGCAACAAAGCAAAGTCTTGATTGCCAGAAGTTAATTTGATCTCTACAGCACTGTCACTAGTACGTTTTTGCTATACACTTGAATCATAGGACTGTTTAGAGTGGGGAAAAAACTTCTAGGAAAGTAAAGTGATCCCCGCACTAAGTCCACCACTAAACCACGTCCCTAAGTGCCCTGTCCACACGTCTTTTGTACACATCCAAGGATGGTGACTCAGCCACTTCCCGGGGCAGCCTCCTCTAATGCTCGACAGTATTTCCAGTGAATAAAGTTTACCTAACATCCAATCTAAACCTCCACTGGTGCGACCTGAAACCATTTCCTCTCACCCTATTCCTTGTTACCTGGGAGAAGAAACAGAGCCCCACCTCTCTACAACCTCCGTTCAGGTAGTCGTAGAGAACAATAAGATCCTCTCTGAGCCTGCTTTTCTCCAGACTAAGCACCCCCAGCTCCCTCAGCCACGCCCCGTGAGACCTGAAATAGATGTTTGAAATTCCTGTTACACCCTGATCCAAGAAGGTGGGGGCCTTTGTTGGTTTATTGAGAGGTGTTAGAAGGACAGTGACAGAGCGGTTCTTTCCCGCGGTGTGGGCAGCTCCCAGGGCTGATTAGCTGCTGATAAGGCTCCGCAGCCCCCGCTGCGCTCCCGGAGCCGCCTCGTCCCCCCGCGCGTTCGCGGCCCCAGCGAGCCCGGGCCGGCGGAGCGCGGGCCCCGCCTGCCGGCAGCGCGGCGCACTGCGGCAGCGACAGCGCCGGGCAGGGCAGCGGCACCGGGGCAAAGCCCGCACCGGGGCAAAGCCATCACCGGGGCAAAGCCCGCACCGGGGCAAAGCCATCACCGGGACAAAGTCATCACCGGGGCAAAGCCCGCACCGGGGCAAAGCCCGCACAGGGGCAAAGTCATCACCGGGGCAAAGCCCGCACCGGGGCAAAGTCATCACCGGGGCAAAGCCATCACCGGGGCAAAGCCATCACCGGGGCAAAGCCCGCACAGGGGCAAAGTCATCACCGGGGCAAAGCCCGCACCGGGGCAAAGCCATCACCGGGACAAAGCCCGCACCGGGGCAAAGTCATCACCGGGGCAAAGTCATCACCGGGACAAAGCCCGCACCGGGGCAAAGCCCGCACCGGGGCAAAGTCATCACCGGGACAAAGTCATCACCGGGGCAAAGCCCGCACAGGGGCAAAGTCATCACCGGGGCAAAGCCCGCACAGGGGCAAAGCCATCACCGGGACAAAGTCATCACCGGGGCAAAGCCCGCACCTGGGCAAAGCCCGCACCGGGGCAAAGTCATCACCGGGACAAAGTCATCACCGGGGCAAAGCCCGCACAGGGGCAAAGTCATCACCGGGGCAAAGCCATCACCGGGGCAAAGTCATCACCGGGGCAAAGTCATCACCGGGGCAAAGCCCGCACCGGGGCAAAGTCATCACCGGGGCAAAGTCCGCACCGGGGCAAAGCCATCACCGGGGCAAAGTCATCACCGGGGCAAAGTCATCACCGGGGCAAAGCCCGCACCAGGGCAAAGTCATCACCGGGGCAAAGCCCGCACCGGGGCAAAGTCATCACCGGGGCAAAGTCCGCACAGGGGCAAAGCCATCACCGAGGCAAAGCCCGCACCGGGGCAAAGCCCGCACCAGGGCAAAGTCATCACCCGGGCAAAGCTCGCACAGGGGCAAAGTCATCACCGGGGCAAAGCCATCACCGGGACAAAGTCCGCACCGGGGCAAAGCCATCACCGGGGCAAAGTCATCACCGAGGCAAAGCCCGCACCGGGGCAAAGCCCGCACCGGGACAAAGCCCGCACCGGGGCAAAGCTCGCACCGGGGCAAAGCCATCACCGGGGCAAAGCCCGCACCGGGGCAAAGCCCGCACCAGGGCAAAGTCATCACCGGGGCAAAGCTCGCACCGGGGCAAAGCCCGCACCGGGACAAAGTCATCACCGGGGCAAAGTCCGCACCGGGGCAAAGCCATCACCGAGGCAAAGCCCGCACCGGGGCAAAGCCCGCACCAGGGCAAAGTCATCACCCGGGCAAAGCTCGCACAGGGGCAAAGTCATCACCGGGGCAAAGCTCGCACCGGGGCAAAGCCCGCACCGGGACAAAGTCATCACCGGAGCAAAGTCCGCACCGGGGCAACGCCTGGGCTGGAGTACCGCGGGCTCATGGCAGTGTTTCCGGATGCTCCACAGAACCCGCGGTTTCTGTAGTCCAGGTAACCACATCCGCCGCCTGCAAGTGCAGCTGCAAAGGCGAAAGGGTGAGAACACGGGGCACAGGCCAGTCTGGGCATGGGGCAAGGAGGCAGAGGTCCCATCCTGTGCTTAACCCCTCCTTCAGTAAGTGTGGTAAGTGTACCCTAGGGTCCACGAGGCCAATTTCTGACTAGCTGCAAAGTGTTCTAGCAGATCACTAGTTAAAAAATATCCTTTTAATGACATGCAGAGTGCATAGGAAATTAATCCTGTCTTTTGCTGTATATTTTCCCTAATTTTCTCTCTTTTTTAAACAAGGTTAAAAAGAGGCATAGAGCTTTATACTGAGGTTGCCACTGAAACCTACATGTTGGCTTGCAGCTTACTGGAGTTTTCTCTGTGAAATTGCCCACTGATAGATACTACTGGTTGAAGTGGTTACAGTGGAACCAGATGTCCAGAGAAGCTGTAGATAGCCCAACCCTGAAACTGTTTAAGATCAGGTTGGATAGGGCTTTGAGCAACCTAGTGAAAGATGTCATTGACCATGGAAGAGAGTTTGGAACTAGAAGAACTTTAAGGTCCCTTCTTCCAACACATTCTGTGATTCTGTGAAATTCTGTAAAATTTCCCACTTCAATTATTTTCACACTACTAATCAAAAATATTTCAACTATTGCTCCCTCCACAGTAGTCAAAGCAGAAAATTTTCTAAAAGTTCAAATTAATCATTATACCAGAATTTGATTTCATGATTGGAGGCTGTCTTAACAGCCTCTTAACATATTATTCATAAATGAAAAAAAAAAAAAAAAAAAATATATATATATATACCCTAAGCCTCTCACTCAGTCCAGGCAATGTCATATTTCTGGCATTAGCAAAGGCTTTTGTGTTAAAAATGCCCTGTACCAATGATAAAGCAGCTTCACAGCAGGGGAGAAATCTTGAAGTCATTAAAGTTAATGAAAATTTTTCCATGGAACCAGGATTTTGCCTAAAAATATTTACGCTACTTTTTCAGTAACTTTCTGACTATACAATCTTACAACACACTGTATCGCAGCCTTGGTAAAAGGATCTGGGCTTGGACCCAAGCCTCGATGCCTTATCAGACTAATTCTACTTGTTTCAGTCAGCTGTAAACAATTGATACCATCACTGGAAAGTGCAAGAAATCTGTTATAAATAATATTATCTGTCCTTGGAGAAATGTCATTCTCCCCTTTACACATAAGGCTGACCTATATGTAATCTTAAACTCCGTGTAGCGACATTAACATTTCAGAGCACTCAAAACTCAGAGCCATACTGCTGTGTGTGGTGTGACAAACACATGCAGTCCTCTCCTTCCCAAAGAAAGAAAGGTCTCAAGCTCCAGCTCTGCAGCACCATACGCCTACACAGGTCACCAGTGAAGGCACACGAGGTGCGAGATGTTTGCGAACAAGAACTGGCCCAGATGGACGGATTGCTTCAGACTGGCTGGAAGCAGTTGAGCAACAGCAGAGAACTCTTAATGTCCTTACAGTTTTGCAATGGTAGCATTCATGCACATTTGTACAGGATTCTGCTGTGTCTTCTTTTTTCTTGTAACTTTCATAAAGATTCAAAAAATCTTTTAATTACGATGGTTTATACTTTCTGTCAGGTACAAAATGAAAAACAAAATTAGTCACTGAGAGCAAAAGCAGAAAGAGGATAAATTATATTTAGATATGTATGACCTGG
The DNA here is from genome assembly GCA_027886175.1 of Phylloscopus collybita. Lineage (NCBI taxonomy): Eukaryota > Metazoa > Chordata > Aves > Passeriformes > Phylloscopidae > Phylloscopus > Phylloscopus collybita. The sequence continues at coordinate 17,713,960 of JAJNNQ010000075.1, read as the reverse complement.
TAGCTTCAATACTAGCTGAAATGCTCGAGTAAACAACAGTGCTGGTGCCAACACAAATTTGCATCACCAAAGGCTTCACAAATACAAGTGAGAAAGGAAGAGTGTGTCTGAAGGGTATGAATCAGCCTATGCCACTATGACTTGATATACAAAGCATAGTAAGTACCATTAATAGTGTAGGGAAACACATGCAAGGTCCACTTGCATGGTAAGTGATTTCAAATCTTTCATAGTAATTTAGAAAAGAAAGTAAACAACAATTTGCTAGTATGAAGGACTCATAAGGAGGAATGAAGCTCTACCTGCATGGTGTAGGCTACACCTCTTCTGACACTTAGTTCTGTGCCTTTATCATAGAAACGCAGAATATGCTGACCCTCCTTCCATTTCCTTGAGTCCTGTCACTGGTCTCAAGACTAAAGGCATCAGTACCTGCCCCTCCTCTTCCCCTCATAAGGAAGATGTAGACTGCAATAGGTGTCCCCTCAGTCTTCTCTTCTCCAGGCTGAACAGACCAAGTGATATCAGTTCTTCCTCATAAAGCTCCCCTTCACAGCTCTTCATCATCTTTGTTCCCCTCCTTTGGATGCTCCCTAAGAGTTTAATGTCTTTCTTATATTTTGGTGCCCAAAACTGCACACAGGATGCAAGGTGAGGCCACTCCAGGGTGTTTACTCAACTTTAGAGATACAGTTGGCATATAGAGAGTTTAAAAAGCAGAACTAGAAAATAATCGTAATTTAAATGTGTGTTTACTTCTTGCAGTCTAAAATAACACAGTCCCCCATATGTGACAAATATGAACAAACCTACTTTTTAGAAGTTTAAGAAATAACAGAAGCTATTAAAAAGCCCCAAACCATAAGTATGAAATAGAGAAAGAAAAAGTGCAACGGAGACAAGGAATTATTTATGAAATTTTTATTTAAATCCACCTAATTTTATAAGATTTCTTGATTCTTCAATATTATCATTTTTACATTATGCCAAAAAGATCTATTGTATATAAAAATGCAAGAATAGATTCCCTCATGGTCATTGTGTGTGTAGAACACAGCTGTCACACAATAAGAAATTATATAGTTATTTTAAAAATGTATCTTCTCATTAAATGCAAGCCTTGAAAATCACAAATATATATATTTACTACTTTCACTACACATTAAATCTTACTATGTCGCTGTGGGACACAATGAATGAGACATGGACTCATGATTCAGAAAGCTGATGCTCCGAAAATGGGTTGGTTTATTCTCAGAACTTATTTTTATACTTTTTACAATGTGCCCACCTAAGAGGTGGGATCTTTGGACTTACTGGCCACATCAAGGGTCAACAAGCTAAGTCCCTCCTTAGGAGAGGGAAAAGTGAAAAACAAGATAGTTTACAGAGTGACCTTGTTTACCATCTTAAATCCCTGGGAAAGAATTTAAGAAAAACCCAAACATGGCAAACAGTGACTACATTACTATTTCTATTTTTATGAAGGCTAGACTACATTATATATTGTTTAACATATTAGCATACTTAAAAAGTTGATTCTTTAATAGTACTATCTGAAAAATATTTATAGGAAAACAGAATTTTGAGTTCCTAACTCCCTTATAAAACTGGGTTTTCTAAAAAAAAAGAAGAAAAGATGATATAAAGTGTTTAAGTATTTGAATTATAAACTTCCAATTATGATGTTTTTCTAACACTTACAGTGTTTGCATGCAACACTGGCAGAAGACCACAGACAAACAGACTTCTGTGAAACAACTCTATTAATATATAGAGTAGCCCTGAGAAACTACTTGGACAAAACAAAAAAAGTCAGTCGTAATTCCACTTTCATTTTCACCCTTATGTTAAAGTCAGGGATATTTTGTAAAATGAATGAATTACTAAAGAAAAAAGCTTTGATTATTTGCATGTCGCTATAGTTTCTTGGTTTCTCTATTAGGGAGGTAGAACTGATCACCTGGATCATCACAGAAAGTTCTTTATTTAAAAGGAGGCAAGTACCATACGTATATTTTAAAACATCGAAAGCCAAATATCAAAACTGTCTTCTCTAATTGCGTACCTTCAAACACATTTGGTCTGAGAAGTAACTAGTACACAGTCTGGTTATATATATATATATATATATATATATATATATATATATATATATATATATATATATGTCTCTTTGTCTGTCATTTCTGCAAACATAAATCTATTCAGAAATATGGAGATACATATGCAAGCATATGTATCTAGGTAAAATAGGGTGTGATATATAATGGTATTTTGTATATATAGTTACATACCTGTGTACAGTGGAGGTACAGCTATAAATGCTTTGGCTTTGCATCTCTATTGGCATCTCTGTGATTTTTCATAGCCTGTTGCTTCTGATTTCTGCAGGTCCTTATTGAACACCTCTCTCAGGAGGCAGGGAACAGTTTCACATGCATTTCAAAAGCAGCCTTCAGTGAAGACCAAATCTCAAGTGGAGCTCCAGAGCCCTTGTGCCACCCCAACCCCTCAGTTTACCTGGTAACATCTGCAGGCTGTGCATCCTGAATGAGCTAGCACCCAGTTTAGAGCATGCAATTGCTTCATTTTGGAACAGTGCAGATGCTGTTTTTCCTATTTGCAGTTCCATTACAAGCCAACAGTTCAGCTTTCTCTTGTTTTCTGTCTTTATTGAGGCTCTCAGTTAAAGAAAGATATTCCTTGTGTTGGAATTCCAGAATTAATGTTTAATTCTGAGAGCAGAAACTTTTTTTTTTTTGCATAAAGAGAAATTTGTTTTAGTATTTTAACTTGTTTAAACTGTTATAGATATATTGTATACACAGTCAATATCTTCTTAGACATATCTAGTTTTCCATTGCTAACAGGAGAAGTTACAATGACATCTTAATATATACTATCAGAGACCTATAGCATTATTTCAAATAATTACATTAAAAATTTAACTTTTTCCACACAATCAACAATACATTATTTTAGTGAACAGCATAGTGTATAGTAAATAGATTTTCCAATCATTTAATAGTATTGTATTGTGTTATATTTTTAAATAACAAAGTACTAAATGCTTACTAGATTAGTTATATGTATTAAAACAAGTGCATAAATTGATGTGTGAATTATTTTTAAGGACTGATATGTAGCAGTTTGAAAGTCTTCCTTAAGGAAGACTTTTTCCTGTAAAATTTTGAGTGGCTTAGTTGTTTGAGAGAATTACAGTCTGCCCACAAATACTTTTGACTTTAAGGGAGGCTATAATTGTTAGCTAAGATATCTGCTGCAAATTGGTTAAGCATCCAGTGATTAAAAGCTCTTTGAGGTCTCCATGTAAGTGCTCAGTGTGAGTATTGCTCTTCTGAGTTACAGAGCCGGGGTATATTTGTGATAACCCCTTACCAGGGAGATTTTCGCTTTGCTAAACCTGAAGTCGATTAATTGAAAACTTTCAAGGCCTGACATATAGTTTAGAAATACACCAGACCTCAGCCTAATGTCTCACTGAAAACATTCACTTGTGACACATTATTATGATATTCTGGCCATTCTAAGATTATAGCAGCAATAAGGACCCTATGCCTTTTTTGCCAGGACCTCAAGAAAGTAAATAATCAGAAGGCTTTTACTTCACGTTTCTTCCATTTTACTTATTAGAAAAAAACAAAAAACTTCTAATAAACCAAGGACAATTATTTAGAATAGATAACATATATACTTTAAGAAACAAACTTTGCCATTACTGTGCAGCTAATGTGAGACATAAGCCTTAGCAGGAACTTGAGCAGGACACAATAGGTATACTTCTCTCTCCACACCTTTAAGTTCTTAAAGGCTTTTGGTCTTGAAATAAAGACATGAAAAATTTGAAGTAAAAAACCCCACAAGTTTATTTTTTAACTTGTGCATAGGAACGCAGAGTTTCAATGTCTGTCCTCCTCAAACGAGGTGTTGCTCCAGGACTCTAGAAAGGGGGATTTGGGGGGCTGTAATGAATTGAGAAATTTTTCTGTGCAGCAGCTCCAAACAGGAATGATGTTTTAAGGATTAAAAGTGCTGTATCAGGACAAATAAAGACAAAGCTTCTCACTGTGATTCTGGAAATCACAAGCAATCTAAAATCAAGTGTGGATTTACCAGGATGAGGAGCCTGCCCTTCAAATGCTGGTAAACCAGGAAAGATAATCATGAACAGTATCTGCTATTTACATATTTACTTCTGCTGAAAAAGTAACACAAAGGGACAAAAACCCTATTGTGTGATAATTATCCAAGTGCCCATTATGCCTCTTTATCTGCATGCTTTCATGTTCTCGTTCCCAGTCACTCTCAGGAGGTTGCTCACACTGAGAGAAACTCTCCTGAATCAGTTCTCACGTGTACACAGCCAAAGACGTTTGGGAAATTGCTATTCCCCCTCACACCCACATACAAATCCTACCTACCCCTTCATTTATCCTCAACCACAGGAAAAGAACAACTATCCTATATGAGAGAAGAGCACAATTACCCATCCCTGTCCTGCAGCTTTCCCCAACTTCTGAGGTTATCATGAGAGGGACTGGGAGCAGAGCAGTGAGAGAACCAGCACAGCGACGCCATAGCACGACCTCTCTCTAATCCTATAATGGATGCATTTTTCCTGTGGTCCAATTACAAGTTGAATCCTTTCCAGTTGGTTTTTTCCTATGAATTTAGTTCACAAACTCCCTTAGCGAGGATAAGTTCCCTATCATAAGGCTGAAGTTTACCACCTTACCCTCTGCTGCCTGTGGCTCTCCTTTCAGTGCTAATATTACAGTTTCTGGCACAATACTGTCTTACACAACTATATCCAACTTTAAATTTAGCTTTCCCTGTGCTTTCAGACTGACAGCCCATTCATCTTACCCTTTAAAATTTCTGGTTTTTCATAATAAAATTAACGTGGAGTGCAACATCTTCAGCCATTTTGTAATGCAATTTTACAGCCACCCTCCTCACCACAGCAGCTGAAAACAATCAAGTGCATGAACAAAGCATTTTTTAGGGAAAACCCTTTTGTGTCTAACATGCCTGCAGTATTGCTTTTGTCCACAGAATAAAGCAGTGTTTTCTTCAATCATTCCATTTGTACAATTTTTGGACCCTTCATTTGGATGAATCTTTAGTATAAGCTGAAGATCTCATTTTTCTTTGATAATTTATTGAGCTTTAGTTATTGTTCAGTAAGAACTTGAAAGCAAGGAAGCTATTAAATACTTGCTTCAATCAATGTCAGAATTTTAACTGACCATTACCACACAGAGATTTCAAGTATAAAATATAACACCTTGTCTCATATCAACCAGTCTTTGATATTTTCTTCTTCGGCCTGCCTAGGCTCTTCTTCAATTCAGTTCTTTACTGGTAAAGTCAGTCCCTTGGCTCTTCCTGCTGTCTTTCAAAAGAACTTCAAAAAAACAGAGAAATCACTGCAGTCTGACTTCAGATTATTCCAGAAATACTGGAGAGCTTTTCCAGCAGCATTCCTGTGTTCTATCACAAACATACCAATCTTCCAGGGTTGCTTCTGTGAATAAATGCCAACTAAAAAAAATATAGAAAAAGAAAATAAATTTTAAAAAATTTACTCTCCATTTTCTGCAAGTTATGTGAGGATGACTGTGTACACTTTTGAGTGCTGCACAGCTGTTCCCTACAGGCAACTCTAGATGAGAACTCAGTCACTGTAACAATTTTTTCCATTTCTATTTGGCTATAGTAGAGGGAGAATGAGAAATCCCTTGTAATGCAAGGTGTGCTCTCAGAACCTGACAAGGTTGACCAAGGCCAGAGGCTGACCTCAGCCTCTTTTCCCCTGCCCAAACACTGCTCAGAAAACACACAGCTGCAACTCAAGATTTGAGAAGGTCTGCTTCCTAACATTCTTGACTGCAGCCATTATGTATGATACCAAAAGTGTTATTTTATAAGTTTAGAACTCTAGTAGAATCAGAAAACCATGTGGGGATATTTTAAATTATTACTTTATTTATTTTGCATTGATAATGCAAGACTATTTCAATCCTGTTCAAACTCTGTTCTGACATGCAGTGTAGGAGCTACATACACAGAGTAGATTTTCCTAATGGAAAACCTTTTTCTTCAACAAGATGTATGGCTTTTGTTTCTACACAGTCCTGGGAAATCTTTTAAGAACATAACACAAGTATTTTCTAAACTCTGATATTAAGTACCATTTATAGCTGTCTGTCTCTGGAGTAGGGGTCACTAATGGCATTCTCCAGTCCTCTACATTACCAGTGCAGAGTCAGATGTGATGGGGTCTAGGCAATGGGATCCAGAAGAGGCTAGTTACAACTCTGTCATAGTGCCAGATGTAAATATAAATCTCTATAATTATAAGTGTTTGAAATACAGATGGATCGAATGGTTTTATGGTAATTTAAAGCTTAGAAATTGAAACTGTTTAAAAATTTTTGTATTATCTATGGCCTTGTGCCTTCATTTCTTTTAGGAAAGTCAAAGGATCAAAGAAATTATTTCCTGGTGGAAAAGTAGCTATTATGAAGACTTTAGAATGAACAATTTTTTTCCATCATTTTGCAAAATTAAGAAAATACATTAGTTAGCAATATTTCTGTAAAAATATATATTTTCAAATGTTTAAATAGCATCTATCTAATAAAAATTATATATATAAAATAACTATATCCCTTCTGTCCTGAATGGATACATGGAGTTTGGATTGTGCTAGAGGAGGTATTTATGATTTCAGGTAAATTACAGAGGGAAATTATATTCAGTGAGCAATGGGTTTGTGTACAAATTAGAATTACGAATGTATAAATGTACAACTGTGTATATATCTGCCATAAAATTAGCAGTTATATACTACCTGAACTCTGAAGACAAAAGGCTTCTACTTCCCTGTATGACCTCAGTTTAAGGATATAACTCAAATGAGGTCAGTTTATGCCTAAAATAATGTATTGTAATATAATCCTAGTCAGGATGCAAAACAGTAACAACAATTATTTTGCATAATAATTGATATTAATAATAATAATTATAATAATATCCCTAATTATTCTGTGATAATACACTTTTTTTAGATAATAACTTTTCCTTTTCTTTCAAGAGTGCATTCATGGGTGTTGGTTTTGTATTAATAAACGTGAAGCAAGTTGGAGATCAAATAATAATCACAGGGTCATTAGAAGATAGGTGTTTCTCACAAATCAATAAATGATACTGGTTTTAAATAGTATCATAGGCAGATTTACAGCTCACCTACATGGTTCAGTATGGAGATAATGCAAAGTCTACCTCCAGTTTTTGTCCTAAGGAACATTTCCCAAGACCTTCCCCATGTAACTTGAGCAACAAGGATAGAGCATTCAGAGACGAGGGCACTCAGTAAGTTACACAAAGGGTGGTGGGCTCTCATTCAGCCCTGGAGATTGCTGGAGTTTTTTCCTGGTCTTTCTCACACCTCAATGTTGATAAAGATATTGGTTTTTTCTGGAGGCATCACACAGCTCAAGACTATTTCACCCAGTTTTAACTTCACTGTACATCCATAGGGAATTTAAGCCACAAAGATTAATTATTGATGTTATGGTAAGTTTTTTAAGGTTTTTTATATGGTTTATCAGTCTGGAAGCAGTTGGGGTGTTGCCTGGACAGACGTATAGAGGACATCTCAGCCTCTCCAACAGTCATGAGTGGTGATCAGCTCTTCCCTCCCTTCCTCCCAGTATATCCACCCAAGATTTTGACAGCAACAAGCAGGCACTGTCAGTCTGCCAGGTCTTAACTCTAGTTATCTGCAAGTCAGTGCAGCAGAGCAAGCTTGCCCTGCCTGCTGCAGCCCTGCTAGAGGACCCAGGTCAGCTGCTGGCCTCCATGGCCTTCACAGCCAGAAGCTGGGAGCAAACAAAACCACTGCTGTCATCCAGTTGCTATCTGCATATCGTTGTAAGCATCATGGCTCCTGTCACTTTTATCCAATACTGTAGAGGTTAGACATGAGATAAATTGTGTTTGATTTTCACTCAGGGAAACAGACACGTTGGGAATGTTTGGACCAGCTAATAATTCATGTAGACAAAGTCATTTGATGCTTGTATCAATAAACATGCCAATAACTCAATTAAATTTGGTTTTGTTTGTGAGGCAATTTCATCAGGAAAACATCAGTGTACTCTTGAGGATTGACATCACAACTGAAAATAATTGTGAAAAGGTTCATCTATTAGCTCATTGAGTCCTGCAACAGCAGGTGATTTTAATAGCTGTTTCCATGACAGGAAAAAGTAAATATTGTTTTTCTAGTGCCTAGTTTCACCCCTTTAGTATTTTACTTTCATGTAATGAAATCTGAATCAAATTTCTCTAATGAACTTAATAACTCTTGACTCCCTTTCCTAATCTGAAACACTTTTGTCTTCAAATAATTATTTAAAACATCTTGTATAAGTCACATTATACAAAAATGTGGCTTAGTATGGATATGTTCACATTGAATATCATTAAAATAAACCATTAAAATGCTTGTTGGCAATATATATTTCACACTTATAACCCTCCCTGAAATAAAGCATCATAAAAAAATACATGTTTCTAAAAGGATTCCTTATTTTTATCCCAGTTGTTTTCTCTTTCCATATATTCAGCAACCTATGTGGTACCTTATGCTTAGTCTTCTATTTTGGCTAATTTATCAGTCATTCAACTATATGCCCTTAAACAAATTTAAAAAGCATAGAAAATTTACAGATTTTCAGGCAAACAAACAATTCTAATGACTGAAGAAAAGCAGTCAATTCAAAGATTTACTTTTTTCCCCAGTTCTGATAGTTGATCTGGCAGCTGGTATTACATTTCTCTCCAAACTTTGAATTACTTATCTTTTTAAATCATGACAGCTATAAAACTAATACCTGTCTTCATTAGAAGACCCAAAATGGTACTATTTCAGATAACAGAATCCTAGGAAAAAAAAAAAAAAAAAAAAAAAAAAGAAAATAAACAACAAAAAATTTTAAACCATCTAAAAACTCAAATTAGTTATCATCTGACAACTAGACAGCTGAATTTAGTACTGCATAGTCTTCAGGTGTTACTTTTAAGAAGAGTCTTATATGATTTTTTCAGGATAAAATTAAAATTAGTCACCTCATTGAAACTTTGTCTTCAACCTTTGCTAAATTGTCATTGATTTTTGAACATTGTGTTATAGATTTTTATACAATTCCAGTACTCTTGTCCTTGAGATCACATTATTCTTCCTGTGCAATATGCTTCTCTATGCTCATTGACTTTGTGCTGTCAACACTTTCAATCCTTGGAAGGTGAAAACCTTTCCCTGACAGCTGTGTCACCTGCAGCATGACCACGTGTGAGACTATAGCTTGGGACAAATCTTCTGAGTCCAGAATGTTTTCCAAAGAAATTTATTAAGCTTATTTTTCTCAGATGATCTGAAATTTTTATGACAACCAGGCTGCTTGTCAGGGAATTGTCTAAGCTATGAAGAAAGGTCAGCTCATACAAAAGGATTGTGGAGATTATAAATTTCTAGTTGTTCTCTCTTTACTGAAAAATTGTAGGATGATATGCTTTGCAATTACTTTGTTTTCTTCCATTTTACATAAGTACAATTTCCCATTCAAGCCAATATCTTCCAACATGTGTTTACATTAAATAGATGTTTATGGTATGTATTCTTTCTAAACACAGAAATTGATATAGAAGGTTCAGCATTTCACAATGAAACTTGTCAGGGAGTCACCACGAAATGACAAGTTGTACCAGGGTGAAAGTGTAGACCACTTTCTTTTCCAGATTATCAATTGCCTAATAGTTCAAGAATATGAAACAATGCTCTATTTAAAGGCAGGTACAATCAAAATATCTCACAATTAAGAAAGGAACAGAACAAATATTAGGATTAAGTACTTGTCTGAGTCCCTCTGGGAATTTAAAGGGAGTTTGTCTGCTAGCATTAGCATTATCCACATATCAAAAATCATGGTATAGTCAGTGATTTATCTGAAGATAAATCCTGCAGGGTGGGCCTGAGGTCATGGATTATCTGTAGGGAACTTCCTGAGATTGTCTCTCCAAGTGAAATGTAACAGGTATCCAGGGACTGGAACTTTTTCAGAAACAGGAGTCACCTGCATGTAGCAGAGAGCTTTCTGACATAAATGTAGTAAGAGCAAATGAAATAGATTTTGTCCTTTTTTCCTTTTTTTTTTTTTTTTTTTTTTCACATAAAACTTTATAAATACTAGCAACTGCCTTGTCTGTCTGGGATGTTATGAATACTGGCAATTTCTACTTGGCTTTGCCTGTGTTGATTTCAATGTGATCTAAGACACCTGAATAACAATAAAGTGTTTCTTACCTACAGGAGAAACTGAATCTATAAACTGAGGAGTGGGGAAATTTTTCATGTACTTTAGTCTCCAGAATACCTTTGGGAAGATTCAGATGGCACCAGAGTAGGTCCTCTGCTTAGCATGGCCCAGTAATAATAAAGAAGCAACAGTGAAAGAAAGCAGGAGAGAATTCCAGTAAAATTAGAAATTGAAATTTCTCTTGCCTGCAGGAAATTGTTAGTGTGATATATGAACATTAAGGATCACAGGGAGCATATCACAGGCTCGTTCACTGTGTTTTTCACTTGTCTTTCCTACTGTGAAGGCTGTATATTTCAACTTCCACTGGGCCATTTGCAAAACATTTGTCACAGCATGCTCTGCACTTGATATCTATAGGAATTGTATATACTGTGTATAGCATCATGCCTCTATAATCACTTGGTATTTTGGATACTTTTCATTTCTCTTCTCAGCATTTATATTTGCCAGTTTGCTCCCTCATGTTGTCATGACTTTTTTCCCTCAATTTTTACCATTAGTACACATATCCATTTTCTTGCTCTGTTGCAGCTTTCCCTGGCTATGTCTATGGTTTGGCTGTAGATTAAATCCAGACTCCACTGGAATAAGAACACTCCCCCTACATGATGCAGAGTGCTGATAATCTTACACTTGAGCCAGCAAAGCAAGTTTATAGTACTTCAAAAATGTTGATGAGATGACTTTGTGCCAGCGAACTTTATGCTAAGTCAGGACTTTCTGACCATGCCAGATCTCCCACAGCTAGTGAACCTCCTACAGATAGGCTGTGAGCCTTCCCACAGCCCCTTCTTGCTTTGTTTCTGCTTATTTGCCCACAGTCATTGTCCTTGGAAGCAGCCTTGCATCTTTTATGCAGGCACAGGCCCCTTTATTTCTCTTTGTCTTTGGTTTCTATCTACAGTCATGGCCCTAGCTGAGGATCTGCCACGCATTGCAGGTCTCTGTTGGCCCACTGCCTCAGACTTTGCCACTGCCACATGACTGAATGTTAGCTACAACACCCTGGTTATCATCACAGAGACAGGGACAGGAGTTAAGCTAGATTAAGGCCATGTGTTCCTCATTGACATTAACCTAAATCCCACCACTAACCCAATGCTCTCAATCCAGAACGAAGGTGGGTAGATCTAAAACAGCTGCTAGAGCTCTAGAGGGAGACTCTCCTCAGGTCTGCTGTTGCCAGCACACGCAAAAGGCTGTGTGTTGTGCTATGGTTGTGCATGGTTTACTTGGCCTCCAGCAGGACCACAGCATTCCACTGAGTCCTGCCCTGCTGCTCAACAGTTCTCACCCTCCTTGAGGTGGATTTGGCCTGAGCCAGCTGAGCTTCTTCCACTGGTGAATATACTGCTGGTCAGGGACTGGTCCAGAATTACACTTGAGGCCATTTTTTTTTCCTGTAGAGAAGGGAAGATTTTAGCCATCCAAACTTCCTGTGCTCTGGGCCATGAAAGAGGCCCAAGGTTTGTTTTGTTTATTGGTATAGGGCTAAGCAATGAGCTGTGTTTGATTAAGCCAAAGGTTCTGAAGAAGGACTAGTATGGACTGAGGATAATAATGGCTGCATGGATGATGGGAAGATATTCTGCAGCTATGAAAACTTGGCAACTGCAACGTACTCAGATGCAGAGGTTTGAGATTTCAAGCCTCCTGTGTGTTGCTCTCTAAGGGAAACAAGGGAGCATCTGAGGACAAACTCTGGATCATTTTTGAAGGCCTTTCATACCTCTTTCTTTTTTCCTATCATTTTCTAAACATACAGCCAGCTCCTAGGCATTTTGCCAATAGAACAGTCTAGTGTTGCTGGCAATTCTGTCCCTGCTCTTCTGCTAGTGACTGGGAACTGACCTTATGGCTACCTAAACCCTTCCAATCTCAGAAAAAGCTTTCCTGCTCCTAGGAAAGTGTCCTACCTAGCTTCTGTCACATTTGGAGGCTTTGACTGCTGTCTATATTTGTTTCACCCTGGGAAAATGTGAATCACAGCCCCATACTTGTTTCTTTCCACAAAAAGCTCTCACTGGCTTATTTTACTGGAGTTGCACAGGAAGACATATTGCCTTCAAACTGTAGATACATACATACATACATGAAAAGCAAGAATGATGATTTTTCCTGCTCGTCAAGAGTACCTGCAGAAGGGAAAAGAGATTGGACTGATGTCACTTCTGCCCATCATCATCATCAGTTATTATTCTCCTTGCAGCTAATGTGTCAGCAGCAGTTATAGAGCTGTACTTCAGCCTGAGATAGGCAGTAAGTATAGCCAGATGTTTCCTCAGATAATAGGCTTCTCCATGGACCGTGTTTTTTTCTTCACAATGCTTTCCATATTTTGGAGCATTTTGTGCTATATAGGAAGGTGGCATGCTGTTGAAAAAATATTTGCAGACCCCTGTGGTCACATGGGTGATTACCACAATGAAGCAGGGAGGATTCTTTGCCAGAGGTGACACCTGCATGTGATGGTCCCCACAATTCACAATGGGTCTGGTGAAGCCTTTGTCCCCCATGTACTGGATGCAGTCATGGAAGAGTCTGGAGAGAGCATGCAGCAGTTACTAGCTCTTCCCTCCTCTATTCTCACTGGGACACCAGCCAGACACAGGATCACACGGACAGAACCTATCATTACCAGGGCTGATGCAGACAGAGAATATGTCAGCTGGGATCTGTGACAGCCTAGGGCAAAGGTTGCTCATTTAGCTGGGGTATCTACAATGACCATTTCTATTTTCTGTTTGAACAGCTTGGGCATCTGCAGTCAAAGTCAGCTGCCTGGGCACATGAGCCTGATCTTTGGCCAAGTGGATGGGTAATCTATGAAATTAAAAGTATGGGAGCCGTGAAGAGAGTACTCAAGCAAACATGGTTTGGCTCAGAGGAGGTGTACTGCTCTGCTATTGTCCTGGGCCAGAGCCAAGCAACAGCTGCAGCTATACTCAACTATACTTTCATACTAGCTCTGAATAGGACAAAAGGCAGAAGACAGCAGAGGTAGGCTATGAGACCTAGCCCACTGTGTGGGAGATCCTGACTGGTACCTGGTTCTTACACTGAATACTAGTCACGTAATCCATGAACACAGTTCCCCCAGTCCATGACTAATATGCTTTCCTAAGCAAAGTTAGTCTACCTAAATTCCATTAGCTTCCAGAGAACAAAACCCAGTAGGAAAAAAGCAGGTTGCAAGCAATGCCTACTGGGATGAAGTCTGGTTCTGTGATCCTGGGACTAAATATACTCCAGATTTTGCACAGTTCCTATTATGTGTTGTTTCTAGCCTCTGTGTTCCAAAATCCTTTGTTTTAAAATTTAATTTTTTTCTGCTGTTTGCCTTGACAAACCCTAAACTGTATTATTTCTATAGTCAGCATCCCAGAGCCTTCTCAGGGCTGGGATGGAAAAGCCCATTCATTTGGGATTAAAAAGATAGTAGTGAAAACTATACTGGTAGAATCTGCAGGACAAAACAGGACCATAGAGGGAAAAAAAAAAAAAAAGGAAAAAAAAGGAAAATTAAGTTTTATCATGGTGTCTCATTATTGACAGATAGCTGTGGGGCTGTTTCATGAAACTGAGCTGCTACACAAAAGCATGTAGATACATGAAAAAAAGTCTTGCAACCAAAAGGCTGAAGGGGTGTGTAAAGAAGCAAACCTGACATACTATCTTACATACTGCCTGTTGGGATGACTGTCCCTCAGAGTCAAACCACGGTGGGCTAGTTCATCTCAAAAGTCCACCCAGAATGCATTGGTGTGTACACAGGATGGATGATCATCAAATATCCAATGGAAAGTGCACTGAAAGGATCTAAGTCTGCAAGACCAGGACTGAGGCATGTGTTCAGCACCCAAAATGTCAACTGCTTTACCAGTGGAAGGTGACTAAGATGTTACCTTAGTCATGCAAGGAGAGATGTAAGTGCAGTCTGGTTCAGCAAGACTCTCAAGTAACACCCAAAAATGGTGGCTGTTTTTGAAAAGAAAATCCAAGTCACCCCAGAGAACTGCCCATGTACTTATTCCATTGTACTGAGATTCACATTCCACTCCACAGCTCATAAAATTGGCAAGTGGATGCACCAAGTGGCGTGATTCTCAGACATAAAACCCTGATCTCTTATTGGTACAAAATCACTGTCATATAAGCTCCCTGAATGATATATGCATTGCTGTGCCTTCAGCTGGATCCCATCGGTGTTCCAAAACATACTGTGCTACATGCAAACCACATGCTTTCAGAAAATGCAATAGCCTCTTGGAGTGAAATTCTATTAAGTGATCCCACACATACCATGGCAATTGTTTAAACAAGGGAAAAAATAGTTACATACTTTTGATTATCAAAATCTATCTACAAAAATATAATTTCTAGTCACACTTTTTGTTTCTATGCTGCTTTTTCAGCCTTGTCCTCTTTGCTTCTCCCCTCATCTTTAATACAGTTAGGACAATGCTCTTCCAGTGCAAGTTACCCCTCATTGCTACTAGTTCTGGAGCATCTACCTTAGACAAACTTACCCTGCCACAGAGATTTGGCAGCTAACAAAATATTAACACTGTTGGCAGTGATTAAAAGCAGAAGGGCTTTTTCACCCCTCAAGCTTCAAGATGTTTTTCCTACTCTCAACAGACAGCCCCAAACAGACTGCAAACCCAAAACTGCAGCCAAACCACAAATCTGACAAACTGCAATCAAACAAACCATTACTCAACAGATAAGCAAACAAATTAATTTACTCCCAGGGAACAAGGACTTATTCCTTGCACACTAGCAGTCACACAGGAAGCTTAGTCTTTCATACACTCTTCATTCTGACTTTGCTGAGAAAGAGGAAATGTGGCTTAAGAAAGCCCTGAAGATATGTGCATATTTTTCTGCCCCATCCTGAGGAGCAATTAAGTCCTTTCTGGGACTTAATTACTCCCAGAAAGAGAAATAGCTTCAATAGATATCTTGTGTGCTCATGACTGTCCTGAGCAGTAAAAAGTTGAAAACTGGGAGCTTTTTGGTGAAAAACTTTCATAATTCATATTTAGATATTAGCTTTCAACTTCTATCAGCTACTGTACCAGATGTGCCAAGTGTAATCACTGGTGTTTATAAGTCCTGGCAAGGCATGATCAGTCCCTACCCACCCCATGTACCTTCTAGCTACAGGATAAAGGTTGTCTCCCACGAAGCAGGTGATGTGGATTTAAATCAATTTAGGGAGAATATGAACCTGTAGCCAAGTCTCCTGATGGTAAGTGAATGTTATAATACCTGCTGCATGGAAACAGTCAGCTACAACTTGCACTCCTCCTTTGACCTTGATCCTCCACTCATTCCTTAAGCAGTCTTAACAGCAGGAACGTCCATGAATCATGTATGGAGTGAAATCTCTCACTGTTGCAAAGCCAAAATGTCTAAATCCTAGCAGCAGATTTTGTGTAATGTTTCCTGTTGGCTGGCCTAGGTTATTTACTATCTGTGTAGAGTGCTGGCACTCCTCTCTTTCCATATGCTCCATTGACAGTCTATATCTAATTCATGTCTTGTGATGTCCCAAGAGATGGCAGGAGCCTCAAACCTGCACACTGCAGTGCCAGGGAACATAAACAGTGCACCTCACACTGTGGTGTGTTACACATTATCAGGCACGATAGCTGCATTAGTGGGGTGTCCCACACAGGCTAATTTGCCCAACTCCTCAGCAGCTGGATTGCCTGTGGCAGCCAAACTGCAATGTGCAGTACAGATGTATCCTGATCACAAGGTAGCAGTGTTCTGTGAATTTAGCTCAAAAGCCTGGAATTTCCATTGAACTGAAATATATGTTGGCAATATCTTTGACAGTCAAGTCACATTTTATGCTTTTAAATATGAAAGTATACATGTATTGTCCTAGAATTAATCTGGTAATGTTACTGTTATTAACTCAAAATTGAATAATCCAGATCATTCTGGAATCCAAGCTTTTTGATATTTCCTGCTTTATTACTTTTTTTTTAGCTGATACCAGCCAACTGATGTTGGCACACAGTCATGGCCATGGTCAAACCTCTTCAATAACAATTGAACCAAAAGAGCCCCTCCTTTGTGAAGTCAAAAAGGAAAAAGCAGGCTTTGGCATAATTTCTGTGCCATGAACAGCAGAATGGTGTTGGATAAAATCCATGAAACAGAAAGAACAGAAACAAAGATTTTTATTTCATGTTCATATAACAACAAATCAGCATAATTTGTTTATAAAGACATCTGCAACTAAGAGGTAAAACTTTGCATCCCAGTATTAAAAAAAAGAAGAATAATGTGTGCTGACAACAGAACTGAATGCCATAAGATGTGGCATAGAGAAGATCAGTAATTTGGTGGGTTTGATAACACATATTTGGAGAACTTATAAGTATCTTTCTTCCAGATGTCAATTCAAATTTTATTTAACAGTCTCTTTTGTAGATGAAGCAAGATACATAAAACACCAAAGATATCACAAAATGTCTTACATTTTGATATCTGGAACTAAGACAAGATTTCTTTTTATCATTGTATTAATTCAAATGCCAAAAATTCTCAGTAAATTACTCTAATTTTAAGTATTTGATTGTAATGGAACACTACTGCAGACATTCTTGGGTCCGTTACAGGAACTACCAACAACTTTACACTCTCTTCTTGCCACAAAAGGCTCAAAACCTTCTTTTAATAATTTATTCTTTAATCCAGAAATTATATCTGTTGTTTCTTTCTATATAATTCCTAGCTTTAAGTAAGTTTTAGTTGTAGAAATAATTAATAAATAAATAGCAATTAAATTATTAATGGCAGAAGCATTACATATCCAGTAGTAGCTACTGATTATTTAGAACTCCTGAAAACCATTCCCTATCCAATCTGTCAAAAATGATTGCCTAGTGTTAAAACACAATTTTTTTTCCTCCAGAACATTCCTGTTGCTGCTTTCTGTATTTCTTTTCACATTTCTTAAAATAGGCTTTTAGTATGATTGCTTCTTTTACACTGGAAATGTTACACAGGCATAGTCCTCAGATAAAGGGACTACAGCCTGGAAAGGCAGGCAAGAAATCCTAGCACAGAGAAGACATCTAAACTAAAGTAGTTTTACACTGAATATATACAGCCATATATTAAAACATTGCAGGGGGAGTGAATTAAACCGAAACCAAGCAAAAATCTTGACTCTCCTTGCATCTTAATCATGCTTTGTGGATGAGCATGTTGACATGTACAACAATTCAGTGCTGACAGGTGCAACAATGCAAACCGAAGGAAAATTACTTGCAGCACATGTTACTGAATTAATATCAATTCAGGAGATGAATGTAGGTATTCATGTAGGGGATACTTCTCTGTGGAAAAGAAGCTATACAGACAACTGAGATGATAAAATCTTGAAGAGGCAACATTGGAGAATGCTAAAGAAAAGTTATTCTGAGTTTCAGAAGTTGGCTGGTTTACCTTGCCAGTGAGATGTGCTGTACTGCTCATATCCTCACCATCAACATATTGCAGAAGTGCACACTTCTGAGAAAGACTGGGGCCATGAATAACTTCTGTGAAGGGAGACTGAAAAGTTTGGAGTTGTTTAGAAAAGAGGTAGATAAGACCAGACATGATAAAAACATGAAATGAAATTATAGTCAGTCTCATAAGAAAAAGCAAAATACATCTCTGGAAAATTTCAGTTTGTTGTCAGAACTTAAAACTCAGACAGTAATCAGCTGCGAACAAGAATTGGGGGTTGTCAACAAAGGTTTTGGTGTGGGAGCTTTGGCAAAAGGTCAGGTTTTCCACTGAAAATAGACAATTGCAGTATGTAAATGTGTCTCATAAAATTCAGTTTTCTGCTAAACCCAAACTTGATAGAATATATTTGATCATTCCTGATTTGGTTACACAAAGTCCAAATAGAATGTGATGCAGGCATTTGACAAAAATCCTAGTCAAGCAAGGTCGGCAATTTTGTACAAAGTATTAAGCATTTCACCAGGACTCAGGAAAAAAATCTGCTGCCAGAATTTGTCTGCAAAGATGCCTCCTTTTTTAGTCTGACTTCTTCGAATTGCAGCTAATTCGGTTCTCTTGACAAGCAAAGAACATATTCAAGAACTCAATGTTCTTTTAACAATTGAGTGAAAATTTTCAGTCAGCTCTGATTTTACAAATTACTAAATGTTTTATACAGACAAATTGCTGTTTGTTCTGTCTTTTGTCAAAAAGAGGGCTGTATGAGGTCTCCTGTTTCATTTTAAAGGAGGAAAAAAGGTTGCAATTTCTAAACTTCAACACAAAAAATAAAGGTATGAGATTATATCCATGGCTGCTTCTAGTTTAAAAGTTGTAAAAAAATGCCTGCAGCAAAGTATGGGTGCCCTTGTTGTTATGTACACAAATCAACTGATAATGAATTTGCCTTTAATGTGATTTGTAATGCTAAATTTGCAGTGAGCCAAAACAGCAATCTGTTCCTCTGCAAGATAAAGCACACCAGTTTTCATATGCTCCTTTTTTTTTTCTTAAATGCGAAAATTCATATTTAGATAATAAAATATGTACTTTGCACTACAGCCACTGCATAATCTTTTTCACCAAGAAACAAATACTCCATCAGTTTTTGCAGAATCTTGGCAGGCTGGGGGTGTCTGCTACTAGTGTTTCCTCATTTTCTTGGGCATTGTGAAAAAGATCTTATAGATCAGCTTTGAGTCCAGATGTTTCTTTTCCCTGATGTGTTGACATACTCAACCAGATTCTCATCTTGCATCTGCTGAGTGTAAATCTGGAATATTTCTACAGAAGTCAAACAAGGAACTGAATATAATTTTTGTACAGAAATTTTCCAAGAATCCAAATGAAATTTTTAATGTCAAATAAAATTTAAAATATTTTTAAATGTCTATATGACATATTACTGAGAAAACCAGATTGTGTCAGACTTACTCCACCTTTTAGAGCAGTTTAGAATGTGATAGGGCAAAATTTCAGTGGAAAACAGGAGACCACTCTGCATGGAAGATGGGAGAGGAGGAAGAAAAAGGAGAAAATATTTATTCTTCATTATTGCTTTCTTCAAAATGTGTGCAGTTTTATAGCTCATTGTTAGGCACAGTTTTACTGTCTTAGTAAAACTTCTGTCTGAAATGGAACGAAGGAAGGTAAATTCCTGCCTCCTCTTCCGTTGGCATCCTGAATAGTTTTACAGCAAAAACATAGAAATACAGGGAGTGTCTAGGAAAATTCAGAGAAGCTAGGCCAGAATATTTGTTAATCAAGGATAAAAATCTCATACAAGTTACAGTTTTCCCAGCATTCAGAGAAAAATTTTGTTGTCATGATTTTCTTGTCAAAGATCTCTTCTTTATTTGAACAACTTTTCCCTTAGTCCTATCTAATTATATCCATATAGCTCCTTTTTACATTTATGAGCTAGTACAGATGAAAACAAATCTGTAATTTATTTCACTCTCATAATTCCTTGTAGTTGACACACAGATGAGGTCTACTTCATGACAGATGCAGTTGGATGAGAAACAGTTTTTGAAATTTGCTTTTTAAGCCTGATATATCCCAGGATTCAGCAAATGGCCCTATTGTAGAACTGAATTCTAATTTATCATCCTCCAAAGCTCTTTTGAAAATGACAGTGCAGCATCTGAGCAAAATAGTTTGTAAATGTTTAAGCCAGCTTTAACAACATAAATAAAAAAGCATCTGTCTTTTGAATTGCTGTCCAGTCAGTTTGAAATAATTGGCCATTTTTGTCTATGAATTTCACAGTTTTATTACTCCTTGCCACTTTTAATTTCATTTAGGAATTAGTGTTGAGACCTGTAGGGTACAGCCCCAACCTGTAGTTAGAGCTTATGGGGCAAATCCAGCCTGCAGGGTTAAACAAGTGGCCACTCCTCCACCATGGTGGTGCTCTGCAATAGTGACTCTGCCAGTGTGGAGCCTGACAAGCCAGTTCCCAGACAGCCAACTTGGATCTGCACAGCCCAGGTCAAAGAGAGCCAGGACAGTGAGAACAAGCTCCACCCTGGCTGCAGGTCACCACCCTCCCCAAGTTCTCCCCGAAAGCTCCTCTCTTCTTCCATCAAAGGTTTATGCTCAGGATTCTAGGTTCTGGATTACAAGTGAAGCTAGGCTTTAACAGAGTTTAGGAAGTGTTTAGTATTTCCTGTTGCCTAGCTTTAAGATTTGCTGTTCTTTGCAGGCTGCATGCCCCAAGCAGATGTTATGAATCTTAAATCCCCTAAGGCATGCTGTTAGTTCTATAGACTCCCACAATCCATATCCCACCTTCAGCCTTGCTCACTGCCTTGGAGTCCAGCAATACATCAGCTCATGGAAATGAAATGTAAAGGAACTAGAGGAGCATGTTAACAAAGAGTTGAAGATGATAAAAATTAAGTCATCTAACTTTCATCTAGTTCTGAAGTGTTTCAATTGCTCTAATATCAGCATAATTTTCTCCCCCTCCCTGATACCATCAATGTTTTTATTCAGTTTTATTCTGTGAAGTGCCCTGTAAAGAGCAATCATAAAAAACACAGTATGAGATTCTGTAATTTTTTCTCCCTCAGAGATAATGTTTTTTGTTAGGACTACCTTTTTCATCACAACTGTAATGCACAAATACTAAGGGAAGATATGGTATAATTGAGGCTGTGTTTATGTTACTGTACAATGACATATGCACAGAAATATAAGTAAAAATTTTGGAAATAATATCACCTTTATCTGTGTTGCAAGTTATATTATCCACTTTCAGGCTCAAAGAACAGTATGAGTTTCAGTTGTGACTTGTTTATGGACCACACTAGTCAGGGATATTGATAGATTTGCTGTAACTGATGCAACATGAAAGGAATTTAACAGGCATGACAGGCAGACACGGTCCTGACAAACTCGTGCAAAACTTCATAATCAGCAGACCAAATAGACATGTTTTTAAAATATGTTTATCTCTGTGGAGCTCTGACTGTTCCACAGTGAAGTACAATTATCCATGTAGAGATGAAGAAAATAGACAACCCAAAAAATTCCCTGAAGTGGAAGTAGGAAGGGGCTGAAAAAAATTTAGAGAGAAATCTTATATAAGAGGCTTGTATGTATCTTCTTATTCCCTGATGTCCACTTAGGGACAGAATGCTGGTCCACATGGAGCTATAATGAGAACCAGTATGGCCATTCTTGTATACTTAGGCAGTCTTGAGGCCCAGTGAAGTGAAAATGGCCAGCAGATAAGAGATCCTCTTTGGTGCTATTTTTCAAATAAAGAGATTGTCTGGAGGCTTAAAGACCACATTGCTGGCATGCCTGGTTTTGAAAGCACAAGATATGATTTGATGTACAAAAAAATTAAAGATGGAAATGGGATAAAACAGCAATGCTTAAGAAACTGCAAACTCTATAAAATCAAGTAAAAATCACACCTTTATATTTTATAATATGGCATTCATTGATAATAAAGCATTTTTAATAGTCTTAGAATATCATTTATATTATATAAACTACATTTTAGGATATATAGCACTAATTTTATGTGAGTTAAAGCAGTGTTTTCATCTAAAGTTCCACAAAAAATCTTACTCTACCTTTAATTTTCTTCAGTCATAGCTCTATTGCTCTATGTTTTTAATTAGGGAAGTCATATGTTTTACATTACTTGGCTTGTAAGAATAATAGTTGATTCCATATTCTCATTAAGCTCTAAAAGATTATATAACTAGTTTACTTACAGGGTTATTTCATTCTATGCCCCTATAAAGAAGAGCTGTTTATCTATTTCTCCTCTAAAAGGTTCTTTTTTCCCATAATAGAAAAACTAGAAGACATTTCAAGCTGGATATTTAAGATAGTTCCAATTATCTCTGCTTGTCATAGTGAAAAACATTACTGTTAAAATGTAATAATGTCAAATGATCCCTACCAAATACGAAGTAATGCTTTCTTTTTTTAAAACAAACAAATTAAAACAGTGGAGATTGCTTTAAAAATATTCTGTCTCTCCTGCAGCCATAATCTTTGCTAGTGTAATTTGGCACAAAGTTCACCAAATTAAAAGGAGCTTCGCACTTTCACTCCAACTGATCATTTGCTGCTATCTGCACACACACAAAAGGTCCCTTTTAATTTGGAAAAAAATCCCAATATAATCCTGAAAGTTTGAGTTGCTCCTTTAACATCTGGCAGTTAACTGCCCTCATATGGATGGCAATTTGATCCTTCAATGGCTGCAGTATGTGATAAGACATGTCGAACTATTTGCAGACTTCCATCAAGTTGGCAGTAATTAAAAACGATTCAGCCAATCTGTTGTTCTTGAATGTGAAAAATACCAAACTTTTACTACTCGTTGATGAACTGTCCAGTTTGGACAGCAAAGGCTGGTTGAGTTGGGCTGCAGACAAGTAGTCTCTAGGAGGAATGCAAAAAAGACCTTTCTGGTCATATTTCTCTGGTGTGTGATATAAGTGGAGTGCCCAAGTGTGTTCTCAGTGTCAGGGGCTGGCATGTTATGAGGATGCTGTATTGTGCCAGTGACCTTCAATCTGGACATCAGTGACAGCTCTAAAAAGAATCTTCATGGTGGAGATTTCTCCAATAAAACTGCTTTGGATAAAATCATTATGAAAGGTCATATGCTAGTAACAAGACTCAGCTAGGACCCCAAGGCCATCTAGCATTCCATTTTATATACTTAGAGCCAAACTCTCTTATCCCTAAAGACAGAGTCGTTGCATCCAAATTTCCCCCAGAAGAGTTTCTGTCCGGTCTTAGAGGTCAAAGTCAAGGGGTTTTTGAGAGATTGCTACCAGGCCCAAGGCCAGTCCAGACAGTTGCTAACTGCTGTGACTCTGCAAAAAATAACATGTGCAGGCCTTGGCTGTGAATACAGCATGAAGGGTTTTATTGTTAAGTATTAGCATAGTTTGCACAGCTCTAGAAAGCCCTTTTGTTTTAGGATGTATTTCTTGTGTTAGTATGTAACTTTCTTGTAGTTCGATAAAGGTTTCTAGGACAGCTTTAGCCCCTGCTTAGAATCCTTCTTTTATTGGTTCTCCCCTGTCTCACCCCCTCTGTCATGCATAATTTCCTTCTTGTCCATCTTAACATCCTTATCTTTGAAGTACAGTAAAGTTAGCCACTGACCTTGCAAGACTGCCCTCGGCCCATCCCAGATCCTGTGCTGGATTTGTTAGAACTTAAGTGACTTAATTTGGCATGATGTATTTAGATTGTTTTATTGGTATCTGTAACTTAGAACCCACCCCAGAATTGTAGTATTAAACCGCCCACCACCCCAGGCTCGGGGTCTCTCTCCAGAGGCACCAGCCTGGTGGCTGGGGGGATCACCCTGACCCCCTTTCCCCCCCGAATAAAGCCTCTGTTCCCTGGAAACTACGAGAGAGAGTCCCCTCTTTCTTGGATCCAGCCTTTACAGCGTTACTCAGTTGTGAGAGCCGAACCCCCACAAAGTGACTTGTTGAGGCGTGCCCGAGCTGCCGGGAGGCCCAGGCTGGACACCGAGCCGGGGCCGGGGCAAGCACACACTGCAACAAACTGCCAACAACTAAACACCATAAGCAACCCCAGGCCTCTGCCTAAGTCCAGACATTGGCCACCTCTGTTTTACTAATGTAGAAGTTTCTCACGCAGCTAGCACAGAAAGAATACCTCTATGAAGAGGGGACTTTAAAAGTTTTAGAACTCTATTATAGTCTTGGCTGCTAGGATAGGAAGTTCCAAGGTTACAGCTCATGCTGACAAGCACCCAGCAGCCTGTGGCCCCACGGCCAATGATGCCAAGTCTATCCACTCTGTCTCCAAAACCTTTACAGGACCCATCTCTGAATCCAATATTTTCAGTATTACAGTGTCCCATGGCAACATATCACATATTATTATATGGATTCCTTCAGAATTGAGAACCTCAGTGTATGATTTGCTAACAGTTGGAGATTAATGAGGAAAATTGTTTTATAGGAATGTAGGTAGACATGGATTTCAGAGTCCCAAAGAAAAAAAGTTGCATAAGGCATATAAAATCAATTATTTTTCCATCAACAGATCATTTCACAAGTATTTGGCTAAAGGACTCTGAAAGGGCTGTTTAAATTTATTTGCAGCATGAGAAACAAGGATAACCTTTTATCTTTTTGGTTTTTTTTCTTGCTGAACAAACTCTTCTTAAACATTCTTTTGTGCCTTATGCAACTATTAAAGGAAAGAAGCAGCAGTTATGTCTTTGCAAAAACAGGAGAATAATATTAAGGAACTCTTTTGAAAGATTAGAACCTTACCAAAGCTAGAATTTCAATAAAATTGACCAGCTTCTCTTCAATTAAACCCTTTGTATGTAATTGGTAAAACAACTATTCCTCTAATGGAAAGTCACAGTTTTTAAAGTGTACTTTGGTCAATCAAATTTCTTATAAAAACATGAAATTGATCAACATGCATAATAATTTTAATATCTTATAATAAATTAGCATTTGGGGATCCTAGAAATGGGAGCTTCACACTCTTCTGAAAACCATTCTTGTTTTTTCTTCCAAGGCTACTAGTGTTTTTAAAAAGGCATCTCTTACATTACAAAAATCTCAACTGTTCTAGAGGCTTCTTGACTTCAACAAATGAAATTTCATGGGAAGGAAAATATATAGACAAATAATAAACAACAAGGAAAATCTTATTGAAAATACTGAAACGAAACTACTGTCAGAATGGAATTTTAGTTCAAGAATAAAAAAAAAAAGCCTAATGGCCTGAGTGACCTTTAAATAAAACTCGATGAAGCCTAAATGTGTCTCCAAATGGTGAGGACAGGTATCTCTATTCAAAATGAAAACCTTCATTGCTCTGGCCTGACTGGTACCAATCTCTGAGACTCAAAAGTTTTAATAATAATGCCATATGGTTTGATTGCAGTCAGCCCAAAATTAGTAGGATTCACCGAGATCCTGAATTGGTTTGCTGATGTGATTTTTAGTCTGTTCTGAAGCATTGATGAAATTTATGATGAATGGTAAAATTATTAACAACTGGGGAAAGGGTAGTGTTACTCCTGTCTTAGGATTGACCAGAGAGTGAATTTGGGATGAACGTGTCTGTCAGCTTTGCCTCTGTTCCTGGAGAGATTATAGAATAAGCCCCTAGTAATTCAATGTCAACATAGATGACAAAGTGGTTAGGACCAGTTGGTGTCCATCCATCAAGGATAAATCACGTTTGATCAGTTTGATAACCTTCTGTGATGAAGTGACCATATGTGAAAACAGAAAAAAAGCATCTACTTGTGGTACATACATGGATGTATCATAACTTTACTTCAATATGGCCTTTGACACCACCTCCCATAACGTTCTCATATGGAAGTTGAATAGTTAAGGGCTGGATGGATACACTGTTAGAGGTGTTGAAAACTGGCTGAAACTACTGTGCTCAGAGTACAGCAATTTGACATCCATGTTGTGGCTGGTCAGGAGTGCTGCATCCCAGAAGTCAATGCCTATGCTAATGTTCAGTATCTTCATCTTTGGGATAAGGAGTCAAAGTGCAACCTCAGCAATGTTGTGGATTTTATTGAAATAAGAGGACAAAACAATTTGCCAGCCAATATAGCTTCAGTTCAGACTCTATTGAGAACTTGAGGATAGGACAACAGAATATGCCTGAAGTTCAAGACAGAAAAATACAAGGTTTTCATACTGACCTGTCTCAGCTTGCACCTGCACTTGTCCCCAGAGAGGTGCCTGATTGTCAGGGCTAAGGCTGTCCCCATGTCCCTGGGCTACCCTGCTTCTGCCTGGGGGTGGGACAGTCCCAGGCTGCCAGATTCTGTCCCTGCAGTCCCCAGCCCCCTTGCTGCTGCCTGGCCCTTGCTGCAGCCTGACTGTTTTGCACCCAAAATGGGGTAAGCCCACACAGCAGCCCAGGGGTGCAGATCATGGAAGGGCAGCTGGAAACCAGCCCTGCCTGAGCTGGTGTTCTGTAACCTGTCTGTACAGGTTTCTGGTTTCTCTACTACTGCTATATTTGTCACATAATTCTAAAAATGATCCTCCCAAATTTATGTATCAAAACTGAGTCAAATTAATGACAAACTTAGTGCATTGGTTAAAAAAATATTTCAGTAAAAAATTTCCAGGAAGCTACCATGGAATATCAAGTCATTATTACGACTTCACATTTATTCATGTTTTTTTGTCATAACCTAATTTTCATGGACATGACTTGCCTTTTGTATTGTATAACCTCTCACGCACTTTTTCTCTGATGATGTCCCAAAGTCTAAGATTTTTTTTTGAGGTGATATGCAGTCTTCCCTGTCTACCTCGGAATCTACTATGTTATTAGGGTCTCTGTAAGGTTATAACAAGCTCTAAAATTCACAACTCTCATATATCTATCTATATCTATATCTATATCTATATCTATATCTATATCTATATCTATATCTATATCTATATCATCTATATCTATATCTCTATATCTATATCTATATATTTATATATCTACTTATATATATAAGTATCTTAAGTATGTAAGCATCATGCTGGTGAGTGAAAAAAATCATCTCCCTAACAGATCTGGGAGCCAAGGCAAGTCACACACAAACAAAAGATGACGGGGAGAACTTTCCCATGTGCTGCTCAAAAAAGAGCACTTTTTTTTTTTTTTTTTTTTTTTTTAAAGCATTGTAGACAGCAATGAAGAAGCCCCAGCCCAGCAGGCAGTGCACCAGGCCCAGTCCTGGCAGCAGCTGCCTGTCTGCAGGCTGCCAGCGGAGCACGGCCGGCGCAGATTAGGTTTGGTGCAAGAGGAGCAGCAGGCTGAGCGTGGACGTGCTGCTGACTCGCAGGTCAGCCTGGCCACAGTCAGGGTGGGCCACCTGACAGACCCCGGTGGCAGGACACTGAGGGCAGACTGCATTGCCAAATGGGCAGCAAAAGACAAATATTCTCTTTTTACTACTTTAAGGTTAAAGTATTGGCCTACCTGCAAGAGGCGAAAGACTCTGGCTTTCGAACATGTGTTGGTATTACAGGTTGTTAGGGATTTCTTTCATGATTTATGAGTAGCAGATGTTATTAAATGGAAACACTACACGACTACAAAATTCTTAGAATGCCCCTTTTCTCATTTCACTTTCATTTCAGTGATTGGTTCTTAAAAGCTAACCACAGCATATGCAGAGGTTTTGCTGTTCTGAGACACAAGGAGAAGAAAGTGATGTTGAAAGGCTCAATTAAAGCATTTTGAAAGTAATTTACTTCCACAAAATTATGGGAGGATTTTCATTTTTGGCAACTGACACAAATAATTCTGTTAATTTTATGTATTTTATCTCATGATTAACCCTTCTATGATTTTTCACATGCTTCTAAGAGATCTTTACATAGAAATACAGAGAGGGACAGCAAGCCTGCCTGCAACTGTGAAACAAATACTTCTTAGTATTTGGAGAAGGGATTGCCAGATTCAGAACAATTTAAACTTTTATCATTCTGCTTATTAAAGACTGCAGACTAGCTAGATTATTAATTGCCAGGTGCTACTCATCTCTAGTCTTGGTTCTTCTGTTATCAAATCTGAGAGGAGGAGATACTTGCAGCTTACAAACCTAAAATAGCTCAAAAGTGTTGGTAAAGATATACTTGCTCTGAAGGTACATAAAGTGCTCTTTGTCAATTTTACTCTACAGTGTTAAGTGACATACTGCATGTGGTGCTTGACAGTCCTGTTAAAACTTTGTTTAAAAGTAACTAAAATACTGAGAATTTGGCTGTGTGTTGTATGGGCCACTTCAGCTTTCACAACGTAAGAGGAGGAGGCTTCCAGAGGTGCCAGATCAGACCTCTTCATGACAGAGGCAAAGCTGATAAATGCATAGTTCCCAGTTTAATTTAATATGCCTTTACTCTCTTTACTGGTGACAGGCCTGGAATGCTGAGGGCTGGAAGAACAGTAAGTTTGGACGAGAGCTGTGGAAATAAAGATGTTCACTGGGTAATATCTGAGCTGCCAATCAGTCCAGTATGAATGGGAATAACTTTAAACGAGCTTGAATTACTGGATGTTTTCTGTACTGCTCTTGAGGGAACTGTTGGGAACTGTTCTTTTATACTCATTCTGTGTTCTGCAGTTGTCTTTATTGTGAATATGCTTAGGAAATTTGGATCTATTTTTATCTCTCACAGTTACAGCTAAATATCGATTTTGTACTAAAATATTGAAATCTTAATTTCATTGACATCAAGGGAGAAATTTCATTAATCGTGGTGGCTCCATGGCTTTACCCAGCTAACTCTGATCTCTTGATGATCTCTTCTCCTTTGTATCCTGCAACAGAAATGCTTCAAAACTGCACAAGGAGGGTTTTAGACTGGACATTAGGAGACATTTCTTTACCATGAGAGTTCTCAAACACTGGAGCAGGTTTCACAGAGAGGTCGTTGATGACCCAAGCCTTTCAGTATTTAAGAGGTATTTGGGCAATGTTCTTACTAACATGCTTTAATATTGGTCAGCCCTGAGTTGTTCAGGCAGTTGGACTAAATGATCACTCTAAGTCACTTCCAAGTGAAATAGTCTGTTCTATAATACAGGAAATATCCAGTAAGATCCCTGTGGATTACATCAATTTGGCTTGTTCACTTTACTTCATTTTGCTTGCTACCAGTCTTCACTGACTCTCAGATACACAGCTGAATGTTTCACAATCTGGGAATGGATGAGTTGGGACATATATCATGGGCATGGGATTTAGTATCAAGAGCAAGAGTACACTATCATGAGCAACAAGCTTACTCAAAACCACATGTTTCTGGTAATTATTTTATCTTATAATCTTATAATTAGTTGAGCTATCTTATTCTAAAGATGAAAGTCAGCACAAAACTCTCTTGTTGTTTGAGCTGCATTATTTCAGGTAACATGTATCAGATACTGCATGATGCAGATTGAAATGATATAATGCAGCATTCCCAAATACGGAGAAAGCTGATTGTTATTTCAGCTGCCAGGCATATTTTTGGACAGTAAGTTTTACAGCCAGTGTTTGTGCAAGAACAAATAGAAAACAGAAGACAACTTCTTGTGGGCTGTGAAATGTTATCAATTTTAGAAGGAGGCTGTGGATATTTCTGCCATACTGCAATCTGCAGCACACACACACATTTTGAAATACCTGTAGTATCTATGATTGCTGAAAATAAAATGCTTCCATTAAAAAAAAAAAAAAAAAAAAAAAACAAAAAACAAAACCAAAAACATAAAGACAATAATATAAGGCCATATGAAAAGACCCCTACTTGAATGGCTAGGTAAAGCAAAGAAGGAGGAGGGAAGGAATAGACCTCATTGTCTGCAAGAAGTGAAAAAGGTGGGAGTCAAAGACAACATGATTATTTTGTGTGGTCAAAGAGGTTACCCTTAGACTGAGTTCGGGGAGTATCTAGTAGCTATCTGGATATGTTTCCTAAAGCAAGGCCTGTTAAACTGGCAAATACTCCTGAGAAAAGACAGAGATGCCCCTTAATACTCAGGTCATTTAAAACTAGATTGCAAGCTGCAGGGAAAAATTTCAGACTGGCAGGGGAGAGTAACATGCAACCTAATACTCAACTTTTCATCTCTATTTACTCTCATTCTGTGACTTCACATTTCAGGGGACTAGAAACAAAATACCAATCTCTCACACTGAAGGCACTGGAGATTTCTGTGTGGCTTGTTTGCCATTGTTCTGATTGTATTATTTCTGAAGAGATGTACTGACTCTGTGAACAGATGTGAATTGAGGTTAAAACACCACAAAAATATTGTTAAAAGGTTGGCAAAGGGAGAAGACACATCACTTACACACCTCATAATCCTCTTTTAAATATTAGCTAAATTTTGGAGCATGGGATGGGGCTGGGGAATTCTGACTGATTATGCATTATAGCCCACTTCCTGTTTCCATTGAAGTCAAAGACAAAACTCTCATTGATCCCATGGGAACACATGTTATACTTTCCCACTCCATAACTCTAATATTTTAATGGATTAAAACATTTTTGCTTTAAAAAAAAATCACACTCATGCTGACAGTTTAGACACCAAATTTCTTGAAGCTTGATATCATTTGAAATAAGCCAGATGTGAAAACCTCCACAAACAAGATTTATAATGGAAACAAAATTTTAACCTTAATGTTGACAACTCTTGTGATATCGCTAATATCAATAGTGGGAAGAAAAAGGGGGGGGGGGGTTGTCACTCTGTGGGGACAAAGCCATACAGCTACTCCCATCTGAAAAATAACTCCCACTAGGACTTCAAAAAATACTGGTCACAACCTCTCATACATGAGGGTTCATTATGTTTCTCGTAGCTCTCTCTAAGCTATTTCTATACAAGGTTGTGGGTTCAGAGGTCACACTGTACATCATGCACAGCATATTGGGGAGCTTTCAGAAGCACAGGTACAGTTCAAAAGATTATGTCATGTTGCATTACACGACTGGCTGTGTGTAAGGAAAACCATGGGAACCTCCCTATAAGGCAACCTTACAAAGACCTAAGACATTTGTGTTTTCAAGTAACTCACAAAAAGCATGGGGTTTTTTTTCCAAATTTCATTTCATGAAATTCCTGGACCAAGACAAGCTTCTCTCTGGACAAGAGGTAAATACAGTTCTTTCTTATTCTTAAGAAAGCCACTGGACAGACCAGAGACCAAAGTCAGTCTAGACTTGTCACCCTTGGGATGAGTCTTTTCCTGTGCTCCTCCTATTTAATGGGCCAAGTTAAAGTCTTTACCACTGGTTTTCAAATGTTATTCTTTACTCTTCTATGGACAGTCCTAATAAAGTGCAGACCTCTTAGAGACTTTGAGAAAATGCTCCCACATCTCAGAAGTGACCTTTCTTTCCTCTTCTCTTTTATTGATGCAGAAGGTACCTGGGTCAAGGTATATAGCACCAAATATATGTATTGCTCTTGGGAGAAGCATGCTCAGTGGATTATTCTTTTACATTTTACTCTCCTTTTCCTTCTGTAGTGTCAGTAGCCCTCTTGTTTCAGAAAATACAGCTTTCTGTAATGTCTGTGATAAAGATAACCTTCCTTTGTCACATAATCTGCTTTGGGAGGTAGAGAGGGAGGTGCTGATCTCTTCTCCATGGGATTCAGTGACAGGATGCATGGGTTCAAAACTGCAGCAGAGGAAGTTCAGAAGGGACATTAGGAAGCATTTCTTTACCAAGAGGGTGGCAAAACATTGAACAGGCTTCCTAGAGGGGTAGGGGAGGTCCCAGGCCTGTCAGCATGATATCAGCATGTCCAAAAGGACATTAAAAGGCACTTGAACAATATACACTTACTAATATTCTTTAACTTTTGGTCAATGCTGCATTGGTCAGGCAGTTGGTTTAGATGATAATTATAGTTCCCTTCCAACTGAAATATTCTATTCTACTGTAGTCTACTTTATGCTGTGCTATTCTGTTCTGCTTTGTTAAGTTCTGCTCTGATCCGTGGCACACAGCAGATGGTTATAGCATCACCATATACAGATGGGTATACCTAAGAACATAGAACAGTACTCATCAGGAGTTGGTAAAATTACATGGCAGCCTCAAATCAAGCCTTTCATTCTCTGGGCACAGCTTTGCCTGCAGAAATTAGGCTCTATCAATTAATTCTTTATGTGCATACTATTATGACATGTATATACAGAAGTTAAACACATAGGCAAATAGCAGGAAACTGTCAGAGAACACACTAAAAACTCCATTGATAAAGAAATGATATCTGACATTTTCAAAACTTGAAAAGAGTTAGATAATTAGCTCCCACAGCATTGGAATTATATGTGAACAGTTCTTACCTCTTCTCATTAATGGCAGATAGCCATAGTAGTAGAAGAGGAAAAAGAAACAATGATTAAAGCTGAACAAATGTTTTTGAAGCAGTGAAATTTTGTTGAAGCAAATGTCTTCCAGAAATATATCTGTTTCAACAACAATTTTGAACATCGAAGTCCTTCTGACTATTCCAGGCAGCAAACAGGAGAAATATTAAGATTAATCCTCACACTGCACTAGTTCAGATGTTTGGATGTCAAAGAAAGAGCTTCAAATTCTTAGTTCAACTCAGACAGTATTATATCTTTCCCAGATCACAAGACAGAGAAACACATAGTCAAGTCAAAAAAACCCTCTCATATAAAACCATTGCTGGCTTTGACTCAAAAACTCATATTTCTCCAATTTTTTTTTTAATTTTTCCAAAGGTTTGAGTGGTTTTTTTTCCAAAATAGAAGCAAACTTTTAAACCTTGAAATTTACTGAAAAACTGTGTTTGTCCTCCAGATATCTTTACATGCAACGTATCTCCACTAGTTTTTTACTATGGTGTTATTCATGTCCCACTTCCTTTATCCAGTGTAAACTTCTATCCAAGTTTGATTCCAGTCTAGAAGAAGACTGGAGATGTGAAACAGTCATCATTAAAACTTTCAACAAACTCCTACAAAGATGTGGTAGGCAGAACTCCACGTGTGTAAAGGTACACACTGATTTGCAGGCCCTTAAATGGCCCTTGTTTCCCCTCATTATCTTCTCTCCTGAAGGCATTTGTTCTTCACACAGACTGTCCCTGCAATGCTGAACTGATTTGAGATGGCTGCATTGGCAGTGTCTGCTTGCAGGGATTCATGCATTGTCCCTGCAGTCAGTGTAATACACTTTACTGTGGCAGCTCTAGGTGGCAGCAACTGGGTACCTGTCACACCCAATTCCTAGCCCAGCTCTGATCTAAAAAAACTTAGAGCAGAAGATTTTCCAATATGTTCCTTTCTCCTTTCCTTCCTATCCTCCAGGGTTGTTTTGGGGGTTTTTTGGGGTTTTTTTGGGGTTTTTTTTGGTCTGTTTTGTTGGTTTGGGGTTTTTGTTGTTGTTGTTGTTGTTGTTTTTTTTGTTTTGTTTGTTTGTTTTTGGTTGTTTGTTTTTTTTGGTATTGAAATATTAATCACTTTCATGAGTGAATATAATAAGATCTTATATTTACAAAACAGGCAGTTCTGCCAAGTCCATCTCAATCTATTAAAAACTTAAAGGCCTACTTTAAGGGGTTTTTTTCCTATTAGAAACCAAAAATTGATTAAATTATTGACTAAATTAAACGAACAAATACACTCCTGAGTGATGCTATATTTTTCATATGCTCTGTTCTTTCCTCACTTTCTTGTCTTCAGGCCTTTCTAAATCTCTCAAAACTTTGCATAGAACTGTAATGAAAGCAGCATATTTTGGATATACTGACATTATTTAACCAATCATGTTGCAAAGACCCTGAAACATAGACCCAATGTCTGTTCTAAGAATGCAAGATAGATTCCTCAATCTGTCACTACATCATATCTCAGATATCATTAACTTTGGCTATAGTGTTCTGAAGATAATGTGCATCTCAGCATGGTCTGGATGGAGCAAATGGGATAATTACAAGCTCCTGGATCTTGTCTCCTTTGCATCACCAGGCACAGCCTCTATATCCTTCCCTTCTCCCTCATATCTGCAAGGGGCTCTCTTTTAATAAAGTATTGCTGAGTATGAATATAGATACAACTCTCATATAATTTTGTATAATCATTTATTGCTGATTTATTGTCTACGCTATTTTAAAAGGCAAATAATAAACAAACAAACTGAGCTATCAACTTAATTTTCAAGTGATACTGCAATTTATGTAGGTTGCAAAAATACTGAGAAAGTTTAAGTATACTGATTTACAACAGTTCTTATCAACAAATGAATTAAAAAGGAATAAAATAATGTATGCTTCAGAGAGAAAAAATATAAAGGAGAATGGATAAGAAATAGTCAGCTATGAAGAAAAAGATAAACAGATATTAAAAGTCCACAGAATGATATGTAGTGTTTTAGAATTAAATTTTAATAAAACATTTGATATTCTATGTCAACAAAATCTGGCTTGACATATTTATCCAAACCAATATGAATTATTAGAGATATAAATTTAGATTTAGAACTGACTAAAGGAGCAAATAAAGGATCATAATACAGAAGTAATATCACATGGGAAGAGACAGCAGGTAAATGATTAGCAATTGGCCTTATGGGATGTCTCCATCCAGAAGTTGTAGTATAGGGAGCGTGGATGAAATTCTGAGGCAGCACTGAATTGGAAAAGGCATCACTACTAGCTGGAAAGTGAAGGAATAGGAGCAGGATTTTTTTCTTTGAAGAACTGTAAATCTCAGGGGAAAAATTATTAATTTCATTCTGTGTAGAAGAAGACATCTAGGAATATTATTGCAGCACATTAGTATTATGACAGCAACAAAGACATGATCCTACCAAATACTATGCAGTGTTGCTGAAGCTGAATGAATGACTAAAAAAAAAAGCAGTTTTTGTATGGTAGCTGTGAAGAGGTACCAAAGATACCAAAGATGGGACAGGCCTTCTGTAGACAGCTGGGATGCAGCAAATCAGCTGGAACACTATGGCGACTAGAGGTTGCTGAAAAGAAAAATAAACATGACTCCCATGTAAGTTAAAAAACTAGGTCTAAATTTATTTATCTTGGAGAGGGAACAAATAAGGATGAGGCCTAGTAGTAGTCCATGTACAATTGACAAGTAAGGGTATGGACAGTAAAAAGGGAGTTGGAAGACGAAATGAAGAATAGATGGTTTAGGTTAAGCAGCTCATAACCTTCTCACAGGGAAGCAGGATATTCTGCAAAGGAGTCAAAGACATACCAAATTGAAGGCTTTAAACATGACTGGGTACCACACTAAGACTACGACTTCATTGCTTTAACTCAGGCCTCCACATGCATATTTAGCAGAAAAACCACATTTACACATTTTTGTGTCTGTTAAAGGCTGCTTGGGCTTCAGTCCAGCCCTGGAAACCTCACTGTGGTCTCCCAACTACAGCTGCTTCTTCCTTCTCCTCTCCCTGCACCTTTATCCTTAAGGAAAGGACATCAGTATTTCTACAGAAAATACTGTTATTGTCCTCTGGTCTCAACTCTTCAACAGCTGTGATTTGCACAGCAGAATTTTTGTCTGGACAAAATCCTTCCTAGTGATTGTTCCATGCAGCCAAATCTGCCTTGACTCAAACACACACAACCACAGACTCCACCATTCTCACACTCCTTAGATTGTTTTTAATGTTGCACTTTTCACCATTTTTATGTCAGATTTATTTTAATGGGTTATGAGTAAAATTTATCAGTTTACTCATCTGCATGTTTTTCATATAATAAAGACAACTGTATTATAAGCAAGTCCATCACTCCAGAAAAGGTTCTCCAAAGTCCCTTATTGGACTGACGTTAGAAGAGTTAGAACAAAGTTTGCTGGGTTTTGTCTCTATCAATTGATGTTGGTATCCCATTTACCATATCATTTTATATCGATCACTGATGACATTATTTCTGCCTTAAGCAACAAACATCAGCCTCTATCTTTTCATAAAAAGCTCATGCTTACAAAAACCTCCAAGATGACCTTTCAGCATCTTATGTAAAAGCATAAAATATTTAAATATTTTTAATATATTTAAGTTATTAATTTGGATAAAAATATATTTTAAAATAAATACATTTCAGATATCCCTTACTTAAAATTTGTTGATTTCTGACTTATTGTAGGCAAATATAATCAATCATCCACACTGTTCATAGCCAAAAATGACTGAGGTTTGCAATGAGATATTGAAAATCTTTACATTTTCTAAAATAATATTTATTTTTAATATCCTGAACAACACATATTTCAAGTGTTAGAAATAAAGTGCCTGGGATATATATAGTAAAACGAGTTGAATTTCAGGCAAAGGTGACTGGAACAGATGAGTGAAAATAGTGCAGAGGAATTAAGTGCTGAGAGCTGCAGTAATGTGATGCTTCAGGTTTTTCTTCTGAATACACATCTTGTAAAGTCTACAACGTCTGTGCTGGGCTAGAGCAGTCTTTTTTTTAGGCCCATGCTCTCAGGCCCTTTCCGCAGGTGAAGGGAAATCAGGACTGTTCTTCTTGGTTCCCACCTGTGCTCAAGCATGCACATGCATACACACAAAATGGAGTCAGAGACAGGATTGAGATCAAAAAGCAATTAAAATGATTGATGGATTAGCAGAGAAAGAATTTATACAGATTTAGCTTTTTTTGTCTCACCAATGACAAAGAAAATGCATGAAAGAACCTAAAAGGGGAAAAAAGTAAGTTTTTTGCAGCCTATAAAAGAATAATGTTGCATTCTTTGATTTTTTTGTCAAAGACCACATTTTGGGGAAAAGGAAGAGAAATAAGTATCCTGCAGCCACACTTCATCTGCTGCTTATCTCCTTCCTGCTGAGTTTGAGGAGGCACAGCCTGGCTTTGGAAGGCATTCTGTGTCTTGATTGAGCAGCCTCTGTTTTTCTGTTGCACCTTCTGGAGGTCCTCTTCACTACTCACTGACAAGATTTAATCCACCTTGAATATGATTGGTGTCCTCTAAGTGTTTACTGTTATTTCAGTAACCTTTTTCTGAAACAAAAAAAAAGCTCATCTGCTGCTTGAAGTTCACATTAAATGAAGTGCAGTTATTTTACCACCACAGTCTCCTGAGCAGCAGTATTAGTCCCTTGAAGATGGCTTCCCAAAATGCTGATAAAATGTGTGTGTCACTTGCTTTTCCTACATAATGCTAATAAAGATGCTACAGATTGACAATGTCCAATTCCAAGCCTCCCATTCTCCCCAATATGGATAAATCATTCTGAAATGCCATATGTATGGGAAATACCTTGCAACAGGAATAATGTTTACTTCAGAATAAACCTAGAAGTACTTGACAAATGCTAAAAGAATGTGATCTGTGGAATATCATGGACTCACCTTTGCTATTAAATCCTGCACAGGCTGCAGTCAGCAAAATGTACTCTTGCCTAGGTAAATCTTTCCAGGAGTGAACAGCTCTTACTAGAGGTGTAATTATAGACAGAAGCGAGTATGGCTCAGTTCATGGGCAATGGAAAATAATCAAAGATCTCCTCTCATAAAAGGCCATGTGCACTGCAAACTACACAAAACTTCTAAAGTGCTGAAGACATAAAATGTCACCACCAGCAGGGTGTGTATGTTAGCCCGATAAAAAGCATATGATTGCTTGCAGCCCAGTGAAGTGAACAGTGCTGTGAATTTGGCAGGTACCCCTGTGCTGCTGACAAGGATCACAGCCACTGTCTCCCACAGCAGCTCCCACTGAGCAGTGAAATCCTGAAGGGGATTTGAGCCGAGCCCACCCAGCACTGCACGCCGGGAGGCTGAGGGGTTTGCTTACCCATGCAAGAGCCCGATGGTCTCTGAGCCACCTGTCAGTAACCTAACATGGGTCTGACTATTCTCCAACAACTCTGCTATAAACCATTTATTCCTATAAACGTCCACTCTCAGCCTTAGCCAGAAACAAGGAGTTGGGTCTTTAGTCCATCTTCTTCAGCCAAACTTACAGAGTTATGTGCTCCTTTGAGCCTCCAGGAAGCAGAGTTACAGAAATGCATCTTTCCACCAAATGACTGGAGACTGTTCTCCTTTGTAAGAGGATGCTTGGAGTACAGTAATAACAGCAGTAGAACAAAGGATCATCTAACAGTGATCATCTAACAGCACACTGTTAGTAGTGTGAAAATCTAGTAGAAAAAAACATCTTAACCTTCCAGAAATAAATATTCATTTTATAAGCTCAGTTTGCTAAAAACAATAGAGTTGAACAGTGAAATTCTACAAAAATCAACAGTCAAACCCATGTCAATTTTCCCTGAAAGTAGAAAACAGCTGAATGTCACCCATAAAATAATATAATTAGTGCTTAGTTTAACATAAATCTACAATAAGAAGCATATTTTCATATACTCTTTCTCAGTGTCTATGGCTTTCACATAGCTCCACTCTTTCATGTTTCCACAAAAGTGATAAATATACTTGCTGGTTTTCTCCATTATAAGAGATAATTCTTAGAGTCTTCAAGCACAGGTCATATCTATACAGCCCAACCTTAAAGCATTTAACCTTTATCTTGGAGATAAGATACCACTTTTTAAAAAAAAAAAACTTACATTTTATTTCCTATAGGCCTGCAAGGATGACACATGGCAGCCTAAGATTAATAATACAACTCCTTAACTTTTGTGCCTTTACAGAAGACTTGAGTCTTCCTGGTCATCTCTTGAAAGTGACCAAGTATGTACAGAAGAGCAATTTCTAAAGAAAAATCTGTTGTACATGGATTAATATGGTGTGAAATTACATTATATGCAGAAAAGTTTTTCTCTGATGGCCCTGAATCACTTGAATTTACAGAATTTTTATAAGGAGAAAAAGTGTTATTCACGAGCATGTCAATGCATGGGTTTTGAGAAACTGGAAAACAAAGCTTTTTAACTCATTGCCCTTCACATGAACAAAATCCAATCAGCTTTTTTTTATTATAGTTACTTTTTTTATTCCTGCACAGTTGCAGATTTGGAAGACTTGGATATGAAATTTGAGAGGATATTCCTGTAGGGCTTGCACTGAAGCATGAGATTCATCTTGGAAGAGAATTAGATTTTTTTTCCTTTGTAGATGGAGGACAGCTTAAAGAATTTTTTTGGTTTTTTTTTTTGTTGTTGTTTTTTTTTTTGTTGTTGTTGTTTTTTGTTGTTGTTGTTGGTTTTTTTACTCAGAGACAAGCTTTGAACTTTGTACATTTAACAGAGTATTTCTCTCATATAATATATTCACTCAGGAAATATGTATCACATGGGAAATAAATCAAAACAGTTTGTCTTCAAGTACCTTCCACTTATTTTTTATACCTAAATGTTTTTCAAACTGCCATTTAACATTTTGTTACATTGTCATACACTCCACAATGACCAAATAACTGAAAAGTGACCTGAGGCACCAATTGCCTGAAGCAATATATGCATGACTTCAAACCCAAGCCTCAATACACAGTTCCTTAAGATGTACTTTAGGAAGTAAGAGGAAGACCTTCAGCCTGCAATAAGGGAGGAAATACTTTTCTCATCCCAGAGAACACTGATAAATGCTTTTCTCTTTCCACTGGGAAGAACCCAAGAAACTAGCAATAGCATCATGGAGAAAGACAAAAAGCCACTGATCCCAGTGTTCTTGTCATTTGCCCGTGAATGGGTGGTGGCTTCAGACACAGGGTCCAAACTGTGATAGTTTGGTGCAGGGCCAACCTGCACAGGGAAAACTCCAACCTCATCTCCAGCACTCGCTGTCAGAGCCAATGTACTCCTTTCCAGACAGTTCACTGGTATCTCTGCATCAAGATCTTGAAGGAGAAAGAGTTTGCTTCAAAATCCAGCTGTACTCCCACTCCCTCTTTGGAAAGTAATCAATATCAAGTGCTGTAGTCCCAGCATTACTGAGGGTAAGGGTCAGCAAGACAGACACAGAGGCTGTTGAGCCCTCTGTGGGACTCAGTGCCTGCATGAGAAGAGGCAGTGCAGCAGTTTGCACACATCTTTGCACCCTTCAAGGAAAAATAAAGCCCATCTGACTATTCTGGCTTATATCCATGGCTGCCAGCATCCCAAAAGTGTTTTGCAAGGCTTTTTTGAGTTTTCCCACACTGGGAGAAGAAGAGAAAATTTTCAGTCTGGATAATTTATTTCAGTAAAAGGACAACTAACAGGCAAATAAAGTTCATATGTGTGTATTTGTGCTGTGTCTGTGTGAATGTGCCCAAGAGAAACAAAATGGATACTTGGTTCTTTTGAATTGGAATTAGCAAATTGGGCTGCAGGTAGGATCATTTGCATTTCCTATGTGCTCCAACTAACTGCCTAGAGAAAGATAAACTGATGGGGTTTTTTTCCCCTTGTTTTATTTTTTGCCCTGTAAGAACTACTGTAGAGACAGCAATTTATACAAATTACATACCTGATTCTTTTCTAGGTGGATGACAATTCCAGTAGGAGATACTATTCTCAAAGGAGAGCATTCTCTGTAATTTTTTTTTCAGTATGTCTCCATGTATATTTTCTGCATTAGGCAGAGGATAAAAGAAGCTGTAATGTCCCAGGCTCACCAGTCATATGTATAAATGTGACCCCAATAATAAGCTCATCTACTGCAAGGCCATGTTAATTTAAGACTTTTTCTCATCCCTTTAAGACAGTTTAAATGATACCAGAACATTTTCAAATTTCACTCAGGAATAACATGGAATATTATTAGGCAAAGAGACTGTTCCTACCTTCCTCTCATTCCTGAAATTCTATCCTATTCCTTAATCTTCACAATCTTTTCTTTTCCAGCTTGTATTAGCACGCTCACACTTTAAAAAGGTATAATATGACAATGACATTCCTAGAAAAGTTTTCTGGCTTCCTACAGAATAGATTATTGTTATAGACTTTTATTTTTAAAGCAGGATAACAGAAGAGTACAGTACAAAAAAAAATTAAAATCCCCTCTTGAAAAAAATGTTTATAAACAAAGCTGCTGTTGCTCATGCAGTAAAATCTGCAT
The DNA here is from genome assembly GCA_027886175.1 of Phylloscopus collybita. Lineage (NCBI taxonomy): Eukaryota > Metazoa > Chordata > Aves > Passeriformes > Phylloscopidae > Phylloscopus > Phylloscopus collybita. Next base: position 17,672,975 of record JAJNNQ010000075.1, on the reverse strand, counting down.
AAGAGCAATTACCATGTTTTTAGAGCTTGTATTGAAGTAAGAGAAGCAACTAAAGATTTTAGGTAATTGTCAACCTTCATACAAACAGCCTGAAATACTTTTGCTTGAAGAAACTCTCTTGAGAGTAAACTCTAAAATGTGGATGACAGCTCTGATGCCAGCTGAAAACCAGATTTTCCAGTTGCTTCCAAAGGCATTTCAAGCTCAAAACCAAGCAGAGAAGAGGCAAATGTGATCTGGAAGTTGAGATAAAGTTTGATCTGCATGGTTAAGAATCTAGGTTGAGCAAAGTAATTTTACATAGTTTTGGATGTTGTTGCAGAGTCCTTCTTTGAGCAGGGATGGCTCTAATTTGACTCCTAGTCTGGCTGCTGGGGGAGTGTTCTTTTTATATGAAAACCTGTCATTTCACAATGCAATGAGGAACCTGCATATTTGCTTGTAGAAGCAGTGCCACTGCAGTTAAGAGCATTGTCTCTTCTGATCCAGAGTTTGGAACACCAGCGAAGAAGGCTGCAATCCGAGTGTTTTATACTGATCGTGTCCAATGTCATCTGAAAATTGTGGCAGAAAATTCTCTAATATCTAAAAGATCAGAGATTATCAGCCAAATGCACCACAAGCCCCAGTCTTGCACTCTACAGACAGCAGAGCAAACAGAGAACATGATAGGTCTTGTTTGACCAGGAAGCCTGACCTGGTACAGGTAGACTCTGTTGTCTTAACATGGGCTGATTTGTCTTACAGAGATCAATTCAGGGTTAACCCAAAGCAAAAAAGAAATATATATATATATATTCATTTGACTTAATGATGTCTTTTCATTTTCAACCACAAATAACATATTTTTTGCCTTCTTTTATACATAGCTGAGTGTTCTGTGGACACTGAAATTTCATTAACTCTTAGAAAATAGAACTGCATATTTTACAAAAAACTCTAAGCTCTAGTCCATAAATTTGTGTGTATTTGATGTAACTTGTTCAAGATGGAATTTTTTCCTTTCCACTTCATCAACAGCCACATACTTTTTTTTTTTTTTAAGTACTTGCCAGCTGCTTTTAATTAACAAAAGCAAACAGTGATTGATAGACAGATACTGTATCTGGTAGTAGTACCAAAATGTCAGCTTACAGGTGTGGTGAAAATTAAGAAAGCAGAAAACAGATTCCCCAACTGGGAGAAAGTCCTTGGTAACATAGTTTGTGTGACTTTAGACCTCCACGGGACCTGTAGGTTTCTTTCTGTTTTTAAAGCTGAAAACAGGATTCTACTTCTCCCCTTACTTTAGGTAAACAGACTACTTGGAACGAAAATAAATGTAAAACCCCTAAACTGAGATTAAACTATTAAAAAAAAAGAATGATGAATGAAGGCAGGGAACTATGGAAAGAGCAATGACCTACAATGGAACACATCAAGGAATTTCACAGGAAAAACAGCAGAATAGCAAAGAGGCAGAAGTTTTAAGATTTTCTCAGTGATGGGAAAAACTGTTAACTGGAATTTACTGGTCAGTGCAGAATACATGTAATCTTAAAAAATTCATATACTGAACTTTACAAAGGAAGCAAAATAAATCCCAGTTGTTTAATCAGCATAGAAATTCAAAAAGCTATAGAAAACCCTCCTTGCATGTTATGCAGAAGAGAGGGATTTACCATAACACTGTAATTACAGTGCATATCTTAGCACCACATAATTACAGCATGTATTGTAGAAATGTCTCTATATATGCTGGCTGTACACTTTTTAGGGGAAAAGTAGAGAAAAATGTGTCAGTGCTCTTCAGCAACATAGCAGCTGTGGGTTTTGAACAACACCCTTTTTCTTCATGTCAATTTTTACTCATCTGATCAATTATTCTCTACAGAGAGATACAAGTCCTTAATTTGTTTCTACATTGCTCATAAAATATTTACTAAAAAGGTAAGGAATTCCAGTATGTTCAAGGAAGAGATAAGGAATTTGGAGATTATCCTCTTTACCCATAAGGTAAATTTTCCTTCACAGATGGACAAAACATTAAGCCTTTTGTGACAAACTTCAAGGCTGTATGGTTTTATATGGTTTTTCCGTGCACTCATATGAAAACAAAGCCTTTTTTGTTTTTGCACATTTGCAAACAGTGCCTTTGTACATAAATAGGCATTTTAAACTTTTATTTTTCCAGAAAAAAAAAAATTGGACTTAAAGATCTACCCATGTTGAAACTCTTTTAAACTGATACGTTATTCAGTTGTTTTGGATTCAACAGCAGAGTTTCTTCAAATTTAAAAAAAAAACAAAAAACCAAAACCAAAACCAAAAACTAAAACAAAACCAAAAACAAACAAAAAAAAAAAAAAAAACCACAAAAAAAAAAAAAAAAAAAAAAAAAAAAAAACAACAACAACACCACAACTTTTTTCTAACTATGCTCTGATAACTTCATCCTTCCCAAGACTTTTCCATCAACAAGCTGAAGTCAAGAGACACAGCCTCATCTCTGTACAGGGATTTGGTTTTTTGGTTCATTGGAACCAGACATGGTATTTTACTGTAAAATATTTTTGCTTTGAGGATCATTTTGTCACAACATGCCAACAGAGGGGAAAGGCCTGTTTTGAGAGGGGCAAGATAAGAAATCTTACTGTGTAAATTATGTGAAAATGTACCTTTAAGTAATTGGACTATCTTCACGATTTTTATCTGTAAAGAATAAATTCTGGTCTGTTCCACCCAGAAAATGTTAGTCTAAATGCAACTTTAGTAAATTCAATGGTAACATGTAAGTGTAACTGAAAAGCTCTATTAAAAATTAGTTTGTACTGACAATTAAAAATAATTACATAAAACTTTTCAATATTTCTATCAAAAACCTACTTTTTTAATCTACAGTTAACCAATAAGATGTTTTATACAGCTTTAGGTGTTAAAATATCAAAAGCATTTCTAAAACTACCAGGAAGTAATTCTCTCAGAATTTAGAAGAATTCTAAAAATCTTTCAAATGATACAATCTTTAAGATTTTAAAAATTTCTATGAATGCTACCCTAACTCTGCAGAACTTCAGTGTATACGTCTGACTTAAGAAACCAAGATAAAAACGGATCTGCAAATTAAATCATTGTTAGCTGGCACTCTCCCAACATAATTTTTTTTCTTATACCTCTAGATCAAAAAAATTAAGACAAAATGAGTCCTGCTAAATATTAGACTAGTGAAAAACAGCCCCAAATTCAGTGGAGTGAAATATGCCAGTAAAATTCACCATGTATACAGTTCATAAAAAATTGATGTCTCAGGGACTAATCTTAAAACCTGAAGCAAAATCTTTTGAACATATGCAATAGCTGTGTGTGCTAAAATGCAGTGGTTCTGAATTATGCAAATTTGTCTTGGAAAGTCTGGGGAGTAGTGCAATGATTCAAAGCATCTGCTACTGCTGTTCACCTCCAATTAATGGCACTTTTTTGTAGCCCTCATTCAAATTTGGAGCTGATTCCTGCTGGCAGGCCAACCCCATTTTCTTGCCAACTGTGCAAATACCCTCAATCACTGTGCTGGGAATGGCAGTGCCATGTGCTCTTCATTCTGTCCTGGGTTGCAATAACCCAAGGGTAATATTAAACCTGGATAATTCTAACTCCTTGAGGATATACATTACTCAGCCTGACTCCTGCCTAGCATGACTTTTTATTATCCTTTATTTTTTCATCTCAATAATCTTACAGGATGGAGAACTGTGAGGTTTTAGGACTAAATCAACTGCTGAAACTGCAGTGTACTCTGTTTTACCCAGACACCCTTGTTCAACACAGATAAAACTGGGGTTTTTTCCACCTCTGTCAAAAGCTGATCAGGATCAGACAACTGGATTCCTTCATTTTGGATCATTCTATGATGATGTGGATCACTGTGACAATTCCCGCTATACTCCCTCTTATACTGAACGCCACAAGAAAGCACAAGGCTGAACATATACTCTGAATAATCCAGTTCTTGTTCTCACACTTCTCCATTACATACCAGTAGCAGTAAGAGCAGCAAAAAATCCATTATATACATGTTCTGTCTGTGAACACCATGACATCATGATAAAATAACAAAGCAAACAGGTAGGTTAAAATAAGTTCTTCTTTAGTAAGCTTGAGTTCATTCAAAAACTTACTATATTCACTGTACTGTACAAAAATCTCCTCTGTAGACATTTATATTGTTGTATTTGAAAAATAGCATATTCCCTAAACTTGCCAGTTACATAGAAAGGCACTGCAGTTTCCTTTAAATCCCAACACACTTGAATATCATTCATATGATGCCTGTGAAGCATCATTACAACTTGCCAGTTCAGAGCAAATCCCTCTCTTTGAACACCTTGTTGTGATGAGAGCTGCCTGCCAAGAAAACTCTCAACATATGGATTGAAGCTCTGAAGAATGTCTTTCTTGACTTAGAGATGTCTTTGACACCACTTTCACAGTAAGACTTGTAAATCCTTCTGTAATTTTGGGGAAGGATAAGAGATGTGTCTGCAAATGCACCTGATCAAAATATAAACCATTCCAGAGGCATTTCCTAATCACCCCTCCACATTTCCCAAAAGATAAAGAAAGTGTGTTTCACTGATGCCTACTTTCTGCCTTAAAGGGTCAGCCACACTGCCCTAAAGCATGCAACATTAAAAAAATAAGTATCTTCATAAATAGGAGGATATATCAGGTGTTGTACAGATACTTCTGAAAGCAAATTAACAGCTAGGCTTTTGTAATGACTGATTTTGTTTATCTATCATACAGCAACAAAGTCTTAGCCCCTTTCTGTCCTGTAGGTTCACAGGGTTTTTTGAATGGGTATTTTAACTCTAGGGGAGAGACTGTGTACAGCCATGGTAAAAATGTTATCATTAGAATTTTTTATTTTTCATCTTTGAGCACTCTAGCTAAGTCTCTGTGTGGAAGATAAGATTGCAGGAGTACAACAATGACTGCTCATGTAACAGAAGTTTTCTCCTGAACTCTTATGTGACCCAAGGCTGGCTTTGGGCAAACCTTAAACGGCGTATCTAAACAATGAGATTCCCCCTTGGGCATACAAATTAAGCTGGAAATTTTGAGAATTGTCTATCTCAGAATAATTCCAGCACTTTCTGCTCCAAGACTGATATACTGCAACAAGGGCCTTCTTTGTAACACAGCTTATTTATTTCTACAGTGTTTTAGCTGCAAATGGAAGGGCAGTGCACATAAAACTGAAAAAAGTCCCGAGCCCTTTGAAAGGATATGATATTTCCAGAATTTTTTTTTAACAGATGTTTTTCAGCAGTGAAGTTGGTGGGCGAATATGACAAAATGTGTTTTCCTAGAATATGCTGTTTTGCCAAAACTGAAATATTTTGTTAAATTGCATCACTTTTGATAGTATTGGATAGGATTCTGTCTGAAGTCCAGAGTACATTGTTTTTTCAAACAGAATTAAAGAGGTAACAAAAATTGTACATTTGATGAAAAAGCATATATTCTGAGTAAATTAATATTTTTTCACTAACCATTGAAAGAATTTTGCTTTAATTCAGGTGTTGAATGCAGAAAAAAATTAAAAATACAAACATCCATAGGGGCAGAAAATGTCTTCCAATCCATTCTGTTTCAGTCCATAAGGGAATAGCCTGAATAAAATTATTATATCATCTTGAGATTAATTTTATACAACTTTCTTATACATAAGATAACCATTAGCACACAAAAAACCCACTTTTTTTCTTGGTATTTCCAAGCACAATTTGGGGTTTATTTCTTGTTTTTTTTCTTGTAAAATTGAAATATTTTTTAGAACCACTAAAGTTGTATAAAATACTTATGGCCACAAAGTTGTAAAGACTCCAGGTTAAGATGCAATTTTGTACCCAGCAAGTTATGCCATTAATTCATTGTGAGTATGCAAAAATGCATTAACTTAATCATGTGTTTAAACTTTTCCTGATTGTTGTCTGAGAGAGAGTGCTGTGATTCCAAGGAGGGAATCTCCCTGTACAAAAACATATAAACATCAATTTAATGTAAATATTGTATGTCTGGCACAAATGCAACAAAGGGTTGCCAAGAGATTCCATGTTCTCATCTTCCAGAATGTAAAGCCCATATGGAGAAGACGTTTTTCTGACAGCCACAAAAATGAGCTCTATCCACTTGGGTTGTGTCAACTACCAAAGACCACATTCCATAGTCTCTTGTACAGATTATTCACAAGTGAAATGAAAAGAGTGTCCCAGAGGTATAGAGTTTGTATTTATAAGGCTTACCCTTAAAGTAACCCTTAAAACACTGATGAAGGCAAGATGGTTTTTATTTTGGATTTTCTATTACCTGCTCAGTATTAACAAGTATTGGACTTTTCAGATAATTTCACAGTATTCAACCTTCCTACCAACTGTAAATCATATAGCAAGGCCATATACAGAGAGAAAAGGAGTAAAAGGAGACCCATGTATATTTTATTAAGATTGTACGGTTTGTCACTGAAAAATAAAAACAGCTCTAATTTTAAACAAATACTCAAATCTGCATGGTGGTTCACCCATTCCTAACTCAGATGGAAAATAATGGTATTTCTTCCAAATGAGTTGAAAATGGATAAAGGCACTAACAACAACTATGCTAATAGCAATAATAAGTGATCACCTAAGAAAATAATTGAATCAAAATATTTCTCTAAACAGAATAATTTTCTTGACATTTAGCCTATGAAATGAAATTCTTAGTTAAGATACTAGTTCTTGGTCTTAATGACTTCTAAACTAAGTTTCATTACTTAAAAAATATTATATTTATCATTAATTTGTGATAAAGTGACATTTGGTTTTTTATCAGAAATTGTGCATTAGAAGTTATATAATATTTTGCCTCTAATGAATATTTACAATTTTCAGTGTTCACCTGTACACAAATGACTACTTTTATGAATTAATTAAAAATGTTAAGTAAATATCACTCTGTAATTCTCATCAAAATAAAACTTTTTAAAGCATTACACTTTAACCACATATACTTCTTGTTGTAGAGAGGGGTGCAGTCAAAATCTAGGTAATGTTATGTGAGTCACCAATGTAACTGTCACATAATTATACTTCAGTTATACTTCAACAGAAATGATCAGATACTTGACCTATGTCAAAAAACCTATATTCTTCAAATAATCAGGAAAAATATTCTTATTTTTCTTTTTTAATATAACTTTTCTACTTCAGTAACACTCTTTCCATTTTATTTTCCATTCTGCATACTATTCCAGCTCACTGAAAAGATAATTGCCTGAAGCACAAGATGATGAATATAAACAAGCAATAATTTATTAGATTGATTTTTCTTACCTCAGGTTTTTGCTCATCTTCCCTAAAAATCACTACCATTCTCTCAGCCAAAATTGTCTCTGGTAAGGCAGGCACTTAAGGTCAAAGTCTAGAAGACCTTGACATTTGGGACCACTTAATACATTGTAGAGGCTATGCACAAAGTCCAAAATAAATGAGAGAAAGAGATCTACTTTTAAAGAAATGTTATTTTCAGGAACTTGACATCTGTACAGGTATGATTTACTCCTGCCACAGACATTCTGCTTCCCATCTAGGAACATAAAGGGTTCCTTTATCCTTAATTTCTTAAAATTACACAATAAGCAAATAAAGATAGGTATAATTACCTGGATCTGCCTTAAGAATTAAAATAATGTTTGATATCGTAAGGTTATAACATCCACGGGCAATATGTATCTTTTCAGCCTTTGGAAGAGCTCTAGTATATCAAATTCAGAGAGTGTTGAGAAACTGACAGTGCATTTTTATCCCAAGAGAAAAGTCAGATATGCAGGAAAAAAGAGACAGTTCCAACTTTTATCACATATCAGTGTTTTGTCTGTGGATGTTGCTGATTCAAAGCACTAAATTTGAAAAAAAATTAAATCTGTTTTCTCTAGTGTATCTTCTTTTTAGGTGATAGTACTAATTAATACAGGAAGGATTTTAGTACTTTTTGTAACTGTTGGCTCCTTATCAAGGAGCAGGTAACAATACTATAAATAACATCATGTTTGATAGCATGCCTTTAAAAATAGCTTCTTCAGATAGCAAAGAGACAAAATTTAGCATCAAATAACAGACACCAATATTCACGTAAAGGACAGTTATCCTACCTGAAACTGACAATGTTTAAAACTGTCTTTCATGCCAATCCTCAAATCCTATGTGGAAAAATATACCTATCTTTAAAAAGAAAAAACAGTCAAACAAAAAAAAGATCACAACCTAAATTTCCACATGCCAGACTCAGTGCGGTTTCTGGGGATTAATTAACCCTTTGAAAACTGAATTTAAACGCTCTCCTAGATTATGTCTGTTGTGTTCTGCATTTCCTAGGGCTGGAGCTCTGAGGAGACAAATCAAGTCCCACAAGATATCTGAAAAATTTTAACAATTGTCAAAAGAGAAAAGCAGAGGACATATTAGCTGAAGCAGATTATATTTCTATATTATTTAATTATTGATGAATTTTTAATACAGAGATATGTTACAGCAAATATCAGTAACATTTTCTTTCCTTGTTAAGACAAACATCAGGGAGATAGGATCAGTGTGTTTAATTATTTGTCTAATTGTCTCCTTTTCATGCTCCACTATATCTGAACTCTAGAAACAGTTTTCAAATATTAAAACGTGTGTGTGTGTGTGTGTGTGTGTGTGTTATATTGTGTTATATGAATTAACAGGATTCTTTTTAAAATTTGGAAGTAACTCAGTTTTCTGGATCATTGGTTCCTGTTTCCAATCACAAGTAATCACAGTTGATAATTCCCTGTAATATTTATTCTGGTTCCATCTTGAAAGCAGTTGTATTTCTTGCCTCCACTGTTCCTGAAGAAGTGTTCTTACACAATATTTTTGTTCTGATGCTTAAGGACATTTTTATCAATTCCTTCCTATATTTATCCATAGGCTAATTTTCACTCTTTCCTGCTTTTTCCTTTAGTTAAGCAGCACATTAGTCTTGTGGATGCATCTTCCTTCTCAATTTGGTATTTTCTATCACAACGAAATTTTCTTCTTTCATTGTTCATCATACCAGTAATGCCAGTTCTGTGACATGAATAATTTTCACTACTAAACTTCTATCCAGTCTGTCCAGGTCAATAAATGAAATTTTTAAAATTATTAATCTCAAGTTAGTCCCTCAAGAGCTCAATCAAAGTCCCTGTTCAGCACGACACCTTGAAGTCTGTTTTTGGCAAGGCAGATTGCAAGGTATTAATATTATACTATTTGTCAATTTCCCTGGATTTATTAATGACTTTAAATTATATCTTAAGGTCTATTTTCTGCAGTTTTACCTAAGAAATGCTGATTAAATTAGAAATGATGACCACTACTGTAAAATACTTTCCCTTCAAATCGCTTTACCTGATGCAAATAAAAAAATATACTAAGAAACAAAGCCTATTTTGGGTCTATACTCAGCTATGAACAGAAGCAGAAGTGTTAGAAATCTTAAAAGTAATCACCCTCCTGCAAGCCTTTGCAGCCCAATTCTGTAGGCTCCAGAGGATCAGATAAACATCTGAACTTTTAGACACTTGTCCATGGCTTACCCAAATTCCAACTCTTTGGGGGTCAGCCATCATTATGAATTTCCTTATTTTTGTGTTTTCCAGACCCTTTTAACCCTAAATTTTCAGAGCTTCATAGAATTTAAGTGCTCAACTCCCACAAAATCCAAAGGTTGCATGATTAAATTCCACTTAACTCTGAAAAGATAGAGTTCACTATTACTCAATGTATAACCCTGTCTAAAAAATGTCATTAACATATACAATTCACACAACTGTGGAAACTCTAGTATCCCCTTAAGGTGAAGCTGCTCTGGTCTTTCTCTGTGTATATGTGTGTCAATTTCCACTCCCCCCCCCCTCCACCCCCCCCATTTATAACTGCATATTAAAAAAAATACCAAACAAACCAGAAAACTCCCCACAAAACCAACCTTCAGTGTGTTAAAACTCCTGAACTTTATAAAGTACAGGTTCTGTCAAACACCAAAATTTGCTAAGTTCTTCTATTTTTGTTAACTTAATGTGTTACTTTAAAACATAATTTTTTTAAAAAAACACCAGTATATACTCACACGTATTTTATGTGTTGTATTGTTTTAATGTCTTGGAGACTGATAAATGGATTTACCAATTATATACTTAACAGTACTTTTCATGTTCAAAACAAAATTTTGATCACTTTTCATGTAAAACCATCTGTGTCTACACATACTCACAGACTCTGTAAATGAGGCAGCCATTTAAGATATTTTGGTATCTAGCTTCCTGAAACTAGGAACATTAAATTCTCGTAAAGTGCCTGAGTTTTTTCATTTTCAGTACCCAATTTCTACCATCTTGTTCAACACTAATCACCAAGTAAAAAAAAAAAAAACAAACCCTTCACAACACAGTCTATTGTTTGATATTTGAACACTGTACCTATCTTTCCAACGGAGACCTGAGATGACCACTCTGCAGGTCTCTTCTACAGATATTTCAGAAAAGAGAAAGAGCATACAGAAAGAGCTACTCCATCAATAATTTGAATTCCCATTTATCACACTAATTTGAATTCCCATTTATCACACTATTCCACACACTAACAGATGTGTGGAAACATCTATTCCTCTCTTCATTTTCTTTGCCTTTGACCAGAAATACTTGTGGAAGATGGGATGGCATGTAACAGTTTGCATTTTCTCAACAATCAACACTTGTATAAATTTCTCATAAACAAATAAAAGCTTCTTTTAGATATGTCTCTTAGAAAACTCAACTTATTCAGCTCCAGAAGTGTTTTCAAGAGAGGTGTATTTGTCAAAAGGAAAAAAACTGAACTCTGATGAATAGAAAATCACTATGGAAGACTGCTGTGGCCACAGTCCTGCAGAGACTTGCACTTGTTCAGGGCTTTGTGTGTTAGGATTAGTGCTTTCAAAATCAATGTGATTAATAGATGCAGTGCCTCATGGTGTGTGTGTTTGAACATGAATGTAAGTTATTGCAGGCTTGTCTCAATGAAACAGAAACATTCTGAGAGTTTCAGGTTTCTCTAAGGAGAGCTTCAGAAACTGAAAACAGACTAAACTGAGGAAATAAAATAAATCTGAAGCACTTTTCCAGTAACTTCAGGAATGGGCAGGGGGTCAATTTTAAAAGGTAGAATTCAATTATAAAGAATAGAATTCATTGAAAAATCTCTTACAAATAACTTTGCAATAAAAATAATTACAAGAAGTTCTATGAAGTCTGACTTCTGGGTACATGGAGAATTCAACTTATGGAATTAAATCTAAAATTTTGTTGTCTAGACCTTTTGAGGTCAGGATGCCAAGATTCCTAAATGACCCCTAAGAGTGTCTTTTGTCTTTTCTGAAACAACTTTCCTGATCATTTATTCAGCATGCTAAATGGCAAGAAATTAGCCACTGAAGTCCATTCCCCTAAAAAACCTGAGAGAAACAAGAGGTTTCACTGATACAAAAGCCACTTCTACACTAAATGTTTCTAGAGTAGTTACCATAAAGTTATTTCGGAATAAAGCAGGTCCTTTCAAGACAGTGTTATATCTTTGAAAGACACAACATTGTTATGGCGAGTGATGCAACAGTGACCATCGTGTCCAGAGAGGCTCGGCCGCCGGCAGAGAAACAGACGGGACAAGTCTCTTCCTTGTGCTCGAGAGCCCATTTTATTTCCCCCACCCCAGACTGGGGAGGGGGTGAGCACGAAGAGCACGAAGAGAGCGATGATGTGGTTTTTCCCAGCTATATAGTGTCCCAGGTTCGTGGGCGGCACAGGGGGCAGGGCAGGGGACAAACTGACCACAGGGGCGATGGAAACCGGACACCAGGCCCCCACAGCCAACGGGGGGTGACGGGCTGCCACGCTTGGGAGGGGTACCAGATACTCCACACAACATATTTGTCATTCCAGCTCTTTTCCTACAATAATCCAAGTATGACTGTGAATATATTTCATTTTTCCTCTATGAAAACAACAGATTGCTTTGATATCAAAGCTTAGTTACGCCAATTGACAAAATGTCAGTTTGATATTGAAGGGCAGCATTTTTTCTAATTTTATGGTAAAACAACATTGGTTAAAATTGCAATGTGGAAATTTGTGCTAATATGACTGGTTTTCATTTTATAGTACATTTGTTTGCCAAACTTTATTCCTATTGGCAAATTAAAATGACAAATTAGTGCATAGCCTTTCATTTTTCTGGAATTCCCAAAACTGCATTAAAAGGCAATATTGACATCCTTAACTCATTACAATAAAACTTTGTGTCATGTAAATTTGTGCTCAAAATTTGCTACAATAATTTCTGCAATGGCATCTAGTTACATTTTTGTCTCTCTCCTGTTGAATACCCCTTCTAAGATTCAGCCATCTTACTTGAGTGCAAGGAATAAAAATTAGATTGCTTCTAAATGGATGTTTAAATTGGATAATGTGCAAAATCTCTGTCTGTGCCAGACAGCAGAATGATAAATGAGCATGCTTTAAAGTGGGAAGTTCTCCAGGTTATATGCCTCTTCAAATCTCCCTGAAGACTGGGAGCACATCATAGACATCCTGTAGTGATAGGTATCAATAGTAATCACTTTCCAGCCAAAAGATAAATGAAATAAATATTCAGAAGGAAAGACACAGCATTAAATAGTTCTGATGTAGTTAAAGCATTTACTGTTTCATTCAGAATTTAATTTAAAAGGAAGGAAAATAATTTTTTAAGATGCTGATGTAGAGGGGAATTGAAATTATGTGATTGATTGATTGATTGTTTTTTTAATTGTAAAACTTTTCATCAAAGTTCAACACATGTATCTGTAAATGTGCTTAAAATTTTGATCCCACAATGTCTTCTGTTTCTGTTACAGCAGTGGAATGTGTTCCACTGAAACAAATAGAAGCCAGTCTGTGCTGGGGGCTGTAGAAGGGCAGTATCAGAAAGAAAATTACCTTTGCTGTACTTGTGGTACTTATAGTACTCGTTCCATATACTGCAGTTGTGGTTGCACTGAGATCACTATCATTTCAAGAAGAAATGAACAAAAGATTCTGAAGGGATAATAATTAGCTTCAGCATAAAAACCCACAAGGTCAGCCCCAAATGCTTGTCCTCATGTCGAGTCACACATAATCACACCGAGAGGAGCCCCATTGATTCCAGTGAGAGTGTTTCTACAGAGGAACTGCTGGGGTTGAAACACAGTGGAATCTGCTCATAATGTGTGAATGGTCTGTATCACAGAGCTTCCATAATCTCTATATAAACACACTGTAAATAGTTTATAGATGCTAAGGTGAAACATCCTTAGTGCACTAATCAGGTCCAACTTGCAGTACTTGCTCTCTTGGTGAAGAGTGGTGGGATTGTCCTGCAGCAAACACTGGGAGTTGAAAGAAAGGTCAACAATAGTTATAAAATAAAGTTCTACCATATGGTAAGTTATCGTTTTCATATGCTGTGAAGCATAGATAGGCCAAAGAGTGAATTTCAGAGTAAAACTGAACCTTCTAAATCTAAACTGAGCCCAAATCATGTCAGTCATTTAAAGCTAAGTGAACTGCAATCAAAATATTTTTTCTCTCTTTTCAGGTATCTAGATCATCCTTTTCAGACAGGAATTGTAGCAAACTAAGTGAAGAAAGGGTTTTTATCACATTATTGGTTCAAATAAAATTTCGCAAGATATCTAGTCTCATATATATATATATGTTTATATAAACTGATTTGGCAATAGTCTAGATACTCAATAATTTCTCCTCTACATGAAGCTTTGCATCATGACCTATGTAAACCTTCATAACTCCTTTGCAAGTGACGTTTCTAATATATATAACAGATCAACAGAATGGTTGGGCTGGGAAGGAAAGTGGAGTTCAGCTGGTGCAACACACCTTGGTGCCAAGCCTGTTCACCCAGATATAGTTGCCTGGGATCATATCCAGACAGCTTTTGAGTATCTCCAAGGAGATATTCCCTCCAAGGAGGGACAGACTCTACTGGTCTCTGGGTAATCTTAATCAGTGCTCAGTCACCTGCACAGTGGAAAGTGGTTTCTGATTTTTATAGGGAACCTCTTTTGCCTCAATTTGTGCCTCCGGTTCTGTCATTGTGCATCTCTAAAAAGAGCCTGGTTCCATCCTCTTTACACCCTCCCCTCAGGTTTGCACACATTTATGGGATCTTTTCTGAACTTTCTCTTCTCCAGATATATCAGTCCCAGCCTTCTCTGCCTTTCTTCATAGAAGTTTCAGGCCCTTATAACCTTTGTGCCACTTCACTGGGCTCTCTGCAGTAGCTCCATGTCTCTCCAGTACTGAGGACTGCAGAATTAGACACAGGACTCCAGATGTGGTCTTAGTTCTGCTGAAGGAAAAGTGAACCTTGCTCTACCTGTTAGAAACCTTGCTCCTTATGCAGTTCAGGATACCCTTAACCTTCACTGTAATGTTCAATGTGTTGCCCACCAGATCTTTAAGGTCTTTTTTTGCCAAGGTGATTTACAGTGAACTTGCCCTCAAAGATACAGTTACTAATTATTTTTTCTCTCCCACTTGAAAAATTCAGTAATGCAAAAAAAATTTGTCATTGTCACATAAAAAAATATTGTCTTTCCTTTTAGAAATCTAAAAGGAACAAGTGTAGGAGACTCCAGCTTTATACCACAATAATTTAGAACTAATGGACAAATGAGAGCCATTGGAAGAATATGCTTAATTAAGTATTGCTCAATGTACATTTGAATGATATCTCAAGGAGTTATTTTAGCAATTCACCTTAAAACTCTTAAAACTGATGGGTAGAAATCATTAATGTTTGTGTATTTGGCTGGAATCAAGATATATCTTTTCATAAATCCACAAAGATTTTGCAGGGCAAAAAGACAGAGATGATTCAGACCTTTGGTAGTGAAAGCAGCAAGGGCAAGCTATCTAGGCAGACTGCAGGGCATTAGCTGGGAATTAAAGAATATGAGAAACCTTGTTCCTCACAAGAGCTCCTTTGTGCAGTTCAGCTTAGTCCACTTTGGGAAAGGGCCTGTTTAGGTTTGTCCTCATGGAGACTTCACATTGTTTTGCAACAGCTTTCCTTGGCAACAGTTTGGATTGATTCAGCCAGGCTTTATTGATATGACAGACAATGCAAGCACTGTCAAAAGGAAGAGAGAAAGGGTTCCTGATTGGGACCTGTCTGAAATAGCAACAGTCCATTGCCTTTTAAAAAGTTTCCTTTTACCCACTTCAGTGGCCATAAGCCTACTACAAAAGAAACCTTTTTTGTCTCCGAAAGGTCAAAACAGATGTGCAGCAAATGAGGACAAAGTCAGGACAGATCTGACTCTAGTGTCCTCACACAGCTGAACTGAAAAAGACTTGTGTAGCTTTTCAGTCTATCTCCTCCCTTCATTTCTCTTCGGGATTAGAAGCTGACGAGCCAGAGAAAGAAAGGCTCACTGATTTAATCAAGTTTTAATCACTGTTTTAATCAAGAGTCCCAGGAGAATACCTGCTGTTGCAAGATCACCACTGTGATTTCTCAAAATTAAGCAGGCCAAACAAGCTTCCAACAAACATGCAAAAATCTGGCACTTTATCTAGATTGTTTTCCCTAGCAATTTAAAGTCGCCCCTATCTCAAATCCATGATGGAATTTTAAATTCATACTGGAAATGGAGTATTAATTAAAGAATATTTCCACATTTCCCAGCGTTGGTCTATCAAGGGATCACTGCTGTCTTATTACAAATTGCCTGTGCTGATATGAATACTGTTCCATTTCTACTAAAATGCCCATAGTCTAGCAGATAATTTCCCTGTAAAAAAACTTGATTTTAATACTGAAATTGACTCAGAGCAGTTGTGTTAATTTGAAAATTTGCAGGTGAAGACAAAGTAAAAATAAATTAACAAATAAAGGCAAAACAATAAAAAATATGTTAACTGTCACTGAGAAATGAAAACAGATCCTTTTTTCTGATCCTTTACACAGAACTTCATTGTTACTCTGCTTGCTATGGTGCAGAACTACAGGAAAATGTAGAAATCAAAAGAGATTTTTCTTACTACGGAGGCAGAACTTCATTATTACTAAATGTGATGTTGTACTTGATGAAAAAGCATCAGTTCTAGGAGCTGAGATTTAGCTTCATATCTTTAGCATTTCCCCCCTCTTCCTGATCACTGATAGGTATGAAAACTTTTTCCTAATGCAAACACTCTCTAACTGAACCCTTGCTGCATGAATGAGTGTGGTTTTCCTTTGGGAGCTCATTACACAGCCTTGTTCCCTTGCCCAAATATTCTGCAGCTTTCATACAGTCCCTCACACTTGACAGTTGAACTATGTAAGGACACTACAAATATCTTCCTGAATTGTGAATTTTGAATCCTTTTTCTAAAAAGGGTCCTAGCTTTGAAAAAGCAAAGCCACTAAAAACTCATTGCAGTGCTGGGTGTGTAGTCAGTGAGAGGTTCTGCTGTGCAGAGACACCATCTCTTGCAGACTCATGTCTGCACTGCATCTGTGCTCCCCACCTGAGTGCAGTGATTGATGAGACCTTGTTTTCTTCCACATTCCCACCCCAGTCATGGGAGGAACTTTCAGCTGCAAAGCTGAGTTTCCTCTGACAATGCACTATTATTCCTCTGACAGCAATTAATTTCTCCTACAGCAAAAATGCATTAACATTTAGCAATTGCAAAATTTTATAAGGTCGGCTACCAGCTACACAATAGTAAACAGACTGATTGTTTCAAAGTATGAAGAATTTGTTTTATCAGTTTTACTAGTTTTAAGTATAGAAAACTTAACTGTAGGTCAAAATCAAAATTATCATTCATTAGTGTCTTTCAAACATCCCCAAGCACAAACGCCTATATGTTCAGAATTTTATCATAAATCAAAATTAACCCCACTAAACAAATGATCATTCTCAAGGAAAAGGAATTGTAAAAAAAAATTAAAAAAAAAATAATTGTGAAATAAAAAATCTCTTTTAAAAATTATTAATTAAAATAAAACATTGTAACATTGAATTTAAAATAAGACATTTTATACAAAAAACACTGAGATTTCAGCCAAAGGTAATAGACAAGCTTGCAATTCTCAGCATTTCAAGTCTTCCTGTACAGGCAGTAAACACTAATTTTCAGCAGAACACTACATCTCCTTTAAAATTCCATTCAGAAATATAAATACTAAGAGGATCCACTATATCACTCAGAAGATAATAAAAGGATAAGATTAACATAGAATATGTCATCAACTTCACACAACTGGACATACCTTTAGGATGTTTGGGACATAACAGCCTTTAAGAATTATGGATGATGAAAAATATTTATAAAATATTTACAGTAAGTGAATTCAACAAACATGAGGTCAGAAGATTACTAGATGATGGTTAAGGTCCCTTCCAACCCAAACCATTCTATGATCATACACTCAATCAAACAGCTTTTTTACAACTTCTAAATGATTTCTGTGTTACACAAAGTTGCATATCTTCTCAAGAAAACTAAAAGTGTTGTGTTGCCCTTAATATAGAACTATGAAAATTAATATTTTAAAGATTTTTGGATAAATCTGTCACGTAATATCATTTTCATTCCTCTAAGTAAGGTTGAAAACCAAATATTCAAAAATACAATTGAAGAAATTATGAAAAATATGAACTCAAAAAGACCATACCTATTTGAAATACTAGTTGAAAGAAAAATTCATTTTCATTGAAGTAACACAAATCAGTAAGTAATTAAATTTTTCCACTTAAACTTTTAAATAAGATAGAAATTAACAAGACCCCAGACACTTTTCTGCATGAAAGAGTTGTAGCTGCAGAAATATACAAGTGCTTGAGATTTAAAAATTTCAATTTCATGCTTTTCATCATGTTCTATACATAACATGGTGTCACTAGGACCTTTTATTACATAGTATCACTGTACATTCTAGAATTTAAAGAAGTGTTTAAAAGTATCTGTTCACCCTTTTACTCGGAAAAACTCACAAATACCATTCTCAGCAGATGTTTGCATGAGCAGATCTTGCAAACCTCCAATAAAATATTCTACAGTATTTAATTTGAAATTTCCTTTACTAGAATCAAATATTAATTTCTATTTCTCCAGTTCCTATGATCAAGGATAATAAGTTTATCACTGTTCTTTTTACAACCTTTTGTTTACTGGAAGTTGCTTATGTCCCCTCTAAATGCTTAGTTCCCTGGATTAAAAAAACTCAACTCTTTTGACCTTTTCTATCAGTTAATTGTTTCAAAACCTCTTTTCATGCTTGTTTCCCCCTCTCAATTCCTTTATGTTGATCTCTATATTCCTAGTAGTATGGCAAGCAGCTGGGCACATCCATCCAGATGAACCCTTACATTTCCTGAAAAAAAGCCAACTTGCTAGTTACTTCCTGGATGAAGACACAGCCCTCATCCTGGAATGAGATTTATTCACTTCTCTCTGTAGCCTCCTAATCTTATGTTCTGTTTAGTTAGTCATCAATAGGCCAATTTCTGCCATAAGAAAACACTTACGGCAGAAACTTTATAAACATTTAACACATGTTTTAGTGTGTTTTACTTTGTTGGTTTCAGACTGTCTCTTCAACTCTTAAGAACCATTTTGAATGGCCTTAAGGAATTACATTATATTTAGGTCTTGTCAGTAGTTTGACTTCAGTGTTATCCTTCCATAAAAAAGATTAATTGGCCTATGAAAAGCCATTAGTGTCTCCTACAATAAATAATGCCTTTTATTTCTGCCCATGGGAGTTTAAAACAGCTATGGTCTCTTTCTTCTTCAAAGTAATAACTGACGACATCGTTGGGGCAATAAAGACAACAAATCCCAGCTACCTTACCTACACTGTTAGTTCAAATGACTTCAAAAAACTTAATAGCCGGAGCAATCCAAATGGAATTTGGCCCTGATGACATACTGGTCATTTTTATAACCATTAGGTAGAAATATGGCTTTGTGTAAATATTAAATTTTTTCAGTTCACTTACAATCAAATTATAGAAGAATCTCAGGAAACTCTGTTGTGTATACTACCATCTGATGTATTCTAGGATACAGGCTCTTCTCCTGTGGTAACAGGATGAATACTGAAACTTCTTACATGGGAACAGTAAGTGATGCCTCTTAGGTTTTTTCAAAGGAATATTTCATGGCCATAAGGTTTGGGTTTTTTTCAGTTTGTTTGTTTTGTTTTGTTTTGTTTTTTTATTTCTAATTCTGGAGCAAACACCACTTACCTCCAAAAAATTCTAGAAGAGATTTATTTTTTTCCCTGACCAAGAAAGGTTTGGAACTTCTTAACATCGCATTTCTATGAGAGCTATCCTGGGATACCCATCTTATTTAGCTGGCTTTTTTAACGGGATGCAATCTCACAGGGCTTGGAGGGAGGAGGGCTTTATCAAGTTATTACCACTGAATGTTTTGTTTATCTGCCCTCTTGATCAAATTCCCTTAATTGCATTACACAATCCCACTGTGCCTTAAAGGTTACACATCTGGAATCAAGCATAAATGGTTTATTGGATTGATGTCCCTTATTTCTTTAAAATAAAGTACTCTAGGAAATCTCATTTTTCCTTTTGAACTGGTCTGAAAAGAACTCAGAGTAGGCAAGGATGAGGGAATTTGCTGTTACAAAAATGTTATGCATAGTAATTAAAATGCTCCATTTGTTTCACTGAGTGACTGACAAGAATATAGCATCTCTTTGATTATTTACTGACCGACCATTTCACGATCATTTACTTAAGTAAAAAGATTTGGCAGCCTTGTATCCCCTGGAAACCTACATGAGGAGATTTGGATCACAATTTTATTAAACAGTGAGAAATAGTTTAGAGGTATTTTCTTCTTGCCCTCTCAATGGGATCTGAAGATATGGCTGAGGGACCTAGGGAAATTCCTTATCTGATCATAGTATTCATAATACATAAAGTTCAGGTTTGCTTTTAACATGCAATAACATGAGACAAAGTCAATATTGTTATTCTGATATGCTCAGTTCTCCAAGTAGAACTAAAGAAATTCACTATGCTTGTTTATATTTTAACAATCAAGACCAATTATTGTTCCAGGTATTGTATGAAGACATCTCACTGTATTTGCCATCTCATTTACAGCAAGATATAATTGATGCGTAAAATACAAAATAAGTGGCAAAATTCAGAATATTGTACCAAATAAGCAAATTAAACTATTAAGTCAATTTTTTCTTCTTTCTTTTAGCTATCAGCTGCATGCCAATCATAAAGATGTTAGATGCACCTAACAGATGGATTTGTATTCTGGAAGATTTGATCCATCATCAGTGTCAAAGCAAGGTCTAATCATTTTTTGCCATCTGTACCAATAACTATGTGTTGGTATCAATGATATACAAGATAGGCATTTCAAAATGATAATAGATATATTCCCAATAATGACTATGTCCAATAGTTCACATTAATATTAAAATAAAACAAATGAGTGAACAGAAGTGAGTCGAGTAGTAGAAACCACCATAACCACTGAAGCACAGTATTTATTATTTATGCTGAAGCTGTTTTTTCATATCCAATTAATCCTTCCAATTCTTATACCCCATTTTCTTCTCTCATCTTTTCCCTTCCTTTGAGGATGCTAAGGGCATTCTATGTCAAAAAGGTGTGCAATGTACCACGTAGAAAAGTATTACTTTTCATGAATTTTAGATTCCTTAGACTTTAGCTTCTCTACATGTTTCACATTTTTAAGAGCTAGGAGAACAGAAGCTGCAAACACTTAGTTTCTGTTTAATTCTTTATCTTCTTTTATCTAGTGCCATAACAGGCTGTCCTCTATGATAAGCAAAAAAAGCCTTGTTCTGCATTATTCTTTTATGTTTTTAAGATGGGATGGCCAATTTCACATAAATATAACATAACAGACAAAACTATAAATGAATTCTATAATGGAATAATAAACATAGCAATGAATTGTGTAATGGCCATAACACTTTTTTTATAAAATTTCCCAGTTCTTACAATCTCTAGTGACTTAGGTTATCCTTCATCTGATTCCTGTCTAACTGTCTTGAACAAAGGTCCTCAGTATCATATTTGCAATGACATCAGATTCTCTAAATATTCCTGACGCTGTTCATTTTAGACTCTTCTAAAGTGATTCAGTTCTTCCCTACAGTATTGTTACATATTTATCAGCATTGAAAACCATCTGCAATAGCACTGACTTCATTTACTCCTGTACTTTATCAATCTCTGAATTTTTTACCCTTCTCTGCCTGACTTACCAAAATCCTTTTCATCTACCTTTGTATTTCTTTCTATCAAATATTTTCTACTTTATCTCAGCGTCTCTTCACCTTCCCCATAAAAACAATGACAGTAATGCAGAAATTACTGAACTTATAAAAAACTTTAATATTTCTTCCTTCAAAAGGAAAAAAGCCTCTTGAAATAAGATCTCCTTTGGGAATTAGTAGAAAAGAGAAAGCCATGGTAAGAAGCCTGGGAAAAAAATTATTTTGTGAGGTTACAAATATTGGAGAATGTGTCTAGAAAAGGAAAGCTGTTGACCAGACAGACTTGACATTCACTTCATTGTCTTCTGTGGTAAATAACATTTTTCCCAGATTTAACTTGTTATTTTTGTGTGGTTAAGGAATTTGCCAACTCAAATCCTGTTCTCTTGGGTAATTGTCTTCAAGACCTTCGTGATCTGAAAGACCTTAAACTCAAAGAGGAAGTCACTTACCATGATGGACTTCTGTACAAAGTTCTTTTTTCTTCAGTGACTGGAGTCAGAAGGAAGGTAGAAAATCAGAAGGAACGTGCTTATGACAGTCACATTCAGTTTCTAAGCACAAAGTTAAAATAGTCTTTCAGGGAATCGGGAAGAACTGCAGTCTACCTCAGTAAAATTCTCATTAGAGAGAAGGGAATTAATTTTCCCAGCCAGCTGGAGAGGCAAGAAAGACATTTTTGGAAACTGATGTTACCTGCTCATCCAGTGTCAGCAAGGAGTCAAACAGAGCTCAGAGGCTTTGCACTGTTTTTATGAATGGCAGCAGTATTTCTTCAGTAAAAGGTGCAAGCAATTTTTTTACTAGATATTCAAAGATTTTTTCCTTTTCTGGTCAGTATTATTTCACTATTTCCTAGGTTCACCCTCACCAGTGGGAAATGACTTTTGGCATTCTGACAGTCCAAAAGCAAAAAAGTCAGAGTCCATCAGCTGGCATAACCTCCTAATTTCCTTCCCTTTACTGACTGCTAGTACAGGCAGTCAGCAAAGTCAGTCCTTATGTACTTCTCAGTAATGTTCACCAATTAAATTGCCAGCTGGTGCTCAGTCTTCTTCACGAAGATTTTGACATATCCCACTATCAGAAGCAATGGCTTAGGCATTGCAAGTGGAGGACATGAAGATTTGAACCTATTAGCTGCTAAAATAGGTAGACAAGATGGGTAGAACTGAGATTCACTCTGATCTAGTGCTGTCAGTTCAGGGCTGGGACCCTTCCTGTAGGTAAGAAAAAACATCTTTTACATGAAACACAGAAAGAAAAATATTCACAGTATTTTTACAGTTGCAACTTTGAAAGAAGGCAACCATGGTAAAAAAATTAAATCAATATAATGAAAACTACCTGATTCAACTCTCCTGTTGGCAGCCTCTCTTTTTTAGGAAAATATGCCAAAATGTCTCCAAATATATAAAATAATTCCATTCCAGTCTGGAAGATTCAACTCCATTAGACATCTCTTGAATGGTTCATCTCTATGAATTTGTTTTCAGATATGAGGCCAAGTAGCCCAGACCTCCCACATTCACATCTCCCAGCAGTTGGACCTATGTCTGTTCTTAATCCTGTGCTGTTTCCAAGCAGCAAATGATGTTAAGTTTTATGTGTTGGGGTTTTTTTTTAATTCAAAATGCAATGTTGAAGCCTACCACGATGAGGTTTTTTTCACAGCAAAATATTGGACATGTGGCCTACATGGCAAGAGGTAATCTGAGATGGTATATGAGTGCATTTGAGATTGAAAAGCTTTTGGAATAAACAAGGAAATATGGGTAAAAGTTCAATATTCGCTGCAGTCTTGAAAATGCTGCTTGTTGGGGATGGTCCTGGGCTCATGCTTTATCCACAAATGATGCCAAGACTATGTCTCAGAGAAAATTAGTCACCATTAGTGACTAGACAGTATGTAGAAGCATGACAACAAGGAATACAGATGGCTGACAGTTTATTTGTCTGTCTCACTGTTTTCTATTTAGCAACATAAATACAGGTTTTGTGAGGAATGTAGGACTTGGGAGGAATGCAGACACTCTGTCTGGGCATGTAGGAATGAGACGAGCCAAAGCCCAAATGGAATTGAATTTAGCTAGGATTGTCAAAGGCAGCCAAAAGGGCTTCTAAAAGCATGCAGGTGACAAAAAGAAGACTAGGAAAAATGTGGGCATTGCTGAAGAAAAGGCTGAAGTACCATATTCTTTCTTCACTTCTATCTTTGCTAGTAAGACCAGTCTTTAGGAATCCCAGGTCCAGGAAACATAGGGGAAAGCCTGGAGCAAGGAATATGTACCCATGGTAGAAGAGAATCAGGATAGGGAATACTTAAGCAAATGGACTCTGATGGAATACTCATGGGTAATGAAGGAGTTGGCATATGTCATTGCAAGGCCACTCTCAATAATCTTCGAACAATCATGATTAGAAGTGCCTGAGGACTGAAGAAAAAAAACACCACTCATATGATCAAGAAAGGCAAGAGGATCTGGGAAATTATAGGCTCATGAAGAATAGTGGACAGGATAGGGAGAGGGAGAGGGGGACTGAAAACCAGCCAGGCTCAGATGATGAGGATCAGTGGCACAAAGTCTAGTTTACACTAGTAAGTGGTGTACTCCAGGGATGAATACTGGGTCCAGTCCTGTTTAACACCATTATTAATTACCACCATTCTGGGGCAGAGGGTATCCTCAGCAAGTTTGCTGATGGCACAGAATTAGCAAGAGCGGCTGATATGCCAGAGGGTCCTGCTGCTGTCCAGAGTCACCTCAGCTGGAGGGAGACATGAGCTGACAAGGATCTCATGAAGTTCAAAAAGGGCCACAAAGGTGATTAAGAGACAGAAGCACCTCTTGTGTGAGAGAAGGCTGAGAGAGCCAGGACTGTTGGGTCTGGAAAAGATTCAGGGGGATCTCATCCTTGTGTCTGAAGAGAAAGTTCAGAGGACAGAACCAGGCTCTTTCCATTGTGCCCATGACAGGACCAGAGGCAGTGGGCACACACTGAAGCACAAAAGGTTTCCCCTGAACATAGAAAACACATATTTACTGTGACGGTGACTAAGCACTGGCACAGGTCACTCAGAGGCCTGTGGAGTCTCCCTCCTTGGGATATTTAAAAGCTGCCTGGATTTAACCCTGGGCAACTGTGTCTAGGTGTTCCTGCCTGAGCAGGTGTGTTGGACCAGATGACTTCCAGAGTTCTCTTTGTCAATCTCAATCATTCTGTGAGTTTTTGACTCTAGACTGGATCCTCGTTTGTAGTCCAAGACAGCCATCTCAATGTCAGCCTTGAAAGCAAGATAAATTAAAGAAGATCACACAGTAATTGTTGACTTCATTTATAAAAAACAAACAAACAAACAAACAAAAAAACCCCCACCTCAATTAACAATTTAGGTTTGTTTAGGTTTTTTAACACACTGTTGAGTACTAAATAGAGCATAGGGTATTAGTTGAACATTGGCACGAATATTGTTAATGATAGCAATATGTTTTGCATCTGAAATAAACCAGCAGTGCCTGTTAGCTCTCTCTGACTGAAAAGAGGCAGATCTTCAAACACAAAAGGTTTAGAAAACTATTTAGATAGGTCACAGGATGTCATGATGTTTTGATCCACTGCTCAGTACAAGGTGGTCCACAGACAAGCTGAGGTCATCTTCACATTACAGTGTAACACATTATAAATAATATGTACAGAGGTTTTGTCTATTTCTACATATACGTATAACATTTTAAAGAGCATCTTTATTTATAGGGACCTAACCTGACTCATTCACTAGGTTTTAATGAAATCATATTACATCCTCTAGTCATAGCTGACTTCTGTTGCATTATGTACGACTGCC
Source organism: Phylloscopus collybita (assembly GCA_027886175.1). NCBI lineage: Eukaryota > Metazoa > Chordata > Aves > Passeriformes > Phylloscopidae > Phylloscopus > Phylloscopus collybita. Next base: position 17,647,736 of record JAJNNQ010000075.1, on the reverse strand, counting down.
TGGAGAATTGGCTGACTGCTGGGAAGAAAGTATGTTATACTTTGCCCTGGAGTGTCACAATAATGAAGACTAGATATTCTTCTGTGATTTCATTGCTCTTTCAACCTCTCATTAAACATAATTTAGGAGTAAAACTTCTTTTTATAGGCAGTCATTCTCTCCAATTAAGTCCCTCTATCCTCCTCCTCCAGATTTTCAGAGGCTGCCTTTTATTTTCTCCTAAAAATTTCATGTTTCGGGAGACTATAATCTTAGTCACATATTAAAGAACTTTGTTGCTTTGAAGAATCAGGGCACCAAGAAATCTGCAATGTGAGGCTTTTGGTCAATTCATTTATTAAATAAATTTTGTTTGCCATACTGATAATTGGTAGTTTTTATTTGCAAATGTAGTGATAAAACCAGCAGTGCCTTCTGCCTACTAAGATTAGACTTTTGGCTATATATTAATACTGTCTTTTAATAAAATACCAATTTTTATAAGAGCTAGAAGCCACAATAGCTCCATTTAGAAATGGTTAATACTAAATCTTAACAGTAACTGAATTGAAACTGATGATTTTGTTACTATTTATGTGACAATTGATTTGTCAGTTGACACCAGGAACCGAACGTGATCTCCAGATTTGTAACAGTGTAATCCTGACCTAAAGAACTGAGCACTGAAAGTCAGCGCTGTAACTGATCTGCATCTGGAAGGAAACAGCTGAACTCATGGAGTTTAAGAGCAAGGTATGGAAGCTTGTCATTAAATTTCAGTTAAAATGTAGATATTTTACATTGCATATCAGATTTTTTTCTAAGTGAACACCACAGAGCTATTATGATTTCTGCAAGCCAAAAATTTAGACTAAGCCCCATAGCAAATATTCTAATTTTTTACAGAGGAATGGCAGTATAGTTTTACTCTGGAGAAAATAATTCAGAAACATGTTTTAAACAGGAATGCTTTTTAAAAAAAATTTAGAATCAGTCTTTTTGCGATAGAGGATAGCCAGTGGTGTGGACCTCAGTCTTAGCAATGGTCCACACTAATGAGCTGTAAAACAGAGAGGCACATTAAATCATAGCATGAGCATGTAGAAGGTACAGGTGACCTTTACACTACAGTGAATAGAGAAACAAGTTTGCTGTGTGTTACAGAGAGATTAGACAGCTACGTCCCTGTGAGACATGGTTAGGAACACAATGTTTTCCCATGAAAAAAATACTGAGTTGTTAGAAGAATGACATATGCTGTAGGAATGTATCCATTTCATTATCTTCCCCTCGGAAAGGAGAGAATCCCTGTTTTGTGACAGCTTATAGACCCACTCTGCAACTGCCCCAGCTCCAGAAGCAGCTGGAATTGACATTCAGGAATCACAAGCCACCTCCTGGAAACCTGGGTGCCACAGAAACCCCAGCTCCCCAGCACAGCTGGGCTTTCACAGTTCATAGCCCTTAATACACTTCACACTGCTCCAGGAACGAGTTCCTCTGGGTTTTAATAGTTTCTAAATCACAGCCCTCATATATTTTATTTTTTACATTTTAAAATGTGTATTGAAAAGTCTGAATGGAAGCTCTGAACAACATTTTAAATGTTCTATTTTAATTTCTGCTTTGAAGTATCTCCTCTGTTGTAATGCATTTTGACATCTTGAATCAATGTGCAAAACTGCTCCATTTTAATATCAAATAAGAGAAGAAATGCTTGGAACACGAAAGTAAGGTGGTCTTTCACTACAGGTTACAGTAACAGCTGTTTCATTACTGCAGGAAAATGCAACCAAGCTGCCCTAATAAAAACAGATGTCTCTGTAAAGTGTGATGAGGACTCATCTAATTTTCTAGTTCAAAGTTTTAAAGCTTTTTATGAAACCTCTAAGGCAAAGGCACTGTGAAGAGAATAATATAAACTTTATGTCAGAGCTATTTTCTTACAATAGGATTCAAAAAAGCTGGAAAAATGAGAGTAATTAAGTAAAAGAATTTAAAATAAAGTCTAATATAAAATCAAAAAATGAGTATATAAGAATAATAAAATAAGGATAAAAACAGGTTTTCGGTATTAAATTATTTGTTTATTATAAAAATTTGCATTTTACAGGGATTGCAAATACAATTTACACTTTTTTTGAAACAAGTATTTTAGTTAGTATGAAATTTAATTCATAATGAAATCATTTTGATGCAGAGACCTTTATAATTTTTAGATTTCCTTTCAAATTCAAATAGAAGCTAATGTCAAACCCCCTAGCAATGGATTTTTCTGCCTTAGCCCATTTCTGTGTGCAAGCACCAGAAGATTTTTTTATCTTTTGAGAATGTATTTTCTTTGGCAGTCTCAAAACCAAGGAGATGGTCTTTGCAGATATCAACTGAAATGCCTTCTATTTCAGTCCACAGTGTATTTCAAACATATGTCTGCTACCAGGATGCCAGTTCAGTATGTATCATTCCTTTGGGATTTATTGTTACTGTTTGTAATGTACTTTTAGAAAGAAGCACATAGGAAATGGTTTGAATAAGAGTGAAATGAACCAACTCTGAAACACTAGATAGGTTAGTGAATCATCAAAATCTAACTGTAAATTAACAATAAACCAAAGGTCTTTGCTGGAACATTATGCATGGTAATTAAAAACTTATCAGGTATTTAATTATGAAGATTTTTTTTTTCCATATAAGCATTAAGCATCTGTCATGAAATTTCTATACAGATGTACAGGTACAACTGTAGCCAGAAAGTGTAAATTGCAAAGGTCTGACATCCCATCTGTCCTCAGAAATGTTCCCTACCTACCCTGACTGGAAAAGCATAAGTCCCACTCTTCAGCATATGTGAAAATTTAATTTTATATCTTTAAAACCCATATAGCTGGAGATGTAGTTATGGATTTGAAACACATAATGGTGCTTTTGTCCAAGACTTTACTCAATTTGTTAAAAAATGAGTAATAAAATAGGGAGAAAATTCTGATTGGTGAGTGGTTTACTTTAAGAATAAAAAATATCTATATTTCATTTTAAACTGTACATTTCTAGAAGAAAATCCTTGCATTATTGGGAAACTACATTTATAGGAATTTGGGGTTTGTTAGCATTTAGATAACTATCCTAATATTTTAATAAAATATATAGTAATAGTGTGAAACCTTCAATGGAAATAATTATGAAAGTAACTTTTGAAAAAGTAAATCAGTCTTTCATTTGAAACACTTAACCAACCAAGATTTGATTTTTACATATATTTTGAAAAATACTGTATCCCTTTTCCACCTGAAGACCTCATGAGCTGAAGTTAAAATACAGTAGAGGTTCTGAGTAGCCTGCTCTGTTTTTGTTGTTTGGGGTTTTTTGGTTTTGTTGTTGTTGTTGTTGTTTGTGTTTGTTTGTTTGTTGTTTTTGTTTGTTTGTTTAAACTATAACTGAAATTCTGGGATGTATAATTTACCTTAAGGTGTGAGAATCTCTGGGAAAGTTATTGTCAGAGATGACTGCATCATAAGATGTAGCAGAAACATTGAACCCTTCTAGTTTTAAGCCCGTGGTCTTAGAGTAATGACCATGACTTTGAAAGTAAGGCTGTTGAGCTGCACCACCTCCAACACCTTTTTTGCCTTTAGGCCAAGAAAGCTGGAGTGCTGTTAAGTCCCTCTTTTCTTTCTTGGGCTCGTAAAGATGTACATTTGTCATTTATTCACTACATCAAAGTCCTGAGAAGAATCATTTAAACCTGGTGTCCTGGTTTGAATGAAGCCTTCCATGCCTCTCTGATGCCATAAAACCTGCTGCAGGTTGTGCCAATTCTGAGTGCAGCAGTCTAGATACAATATCCTGTTTTCCAGAGGCCCTTACAAAGTCTGGGAAAGAGTGATGACTCCTTTACAGGCTAGTGACACTCTTTCCCCTGAAGCACTTATTTCCTCCTCAGAAGAGATTTTTTTCATGCTCTAAAGCATACCTTGCCATAATTTCCTGGAAGCCAGCCACATCCAACAGGTTAAAACCCTTCAAGATTGTCCAGTCTGCAGGAAATTTTAAAGAACAGGAATAACTCAAGTATGATGTGGTCTGGATGCAGAGCTTAAAACACTAAAGATATCTAAAAATAATGCTTAGTGGGTAAATGTTTCTGTGCCTTGCTAATCTCCAGATTCACTATAGTAAAGAAGCTGATTCCATAGATACCCTACCCTGGTGATTTGCATGTGCAACAATTGAACAGATATTTCAGGTCTTCATGGGAAGAAAATACAGATTTGAGGAATACTTTGAAAAAGCCATTAAAACTACAGCTATTGGACTGCAGCAAATCCTGATCCACAAGGGAGAGAGATCAGTGTAGCCCACCTCAAAAATCAGGGAATGCAGAATTATTAAAATATCCTTGTGGCTTCTTTTCTTTTGTTTGTAGAAGGTTTTCATGACAAGTGTAGGTTATTATTTACAACAACACAGCGGGTCCACTGCCATGGTAGAACTGGGCTTGTGGAGGTGGCATCCTGCACTATGCCATCCTTTATGCCTGCACCTTATTTTGTTACTTGGCAAAAAGAATCACTTGTTGTTAACCATTGCTGTCAGAGCTCCTCCTTTTTAACTCCTGCACGTACTGCCTTGCAGGCCTCTTCCCCTCATTTCAGTTCAGCACTGTTTTTGTAAAGCAGTCTTCTTGGAAGGTTTTCACTCTGCCATAATTTCTAAATCACAAGAATATGGTCATACAAATCTTTCAGTCACTGGTGTGGGTTAAAGAGGTTCCACTGCTCCAGAAAAAGACGAAGAGAGAGAAGCAAGCTTCCAACTTTGGTGCATGAGTTGTGTAGCCCCTGCTCACCCCCATCAAAATATTTGGCCACCTCAGTACTAATTTTATCTAAACATCAATCTAATTAGAAAATCATACACTCTTGAGGCCTCTCAAGACTTAGTTTTCATTAACTGTTGCTCATAACTTGATTTGATAGAAAGAAATGTGCCAGATTTTCACTAAACCATCTCTTAGATAATAATGATGGGATGCCATGACACAAAGCCATTTGATTAATGTATTTCCAAAACTTAGAGCTATGTAATGACAAAGAAAACCCTGACATAAAAAAGTCTTCTTTTAAAGAGGTCCTGGGAAACACTCTAGACAAAGACAGATTCATAGATGGAGTGTCACAGTCTATCATATATTTATTTCAATAAGACAGTTAACTTTTGGAAATAAAATGCAACAACCATTTGAAATAACATTTGCTAAATTCCAGTAATGTTATTGCTCTCTATCTGAAAACAGGTTAATCATGTCCATACATTTCACCCAACCATTACCTATCTCTATTATAGGAGAGAAGCAGTAGATGGAAAAAATAAATACAGCTAATTGCAGGTTTAACTTTTGCCATATATCTTCCTCACTTCTTGTCAGGCTCCAAGTCCCATCCATTCATACCTCCAAGTGTATGTGTACAAACACAAGCTGCAAGTAAGTAATATGCATCTAACAACAGAGAAGGAACCCATATTTTTGTTCTTCTTCAAACATTACAAACACAGTCACATGAAAACACATAGATCATTATATTTTATTACATAGGAAGCACCTCAGCATTTAGCACTTAAATCTTCATCTCCAGCTTTAAATATTTTTTTAAAAAATTCTTTATGCATCTCATGTGTAAGTCAGCTAACAAAAACCTGTAAAAAGAACCATTGAATCCTTCAGAAGCTGTGCAATGATGTGTAATTCATTTGTAAAGCAAAATAAAATCAATCAGCCTCATATTTCAGATGATACTTCCACACATATTTTCATATGGTCTTTAATAGCAACTAAAACCTATTTCTTATCCTACTGAGTACTGCTGAGGCAGCTGCAAACAGACAGTGGAAGGCTGTTTGTAGAAATAGCAGATTATTTTTCTTTCTCTGGGTAAGCTAACATTTTAATTCTTTTTACTCCTCCAAGTTATTTTTGGCTGAGCCAACAGAACCAGCCATTGTGATAAAGTCAGACCCTACAGCCCTCTATTGTTGTACATGATAGCCACAGATTTCATTTTCTGTGCAAGGAAGACTTAAACAAAAATTTGCTCTAGAAAGCCTCACCCCCACTCAACTATGCCCATTGTTATACAGATGTTGAATTTTCTACACACCTCAAAGCCATTCTTTGCATCTTTAATAACTAGGGAATTTTATTCACCATAAAATAAGTGATGGTGATCTCTCATCATCCACTGATTAATCACATGCATATGTCTCTCCAGCTCATAGCTGTACTTCTGGGGTCTGGGGAGAAGCATACCTCCAAGATCATTGAAAATGAGAAAAAAGCCATTGGAGGAGACATATTACCATCACAGTAAATCAAAATAGATTATGTGCAGTTTGCTACCAGAACATTAGTCATCAGAAGTAAATTGTTGTATTTTGGGTGACAGACAGAGTCTGTAATTTTTTTGACTAATAATTGCAAAGCTCACAGCAACATTCCTTGTGTCTGACAAAACCTGCTCAGGCCAGCCCTCTGGAGATGCTCAGGGAGAGGCACACAACCACGTCCACCTCCACCAGCTTCAGCACTAACGAGGTTACAAAGTGTTCTCTGGGAGGATATTTGTGACTGCACGTATGGAGACTCTTGTGTGGTGATGAACTGGAAATGTTTAAATCAGGGCTTCTAAACCAGGCAGATTGGTGTGCTGCTTCCAGACAAGCATAGTTAGTAGTGATGGATATCTTTAGTGCTGCCAAGATCCAGCTGGGACAGGCTCTCAAAAGTACAGAGGGAAGATAGATTATGTTTTCTTCTACTGAAATTGAGTCTCTTACCTACAATGCAACAAATCTCAGATCTCTGGCGTTTCAAACTGTAAGACTTGATTTTAGGGGGGAATATGTTTTGAAATATTTAAGAGAAATGAAGAGCACCATACAGTCCCTCTTCTTAACTTAGTACTCCTCTAGTGCTGACGACCAGAGACACAAAATATTACAGAACTTACATAAAATCTTGAAGGTGTAAATTTAGTTTTACTAAATCTCTGTGAAGGATATTTTATATTAAGAGGTTTTTATTTGAGTAATATAAATATATTGCTGCATTTATTTAATATATTGCTTGCTAAATTTGTGTGCAAGATAAAAGAAGTTTTCTCTGGGCAAGTGGAACTTGTAGTTGACAAGAGTACTAATGCCATAAAGGATCACTAGATCACACATTTAAAAACAGCAGTCTAATCTCTGAGGTATGTTTTTAACCTCTCCTCTTACTAATGTAAAGATGTTTTTGCATTTTAACTTAAAAAATTATTGAGTCTCTTTTTTTCCCTTTTTTTTCTTCTTTTTCCCTTTAGGAATAGGTCAGTTCTGTGTTGCAGGCAACAGGAATGGAGTGTATCACCACCCCTGATGTGACAAGAGTGTTAATCTACAGCATGCTAATGCAATACCAACATGAGTAAAGGCAGGAGTGGAAAACAGCAAAATAAGAAAACCCACAATAAGAAAATAAGTATTTCTAGATGTTTCTAATATTACAAGAACTCTCTTGGAACAGAGAGATCGATATTCAAGTATTTATCACACGTGAAATGTAGACAAAACATTGATTTTGTTCTTTCTTCAGCACTTAGCCTTTGATCAAGTGATTTCCATAACCTCAACTTTAGCAGTATAATTATTTAACTAAAAGATTAGCAGGAGCAAAAATGATAATACAAAAATGATAAAATTTTCCTTTAACTAGTAGAATATCTGCATAAATAAGTTAATTATCTAATTTTTGGAGGAAAGTAATTCAGGAAGCATTTCGCTTACATGAAAGAGGATCCCAAAGGCTTGAAATCTTAGCAGCAGCCAAAGTGCAGAGATCTAACTGACGGAAACAAAGCTGCTTTACTGTTAAACACAGTGGGTAATGAACCATACACAAACCTTCCTCTCCCTAGAAAAATATTTGCACTTCAATTATTACTTGAAGTAAGTAAAATAATTTCATAGTAGTGTCAACACAAAGTGTAGTCTTATTGGATAGACTTCTGTGTTACACTTCTGCAAAGGGTTCAAGCTAAAATACTCTGAGTACTGTAGTGTGGCAAAACTGCTGCCAATACAGCCAACAATTCCATTTGTCTTTGCTACCACTGTGTGAACATCTTAGGGTTTGGAATACAGAAATCACCCTTTTGGATTAAACTGGCTCTATCTTTCCCATAATCTGCTTTTGACAAAAAACAGAATTTGATAACTTCAGTGAACTAGATATGAATCACAGCAACATGCAAGCTCTGCCTGTCACACTGTATCTACTAGCTCAGCTAAAAGAAATACATTGCTACCCTCTGAGGCTTTAATTGATTGAAATAAATTGGTATAGTTAGTTAAATACAATAATGACCTTTTGACTTTACACTTGTAATGCTCATTTTCCCTCTTAAGAGTTGCAAAGTTCTTCATAAACACAATGAGAAAAAATGAAACCTCAGACTAACTTGCTAATGAAAGGTGCAGGAAAAACATAGGGAGGTTTAGTATAAGGCCAAACACCCCATATCAACACTGACAGCGCCAGGAAGAGAACACCAAGCTCCTAGTTTTGAATTTTCAGTTTTAACATTTAACTACTTTCTGAAAAATCTTCCTTACACATACCTTTAGCTATATCACAACTCTGTAGGGTATAAGTCAATATGATTCATTCTGCTTTAAGCAGTTTGTGGTCTTGCTAATGTGATTATATTCAGGTCATTGAGTGATACCTTCACGGAAAGTGAAACTACCATAACATACTGAATAAATACCTTGTTGAATCGCTGTCAGATATATGATGGAGGATAAGTTTTCAACTTTTACTCATATGAGACCACATGTTTAGCTGGGTCATACTGGTGGTTTGGATCAAATGGCAGTCTGTTACACACACACACACACACACACACACACACAGTTTCTTCCAATGCAAATAAGTTATCCAGTGTACTTCGCTCCACAGAATTTAAAAAATTCATGGGTGAAGAAACATGTCACATTAGGGATTCCCTTTGCAAAATCAGACATCAGTGATTTACCAGCCTGACAGTGCACAAGTTTTTATATTGCAGCCGCAGATAATTATACATATTTTATTTTGCTGAAGAGTTTAAAGATTTTATCAGTGACATTCCTGAAATCATGTTTCCATAAAGACTCAAGCTCTTTACTGCACTCAGTATAATACAAAATACAAAATAAAAAAATTGTCCAAATGTTGAAAAACCTGCAATTTTCATTTAAGCTTTTTAAATTAAATGCAGACTTTTTTTAATCAAAACATTATTTTCTTGTATATTTACAAAGACTACCATCAGCTATGGAGACAGCACAGTCTTTATGGAACTTTGTATTCACTCAACAGCAATCCCTTGTAAATGGTCAAAACCTATCTGTTTACATATGTATCAGTAGGTGGTTTCTTTAAGGGTTTTTTTGCATGCTACAAAAACAGAAACATACACTCTGCAATAGAGTGTAAAACATCAAATGACATTATTACACAGAATATGGAATACCATTATGCTGTCTCAGAAGTGCCTATTTTGCTGTTGTTAAATAGAACAAGAAAAGAATCTAACTTCTTACCTCTACTACTCTTTTCAAGTTTCTCTAGGTTCAGAGATTAGTCATTAATCTCACCAGCTATCACAAGCTGCAGAAAGAATTTTTATTTCTTTGCCTTGTCCGAATAATAATCAAACTAATTTATTTCTGCAGCTATTCAGCTGCCTCTTAGTCAAATACTAAAGAACCAAAGGAAAGTCTTCATTTTTCTGCACATGGAGTTGCCATACTATAATCAGTTTGTTTTCATGAGGAACATAGGTCTTAAATGGTTAGATCTGTTTGACCATATTTTAACCAATTTTTAACATGTAATGTGAGAATTTGTACTCTATTTGAATAAAATTATTGTCAAGTTGGGATTAATTTTGGCAAATTAATAGCAAATCTTATCCTTGTGCATTAGGTTTTTTGAGTGTGCATCTGCCTTAATGACTAAATTTAATGCTTTGAAGTGAGGGGTATTTAGTTGTTAATATTCTCTCCTAATGTTTCCAGATTATTTTTTTATTTTTCTTCCAGTCAGGATTGAAGAAAAAGCAGCAATATTTTCAATTCAGCCTGAGGTAGGCCTCTAAGAATAATCACTGGGCTTTTTGTCATTTAAATATGTTTTTAATTTAAAAAAAGTTTTAAAAGACCCATAACACAAATACCAGAACAAACCTTAACCAAGTATTAAAAGTCAAAACTTCTCCTGTGTATGTAAGCCAAGTGTTTGCTCCTGACATTATTTATTACAAGGATAAACTATCCCCAGTTCTAACATTCAGTGGAACTGCACAAGACAGTCAGCAAGTCCATCCTAATAGCTCTCAGTGACAAGGCTTTGGGAATGACGAGTTTAAGGGGCAGTAATGGCTTCTGGCCTGGGAAAACTGTGTGTTAGGGAAGCTGTTCTGCAACTATTTCAACCTATCACAGTTTATTTCAACTCAAACAGGTAAAAATTATAAATATTTGTTGAAATTAGGTGATATGTCATCTCAATTCCCTTCCTCCTGCTTTCCATAAAAGCTATTCACAAACCTAGAGAAACAGTTCACATTTAAGCCCACTAAGAAACCTTGCCAAATATGCTTCACAACAAAACTATGTTTGGACTTGAAAGAACTCCAAACAAGTATTCAGCAGCAGTGCACTGTTCATTCTGATGCTATTTATCCTAACATTACTGAACCTGTCTTATACCTTTGTAAGGAAAAATTGTCCTTTTCAGATACGGCACGTTGTCGAGCATAAAATTCATTTTCGAATATAAGTAAAACAAACAAACAAACAAGAAAACACAGAAATAGTTGGAATTGAATAAATTCTGTCTCTGGGAAAGAATTTCTACCCAGAAGCATTACTTTACGTATAATTATTTGATAGGTAATGACAAATGACCTAATGATTAGAAAGTTGTCATCACCATCCATTTGCCAGCGATAGGAAACATCTGTATCCCTACATGGAAATAAGTGCCACAAAACCAGATTTCAGAATCAAATAAGCAAACCATGCTTACCTCATTGCATAAATTCTTGTTGCACTTCTGGAATAATCACACATATATGTTTTAGAAGATAGGGAAGTAATACAACTCAAGAGCTACCATCCTAAAAAATGACTGTACAACAGAGTGTGAGAACTTTAACAAGCAATGATAAGTCACTTATAGAAAGTTCTCTAAATAATATCACTCACAAGTGTATTGAAAAAAGTGGCATTAATACATGAAAGACAGGAATGTACTTTGTAATTTCAGAACAACTTTATATGTCAGACTGCCAGATAAATATTTACAACACACTCCAACTTAGCTGAACTTATATGACTTCAATCAAGGGAAACTGCTTCCAGACACGAAGGTCGTGAAACATGTTATCAACTTTCCAGAGCCTGCCTTCAAAATCACATTGAAAGTGGAGAGCCACACGGCTGTCTAGTGTTATACAGACTTAGAAACACTGATAGGAAGTTTATTAAATCCTCCCCAGAGGAAAAAAAAAAAAAAAAAAAGAAGCAGGATTGTGGTGCTATCATACTATTTAATGAAAACTAGGGAAGGTTGTTCTTTATGCATGATTCTTATAACCATGCCTGAGAACACTGACCTGTGACACGGGAGACCGTGTAGATTGCAGAGGCTTTGAATGTGGATGGTAAAAATCACCCTGACAAGTGAGAACAAATGCAGAGAGGGTCTGTGCAGCAGGCCTCTAGCCAGATCTGCAGTGTCAAGTTGTCTTCTTTTAAAAGAAGCATTACTACTGCTACACAAGAGTGGAAAGGGAAAGCACACTGGTTAGAAAAGGCCGAATGAAAGCCAAGACCAGCCAAAATTGTCACTTACAGCCACAGGCAGAACCAGCTACAAAAAATTATGATTAATTGAGATTAAAATCTTTCAAATGTTAATGAGGAAAAAGAGAAGAATGAACAGTTTTTGTAAGAAATGTCACATTTGTTTTGACATAGTTATTATTCTCTTATTAATGGATGGAGTTAATACATTGTATGAAATTATCATGCAAAGGATCTTTTAGCCTGCTAAAGTTAAGACAGAAGAAGTAAACTATCCTAGGTATCACAGAACCTTTCAATTAAGGCATTAGGCCATGTGCAATAAATTCCTCAAATTGCAGTTAAAAGTAGTGTTTTGGTGTTAATTACTGTTTTGAAGAATCACTGGAAATGTTGAGAATTCAAAAAATTCCAAATTGGAAAGCCTTCCTCTAATTAAAATGTCTGGTTTATTTTTACTTGCTTTCTGTTCTCTGAACCTTAGGCATAACAAAAATACTAGTGATAAAAGCTAGAAATTACTTCTGCTTCATTTGTTTGGACTTTGGGTTTTGTTAAAGAAAAGCTAAAATAGAACACGCAATACTGATTTTCTAACCTTTCTTCATCATGGGTTTATGCTCATCTACAAAAAGCAGAAAGGAAACAAATAGCCTCTTAATTATTTTTCTTGCAACAGTGGTGGATTTATTACTTCTTTCATACCCTGTATTAGCTATTTCTACTCCTATTTTATGCTACAGTTTACTGTTGGTTACTTCTGTTACTACTGGATAACAATGTTTTTTACTGTAATAAAGACTACAAAACATAGTAAAAAAGTAGCAATATGCACTTTTTTACTCTCAATATGCAAAGTAAACTCTCAATATGCAAAGTAAATAAAAAATATCATTGGCACCACTGTATGTATAAATGCATACACAAAGCAGTGAGTTTAGGAATAATATTGCCAAATGATCTGAAATTTGCTCATTGTGTCCTACAATGACAATGTGGTCTATTACTACCAGCACAGTGAAAATGTCAGTTCTCAGCACCCAAGCTGATGTACTCAGTACAAGTGATGGGGGGAGGGGGGAAAGCCAGAAAAGGCAGACCCATAGAGTATTCCCTCGCTTAGTACTTACTTTCTGTCATGAAATGCTTTTAAGTCAACCTGAAGGGTAGTGAATGTTGTTCACAGCAGCCTTATGAAAACCCATGCCAATGTCCAGCCTGTTGTTCTGGGAACATAAGTTAAGATGACTACAATTTAAATCCCCAGCTGAGACTCATTTGGAGCTCAGGAATACAGGTTGTGATGCAAAGCAAGAGAAGTAGGTAGAATCACATCCTTAACCTAATGAAAGGATGGGCAAGTTGTACTAGTTGTCTCACCCATCTAAGTTCTTTTTTGACCTTCCTGCCTGGCTCTTAAGTAAATTAAATGGATTGATTTAACTTACAAAATTCCAAAGAAAAAGACTGGGAGAAGTACTTCTAACCCATAGCAAAAGAGTAGAGGTGTTTTCCTTTTTCCAAAACCGGTCATGGGAATATAGAACAAACTCATGTGTAGCCCAAATCTCCAGCAAAACAGTTCAGTGGTTTTCTTCACTATTGAAGTAGAAGCCCATCATCAAAGCTAAATGCATTTGCCATGTCATTAACCAGTCATAAAACTAGTTCCCTTTGAGTTTGCTATGGTCACATACAACTCTGGTTTTATGTACAACAGCCACACAGATTTGACTATTTTTTTACATTTGAACTTCTTCTTCCCTCAATCTGTTTTATTTTAACATGAACTGTCAGGAGAACAAGATACTCTGAAACCCCACTGCTGTCCCTTGTGGGTGAGATAATCGATGTTACAGGCCTGCTGCTCTTATCTTTGGGGAGTGATTAACAGCATGATGGGAGTTCCATTTTGATTTGTGACTCTTTCATCTGGGTGGCCCAAGCAGCCCATGAAAGGTGTGAACAGAAAGCTGCTGCATTTATAAAGCAAAGAGTTTGTTCTGAATCTTAGGTTTTAATTTTTGAGGCAAGTATAATCTTGGGATTACAGCAAGTCAGATCTTGGGATCAAGCTTGTGTGTGTGCCTGCACATCACACATCTGATACTATTTGTTTAAAGGGCGATTCAGTTACCTGAAACCAAGTCTGTCTGGAATAGTTCATCTGAGGAATAGTACCAAAAAGGATGCACTAGAAGATGCACTTCCTCTTGTAGCATAAACAACAGAGTGTTGGTAGGGTCATGAGGATATTCTGATGATAATTCACAATTAAAAATAAACAACAAAAAAGACATTTTCAGATGTTTGGTCTTTCTCAAGTCTCTTTTAAAAAATTTTTTTTTCAAGTATAGCATCTGCCACTGTTGCTTGTAATGTGATGTGAATAATGAAATGAAAAGAACAGTGTTTTACACAAGAGGCCTTAGGTTTCTGAAATATTTCAGGCACAATGTTATATTTAAATCTGTTCATACATATTGAAGAAATGGGCAAGAAAACTACTGTTAAAAAGCTCCTCTGGACTTGGGAAAGTATAACCTCTACTGGTCATTTCAAAAACTATGTCCTACCCTAGCATAATTTATTGTTTTCTACTGAAAAGAGAAACACATTAGCAGATTGAGCCTGGTTTTGGTTGTTAGGGCCATTGTTCAATTAAGTGGATTTCAGCTGAAGGTTTAAGTCGCAAGATAGTTAGGAAAGTTGGTGACCTAGAGGAATATGTAGAGTATGCACAGTGCTGAAAGGCAAGAGAGTGAAGTTTGACTCTATTAAGATGGATGTGGAGTGATTGATAACATGTGTGAGAATGTAGATAGGACTGTTGAACACGGAAGCAGAGGAGACAGGGAGTGTATTTTTACTCATTTCTAGATTCTAAAGGCAGGAGGGGCATTGTCCAGGTTATTTGTACTCTCCTCTAGGTCGCTGGGGTAAATATGATTTTTTAAAAATCTATGTTATCACAACTAAATCTAGAACACCTGAAAGACTGCAACAGGAAGAAATGTTGACTGAATCCACCACAAGGCCGTCTTATTTTTTAATTGAATCCTGTTCCTATGCACAAAACCACAAGAAAAGCTGTCATAATCCAATACAGACACTTTGAGTCATAAGAGCTCGTGAATGGTCTTTTGTCTTTTTACAGAGCTATCTTTTCATTTCCTTTTTAAAAGATCTACCTTGAGAACTTAGAAAATAAGCTGAAAGGACTTTGGCATAAGCACACAAATAAAAAGACTGCCTTCTAAACCAGGTTCTTAGAAATAATTTTGTACCTACTCCTTAAGTGTGAGTTAAGCCATTTTAAAATGTTCTGTCTTAGTCTTCCACCCATAAATGAAGGATGCTATGTATGTTTTTCCTAAACCAGTGAATTTAATTTACTCCAATCAGTAGACTCTCAACCACTAAATAATCACAATTCTTTAGCCTTCTTTTTGCCTCAAGTGAACATTAAAAATCTAATAGAAAAAATATAATCTACACAATTCAAATCAGTCAAACATTCTCAAACTTCTAGTTCTTACAAGAACCCATTCTTGAACCTAATCTTTCAATGCATTCCTAAAAGCTTTTATGTAAGTTGATTTCTCTGTTCTTAAGAATCATAGAATAGTTTGGGTTGGAAAGGACCTTAAAGATTACTTAGCTGCAAATCCTCTGCCATGGGCAGTGACATCTTGCATTAGACCAGATTGTTCCAAGCTCCATCCTGGATCACTTCCAGGGATAGGACATCCACAATTTCTCTGGGCAACCAGTTCCTTATCTTCATCACCTTCACAAACTAAATCTACCCCTTTTCAGTTTAAAGTTGGTGCCCCTTTGCCCAATCACTATTCTTCTTTATTATTATTTTTTCAGTAAAATATGCCTTTGAGCTTTTCCAAAATTCTCCATTGTATCTTGAAGTAGCAGCCTGGTATCCAGGATGGCCTTGAGCAGTGGTGGCTCTACCATATTTCAGCACACAGATATGTGCCCCACATCAGCTACATTTCCTTTTCCCTCTGCACTATGACAGCAGGCCCACAACCTGGCTGCATTTACTACAAGGGGTAAAAAAGATGCAGAAAGATCCCTCTGCATCTTGTGGAGAGTTCAAGAGTGCATCTTGTTATTCAAAAAGCAAGAGAAGGCATTGATCTAAAGACAGTCGTTCCTCCTTAAGTACCATAATCTTCCACTCAAACTTATTAATTTTTACTACTGTTAACTTTTTCCTCCAAATCATAAATTCTTCAATAAAATATATAGATGAATAAATATATTTCAGCAACTTTTTGCATTTCACACCATGAGAAAGCCTTTCTGGAAAACGTTCTAGAACTATTTGCTCCTGCCTTTTTCAGATCATTTGTCATGAAATTTTCAGCATTTCACACAGTATTTTCTGCTTTGTATCTACTGCTTCACTGAAAATGTACTTTAATCTGCTTTCTACATATTAGAAGCTTTTCTCTGGAAGTTGAAGAAATTATCTGTTTAAAGCTGAACAAATTCAAAAAAGGAAAGAAAAAGCTATGAGCTTAGCTGTGAGCTATATTTGCATGTCCAAATTCAGACATAGTATGCAAGTAATTTGACATTGAATAACCTGAGTTTTGGAGTCATTTTGAATGTAATGATCCAGATGTTTTCTGTATTATCTTTGACGAGTGTAAATGTAAGTTTAGCAGTAAGGAACTCCAGGTTCTTCCACTTGATTTATTGTCAGACTTGAGGAAATCAGTTCTTTAAACTTCTATTTTTTTTTTCATTGAAGGTTTAAAGTACTTATCTATCATGGTCTCTCTTCACACTTGGCACCTCCCTGCTGCTTCTCTTCATCTGCCTGTGCTCACTGCAGAGCCTTCACCAACCTTTCCTTTTCCAGCTTCCTCCAGCTGAGGGAAGCAGGCACTACATGCTGCATAACAGAGTCCAGCAGACCATGCATTATTCCATGGTTGTTTCTAGCCCACTCTGATTGCATTCACCATCTCTGGGACCTTCATTATTTGCACTGTTTACTTCTTCCCCTTAATGTCACCACTGAACGATGAAGCTATGCCATGTTTACATGTGCAAAATATTGCCCTCTTACACTTGAACAGACCTTTAATTTATTGTCTTCCTCTTAACACATGCAAGTAGATTTATGAAAGCACTTCTTGTTTGGTCCTGATGAATTCCCTCCCAGCTGAACATTCTTTTTATGCTTTTTCATGTTTGGTTTAAGTCACATCATATTATGCTAAAAACTTCTGGCTCCGTTTCGTAACATTGAAGCAGAAAAGCTCATAATAAGTTGATTTACAATCTGTACAAAGATCTTGCAGAATTTAGGAGCCCTGGTCCTCATTGTAGTGGGCATATACATGTGAAAATATGCATGCATATGTGTGTGTGAGTGTACACGTAGGTTGTACATATGTGTGCATTTTGTTACTGCAATGTGTCAAGTGTTCAGGATCTGAACGTTTCTAGCTATGGCAGATCATCAGCCAAAATACACTGACAGCAAATATATCACCAGCACAATCAGTAAAAAACCACGTCACAGTAACTGCCTCTCACTTCTGCTAATACAGAGAAGTTTCTTAGAAAAGCCTGTGTGCAGGACTACCTTTCTGAAAGAGAGCAGGAAAGAGAAAGTGGGGAGGGGAGAAGAAAGTAAAGAACTGCTCAGTATTTAATCCCAGCAAGTTTCTACATACCTCTACTGATTCTAACTTAAAGATTTCACTAATCTTTTTAGAGGATAAAACAGTTGGCACATATTTGTCAGGGTGAAATAAACACTGTTATTTTAAGCAAAGAATATATACATGTTTTTAAAACTTCTTGCCATGTTGAAGAGTGAGACATCAGGGAAATAGAAGTGTCTGGTTTTTGTAAAATTCCTCTGGTTTCTACAAAGACCCTGTCTTACCACAAGGGTTTACAAGAGAAAAGAAAGTATAATGAATTCTCTCATAACAGCTTATGTCTCATAGACCTGATTTTTTTACCAACATGTCCTGATTATTAGTATAAGGTACACTTCTTTCTTTGTGTGCCTAGCAACAGGACTTACTTCACAAGAAAAACCAGAAACCTGGGTAAAAATAAGTAGGAATCATTAGTACTCAGATGTTTTACTTTTCCCCTTAAGCAGTAACCAGGTTGATTAGTTGAGTATCTTAATGCTGCTTAATGTTTGTCTGAAATTTATGCTGTACTGTGGTTATAAAATGTTGAAAAACTGGTTGAAAACTTTGGTTTTTACATTGCTTTTCTGATGTGCATTTCTTTGTACCTTTTACTTAAGCTATTTCAGTCTTTATCCTTGCCTTCCCAGACCTTTTTCATCTTCAATTTTACTACTCTCCAAAACCTTTTAGCAGGTGACTGACCCTATGTTCAGTTTTACATGTGAGAATGCAAAAAGTTCAAGATGTCTTGGTACCTGCTAATTTCTTAGAATAAGCAGAGAATGTTCAGCTGACTGTCCCAAGATTCATTTTAAATTATATGAATGAGACAAACCTGATACACTTTAACAGTTACCACAAATATACCTTAGTGATGGCTTTGGTATCCAAACCTAAATATTTTTTTATACTGTAATGTTCAGAACAAAATACAAAAACATAAAAACATTCTTGGCTTAGTCAAAACACCTTGAGGCTCTGGGATTTTGAGCCCAAATTTCAGAATGAACTGTCCATTTAGGAGTGCCGTTGTGATTTGGACTTAATCAGAATGTAGTTGTTGATCAAATCTTTTCCCTTTCTGAATTAGGCTTTTCCATATGCTTATTTTTAGCAGAGATAGGTCTATGAGCCCTGGAGATGTAGGTAATTGTAGTGCCAAACCTGTTAGCAGATCTTCTGTATTTGATGCAACTCTAAGGAAGTGCTGGCAATTTGAAATGTAGAACCCGATAATGTGGACTTGGCAGAGCTTACTTTCATTATCAAAGCCAGGGCTGAATTTATAGGCCTGTCAGTCAGCTAACTAAGAGTTCACTGTTCCCCTAAGAGAGTTGTATGTGGCCATTGAAATGGGAAACAGTGAGTGTGCAAATTTAATCTACCATCTTATATATACACACACTAATTATAAATATGCTCATCAGAGTGTAACCATCCATGACTAATGGATGAGTGCATGTCTACTACAAACATGTAACTTACAAACATGTAAACCCAGAAAAAGTATTTTTAAACATTGTTATATTTAAAATATTGTTTATTCCATTGCTCTGGCTCTTCACACTCCTTTCATAGACAATGAGTTTTTTTCTCAAAGCTTAGTGTGTATTTGTGTCAAGGAACTATGACCTTGTTTTGTACAGAACAACTGTACAAAACAATCTAAAACACCAGTAAAATTGGGTCTGTCAGAGATAGGTCTGCTGGGTATTAAATTCGAATGAGACTACACTCTGGCAACAAATTTTCTAATAATAGCCTTGGCACAGCCACGCACTCCCATCTTAATTTAACTTGTTGGGCTCATCATGAAGTGAGCTGTGTGCATTTTATGTCAAGACAGTGTATAGCATATAGAAAACAAGACAATTCCACACAAGAAGCTAACAAAAAAAATGGAGTAAAGCACCAGCTCAGTCTCATCATCACTTGGATTGAACTGCAGCCTACACATTTTGCCACCCACTGCTTGTAACCACAGGCAATAAAAGAATCCAACTTATGATGACAGAAAAAAGCAGGTAGGATTCTCCTTAAACAATCACATTCGCTTAGAGCCAATGCTCAAGCAACAAAAAGGGAGAATGAAATACTATGAAAATGTGGATGTTCTACAAAGTTCTTTTTAAGACTTCTGTGAGCTACGTCTTTGGACTCCACAGAGTCCATATACCATACTTCAGTGGGTATATGCCACTAGGTTTTGCTCACTACCCCTTTTTGAAAATAAAGTCATAATACTAACCTCTAGGAGCTTTTCAACCACAAAAAAAAAGCAGTATTTATGTGCCATAACATTGGCATGTGGTTAATAGACATGGTAGTGTGATATCTACATTCTGTCATTATAGTCCATGAAGAAAAATAAGTACATCTAGTACATCATATCATCTTGAGACAGGTGTGCCCAAAGCACGTTACCCTGTCAGCCTACACTTTAAGGTCCTCATTCCTCCAATGCCTCTGACAAGAGCAGAAGTGCATTCAGCAGTTGAGCACAAATATGCTGGAGACAACATTCACAAAGGTATTTAGACAACTGCTCTTAATTAGGTACCTAATTTCTTGTGAAATTTGCAGACAGACTGGGTTTGCCTAAGGTTAAGCTGTAAACCATAATCTCCTTGTAATACCTGGCTTCGGCAGTTTGCATGTGGCCACAGGAAATTTTTGACAGAGAAGGGAAGTAACTTTTGCAAATTTATATCAACACTAAAGCTACCAACTCTACATTATCTCTCAGCTTTGTATAGCTAGTGCTCCTTCCTTAATATTTATTTGGCTAGTTTCTATGTCTCCATGTCTCAGTGGACCCACAGCTTGTGAGAAAATGCCTTATACATTATCTTTAACAAAATCACTCTTACCGCAAACAAGTTATTTGAAAAGCAGCATGGATATCCCCAAAGAGGATTAGCTGAGTCTCCCTCCAGCAGGCTGACAGGTTCTCCTTTGTTTCCTAGTCTTTTCTTCCCTGGCACCATTCTCCTCCTTGCTGAATTCAGACAGTCTGTAAGAATCAACACTCAGCAGCATGTTGGGATGTCAACTCTACAGCTAAAAACCCTGAGCCATTTAGGTAAATTTCAAAGTGGGCAAAATTCACAAATTGGAGGGGAAAAAAAAGAAAAAAAAGAAGAAAAAAAGAAAGGGAAAAAAAAGCTTGTTCATTTTTTTCAGAGATGCAACTGATAAATACATTGATTTTTCCTAAACCTCACACTCAAGTACTATTGCCAGCCTCTTACCTGCTCTGAGGGAAAAGCAGGGAATTGAGGATTAACCATGGCCCTCAGCTCGCACCCTGTTCCAAGACTGATACAAATGGTCCACCAAATGAGACAGCTCTGGTTTAGAAGCTGAACAGATCTGATAGTTCAACAAACACATATATCCATCTTCTGAGGAGTGTTTGTTAGCTCCAAGATACTGGTATGAATTTGTCACAGCTCCACGCATCCTGAAATAGCCTGTTTGTGTATGATTTGGCATGATTGATAAAACTTCCCTGCATTTACCCATACCCACCAGTAACACCTTACATCTGTCCCTTTGTGGCATTCCAACTGCCTGATGTCCTGCCAAACTGAACGCATTTGAGGGCTCAGGTCTAACAGATCCCAAAAATTCAGGGGAAGAGAAGGCTCAGTCATTCTTCCTGGTGCTCACACCGGGATTCACAAAGCCAGTAGTTCACAAGAGAGTCAAAGGATCTATAAAACTGTCTCACACTCCTCTATGTGGACAAGTGAAGCTTTAGTTCCTCAGGAAGAAATAATTACCAAGATCCAGAGACTCTGTCAACCACAAAGTGTACACATTTCAGGCATGTCTACACAGCAAAGGTAAGAAAGGTTTGTACCTATTTGAAGCAGAAGCACTTATTTGGAGTCCAAGTATTGGTTTGGTGAGTACTTGTCCATACATTTTCCTGTCCTAGACATTTAGAGACAGAGATTATATTTCTAAAATATATCGAACAGCTGATTAACCGTTAAACCTGGATATATGCCTTCCCCATTCTAAAAGAATAACTCTTGAAATTAGTTTTAATGACATTATAAAAGCATGGAGTGGTTTATAATTGACTGCTAATAGGAAGTTACATGATTTGGAGAGGTTTAATAGATTTAATTAAATTACTTTTTTTGCACTGCTCTAAATGTGTTATGAAATTAGCATGATACTTGGTTTTATGATTAATTAAAAAACCCTTTTATTAATACAAATAGCCCTTTGGTTGAAAGTTATGTATACATTAGCAAGTGTAAAAGGTGAATTCCCGAACATCTTTTTCCTTAGGAAATGAATGTGGTTTCCTCAGCAGATGTTTATAATGAACGGAAAAGTTTCTGCCTGGAAAGAATTTTACAGAAACTGTTATTGACAGAGTTAAGCCCTCAGATTTTTATCTTCATTTGACCTGCTGCTTGTGTGTTAAAGATGAGGGGATGAGGGGATGAGGCATGGCTGTTTCTTTTCCTGCCCTCTGGCAGGTCGCTGCTTTACTATGTGCAAACAAATAATTTTTTAACCACAAGTGACAAATAGACTGTTCCAAATACTACAGGTTTGGGTTGAAATTTATTATCATGAATGAAATTGCTGATTTTCATTTACATTTTATCTGGCCATGGGAGGAGCAGCTGTGGTGCCACCTGGAACTAGACAGATGAAAAAATTAGGTGCCCCACTAGAAGAAAACCTCATGGCACAAAGGCCAAGTAACATGAGGGATGGGTAAATTTGGAAGAATCATTGGATGTCCTTTTGTGAAGAACTGTATATCTACAAAAGTAAAGCAAGAAGTCCCCAGTGAGAATGGAAGAAAAAGGTATTAGACACTGATGTAATGATATCATGGTCCTGAGAAAGCTTGCTGGGATCTGCACCCTGATCTTGTGAGGATAGCAAAACACCGATTCCCTGTTCCGGGAATCCTGCTGTGTCTATAACAGGAAAAATATCATCAAAGTTAGAAAAAGCACTCAGTATTTTCTCCTCCAAGGTGGCTGAGTCAACACCATGATGCTGTGAGTCAGGAATTCAGGCAGACCTTGAGAAGGGTCTTTAAGTAGCCTTCGATGTGGCCAGCATGACCTCTAGCTCAAGAAGTCTCCAGTTGCTGGTTGCCTGAACATATTCACCTTATCCTTTAGCCCCTATTCCTTATCCTGAGTAAGAAATTATTATTATTAGGCACCTAATAAAAATAAGAAAATGGGGAAGATGAACTTCAAGGGGAAGAAGAAGTTCAAGGTTCTTTTCTGGAAGTTTCTCAGTTTTATCCACTTTCTCAGTTTATTTAAAAAAAAAAAAGAGTGACACAAAGATTTTATTCCAGGAAAGGGAAGTCATAAACAAATTGGAGTTAAGTTGGATTTCAGCCTGTTAAACGATAAATAAGGTCTTCATTATTGCTTCTTTATTTTCATTTTTTGTTAATTCCTTTGAATCACAGTGAACAGTAAATGAACTATGAAATACGCACACACAAAACTCCTGTATTTAAATTTCTGCACTTCCAAGTAAGCTCTACAATGAGAGTCTCAAGGCATTGCTACATTTTGAGTGTGCTATATTGCACTTACACATTTAATTTGTCTTTTTTTTTATGTACTACCATAGCTCCTAAAAACAGGGTGAAATTATACCAGGTGCTTTCATACTTTCCTAGAGGAGCAATAAAACAAAATTCCCAATTCCTAAATCTGGGGATTGCTTGAATACATACCAGATCTTCAGTGACCTGCTGACAAATAACTAGGTTCAGAGACTGAACTGTGACAGAGTAGGACTTTTAAAGAATTGATTGAAAAAAAATGAGGTAAAAGCAAAGCTAAAATAATGACCGAATATTCAGAATTAATCATGTTTCACTGCATTTGTCTTGAGGTAGAACTATGGAGTGTGTGTGGTCTTGGCAAGTTTCAAGGGGCTTACCAAAGGGATACTGATAGAATGAGCATAGGATGGAGGGATTTTAAAAACCTGCATGCCAAGTGAAGAGAAAGAAGTCTTTTAAATAAGATAATAAAATATTTTACATTGATGAACTAAGATGCGCTTTGGAACTATATTATTCTATATTAATAACACAAATGTATTTTGTACTGCAGTGCTGAATATAAACCAGGCATCACACAAACTCTTATGCAAGCACCTCCATTCAGCTTTGCCAGCAAATGTCAGCACTGACCCCACAACACCCCATTTCTAGGGTCTCTCTTACACAGAGAACACCAATTGTACTGAACTGTGGGAGCACTTATACTGCAGAGAAGAGGCTAAAATGAGACTCACCAAACTTATTTTCACTTGAGATCAAAGGCAGAATGTGAGTTCCACTCTCCAGACATCAAAGACCAGCACAGAGCCCACTGTGCCACTTCAACCTGAAATTATGTCCTTATTATGTGCAGTGGGAAGTTTACAGCTTTTATCTCAGACCACAGTGCAAGAAATTCAGCTAGCTAAAAATAACTAACAGTAGTAGTAGTAGTGGTAGTGGTAGTGGTAGTAGTAGTAGTAGTAGTAGTAGTAGTAATAGCATTAGTAAACATAATCACCATCATCTAGACTTGATCAGTTAGAACAAAGCTAATCAAAAGAAATTATTTTTTTCTTCCAAGATTTCATGTTACATAGACTAGAAAATGATTGGGTAGAAAGACTTTATTCACAGACAATGAAATCGATGTGTCTTCCTAATAGAATTTGACCACTCTCTCACTTGTCACATGGTTTTACTAAGTTTCATACAGAGAGATCTCAGAGCTGACTTCTAGTTACACCTGTTTTACTAAATTGAAGATTATAAGGCACTGCAGTTGTTTCCACACTCTTTGAAATTATCAGAAAGGCTCCTCACAGTTTCAGGCTAGAAGATTGTTCCATTGATGTGGTTAAGGTTATCTCTTATTCAACATCCACACTTTCCTGCAAGTGGGTTCATTGATGCCAGTGTGAAAACTTCACCAGTGCAACCAAGGTAGACAAGTTAGACGTGCAGTGTTTTGCTCTCTGGACAGGAGATGATTTAGACAGGTGGGTTCATAAATTGGAGGAATGACAACAGCATGCATGGAGCCAGGTGATGCACATGCACGAATCAGGCACTTGCCCAATTTTGATACAATTTTGACAATACACAGCAACATGTTGGTATTAATTTCTTATGCAGCAGTAAGAGAAGAGTGCAGAACACACATTTTTATCTAGTCTATGGCATTTAGCCTTTTATTTCATTGTATTTGGTACACCATGTGAAAAAATTTCAGTAGAGAGGTGTAGACTAAACTAGAGAATCATCCTACTGTGAATTCTTTCAGAACAAACCCCTCAGATATAATGAAGTTCATAGCAGCCCTAGGACCGATAAGCAATGCACTGATCTAATAAATTTTTCAGTTCCAAACACATCCCATGAAATAGAATCAAAGATTCTGGAGTTATCATAAACAGTCAGTCATGCATGCAGAATAGATACACTGCATTAGACTATTTTCTGCTGATGGACTCCTGTACCATGAATATGAGTTCTTGGTGAAGAGCTGTCTGAAATTTTTGGTGAATACCATGGTGAGGAGAGCACCCCTGATGCTCCAGTAGGTAGAAAATGTAGACTGTTATGTGTATGTGGACTGTGACTAGTTAAAGTCACAAAAGATATGCCTAGACTGAATAACAGGCACACAGGGGTTGTGGATTTCTAAATATCTGTACCAAGGATCTGGATAGAGAAAAATGGATCTTCTTTCCAATATTCAACTTGAGTTTTCTGCTGCAGAAACAAGAGTGTATGGAGCAGACAAGCTGTACAGCACACACCTGGGTACAACAAGCTTGGTAAATGAAAGTGTTCCAATACCCTGAGGTTCAGTGATATATGATTGCCTGTCTCATCTGCAGGACCTTTTCACTTGTTAACTGCACAAGAAACTGTTGTGAAACGTCAGGCAAAATAAAACTTTTTCAACTCATAGTCTAGATTCAATACACAAACTGAAATCTTTAACTCTGGGAAAGCTATAAAACAGAAGGCATAGTAAGCACAAACAAATGTACTTAGAAAGTTTCTTTTGATCACTGTAATGTAATCAAAATTTGCTACAACACACCAACCTCTCACATTGTAAGCTGATGGTAGCAGGGATTACTTTATGGTTCACTTCCACTCTTTTTGCCCTGTAATCAACCAACCTGGCTGGTTGGTATAGATTTCTCTACACGACCACTCATCCCTCTGTCTGCAGCTAGGTTTGCCCAAGGCCATAATTAAATGCTGTTAGCTTAGCTTTTCTTGAAAAAGTGGATGCACAATACACTGCGATAAACAGTTGTAGTTAATAAAAGATATAGGACAAAATAAGCATAAAAACTGAATTGTGTAGACAGTAGTCCAGCCCCAGGCTCTGAGCAAAGCATATTTTAAAGTAGCAAGCTATAGGTTAGTGATCACATTATGCCCACCCGCACTGTGTCTGGGCCTTGAATATGTACAAATACGAAGAAAAAAAAACTATTTGAGCATTTTAGTATAGGAATGTATAAATATAGAAGGAAACATCCTAAACTACCAGAATTTCAGAAAGGAGTTATTCAACCCTAGTTTTTGGCATTAGTCTGTTTCTATTATTGTATTTTATTAAATTTTATACTGTAATACTCCTAGAAAACTAAATATTTATAAAAAAAGTGCCAGTGAATTAGGACTACACACAGGTTTTCATTAAATTTTTTGTGGTTTTCCTGTCCTATAAAAATAAATAAGCTTTTCTTTAACTGGTCAAAAAATGATGATTCTGAATAAGAGTACAATGCATCATCCATCCAGGTCTGTCTTTAACCAGTACCCTTTTTCTCTCTGACATAAGGCTACAGTCACTGTTTTTTGAAAACTTCCACTTAAACGCTTGTACTGAAAATACTTTGCTTCTTTCAAAACACATCTTAAATAATAATGAAACTTACTTTCAAAATTGATTTTTCATAATGACAAATACTAACAGAAACAGAAGATTTTACAGGTAAGGGCATAACTTGGGTGCACCCAGAGTTGTGCAGCATGAGAAGCCTCAGGCTCCAGCTTGGATCCAGACCAGCTAGGCACTGTCACCATCAGTCACACTGCTCAGCTCTACAGCCAGAGTAGCCCCCATGGACATTCAGGGCAAGATAGATGGAGGAACTGGGCAAAAGGACAGCCCTTCAGATCCCAGTTAACACTGGGGGTTGGGTTAGGAGTAAGGAGCAGAAACTGATTGTTCAAAAAGTTATTACACAGCATGCTGCCTTTTTATGTTACAGTGGATTGCAATTGAAGGCAGTCGCCACTAAGATATATGGCTCAGAAATTGTGCAAAGAAAGGTTTATATCTGTAGAAACAAGACCTGCATCCAGAGCTGACAGCAGGCAAGGCAGGCTGAACTTAAGTAAGCTGTGCTAAAGTCAGCCAGACAAAGCTGATGGTAATTTCCCATCAGAAAATCAGTGACAGTAACACACAATGTAGACAAGAGTGCCAGAGCCTCAGCTAGAATAAACAAAGTGGCACAACAACAGATTAGCTGTGGTCAGACCAGCTTTGTTGGTCTACAACAATTCAAAATCTATGATCCTCTGTAGCTCTGTGCCAAAAAGCTCTGGAATAGCTCATTTTAAATACAGTTTTAAAGTGGGTGGAAAAATTCTTGGTGGTCATAATGACTGCACCTTCAACAAATGAAAGCAAAAAGTTATTTTAATCTCTCACGTTAATCCCTTACTAAATTTTGCTTTCT
The DNA here is from genome assembly GCA_027886175.1 of Phylloscopus collybita. Taxonomy (NCBI): domain Eukaryota; kingdom Metazoa; phylum Chordata; class Aves; order Passeriformes; family Phylloscopidae; genus Phylloscopus; species Phylloscopus collybita. Next base: position 17,620,398 of record JAJNNQ010000075.1, on the reverse strand, counting down.
TTCTAAGTAATATTGTTTTAACACTTGTGCCAATGGAAGCCTTGCCAATATTTTCACAAAATGTTGATAGGTTTTGCCAATATTATATTAAGAAGGACATCTAAGAAATGCAAACATTTAGTAGACTTTTATGAAAAATGATGTCTGTCTAGTATCTCATACCACTGGATAAAAAAAGAAAACAAACCAAGAACTAGACCTCTGGAGTACATTCAGATTTCATTTGACAAAGAGGCTCACTTTTTGTCCTGTGAAATAATGAATACAAAATATCATTATTTTCTCTCAGTCACCCGACTGTGCTCACGTAATCTCTTCATGATGTCCTTATCATGAAGCCCTAGCAGTCTACAAGACAGCACTTAAGTGACATGAACATATAGAAAAGAAGTAAAGGAAGAAAAAAAAAAAAAAGGTGATGATAACTGAATTCTATGAGACTAGCCAGGTCAGTATACATAACTAGTGAGTTCATCAGTTTTTCCTTCCCTTTACTGTCTTGTTTGTTGCGTTACTGTGTATTAATTTAGAACTGGTATGTTCTCAAGTGTTTTTCCAGAGAAATAGAGACACATAAACAGTTATGATGTTCTCAGAAATATGCTGAGAGAGGCAATGCAAGTCAGCAAAAACTGACTAAAATGTAGGACAATTCTGATGCAGAGTGAATCCCAGAATTTCAATTTCCCCATGAAGCTGAGCAGCAGAACTTCGGAGATACAGATCCCTTGAAACTGCAAAGGCTCAGCCTCAAAACCAAGGCAAAGGAATGGAAGACCTTCATCCAACTTTTGCCCATGTTCTATCAGCTCCTCACTCAGGACAGAGTACCTGGGTGTGACTTGATTTTTTGATGAAGCCAATTATGATGAAAATTCACCATGATTTTAAAAAAATGGAAAAACCAGGGTTAAAATATGAACTTTAAGGTTTAATACTTCCTCCAAGACTTTTATGAGCATTAACAACCACAAATGATTCTAAGTGGAGAGTTAACTTCTAATATTTAGAGCAAATGGCATAAAAAAAATCCTTGGCTTAAAAATATGTAGCAATGAGTTGATGAGGGGAGACACTGGCAAAAAAGACATGTTCAGAAGCTCAGCAATACTGAAGAGATAGTAAGGGTTACAAAATGTTCCCTGCAGTTTGGAACACAGACAGCTTGTCTTTTGTTGCTGGGAAAAAAAAAGAAGCTGTACAATATGAAGGTGTGGAATGTATTAGGGAACAAGTTCTACACATCAACACCAGCTTAAATGGATATAAATTAAATGCTTCAAGTCTGTCAGAGTTAAAACTCAGGATTTGTTTTCACATGGACGAAACAAGAGATTCTCCATAGAAATGGAACCTGAAGCTCTAGAATAAGATTGAGGTTAACACAGTCTCCATCTTGCAGGCATCAGGCCCAGGAAGGACAGTGATGACATTATGCAAATGTGAAAAAGAAAACGAAGGGGAATGGTTAAGAATTGTTTTGGGCATTCTGAGCTTGCTCTGGTAGTGAGTAGCACTGAGAACACTGGAAAAGAATTTTAATTTAACTTTGAGTAAGGACTAAACCTGTGAGCCATTGGCATCATCTCCTAGCAGGAATTTTTTGTGAAGAAGATCCACAGAAGGGGAAAAGAAAAGTAGGATTAAGGGATGAGTCCTGTGAGGAGACTGGGAGGAAGGCATGTAGGGTCCCAAGGGAAACAATAGCAGCAAATGTTCTTTGTTGTATTGTTGTAACGTGTTTGAAAATTCAATGCTTTCCTTAAGGAAATGCAATGAAACACAGCTGAAATAAGCTATCATATAGTGGTAAGAAGATGATTTCCAGTATCTAAAATAAATAAATGTGCTGCAGTATCTAGATCAGGCTGAGCAACTACTGCTGCTGTCAAGCACTCACAATATTTAATATTACATAGGTTCTTTTCTCTTGGGCTCTTTTTTCATGTCTTCTGGTGTCTCACTGTCTCTAAATTATGTTCTTCCACTTAATTTAATCTAGTCTGATAGCACTTTCAAGAAAGTTTAGACAAAGGTTGTACAAGTCCCTTAAACCAAGTATGATATTTCAAGAACTTTAATTAGAAAGAAATACAGATTTTTTACTCAGGTCTCTACAACTAAGCACAGTATTATAAGTCAGCAAATGTTCACTTAGATCTATAATAGCTTTAAAAATTACACCGGTTTATTCTTTTTTGATTGAAAAATATTTCAGTAAGGGTTTTTTGCTTTACATGGAGGCATTTCCCCATCTATTTTACACAGTTCTTCCACCTGCTTGAAAAAATTTTATTCTGCAAGTAACAGACTATGCTGAGCATGGTCATGACTTATTGAGACTTATACAGTCGGTTGATGTAGAATAAAATGTCAGTTTGCTCTGAAAAATATAACAGATTTGCATATTGACAGTCAATACTGAATACTGTAGTTATTTGACATGTATTTAACATACCATTAAGTGGTAACAACCTTTAAACCTCCATATTTCCAGCATCTTGAGCTGTAGGAACAGTTGGAATAGTCATTCTCAGGTTGCCCTCTGCTGTTTAAGGTTAAAAAGACAAGGCATGTTTTACAGAGCTGTAAAAAGCAGTTTGGTGGAAAGAGGTAGGTCTGGGACTACAACAGGAAAAAATTAAACTTGCACAGAGGATTTACATTTTTATATAAATTCCATCCATTTGAAAAGGAAGACACACTCTCTGAAGGGTTCATGAAGGAGAAAATGTAGAAAGTTAAGAAATGTAACTTTATTTCTGTGATTGCAAAATATTTACTTTTCCTGGAGAATCATCAGCTATAGGAACAAATCTTGCAGTTGTAAAACAATTTCCCATCAAAGTCAATGCCACAAATCTAATTCTTAGCAGTTTGAGCACTCAGATGAAATTTCTGGCTTGAAGTGTTTGAACTGAGAATGTGGCAAGAAACACTGACTTCTTTTATATCTACTTTAAAGGTGTACTATATTTTGGTACAATATGTATCAATTTTTAAAATCTAAGGGCTGTGCTACCTAAATAATTGAACTTAAGTGAACCCAGGCGTTTCTTGAGCCTCGGCAAAATTCAGTGATTTATTCAGTGAGATTTTATACCTGCCCAAAGAATCAACTGATCTTTAACATTGCAACCAAGGGGAAATCAAATTTATTTGATCCAGAATGAAGAAGAGAGGCTGGATGTGCTCTATTTAACTAAAACTGAGGGATTGAGAAGTCCATTGGTTGGCAGTGGCTGCCAGATGTGGGATAGATCCACTTTCTGGCCCAGCACAATGACTGTGGACATTCAGAACATGCCACAGTGTCTCCTTTCTGGGAAGAAGAAGGTCTCAAATGAAGGAGGTTTTATATTCAGTAATGCTCACAGGAGAATGCAATGCTGGTTTTTTGAGTGCTTTATCTGGACATCCTGATTTGCTGATTATATTGTTTGTTTCTTTCATCGGTGAAAATATAAACCTGTCAAAGGTTGGGTTTTGTTCAGCGAAAAAGCAATGAGAAAAGGCTTAGTGTTCATTGACAATGGAGCACCAGTGGGAAAAACCTTTGGATGATTTTGGGTGATTCAGGTCTGCTGGATGAAGTAACTAAAGGAAACACATTTCTTTAAAAGAGTTTAATTATATTTGGGCTGCTATGAAAAAATCAAATTATTGCCACATGGTATCACTACAAAAAACAGGGGGGAAGGAGGAGGCTTGAATGTCTCTCTTGTGCATTTTCTTCATCAGACTCATTTAGATTTCTTACAAAGCTCTTCTGCTTGTATTTGTTCTGCGTGCCCTTTGGATATCTTTATTACTTCAAATTATAGCTACATCTTGTGACCTTAACTTGAGCTTAGCATAGTTTTTGTCTAAGACTGTGTATGTTTAAGTTCAGTACCAATTAACTTCAATATAAGATTGAATTCACATCATAAATTCAAGAGAATGTAGTATGTAAAAAGCTCTCATTGCCTCTAAAAAAACATTGTGAACTGACCCAGATGTGCAAGAACAATACTTACTGACTACACAGAACAGGTTCTGGGGTCCTTTGATCTTAGCCTCCCCTCTCCTTTTCTAAACATCTTCAAAAAGCTGCCTTTCTGAAATGAGAAGTTCACCCACCCTTATTTGCTGACAGCCTGAACAGGAAGGGCACATGGAAGTTCTTATTTTATTATGTGATTTATTTAAAAAGCAAAGGCAAAAGGTCTCACACATGTAACACTGGGATTCATGACTCTTCAGCATAGAGCTCAGTTCTGTATCATGGCAAACTCAGAGGAGTAAATAGATACAGCTATACACAACAATTATTTAAGCAGGTTACAGTGCAAAAGTGATTTTTTTTTTTCATTTACACACTAGTAGTTTAACAATAAAATTCCAACGTGTTTAAATCATGTCTGAATTGTCCCTGTTACTTACAAAAACATGCAATACAGACGGGTCTTGGAATACAGAGAAGTTTTTGTTTATGGCAAGTGGCAGTATCACCAGGTTTTATTCAGGCTATTGGAATATCTGAAGGAAAAAGTGTAAGCACTTGACTTCTTTAGCATTATTCATAAACTAGCTGATACAGACCTCTTGAGCAACACTGCAAATATTCCTTAAGTCTATCAAGAAAATTAGAAAACAATTACTTTAGGCAATTTCTGCAAAACCGACAGAGTAGAAATCGGTAGGAAGACTAAAATATTATGTAGAACCTGACCCTTCACAACCACTCTATTTTCTTCTTTATAACAGTTCAAAGTGGATATGGTCATAGCCTTACACTGTAAGGCAGTTCAGAGACTCCTTCATGAATACTTCAAAGTGTATTTATTTCTGCCACACCAGCATCCTTGAGATGTTAGAGTCATTATTTCAACAGATGTTCTGTATTTTCAATCATTTTACAAATGAGAAGACAGACACTTTTTCATCTTCCAAGATGAGTACAGAGGCAATCAAGCAGCTTCTAAGCATGCCTTAGAGATATTAAAAAACAGATTAAAGCCATTTAACAGTGTTACTCCTCTGACTCTCAGAAAATAAACAAATACTGATAATGGTAGCTCTCAGATATAAGCTTGGGAAAATTATGCCTCACAGAAGAGAAAATCCATGGATTTACAAAGTTTCAAAATATTGGGACTTCTGAAATGGAACCTTTACACCTAAACACAGACTAAATTTCATGTCCTTACCAACTCCAAGAGTTGTGTGACCACATCTGGAGTACTGTGTCTGGTGGAAGGCTCCTCAGCACAAGAAGGACACTGACATTCAGGAGCAAGTCCAGTGAGGGCACTGAGACAATGGGCCAGACAAGAGGGCCCACGAGCAGAGGCTGAGAAACTGGGCCTTAAAAGAAGGTTAAGGGAAGACTTTATTGCTGTCTACAAGTTCCTGAGTAGAGGATAGGACTACTATGAAGACAAACTCTTGCAACTGCACAGTGAAAGTGAGTCAAGAGATACAAGTTAGGAACATAGAAAAATCTGCTTAGATACTAGAAAGCTTGCTTTCCTATTAAATATTGGGAAAGGTCATCAAGAAAGATTGTAGAATCTCCATCCTGGAGATGTTCTGAGCCCAGCCCTGAAAAGTCTGGTCTAACTAGAAATGCTCTGAGCAAGGGATCAGACTGGATGACCTCCGGAGGTTCCCTAACACCATAAATTGTGTGATTCAGTGGGTGATGTTCCTCACATTGTTGTCTGAGAACTTGGGTATATTTCTGTAGATTTGAATGCTAGAAGGTTGGAAAAGTGTATTGATTTTAAGAATCCCACATTCTGGCAAGATCTCCAACTGCTTTAATATTACAGTCAGGAAACACAACCTCTACTGTTCTGGATAACAGACTGGTTTATTCTGACGTACAGTGCCAGGAGACACCTTTGCTTTATGGTAACTAAATGGGCAAAATATCTGTCCACAGCCTTAACAAAAGTCTGTGCAAGCTCTAAAAATCAATGGTTACTCAAAATTCAAGACTTCTTGACTATCCTTTAGATTTTTTAAATTCTCCATGAGGATGTAGGATTTCATTTACCATTCTTGGGATTGTCCTGCACAGAGCCTGGATTTGGACTCAATGACCCTTTTGTGTCCCTTCCAACACAGGATACTCTATGGATGAATTTACCTTCTTTGTTTGAGAGCTGTTATTATGGACCAAACAACTTCATTGTTTTTTTTACTAGAAATTCACCTGGCAGTTTTTTTCATGCAAAAAAAAGCACTCTCTCAGACAACATCTGAGAACAGTTTGAGAACAGCATAGGGTATAGAAAGAGGAACATTTAGCTATTTGGATGTAAATTGTGGAATGACATGTTCCCTAATATCCTTTTTGAATTCACTCTTAGACTCTTAGGTCCTTCTACGGATAGTTTGTTGTCATACAAACTATTTAACCATACATAAAGGAGGAAAACCTGATTGAGTACCTTTAAACTCTACTTATCTATGCCTGTCCTTAGGACTTAGAAGAAACTAGTCAAACAAAGAGTTTGTTTGACTAGTTTCTTCTAAGTCCTGAGGAGACTACACCAGTGGAAAATGCCATGGCAGACTAGTTATACCATATGAAAAGCGCCAGTGCAGTGCCCACTGCAGCTGACAGAAAAGTTCACACTGACATTGTCAGACACACTGAATTATTTTTTAAAAAGTGGAAGGTACAAATTCACTAAAGATATAAATGGAAGTCAAGTCAATAAAATGCAGGAATACAGAAAAGAGTAATAATACTGAAACCATGCAGCTAGCTAGGGGAGTTGTCAAAGGCACAGGAGATGAAATTCCTCAACAAAACTTTAGTTAAGAGCCAAAGAATGTGTATTTATTTCACTCATGATGACAAGTTCAAGGCATCTACAGAAAAATAAGATGAGTGCCGAAAGATGAACTGACACAGGCTGTTCATTTCATCTGAGGAGTGTGGATGCTGTTCTTTCAGAAGGAGAGAATCATTCAAAGCACAAAGTTATTACAGACAGAAAAATCTCTGCTGTAATGAAATTATGGTACAACCAGTCAGAGGCATACAAAAGCTGTTTCTTTTAGGAGGATAATTAAAGGCTTTTTCTGTTTCAGAGCTGATAATAAAGTTGTCTGTATTGAGAAACAGCTGAGAATCCCCAAGCACATTATTGCTGTGTGTTTTATCAGTTCCTTCCCTCTGGAAGAGGGGAATGCTACAAATAGATAAAAGTAGTTCCCATTACACGAGTTTATTTTCAACATGACTTAACACTCAACATCGTCTTCCTCACTGTATATAGCTGGTGACAATCTTTCTGTATTTACAAACTGTATTGGTTAAGTTCACTAGGGGACTGAAGTGCTTGAATTGGAGGCATAGGAAATTCCAGGAATTCAAGATAAAAAGTAAGCACTATTATACACTAAATGTTCATTTATAAACTGCTGGATGGCCTCAGTATTCCGGGGCCTGCTATAGGACATTTGGACACAGAGACTAGAAAAATTAATGTTTTGATTTTGTTAACAAGAACTTAGGCCTTCATTCTGCAGATAAAAATGTAACTGTATCTGGAAAAGTTCTAAGGATTTAAAAGTACACAAGAAGTTATAAGCAATTATAATTATTAAAGAACCCTCTAAACTAAAACTACCAGGGAGTACATGGACTTAATGAAGACCTAGTTTTTACACGAAAATTACACTAATTTATCGAAATGGGTTGTTAAAAGATGACTTTAGCACTATCATGTTTATTTTGAGAATAATTCCTTTTGCGTTAAATTCAGATTATTCTTAAACTCTAAATTAAATTCATTTCTCATTGAGGTATGCCTTAGTGCTACAAACTAAAGATTTTTTTAAATTTACACTAGTTCTGTTTTTATGAAGTATTTCTACAAAGCATGACTTATTTCACAATTTCCACTCAGCTCTATCTCCCAGCAACATCTATTAACAAACATTCACTAAAGATTTTTATATCAAAACTACAGATATACAGGGTAAGAAGACAATCTAAAAAGGAATATTCAACCAAGATCTTTCTTCTGGCATATTTGAATATGCCATATTTTGAACTACAAGAAAAGGTATCTTGTCATCTTGAAGAATATTCTAGTCCTTCACTGATGAGACTGGGGATTGGATCAAGGGCAAAAGACTTCCAATATTCTGCTCACCAATTCTATGAAAACTTATAGTATGTCAGATCTTTAATGCTACTTTTCATTTCATATTTTTCATCTCATTCACGTACTATGGAAGAATATAAGAAAGACTTCAGCTACACAGAAGAAAAAAAAAATACAATATTCCAATGCACTTTATCTACCTACCTATCTTATGAACCATCTGAGAGCTTGTTTAGATTTCATCTCTAATCACTAAATCTAAACCCAGAGAGGAAAAGTCACAAACCCAGCCTATGTTGAATACTGTACACAGGAACCTATGCATTAGAAGCCTTTTGTACATAGAATATAAATTCAAGCCTAAGTTTAGAGTTTTATTAATGATTTTATTATTTTTTCACTTCATAATAAAATAAAGCCCATTTAGCTGAAAGAGTCATAACAGCATCCCACTTCAGGGAAGTGTACTCCTATAATTAGTAGGAGGAAAATCTGGTACTTAAGGGTAATTTGCAAGATAAAGAAGTTCAGGTGAAGGGAATCTCTCTTTGCTACTAACTGAAAAGAATTGCCCATTCTCTTGAGAGATAATAGAGTTATTTTGGAATTTTATATTAATGTGATATGAAATACATGGAAAACAAGCATCAGAAATGTTTTATTTCCTGATTGGAAACAAGTTATGAGACTAAGAGAAGAACACACATGTTACATCAGCCTAGAAAAATGCCATCTTAAAGGTATTCAGTAACTGCATAGATATTGAGACACAAATAATGAAATCAGTAAAAATTATGGACTTAAATCTCATGTGCTCTACTACCCCAACAACAAAAAACCCCAAACCTTCTTGTTTTTAACAAATGAAAGCTGGGGCTCTGAAATCATCCTATGCTGAACAAAAGGAAGCTCAATTTTTTTTTTAAATATCATAGAATTTTTTAAAAATTACATAGACAGAAAGCAAATCTAGGCAATATATACTCATTAACTACTTAAGCAGCTATTTGCAAAGCATGTTTAAATCTTTGGAGGAACTACTGGAAAAATATGCAAAGTTATTACTATTAGAAGATATTAAAACAGATGTTCCCCAACAATTTGTCACAAAAAAATTTAAAATATTTTATTAAGTTCATTTTTTTCAACAGTCTTTGAAGTACAGAATAACATTTTTAAGAGCTGTGATTAATAGGCATACTGTTTTATTTGGATTGTTTTGTAAATCATGTGGGGCTTTTTTCTGTTCCTGCAATGTGACAGCTTAACTCCTCTCTTATGTCAGAACAAACTGAAAAAAAAAAATCCATAAACAAAGAAAACTCTCTTTGGACTTGTAAATCACAAAGAATACGTTGGCATGATGCACATCAGAAAAAAAAACTCTAAGTGATTTCACATGGGCTTTCTCTTTCAAAGCCTGGTGATTGGAATTATATTACTTCATTGGAAGTAAGAATCTTACACCTAGTTTACACAAAATTTATATTAAATATTGCAATGTTATTATGCTGGACATACCTAACTGAACGTGATACCTGTACAGTACTCATCACCACCTCATCCTGTGTTGGCCACAGGCATTTCCTGAGCAATTAACCAACTTTCAATGGTTTATTAAGTTTGGAGAGCCAGTCCTCCTGGCATGTCTTAATCCAAAGGCAGTAGGGGAAGTTTTCTGAACCAACCACTGATAACTTGCTGCACTGTCCACACTGGACATGTTTATAATTCCTGAAACAAATTCCTTCCTCTTGATGATTTCCCCTGTTGGTGAACACCAATATGGAATAGCCATTAGCACTAGAACTAGATGAGTTTTTATTTCGTAGATTTCCTGATGCCAACAAGAAAAGCCATCACTGTGTGCCTGGTGTTGAGGCACTTGGCTGGGGCGCGACACAACCCCCGGGGTCCCCAGAGTCCCAAGCAGTCGCTGCAGGGTCAGTGCAGAATGGAATGAAGAGGGCCTCACATCCCAGTCTGAGAAAATCGTTTATTAAAGCAACATAAAGAGTAACATAACTCAGAACATGGGTGAGGACCCACAACAAAGGCAGGACAGTGGGTTTTAAGGGACAGAATCAGGGTGGAGTTTGGGGTCGAGGGGCCAATAGGGAGAAGATCAGGCAGGGACACAAAGGTGGGGTTTGCAGAGCACAAACCAATGGGGAAGACAATGGGAGGAGATTAATATAAAAAACAGACCAATGGAGCCTCTAATAATAGGGGATTCCCCAAGGGGCAGTCTAGGCAGGCCTTGGTACCAGGGAGGATTGACAGAGAACTTTTGGGAATAAGGGGAAGTGTCAGGGAAGACTGACAACCCAATGGGTGGACACAACCCAGGTGAAACCAACTAGGGGGGGGGGGGAGGGGGGAAAGGAACAAACCATTGGGGATTAAAACACAAAACTATATACATCACTACAAAAAGTTATTTGTCTCATGGAGGAACTGGAGGAAAAGTGCTTCAAAGAAGTCATTTATTATTAATTTTTTAAATAAATGCTTTGTTTTTCCTTTTCTTTTTTTTTTTTTTTACTATTCAAAATGGCTTTAACTGTTGAAAAGCCCCACTTTTTTTTTGTTGTTTTTCCAAAATACTGAGTCTTCAAATTAAACTTTTATATCAATATACAGTTGAACTTAGTGTCACAAAATTGTCATATATTGTCCCCAAACATGACAGAAACATGACATTTATTTGCAGAGCTCTAGCTAACAAGGAGTTAAACAGATACAATGAATTATATATATAAATTACACTAATTACTAAAACCTCTTGTAAATCTAGTGACTTTTCCATCCCCAGTTCCCTTAGTTCGTAAAAGAGCAAATATTCCTTTTTATCAGTAACACAGAACAGCTTAGCCATATCTTGACAGAATTACTTGAGTTTTCTTATCCTTTTGTGAGTACTCTTTACAAAACTTTCCCTGAAGTGTCTGAAGAGCATACTGACTCTTCTTTTGAACAGGTCCCTGTGAGAGTAGAGCAACAAGTTAGGCTTAAAAATCACCAAAGAATTTTGCATTTCCATCTTTTTCATCAGCAGAAGTCCTGAAGAGTGACAGCAAATCAAAATCTTTGTCTGCTGTTCTGCAAACAGAAGAAAGAGAACAGTGCATTTAATGACCTACTGGTAAGTCAGCTGAGGTCACAATATTAATTAACTAAATAGTTAACACCTGTGAGTGGCTAATTCAATGACCAGCAATACAGAAAAGCCTGAAAATCTTTATTTGCAGAAATATGCATATAGCTGTACAAATCTAATTTTTTTAGGCAGGCACCTAAAATCATGAAAGTGTTAATTATTCAAAAGTTGGAAAATTGTGAGAGGGGAAAAAGCCTCCAAGTGCATTTCATGCTCATGCACTGTTATGAATTCAGAATACAATACGAATCTGGAAAACATGTCTAAAAACCCAAAGGGGTGGCTACATTCTGTGTCTGCCTCTCTGTGAAAGTTCATTGACATTATGGAGGAACATAAGAAGGCCCAGAATGTGCTGAGATGCTATATTGTTCAGCATCCAGTGGAAGTTTAAAGGGTTCACTGATACAGGCCCAAAAGGATTGTCTTTACTCTTTCAAGTACCTACTTTAAAGCACCTACACTGGGGATCCTAAGCCAACTGCTGCCAAATTGTACCCTGGAAACCGAGATGCTTAAACAATGACACCATTTCAGTGATTTTATGAATAATCATAAAATTGTTGCTGTGTTTTGCTTCTTTAATTCTACATTTATTTTTACTATTATTACATAGAGAATACTTAAAGAATATACATGGATGAAAATCACCACTAATAGCGATCTTCCCCTGTGTCAATGTAAAATGTATTATAAATTGTATTCTTCTCTTTTGGGGACTAGTTACCATCTAAATACACTTTTCTAAAAATTCCGTAAGTGTTTTAAATGAAGATTTGCATGTTCCAGTTTATTCTGTACATCTGGGATCTCTTTAATCAGTCATTTTTTTATGAGACCATGTGGAGAAATGATAGTCTTGTTCACACAACATAGCATTAAAAAGAATGCATATGTTTGCTTCATGAAAGGAATTAAAAGAGCCTAGGGATGCTGGAGTTGACGGCATGATCTGGTTACTTGAGGTTTAACAATCCTAGCTATTCACAGCTGTCACTGTTGCATGTAAGTGTTATATTCCCCCTTGTTTCCCAACTCTTTGTACTTTTTTTTAAGTAAGATTAATACTGGTTAAAGGACTTTTTTAAGCCATACAGCTGGTAATCAAGTATCTGTGATAAAAGAAGTTTTAAAAGGTACCGGATATTCTCATCCCTTTAATTCTTCATTTGCATAAAACAATTTGTTTTTGTATTTTCCCTGGGAAGTTTAAAACTGTAATGTAAGAAAAGGAGAAAGTTTCATTTTCTAATTAAAAATTTCTATTCCCTTAAATAGTAAATCTGAGCCTGGACCAACAAGAATTAGCTGTTGCATAGGGAGCAAGGAAACTGCCCAAGCCACTCCAACAACTGTAGCTTCAAAATATGATCCAATCTTGAAAACTTTTTGCTGTTTCCTAACCCTGAACATCAGCATCAACACTCTATTTTCAAAGACCCAGCAGGAAAGGGGAAGTGCATGAGAAGGAGAGACCAGAGCATAACAGAACCTTCAGCATTTTTTCTCTCAGTATCAGTTTGAGGGCAAAAGGGAAACAACAGAAATTTCAGCCAGCATTCACCAGCAGACTTCTTCCTCCAAATTGTTAAACCTCATCCTAGGATGGATGAAAGAATAGATGAATGAGTGGATGGATGAATAGATAGACTTTTTTTATCCAACAGAAATCTCTAATAGAAATATCAAAAATCTAGTTAAGCTCTAACTCCATGGCAAGTTGAGAGGTGACAACAGCTTTATTTTCTCTGTTGTCTGGCATGAAATTCTGACAATGAGTTTGAACTTTAGGATAACAAGTTTTGGAGCTATCGACTCCTTTCCGGTGTTCCATACTATGTTCAAGAAGAACAATGGTTTTGATTTTAAAAAAATTAAGTTTTTACTCATGTAATGGAGAAGATCATTGCATTTTCACATCAGATTCATGTTTTCAATGCTATAACTGCCAATGTTTGTGGAGCCTGAACCATGTGACTTTACCCATTTGAGTATGAAGTCATTCACAGAACTCAGCAAATAAACCTTTTGTAGAAAAATAATGGCATCTTTTTTTAATATTTTCTCCTAAACTAACAAGAAGTAGGAGGAAAAATTGTGTAACTGTTCCTTTAACCAATGTGCAGAAAGTCAAATGCTTTCCATTTAACATGGTGATACTTCCAGCTTTTTCCACTGTTGAACAAATTACCTAAGAAAAAAAGATTTCCTATGAGTAACATCTCATTAAAATGATGTCCTTGAAAAGTTCTCCTGGCTCTTACAAATGAGCAAAAAATTAAAAAAAAAAAAAAAAAAAGAATAAGAAAATTACCAGAGCTGAAGAAAATCCCAAATTAAAAGAATGAGACCCCAGCAGACTAACAAGAGATTTGAGTTCTGAAAGTCATCACACCGACAAGGACTCACAAATTGCCTCACGTGGAGCAGTCAGAGTACACTGTTGGAAAAGGATCTTACATCACCCATGCAAGAACTATATTAAATCAACAGCATTTGCGCTGAGGCTGGAACACTAGAAGTGTCACTTTATGCTTTTGTTATTTGGTGTCCACTCTAAAATTACCAATTCTCTGGTTACATTTTAAGTACAAAATTTTTTTATGTAAGGATTAGTTTCTCTAATCTTCTGATCTAGATTCACAGAACAGTCTGAGTTGGAAGGGACCCACAAGAATCATCAAATCCAACTCTTAGATGGACTCATGCAGGGAACAAACCCACAGCCTTGGTGCTATTTGCACCATGAGCTAAACAACTGAGCTAACTTCAGGGTGTGAGTAGCACAAAATATTATGAAGGGCTATTGAAGAGCGTTTTTTTTTTTTTTACTCCTTTAAATACAGAAATTAGAGCCAGATGCCAGATTAGTTGAAATTAAAAGGATGCATATCACTTTTATATTACAAATGAAACCAGTTTATTTTTTAAAGAAAGAAGCAGCAAGTTATTCCTTGAAGACTTTGTGGAAGATTTATTGCAAATGCACAAACCAAATTCATTTAAGGCAACCACAGCTGAGATGCAGTGTATATTGTTTCATTTCTCATACAGCTAATTCTGGCAGATACTAATAATTATCCACCCCAAACCTACACGTGTCTTTAATTATCTCTTTGTCTCTAAAGCTGATATGATTGCCAGTAATAAAACTCAAACTAAAACATTTCAATTTTATTTCTTTATTATTATTAGGTACAACAAGTTTTCCTTTAAATCTCATGTTTAAAATACAATTCTACTCATCTTACAAGTTATTCTGAGATTTTCTTTCTTATCTTGATTTTTCTCTTAAGGAAAGCCCAGCTTGGTAATCTTTTGTGAGACCAGATGCACTTTTAACATGAAAACAATAAAATGCATGGCTGATTGAAATCACTGAAAACAAAATTAAACAAAACAAATGCAGATTGACTCAGCTGCCTTTGGCTGGGATGCTGTCACCTCTGCATGTTGCTGCCTCATTGAGAAAATATTTGCCAGTATAACCTGGCAATAGCAGCAGAGTACACACCAGCACTAGCTGTATTCTGGTAATGAGTTAATTTTTTCAAAGCACTCATCTTCAAGCTGTCAACGAGGCTATGCCTGCAGCAGTGCCCTCCTTCCCTGGCTTTGTGAAGGCTCTCTAGCCATCTGTGCTCTGGAGTTTTCTCATGTTCCTGTTGCAAGGAGCTTAAATAATCCTACTCTTGCACACGACTTGTCTTTCTCCCGGTGCCTTCCAGCAGTGTGTCCTTCTGTCCCTAGCGGCTGTTTGTCCAGGCGGCAGCACGGCAGCGGCAGTGCCGTGGGGGAGCTCTGGCAGAGGAATGCAGCAGCAGGAAAAGCAGCTCTGGCAGAGGAATGCAGCAGGAAAGCAGCTCTGGCAGAGGAATGCAGCAGCAGGAAAAGCAGCTCTGGCAGAGGAATGCAGCAGGGCTGCTCCCCGCGGCAGGAAAAGGCTTCCCTGCCCCGCGGCACCTGCCCGGGCTGCGCGGTGCCGGCCCCGCAGCCGGCGGTCTGTGCTGCTCCCTGCAGGCGCAGGGATTCCTTTCTCTGATGACCTGGAACAAAAGTTTAGCCTTTAGTACAAAGAATCTGCAAGACACTTTCTCTCCCCCTCCACCAGTTACAGTCAGATTGTATTTCCCACGGCTATCCCATGAAGTTTGTCCCTTGTATTCCTGACAGTGTCATAGGAAAAAATGCAAACCCTGTCTGGTTCCTGCTCTGACACCCTCAGGTGTCACTAACTAATGGGACGATATTTCTTCAGAGTCCAACCTATCCCTCATCTGCCCTGCCACACCTCCAACTGAGATAGGAAGCATTTCTCTTATCAGTCTAAAGCAAATAACAAAAAGAGTGAAGAAATGGTCATAGTTGTACTTTCTAATGGGGAGATGGGTTAAGGGCTCTTCTCTGACTTTGTCCAGTTGAGATGATGCTTGATTTTTCCTTGACATGAGATGTGGAGCAAAATATGTAGAAAACAGACCTTCCATCTTTCAGAATGCTTTCTCTTGTGATGAAAAGAGGGATAACAAACATCCTTTGATTTTATGTCTTTCTGCTATCCATCTGCCAATTGTTTCTCTCTGGAAATATTACTATCCATAAACTGTATAGCTGTAAGGATTTACAAATTTGAACAGTATCTTCTCACTAGGTCATAGCTAAGCTTGTCCCTGAAGCAGACAGAGTATTTTGAATATTTGATTTATCCTGACTCAACTCATAACATTTAAATTTTTTCTCCTTCTGCTGATGCCTGCCAAGGCTTTTCTCTTGCTTAGAACAAGGTTTTCTGTTTCTTCTCTCATTGTTACTGGCCTGCTGCTTCCCATACCTTTTGCTCTTTCACACCCCTCTAGGAAATACCTATAGCTCTGGAAAACCTCTTGATTTTCTGTGACTCTCTTAACAATTTCCTTGGCAAGCTGCTCTGAGACTCCTGATCTCCCTGGGTTCTGGCTTTTGATTATTTCTGGCAGGTGATGGGAGGAATGACATTCTCTCCTCAGTTTTGCCTAGCATTTTTGAAAGAGAAAACACAAAAGAAGTATCCTTAAACAAAGCTTTTTTCATTGTTTGATGCTAGACTTTTTCCCCCTGTTGACTTTCATATGTCCTTGACATTGAAAAAGGGAGAGGAAAGAAAGGGATTTAACTTCTTCTGGTTCTTTTCTGTTTCCTCAAGTACATTTCTACACGAAAATTTCATTCTTCCTGTTACCTACTGGTGTGCCCTTAATGGCACAATTATTGTTAACTACTTAGAGCAGCCCATGTCCCTGCTCTGGTCTAAGCTCAGAAGACAAGCTTTTCTGACATATGTGATATGTGTCACCTGTGCACTCATCCTGTTACCAGAATAAACAAAATTGTGGCAAAAGCTAAGAGGGCAGAAAGCAAGGACAAAGCAGAACTTCTGTAGACAGTTCTCAGTGTCAGGCTGCTAGAAATACATTCATCATGTTAAGGAGAAAGGCAATCTTTTTTGATTTACATCAGTGTTTAGGTTTTGAGTTTTGAAATGGAATTGAGATTTAAGTAAGAAGAATGTAAAATTACATAATTTTTATAAAATAAAATAAAATATAATTATTATTCATCCATTATTCACCATGGATATATTTTTTTCATAATTAAAGGTGTATAGAAGTCTCATTAGCTAGTACTAAGGTAGTTGGACTATAGATGAATCAAAGGTCTTAAAATAGACAAATCTGACCAAAAAGAGAGAAATATTATTTTGATACTACATATGTATGCATGAGATACATCTACAGCATGAGATACAGCTACACTCTGTTCCACGTATTTTTGTTTCCGTAGGAGAAAGATGACAGTAGAGAGCAGGATTACACAATGTAATATAGTATGATTGCAGCCCTCTTCAGGGGAACAGCCTTTGGTCTCTTCAGGGATCTGCTTGGAGAAATAGCATGTGATACTGTCCTGGAGAGAAGAGCAGTCCAGGAGAGCTGGTTGATTTCTGGGGATCACCTCTTTCAAGCTCAAGGACAGATCACCCTCATGTGCAGGAAATCAAGCACAGGCAGTTTGCTGGAGTCCTGCATGGATGAACGAGAACATTCTGACAAAACACAAGTATAAAAGGAAATCATAGAGGAGGTAGAAGCAAGAACAGGTGAAACAGGAGGAACATAAAAACAGTCTGATCATGCAGAGATGGGCAAGACAAACACTTCTAGAGTTAAATCTGGTGAGCTATGCAAAGAGCAGGGACAAAGGCTTCAAAATGAAGATATGATTAGGAGAAACAGAGACCCACTTCTGAATGGAATAGGAGTCTGGTGACAAAGGGCATTGGATCAAGGTGCCTAATACTTTATTTGCCTTGGACAACCCTTGCTTACCCATGAAGGAGGACCAGGTTAAGCAACATTTGATCAAATGGCATATGCAAGTCGATGGGATGTGATGGGATGCACCAATAGATGGAACTGGGGGAGGTTCCTGAGGACCAGAAGAAAGTACATGTCACCCCTGGAAGAAAGTAAATGTCACTCCTCTCTTAAAAAACAGTGAGAAGGTATATCTGGGGACTTACAGCTTATTCAGGTTTACCTCAGTTACTGAGAAAGTGATGGAGCAAATAAACCCATAACTGCTGCCAAACATTTTAAGGACATAAAGAGAAGAAGTTAACATGGGTTTATTAAGTGAAAACCATGCTTGACCAACCTGACACCTTTCCAGAACAAGTGGTTCTATGGGCAAGAGGACAGCAATGGATGTTGTTTGTCTTGACTTTATTTATGGTGGTAAGCTTGTTGAGCATGAGTCAGTAATGTAATGAGTCAGTAATGACATTCTTTGCTCCAAAGGATGTCAACAGAATCACAGTCTACCTCAGGGAAAGAATCAACAAGAGATTGCCAGAGATGATTGTGCCCCTCTACCCAGCATTCCTGAGGCATGTCCTGAGCACTGGCCCTCCCTGCAAAGGAGCAAATGAACATATAGGTGTGAGTCCAGTGAAAGTATGTTTATAGAAATATAATTGTGTGATTTTGAGGGTTGTTCTGTGTAGGCCAGGGGTTGGACTTGATATCCTTTTGTGTCCCTTCCATCTCAGGATATTCTATGACCTTGTGACTAAGGGACTGGAGCATCTGTCATACAAGGAGAGGCTGAGAGCTTGTGCTGTTCAGCTTGTATAAGAGAAGGCTCAGAAGGATCTTGTAAATACAGGTAAATATCCAATGAGAGGGAATAAAAATGTCATGGCCAGAATCTTGAGTGGTGTGTAGTGAAAGGACAAGAAGGGGGAACAAACAGAAATAAAGAAATTTCAATTAGACTTATAAAAAGAGTAGGGTGTTTGTTGTAATTGTAAGTGTGCTTGAACAATTTTAGAACCTGTTCCAATAGAGATATTGTAGATTCTTAATGTTTGGAAACAATCAAAACCTGGCTGGACACAGTCTTGAGCACTCTGGTCTAGCTGGCCATGCTTTAAGCAGGTGGTTGTACCAAGAGGATCTCCAGAGATCCCATCTAACCTTAACTATTCCTTGGTTCTGTGATTCTGTTTATAAGTCTATGTCCCTGCTTTTGCAAATGGAAATTTTAAACCTTTCAGTCCATTTTAATCTTGGAAATGTAAGAGATTTCTAACACTCCCACAAAACTGAGAGTAACTAGCAAGAAAAAAAGGTAGAACTGTAAAGTAAACATTCTCACCAGCACTTCCAACTGGGATATTATGCTTCTCTTTTTTGAGAAAAATGTGAGATCCTGGCAAATATGAGATCTGGATGCCCTGGAAGCAATATAAGCAATATTTCTTTAGGAACACCTGATGGCAACTTATGCTAAACCCTCACAGCTGAACTAAAAGCAGTTAAAGAAAGAAAAGTATGCTATATTTAATTTTTTTTTTTTTTTTTTTTTTTTTTTTTTTTTTTTTTTTTTTTTTTTTGCAAACATATTGGTTTTAGCTGTAGGGCTTTCTTTCCCACAATATAGACCAGGAAATAAAATAATAAGTGGCAAAAAAAAAAAACCCAAAACCCCACCACCAAAACACAAACCAAAACAAGTTAGCATTGATTCAGGATCTTCTTAGATCTAATCTTAATTGAAATTTAAAAATAGCATAGTAAGTATCATATTCCTTAACATTAAACCAGATTATCTTGCAAAGAATATTCAGCTCAGTTCAATCAGAATAGAATAGAATAAAACAGACTAGACTATTTCAGCTGGAAGAGACCTACAACAGTCTTCAAGTCTTAATGTCTATAATTTTTTGAAAAATAATTAAGTCTATGTACTGATCTGATGACTTTCTTAATTAAAAGAATATGCAGTCTCCACAAAATAGGTATTATAATGTAAGAGGATATAGGCCCCCATTCAGACATAGAAAACAAAAAATGCTTCAATAGAGAAATATTTCTCAGTGAAGATTTCCCAGGTTTTTCTGCAGGGGTATAAAAAATATTAATCACACAGAATATGAAAAACTTTCTCATGACATCCTTTCAGGATTACATTCTACCTTTGTAAAGAAGGACATGTAGTTGAAACTTTTAGAGACCTAGCTCAGAGTGTAGATGAGGCATTTAGGGACATGGTTTAATGGTGGACTTGGCAGTGTTAGGTATATGGTTGGACTGAATGACAGTAAAGGTATTTTCCAGCTTCAGCAGTTTTATGATTTATATTTTCTTACAGCTGTGTATTGCCAGCTATTTATCATCAGTTTTGTAGAAGTATTTGCACACTCATTTTACATTATTCAACTAAGAAAAGAAATATAATTTAGAAACAACATCTAACATATTAAATTTTGATTAACTTAGGTGAGGTGCAGAGATACACTTGTAAATGTGGCCTCTGAGGAACCTGCAGCAGATGTTTTGTCACTTTCATCTTTCTGTTGTGCTGCTAAGTTTGAAAAACAAGAGTTTAAAAATCGGGGAGCTAGAGTTTCTGGAAGATAATTATCTTTCTTCTGACATGAAGTATTTCACATTTCATAAAAAATTATATACCTCAGTATGTTGCTTTAAACTGCTGTAAAGGCCCCTTTCCCCCAGAAAAGAGTGCAGAAGCACAAAATTGCTCTTTTCCTCTGTGCCTGATAAGATGGAGAGATGTGAAAAGTTTAAAAGCCACAACCTTTTTGCATCACCCATGTAAAGCAAACTCAAGGGTCCTAAGGGGGTGGAAAGGCCCCCACAAGTCTGTGCTGCTCTTGGGAGATGCGCACAGCAGGATAGCCCAGCGTGCTGCGGGAATGCGGGGGGAAGGGCCGGGAGCAGCGGCTGGAGCCACTGCAGAACCAGCAGAACCAGCAGCAGCAGCAGAAGGAGAACCAGGAGCAGCAGCAGAACCAGCAGCAGCAGCAGAAGAACCAGCAGAACCAGCAGAAGAATCAGCAGCAGCAGCAGAACCAGCAGCAGCAGAAGAAGAACCAGGAGCAGCAGCAGAACCAGGAGCAGCAACAGAACCACCAGCAGCAGCAGAAGCAGAAGCAGCAGCAGAACCAGCAGAAGAACCAGCAGAACCAGCAGCAGCAGAACCAGCAGCAGAACCACCAGCAGCAGCAGCAGCAGAAGAACCAGCAGAACCAGCAGCAGCAGAAGCAGGAGCAGCAGAAGAAGAACCAGCAGAACCAGCAGCAGAACCAGCAGCAGCAGCAGAACCAGCAGCAGCAGCAGCAGCAGCAGCAGAACCAGCAGCAGCAGCAGCAGCAGCAGCAGAACCAGCAGAACCAGCAGCAGCAGAACCAGCAGCAGCAGAACCAGCAGCAGCAGAACCACCAGCAGCAGCAGCAGCAGCAGAACCAGCAGCAGCAGCAGCAGCAGCAGCAGAACCACCACCAGCAGCAGCAGCAGCAGCAGCAGGAGGCAGGAGCCCTCCCGTGGCCTCGGGGCGGCACTCGCGCTCCGCCGCTCTGCGCTCCCGAGATTTGCGTCTCTGTTATTCCCACCCTGCAGGGCCAGTGCCCATCAGAAACTCGTCCTGTTTTCAAACCTGCATGTTTCTTAGAACTATCCCCGGAAAACTAATGCAAAAAAGAAAGAGCTGTGCAATATCTATGAAGTAATTCTTGTGCTTGGCTCCGGCCGAGATGGAAGTGCCAAGAGGGCAGCTTCCCGTAGTAACTCAGAATTTCTAATTCTGCATAATAATGTTAAAATAAACAGACATGCACACACGCATATTACTGTTATGATTTTGTTCAGAGATAGATCTCATGGGTCAGTTTCCTTTTTATTAAAAATGCTTTTGCTTTTATCCATAGGGGTGGGGATGCGGGGGTGAGGAAATTAGCACATTATTTTGTATTTTAGTTTCTTGGAAAAAACTTCTTAGATAAGGTTTCCTAGTTTTTGGGGGTTTCTAAATTTTCTATTGGTATATGAACTTATGCTTGTATGTACATAGGCATGTATGTATGTATTGTATGTATTCTATTCATGCAAAACCCCGAAATCTGGTAAGATTTCTTTGAGAATTTTTCTGGGTTTAACAGATGTGACTCTTTCTTCTGTGTCAGAGAGGTTTTGTAAATATGGCAGTGTTTTTTTATTAAAAGCTATGACTGCAAAATCACTCATCTCTATTTAAGATGCAGACAATTTTTCTTGAAGAATAATTGATTTGCCAGGTAATGTTTAATATGAAGGAAGTAGAAATTGTGCTTTATTTGTGCATAAACTGAATCTAAATTCACAAAAATTTTGAAGTACAAGCCACCTTTGGCACATACAACTGCTGTCTTTACCATATTTTTATAATGTGATGAATAAGGAAAAGTGTTCTTTCCTCATTATTACTTGCAGAGGATGGGCTCTTTTTCAATATGAATTTAGGCAGAATGAAGTACTTCAAATTTTTTATTAAGATTTATTAAGATTTTCATTTAAAATATCGAACAATCTTGCTGCCTCCAGAGGATTCCTTTAACCCACAAATTTTCATTTGATTAGTCTCAAAGAAAGCAGTGGTCAATTTTGATCAACTGCCTTATTTTCAAAAAGTGTTTATTTTGCCCTTGTTCTTTTGAGAAGATCTTTTGAAGGCTTGTGTGATATGGGTTCTTAGTGAAAATCAATCTGTTAAATTTCTAAAGCAAAACTGTTAAGCTGTTAGCAAGAAGTCATACCTGCACACAGTAGCTGTTAAATAATAATGTTCTGTTTTACCCTGCTGAACAGTGATGGGCAGTTTGATGATTACAGAGGGGATGAGGCTAAAGACTTCCTTTGACTAAGCATGAAAGACTGGCAGTAATCTTCCTCCAGAGTGCTGAGAGTCCCGATGTCTTCCTGTGGAAAATAACAGCAAACCAGCGTAGTGAAGCTGGTTGGCAGCTGATCCAGGAAAGTGTATGATGACGTATTTAGTAAAGCAGGTCTGGTAACTGAAAATTAACTGGACAGGGCTGTATCTAATAGTGGGGCATCTCAAAAGCAACTCAGAGCTGGCACCCAGAGACTTCACAAACCACAGACCAGAAGCTTTAGGCAACCTTGATGATATTCCAGGATAAGAAAGGTTGGTAAGCTATGTCCCTCAGCAAGCTCCCATGAAGTGCCAGTGCATGAATCACAGTGTGCAGAAGAGAGTTAATCATTGTATCTTCATTAATGTGTAGATTATAACATTATTAAATTTAATACATTTCTAATCAAGAGCCTTGTGTGATAGATTAATTCAGCAGTATTTTTCATAAGACATAAGGAAGAAGCAATGCCAGGCAACCAAAAAAACTCTAAGGACTTTTATTCCTATCTGAACAAAAATGGCTGTGAGCAAAGAGCATACTGAATGGGAATCTGCTTGTTCAAAATGAAAAGTAATAGTAAAATATTGATCTTTTCAAACAACTCTTTCATAAATAGAATTCTATTGCATTAATAAAAAACTGGCCTATTACTCTTGAAACAAAAGAGTGTCAATTAAACAAATGCTAAAAATTAAAATCAGGAGAACAGAGGCATGGTCAGACAAAGGGGTATTCAGGAAATTCTAGGAGGTGATGTGCTCGAAATAGTCCTTATCTCTGTCTCCTGAAGGCAATAAGAGAGAATGTTGTGGAAAAGAGTGTTACTAAAAAGGAATAATTTCCACACTTTTTGAAGGCAATATCTGACATCTGTAACGGAAGGGGCTCCAACACAGCTCTTTGCTGCTGCTCCATCTGCATCATGTCCCTCTCCAACAACATGCTCCACGGAAGTCTCTAAACAGTCCATGGCCTTCTGCAGGGATGGAGATGAAGCCTGTGTTCCCTTCTCAGTTTTCTTTGAGGACCTGCCAGGCCTTCCCTGGGTAAGAGCTCTCTTCTTCATATGGGCTGTAGTTCTGTAGTTTCTAAGGAAAATTATGATAATAAGCTGAAGAATATGCTGGGCATAGTTTTCATGTTAACAAGGATGAAAATGTTTCTGCTCAGAGTTTTGGAATGTTGTTGCCCTGCTTCTCCTCTGGGGTGGCTTTTTTTTCACAAGTGTCTTATCCAGAAGGGTCTGGACAGACTAGAAAGAAATGAAGTGCTGCTATTCTCTTGGCAACACTTGTTACAGGCATGGAGGGCAAACAAGACTCAGTCAAGCCCTCTGAGTGCTGTGTCATCTTCCAGTTTACATAACAAAGCAAAACTTTTTTTTTTTATTATTTCTATTCAGTTTTATGATACAGAGAAATCTGCATAAAGTTTAATGCAAATTTTACCATTCACATTGCAGAACTCTGTTCAACAAAACACTCCATACTTCCTCAAAGCTTTATACGATTTGAGCCATCTCTGGCTTGATTTAAATATTTACCTCTTGAAGGTTCAGCTTTATTTAATCCTACGTTTATTAATGCATCTTTGAGCTAATACATCTTTCCTATTGTTTTAGTTAAAGCCTTGGTATCTTCCACTATTGTAAACACTTTTGTTGTGCAATGTCTGAATATTTCCACTTATTTTGTGCAGAGAGGCTGAATTAAAGGACAGGGGTAGGAGAATTTTATGACCAGATAGCAAGCCAGGGAAAATGCAGGAGAGCAAGCAGCATGAGCCATGAATGAGGATTTCATGCAGAAACTGAAGATTTTGAAAATGTTAAATTCTTCACATTTGACAGCTGCTTGAACATGTAGCATTAATCTTAAGTACAGATCACAGCTTTTCTAAGTATTGCAGCAGAGAGCTGATATCTAGAAGAGCAGAGTTTTGTGTCAAAAGTGAAGAGAACAGAGCACTTTCAGGGTGGCCAAACTCTTCCTTCACAGTGTGCACAGCAGTGGTGCTCAAGCTGCAGTCTGCTTACACGAGCCTGGTTGCTTTGGTAAGTCTTGGCCTTCCCAGATCTCCAGATCTCATGGATAAGGGAGTTAGAGGTTCAGTTATGAAAAATATACTGTCTGTGACACTTGGATGGATGAACCCCCATTTACTGTTGCCAGGGTAGTCAGCAACATGACCAGAGCTTTTGACTTTTTTTAATGAAGGTATTTATGCCATTGACCCTTTAATTTGTTTTGGCCTTCGGGACAAATTCCTTTCTCTTTTTAAGTTCATGACAAAAAAGTGTTATGAAGATATGGCATTCTCTGACAATTCTCCAGCTGGAGCTGGACATGTGTCTCTCCCTCAAAGGCTCAGGATCTCCAGAGGGCTCCCGAAAGAAGTAGCAGAAAGCAGCAGAATGGTTGCACCACTAGTTGTGTGATGTTACTATTCCCTAACATCAAGAAGAGAAATTCCTCTCTTATCACTATTTTTTTATCAGAATAATCTCATCTAGTTAAAGTGATCTATACACAGATGTCTAGTAGCAAGAAGAGAGCTAGAGAACTATGCTTGGGACACAGACACATGAATCTTTAGGATCCATTTTTTTTTTTTTTTCAAAATCTGACCCACAAAACTGAGGAAGAGAGCCAAACATGAAAATTTTGATGGGAAAGCCACTTTCCCCTCATATATTTCCCTCTACCAACACACTCTCTGACTGCTTTCCTACACAGACTGGTGGATAGAACTCCAGCTCTGTGCAAACATGTTTCTTTGCAGAACACTGTGATCTCAACACTCACCTGAGTGACTGATTCTTGAGAAGAGGATTAACACTGCAATACCACACAGCTGTGACAAGTTACAGTAATTCCAACTTGTTGAGCCAGCAAACCTGCAGCATCACCTCATGTCTTCAAGCACTGTCTTGCGGCGTGCAGGAGCCACGGTTTGCACTGGCTCTGCTAAGGCATGTGCCTCAAGGACAGCATGTTCAGCCAAGGCACCCTTAAAAACAGGCTTACAGCTAAAGGGATTTGAATTGAATCTTACCAAAGAGACAGAAGGGTATCATCAGAGATCCTGTAACACGGGAGCATTTAAAAACTCCCATTTTTGTGAAATGAAGCATCTGTTTCTGTTCTAGGTTGCCACTAAACTCTGCAAAAATATTACTAGCTACCAGTTGACACAATTTTTGAGATAGAGAAAAGGAAATACTAAATAAGTTCCTTATTAAAAGTAGTTTCATTATTTTCTTCTTAAATGTGCTTTTGCATTTCGAATCAAAGATTGGAACTCATTGGTTTCTGCAACGCTCTTGCCAAATGACCCGGAAATATTTGCACAAAAACTCAGATAAAATTTCAAGGAAGCAAAGAACCAAAATAAATGTTAAGCTTCCAACAAAACCAACACAGTTAATTTCCTTCACTGCCTCCTTATAAAGGTAGCTTTATGGGGTTTTTTCAGATTGGGAAAAAAAAAAGTCTTTTCTAAAGTCCTAATCTGTTCAGGACCTTTTTATTACTTCTCTAATCTGAGTGTTGTCAGCAGTTCCCTCAGCTTGGCACTATTTGTCATGTCAAGCATCTGAGAGTATGGAGACTTTCAAAATTAAAACTACAGCTGTGCTCATTTGAAATATGACTAAAACAGTCTGCCACTATTCTCTACAGCATCATATATTGGCTCAACATGCCTTTTTTCTAACTTTTTGATATATATTTCTGTTTCTTTTATCCTGAATAACAGACCATGCACATCAGGACCAATTCTGAAAACTCTCCCAGGCTGACACAACTCCACAAGACAGAGGTTTATGAATCACTTTTCATCTGATGGGTGCTAATTTTTCTTTGTAGGCTGCCTTCAGCATTTCCCATGAGAACTCAACAAATTTGAAAAATAATTTTCAAGAATATTGCAAAAGAAACACAAACAGAAAAAAATAATTTCACTTGCAAAATTGGGAGCTCAGGCCTGTCAACTCTACCAGTCTATTTCAACCTGCATGGTTGTGGGCAAAGTACAGATTTGGGGACTTTGGCTGGAGTGCCCATGAACACAAATCTCTGCTTACCAAGTCTGTGTTGAGAAAAATAACACACAAAAAAAGTCTTTTATAAAAACCCCTACCCCCCTCTGTTCCCAGTCTGCATTTTCCTTCCTTCTGCTCTGGATTATATGAAATCCATCAAGATCCATCCAGTGAGATGATGAGCCTCAGTCCCTCACAGGTACCTGCACCAGTCTGAGCTGCTCAGAGGATCCACAGGGTCGATCTCCCCTTCAGCATGGAATATCTCCTGCTCCAAGAGTGCATCTCCGGTCCCCAGGAGCTGCAGCTGTCCTTCTAAAATATTTTTGAATGGCAGCACCTGATCAAAACTTTAGTTTAACCCAGAAGGTGGTTAAACTAAAGTTTTGATCATGGGTGGGTTTTACCACTGTTGACAACACTTCTTTTAGAGACAGCTGGAAGAAGCTGTGAACATCACAGTGTAGTTCATGGTCTCCTGACATGAGTCACTACACCCCTCTGAGACATAAAACCTGCAACTTATGTCTACTAACATGCCAACAATAAATTCAGACTAAATTAATGTGTGCTGAAAAATAAAATGGTAACTTTTGACAAAATATTGTGAAAACAGCACTGAATTGTTACCAGCTCTGATATGTATGTCATACTCTCATGCCTCACACTGCCAAATAATTCTCATCAGAAGAATCCTTTTAACTAGTTATATATATATATATATATATATATATATATATATATATATATATATATATAAACTAGACATTTACATTTGGGGGTTTTATTTAAAAGTACTTTTGCCAATTAACAGATATCAATCTTATCTCAATTCTGATTAATAATTTGCAATCATATAACTTTGAATCATTAACTGAAACAAAGAACTCAGAGTAAAACTAGTATTTTCTTCCTTTTTTGTTTTCAAACAAAAAAACCCACAAAAATTAAAAACCTGGCATTTTTTTAAAAAAGCTAAGTAACAATTATGAAGCTCTCAGCTGTCTAAGCAGCAATTTGCATAACTGGCATTGAAATGGCTCTGAATATGTAAGGCATTGAGTCCAAGCCAATGGCTTCCAATGCTGTTGAGAAGTTCATGTTTGTACACATGCTTTCTATCTCTCCCATGATCCTGAGATCCAGGATTGGTTAAAATAATACTTTTGAAAAAATGTGGGGATTTTCAGAAAGTCAAGGACTTATTAAGCTTATAACAGTTTTTGAGTTGTTGTTGTCACCCACTAATGAAAAACTGCCCTTACAATTATTCTTTTTCATGAAGTCAGGAAAAAGGACTTATTCCCCAAGAAGGCAACGTACATACACCAAATGGGAAGAAGTAAAGGAGAGCTCATCTATAAGGCCAGCTTTTAAAAATAGTGTCTTTGTGTTCACATTTACAAAGAAAATACTGCCCAGATTCATCCAGGTGTCTAATCTTCAACTAATTATCCAAATGTGTCATATCCTTCCCTGTACAGCACATAACTTCAAACAACTCTACACATACAGCTGTGAGATCTCCTCTTTTCCTCTTAAGATCTGTGTCCTGTGCAACTGCTGTTTTTTAGTTCAATACATACACATATCATGTCTTACTGCTGCTTTTAACAGTTGTCAAAGATATAAGTGAAAGACACATTTTAGATGTGCTTCTGTCTGAGGGTCTAAAGTTAAATAATACCTACCCATGGAGAGACTTCACTAACAGTGCTTGTGAGCCTGTGCTTCTGATGATATCTGATAATTTCCAAGAGGGTTAAGGGTAGGATTCTTGCTATCTTAAGATCACACTGTTCTTCAGCTTGGGATGAAAATTTTGGAATATGTCTGCTTTTATCTTCATCTGTATCTGACTGAGTACCAGTATGAATTTTCTCCAAAAAAAAGGGATCATATTTTAGGACCCCAGACAAGTCTGTATTTTTACAGATTTGTGCCTGCTCAAACTCATGGTAATTCAGTAAAGTTTCTATGTGCCTTCTGCATGCTCACCAATAAGATGAACACAGTGCTGTCTGACAGCTTCACCTCAGCAAGATCTACAAATTCAGCTGCAAGATCTAACAAAGCTGCACTCTGAAGATTAATACAACACAGCAATACACTGCACAGCATGCATTTGTTTCTGAGGTGATAAACACAGATGCATTTCCGTCCATTTCCATTTCAGTGACTACACCTGGATCTCAGTGAGCATGGCCAAGGACAGGGGCTGGTGACAATTGCTGAGGAGCAGGCACAGGGCTGGTAGCACTGTGTGTGTGCAGTCACTGCCAGCTGCAGGTTGAGCTCTGTGAGGTGACAGCCCCAGACAAGAGGCCATGAACTGCTGATCCTTTACACAACAAATTTCATGGGGACTGCAGCCTGGCCAGGGGACCAGAGACTCAGAGACTCAGCAGGAGCCAATGACCCCCAGGCTTTTGTGGACTTGGACTGTGAGGGTATAAAAGCCTCGTGTCTTAGGTTCTGCTCTGGGGAGCCCAGGGTCCAGCTGGTGAAGGAGACCTGTTCTGACTGTGTGAGTGTGGGGTGGGTGGCCATGAAGGGGCCTGGGTCCCAGCTCAGGTGGTGTGGTGTGACAGTGCCTGCCACAGTGGGTCCTGGAGAGCTGGAGAGGGAAGTTTCCTTAATATGATGATGCCTGTGGGGTAGATGGGTGGGAGCTCCGAAGTATCTGGCTACCACAGTTAAGTCAAAGAAGGCTTGTGACTCTGTTCTCAGCTATACTGTCTCAACTGTAAAGACACATTTATACAAGACTTAAAAATTTCCTGCTGTGAACTGCCCTTCTTTCTGACCATATGCACACCTGGTCCTTCAGAATGTTACAGAATCAGCTGTATTTCTTTAAAAAGGCACCTATGCAGCAGAGGAGGAAGACATTGGAAAGTTCTTTTAACCTTAACACGATAGTGCTTCATCCTTGCTGTGATTAATGCTTAGGTTTGTACCATACAGTGCACAGTAAATGATATAATTTTCCTAATAACTTTTACAATTAATTGTTTGATTAATTTCCTAATTAATTGCTTTAAATAATCATAAGCACTGCAATTATCCACTCTGTCACATCCCACTGTAGCCAGCATTTAGCAAGGTTTCTGATAAGTTGCTATTGTGGGAATACAGTTTGGGAAAATTAATGAAACTCTAAGTTTTACTAAAGCAGCTGTAATCAACCTTGGTATGCTTCAATGATCTCAGACCTAGAAGGAGGTTAACAAAGTCTTAGGAGAGAGCTATATTGCTCTCTCCCAAGAGAAACTGGCCACAAGACATGCAGAATTTATGGCCCACAAGGACATTTTTCAGTGCCCTGAGATAAAAAAGAAACTAACTAGGACAATTCAGCAAATGTCCTGAAACCCAATGTGAGTGGACTAATTAGCATGAGAAGTGAGAAATCAATAACCAGTAGAAGACAAAATACTAATTAATGAAGTAAATTATGCAATTTATAGCCAATGGACAATAATTTGTTTGCTAAAATGTGGAAATAATGAAAAATTTTGGAAGTGTGTGTGCATGTTAGGTGGAGCTATCCCTACAATGCTGAATAAAATAATGCTGACTTTCTAACCTATCAAAGTGGTTGGAGAGTTTATTTCTAAAGATCTAAATAATCCTTAAGGTTCCTTTCAACCCAAACCATTTTGTGATTCCATGATATTGCACTAAAGAAATGAAAATGGGCCTGCTTTATAAGTCCTATTCCAGATCTTAAAAAATCAATCCTAGGATTCAAGACTGGTCTTGAATAATGCTTTGGTGGTACAGTAGTGCAGGTGGAAATGCACTTTCTTCATTGTTAGCTAAGAGTCCATGAGACTTAAATTATCTTTATTTGCTCAAGAAGCCTTTATCTATATTTTTATCTGTTATTTTCCATTTTAACAGGGCAAAGGTAATTTTATGATAAGGGTATTTGTGGCATGAGGTTCTGTTGCGGAGCTGAGTTCTCCATCTCCTCTGTCTACTCAGCACAATAATAGTAGCATTCTGCTTAAACCACACCAATATTTTCCATTTCTAGTATGGTAAAAAAATCTACTTTTTAAAGAAGTGGATTTGGAGGCTTCCCAGGAAATATATCTGCTCTTTTTTCTTGCATCACACCTAAAATAATGGAGCTGACTGGGGAAATAATAATTAATAAACTTAACTAGAATGCATGTGCTACCTACTTTCTCTCTCAGAATGACATCTGGATTTTCTTCAGCGTGCCTGGCTGTGTAACTTGGAAAAACATGCCAAAATATATCCAAGTCAGCTGCATACTGCAAAGCATCTGCACCTTAGGGCTTGTGAGAATCCCTTGAATTATGGCAGAGGGAGGGCAGGGAGCAAGAGGGGAGGGGAAGAAAGGGTAGGCAAAACCCCCAAAAGCTTGTGCTGCACTGTTAGCATGAAAGAAAAAAACATAAAACCAAAATTAGAGCAAAAATGAAGATCTATTGCCTCATCTAATTAAGCAGCATTGCAGAACTGCAGTCACTTACATACAGAAGAATCACAATTTTGTTCGTCTCATCACGGATCTTTAAAATGCTATCATTCAGCATTCACACATATTTATGTGATAAATAAAATTTATAACTGCGTATAAAATTAAGACTGAAAAATATTTCTTCCACATCTTTTTTCCTGTTCCTAGGCTTCACCTTGTCATTAGCTACCATGGTTTTAGTCCAAAGTCAAATATACCTTTAGGGGATGAAGACCTTTTACCTTCCCTGCTAAGATCACTGACTGCCTTTATCAACAGTCCCAAGAGAACTGATCGAAGACTTCGATTTTAAACAAACCCATTGAACTGAGATTAAACTAATTTGAATTTCTAAATTCATTATGAACCAAAAAGGCAGAAAACTCGTTATCTAAACTATCTTATCAGACCAACAAACACAACATACTTTTCCATAAAAGCCTAAAAGAGAAGCTTTAACAAGTCAAACCAATAGTTTAATATTCTGTCTCCAACAGTGGAAATGGGCTGTGTAATACTTGAGCCATTACCTGCTGCCCATGCATCTCATACTCCCTCAGCACCTGCAATCACTGGATCAGGAATGGTGATTCTATTTACCTATACACTTACCTATTCCTGTATTAGATTATAGCTGTCAGAGGTTACATACTTGCCTATTCCTCTCATCAGCTGTTTATAGACCTTTAGTCCTCGAATTTCTCTTTAACTCTCTCTAGAGAGAAAATACCTGACCACAAAATAAATTACTAGGATCAGCCTTAGAGTTAGAAATCACATGCCCTAGCCAAGAGAATATGCAGACTAGAAGACATTTATGGTAGAAAACTGTTCACTGCTCCTGCTGAAGCCAGGCTACAGCATAACAAGGAACATGAGGCCAAAAGGAGAGCACTAAACCGTGACAGAGAAATCCTGTGGCTGCACTCCATGTCCCTGAGACATTTCATGCACCTACCACAAGACAATTAAATAAAAGACTGAAACAATTCTGGAGAAAATATCAGGAGCCCCCTTACAGTTATGGCCCTTAGCTTCTGTAGATGGCAACTAAGTCCTCTCAGAAACAGAAAGCAAACATTAATTCTCACTGCAGTTTCTGCCAAAAAAAAAAAAAAAAAAACACAAAAAAAACCCAAAAACCAAAAACAAAACAAAACAAAACAAAAAACAAAAAAACAAAAACAAAAACAAAAACAAAAAAACAAAAACAAAAACAAAAACAAAAACAAAAACAAAAAAAAAACAAAAACACACCCCAACAAAACACAGAGATGATTTTAGGGTGAAAAAAACCCAAATAACCCCAGCTAAACCCCCCAAACACTTATCTTTCCCCAAAAGCCTCCTTAAAGTCTGAAGGGAAGCTAAGAACAGTTGCAAGCCAAGACATATCTTCTAACTACTACTGTTTGCTTTCTTGAGCTGGATTTCTGTTTTGAAAAGTTGCACGGGTAGAATAAACCAGCCTCATTTTCAGTGTTTATTCATTTGTGGTGCATGAACTGTTAGTTACCTTCATCAGTATTGCCCAATTAAAGTAAGTGTTACATGACTGTCACTGAAGACACAATTTGAAAACAAGGAGGAGGCTGGGAGCATTTCTGCAGCTGGCATGACCACAGATATTTTACTGGCCCTTTAAGTAAGTATACAGCTTCACTGGGGTTGAAGGCATATGTTTATTAGACATAAACAGAACTAGTTTGCATAAAAAAAAAATCAGTTGAAGTCTGGAAGAGTTTGGCAATGGACTAAAGGCTGGGCTCACTTTGGACGCTCTCTCTAGTCACACTTTTCTTAATGTTTTTCACTTCTGAGAGGAACTGCACTTCAATTACTGGGCTGCTCTTCTCCCAGATGTCCTGCAGATCAGGCTTCTCTAATACATCCTAAAGTTAATGTCCTTTCCTCAGTCCTGGACAGAGGCTTCTCATAAAAGAAACAATGCCAGGTTCAGCACAGAGCTTTCGGTAAAGAACTAAACAAAAAAGCTGACAGTGGTTTCTGGGTTACACTTTCAGAAGGGTACATTTTGTTCTTGGTGTCAGTCCAAAATAACTTCAGTCTAGAGCTTACTGGAATTCATGCTGGCTTGCACCATTGGACGTGAAAGTGAACTGGTGTCAAAGGACAAATACATTTTGTTGGTGAAGAGAGAGTTTGAATTCAAAAAAACTCTCATGGTAAGTGGTAGCGACAGCCTTCAGTAACATCACCCACTTAAAAAAGCATGGCTCTTGTGCCAGAAATATCTGGTTATTTTTATTCTATATTCTATTTCATCAGCATAACAAAGCTGAAGCATTGAATTTGATTTTAATTTGTCTGGAAAAGATCTGTCTTCTCATTTGATTTGATTCAGTCAGGATTTTAGCAATATTTTTGTTTAAAAAAGTTAACATGGCACTTAATTGATTTTTGGTTTGTTTTTAGCAAACATGGATGAAAATCTACTTTTTCTTCTGCTTTGCAGTTTTCTGTAACTCATACTGATATATGGAGACACATCATGTAAGCTCTGTAACTATTCACTGTTCTTTTGCTGATGTCTTCATATTGAGTATACAGGTGTAAGAGAACAATTTCCCTACACTGACATTTGTAGTATGGAAGTATTACCATAATGTGGAATGCAACATTGTGTTGTTTTTTTTCCCCCAGGAATAGTCAAAGACACATATAACAATAATTTCTCACTAACAAAAGCAGCAAAAAAGACCAGTCAATCACAAAATAATTGCTTTAAAGATGCACCTAGCAGGGGGGTTTTTTTGGTGGGTTTTTTTGGTGTTTTATTTTTTGTTGTAGTTGTTGTTTGTTGGGGGGTTTTTTTGGCTTGGTTTGGTTTGGGGTTTTTGTGGGGTTTCTTGGGTTTTTTGTTTGTTTTTGGGTTTTGTTTTTGTTTGTTTATTTGTTTTAGTGTTTTTGTTTGTTTTTTTTGTTTGGTTTAGTTTGGTTTGGTTTGGTTTTAATTTAGAGACCGATATTAGGAGGCTAGAATAAGCTAAGGCAAACTGAGACTAAAAGATCCTAAATACACAATGCAGTATACAATTGTCTTTTCTGGGACATGTGAATAAGATATAAAATGATGTATACTTTTGAAAAAGCCCTTTCTACTCATCATAGCAATGTAACAGCTTTTTAAAACCAATGACTACAGCATATAAAGTTCTTTGTCCTCCTAATTTGAATCTTTTGTAGTTTAAAATGAGTTTCCAATAGTGAATCATTAAACTAGGGCATAGAAGCCTTGTGAACACAGAAGATCCACTGCTCTGAAACCTTTTGCTGTTTGAGAAAAACAGATTCAAAAAGCAGTAACAGCTATGAAAGGAGGGGAAAGGTGGCTTTTTTACCTGGTCAGTTGCTTAACAGAAAAGAACAAAGACCTTTATAAATCCACTTCTGATGGAATTTAAAGGAAATAAGAGACACAGTGGGCACACTTTATCAAGAAACAGTATCTGAAGATAACTTCGAGGTAGCCCTGTTTCAAGCAAATATGTGGACTAGTTGATCCCTCAAGGTCATATATTCATCAAATCACAGAATACCTCAAGATGGAAAAGACCCATAAGGATCACTGAGTCCAGTCCCTGCTCCTCACAGGAGTACCTAAAACTAAACCATGTTACTGAGAGCATTGTCCAGACGCTCCTTGAACTCTGACAGGTTTGGTGCCATGACCACTTCCCCGAGGAGCCTGTGACCAAAGGCCCTCTCGGGGCAAGGCCTTTTCCTAATGTCCAAGGAACTGTCCTTTCCAACCTCTAAAGCATGATCCTACAAAACCCCAGTGGCAAGAACACACTGACAGCGTCCACCATGCAAAGGCAGGATGTCTAGGACAAAGGAGGAACTACACAGAGCTACTTAGGGATAATTTTTTTCATTCTACACTCCCAAGAAAACTCTAAATGTGAAGGTGACTGGGACAGGAGAAATTGATGTACATTTAATGCTCAGTGTCTTTTCAGTTGTATGGAAAACCCTCATACTTTTTACTCCAGTGGAAGAAAATCTGCATCTCCCCATCTTCTGCAATTTTTCTACACGTACGAAATTCCAAAAGAATTTGCCATTTGAATTAAAAAGGACGAAAAATACTTTACTCAGGAGCTTGAAACAACATTTTATTGTATTTTGTAGCATTCTCTCCATGACATGCCTAATACAACATTTGTAACCACTACTGAAAGGCTTGTATGAGGGCATTAACTGCACTTACAGCCAAATTTGATAACCAATACGCAAACAGACAGCTACAGTTCTTATTGTCTTTTTTTTTTTTTAAGTGAGCATTTTACGTCCAAAATAGCATCCCAAGATTAGAACAGTCTTACTGTCTGTAACATTATTATGTTCTAGGTAAATATGAACACACAGTGAAAACCTCTCAATTGAGTGGAAGTCCACAAGCAGTTTGATAGAACATTCATGTGTCTAACTACTGCACATTTTGGTAGTAACACTTGTCATAGCTAAATACAGATACATTTGTGCTTACAGATGCTTTATTTCCCTGGTTTATTTGAAAAGCATATAACCCATAAAACTAAAACTGGTATTTGTGGGATTTTTCTAAAGTATATATGTCAAAAAGAACTTTGTGGAGGCCTGGGGTCTGTTTTGCTGTTTCATTTTTTGTGTAGGTCATAGCCAAGTTTTAGGCCTAAAAGTGAAATAATTTCTCTCAAGTGACAACTTAAACAAAAGTTACTTTAGTGTAGGCTTTCCCTCTCAAGCATCCAAAAATCATCTTGAATACTAGCCCAATAATGCAAGATTATCCAATTACATATCCTGAGTGATTTTAAT
Source organism: Phylloscopus collybita (assembly GCA_027886175.1). NCBI lineage: Eukaryota > Metazoa > Chordata > Aves > Passeriformes > Phylloscopidae > Phylloscopus > Phylloscopus collybita. The sequence continues at coordinate 17,584,512 of JAJNNQ010000075.1, read as the reverse complement.
GTACTACACAGAAAATTGTCTCCACCACTTCCCCCCCAAAAACATCCCAAAGCAAACAACAGCTGCAGAATAAATTTGTTAACTTTCTACAAATAATCGGCAATAGTGGGACATTGGTGTTTTCTATACTTTTGAATAGTTAACCTCAAATGACCTTTATTTTGATTCTTCCTTATTCAGGTATTTGTTTTCTTATCTGACTGCATCAGGACTAACTGAAATAAAACGCTGTGCATTACACTGGGGAAAAAAATAAAAAACTACACATACAGTCTTAGATACCAAGAACTTTACAAGTAATTTCTCTCCTGACACTCAAAACTTCTATCATCATCATGTCTCATCTTGAAAAAACATTTAACTTCTTTTTGTGAGACAAAATACATGGGGGTTGAGATAGAAGTACTGAATAGCAGAAAGAATTCGTGGATTACTAGTCTGGCAAGTATACTTCAGAGCTGACACTCCATTGTGAGGGTCAGTGAAAGGTAGTTTTGCTTTGCAAATGAGAAAAAAAAATCCAGTTTGTAACTATTGAGGAACATGAGAAGATACTTAAGACATAGCAAAAAGTAAACATTTACTGGATTATTTAAAAGTATATTACTAGAACCAACAGGACATACCTTTAAACATGTATAAAGTATACATATAAATGCATAGATGTACAGTAAATATGTCCATTTATATGTAGACAGAGTAGTATGTACAACACAGAGTCTGTTGTGCTTTGGTGAGTCTAAGCAGTGAATCCTGCAGGAGTTGTCTTAAAGCAGTTTTATTGTACAACTGTGTCAACGTAGCAGGTGTGAGAACAATGTACATTAACACTAAGTAGGTAAGTCATATCCATTTACTCTTGAAATGTACAAATATAGGAAACAAAGGCCATAAATGCAATTGTACCTATACCTCCAAGACTTCCTGTTTTTCTTATTTATTTAAATATGCACAAGTCCACCTACTGGTGCTGCGTGGATTTCTTTCCTTGTCAACATCTGACCAGGCACTCAGAACAATATCTCTGATGCACTTCAGGACCACTTCCACTGATCCAACTCAGTGCACTCCTGACCTTGAAGTCTTCAGGTCAAAAATGAGAGGAAAAAATAAAATAAAAAACATATAAATAAAACAAACAAGCTTGTGGGCTTTATTTTCACAAGCTATTTGCCACCAATACTGTCAAAGCAGCTGAACTGTAGTGCATCCATGGGCAGGAGCATATAGCAGCTTTTGTGCACTTTGCAAAAAAATACATTAAAGAAAATCAAGTCTTTACTGGCTTGTTTTATCTGTTGCTAAAAAGATGCTGTGCTGCTTCTGAGCCCTTTCCATCAAATTCTTTTTCTTCTTTTTTTTGTCCTTCGTTTTTGCTGGCCTTCTCCCTAAAAAAAAAAAAAAAAAAGGAAAAGGAAAAGAATAATAGCAATGAGTCAAATAGAGAATCCAGAAGTGATTAAAAAACCCAACAAAAACAAAAACAACTCAGGGGTACAGAAAATTATCAATAGGGACTACAATGCTAATGCTGGCTAAAGAGCTTCAGTCATCAGTGAAAACAGAAGTTTTCAGTGCGTTACAAAAGGAAGCAGGATCCCCGACTGTCATCACTTCTCCACAGGCACAATTTTTCTGGTATGAGTAACCATGTTGATGCAGGTTTCATTTTTGGCAGGGTAAGTTACACAAGCAACGTTATGCAAGTGCCCAAGGCCCTGAGCCAAATGAGTATGCAGACTCCTTACTCACTGGAAGCTGGATATATGCCTTAGACCCTTGTGTAAATTTGCTTGAGTGAGTAATCCTATTTAAGTCATGTCCAATACATCTGCGATTTCAATGAGAAATTAGGCATTACAGCCCAAGAACTTGGTTGGATGCCATCCTACACACTTTGGCAGAGACAGTACCACCTCTGTGAAGAGCTGTAGTTATTGCTTATTAGCACATCATGCCTAGTTCTCACAGTATATAACTGTGCAGAAACAAAAATTTCATTACGTGCTTCTACTATTGGAAGTTCACTGAAAAATAAACAAAATTGGGAAATCAGTATCAATTCAGGAAAAAAAGTTTACATGCTTCTTGAATGAGAAAGTTTTTCCTGTTTAGCTCTATTAATAAATCAGTGCCCTTTGGTTACCTCAGCAAAGATAGCATGTCAGATACAAATGTCAGATACAAAGGCCCTCATTGAGCAGTGCATTACCTTTTAAGTATATGCTTAAATCCTATCAAGTCTAGTAGGATTTAAGGAGACGACCAAATGTTGTCGGATGTGAGAATGGTCTGGATTTTCTTGGCAGTATCATATACTAAAATATGTGATCAATGGTAAAAAAATAAGGTTATTAATCTCTAGAAGCGCCAACTTGATAAACTTTCAGGAGCACTTAATGAACTTTAGAAGACAGTAAAAAGAAATTCAATTAGCAGATTACATAAAAATGTGAAAATGCATTTTTCATCTACATTGTCAGTACATTATTAATTGGGAAAAATGTTTGCCAGTCTGGTTTGGACTTACTTCCATATTGTTTCTTAACTAAAAAGGCCCAAACCAGTGCAAAGAGTTTTTCTCTATTTGATAATAATACTCAATAAATCTGATTATAAAATAATTTTAATTTATGATTCATTAAAATATATACATACTTCAGGTTAGACATTTGTAATACACTTTCTAGGCTACTATTCTCTAAGGATTATTGGAGTACTTGTATCTAAAACAGGGCAGGATATTAAGGTAACGAGTTTAGTCCATATTAAAAATCATAAGGGTCCTTGGAGTTTACTTCTGCTTCTCATTAAAGTCTGGCCTTAAAGTTGCTATGGCATTTTGCCATTTTTAAATCTAGTTAATCCTACACAATAAATCCTCAGTTCAACCAAGCATTAATCAAAGCAGCTTTTAAGTTAAAACTCTTTAGTAACAGTGTATCTAATGACAAGGCACGCCTAATGAGGTCAGAGGGAAGGAACACTTGACAGAAAGTGGCATTACAATACAATTACAAAGTGGTTTGAATTAAAGAAATTTAATTTTTTTAAGGAATTGTACTAGTTGGTATGTTTTAAGGCATCAGAACTTGCATGAATGTATGGTTCGACACTGTATTCTAACTCTCACTTTCAATATTCTAAATTTTTTTACCCAAATCTTTGAAATGCTTGTTAAAGAGGAGTAGATGAGGTGAAATAATATGAGAAAAGTGACCAATTCTGCTGGTCAATTGATTCTCACAAGACCAGCAGAATCAACAGAACTTTACTGGAAATTTGCTACCCAGTTTGCTCAGTGATCTTACCTTCTGGGGTTTTTCACTAAACAGACCAATCAGTAAAAGAAATACAAACTTCAGTGTCTCATCTAGTTTCTCCATGACCTCCTCCAGAGAACTAGATTAATTGCTTACTATGAGTTTAAGGTAGTGAAAGATCCTATCATTTTTCCTCTAAAAAAAATGTGAGTTGTGCTGATAAAATGACACACAACACAACTGGTATCTCTGTCTAAGCTTTAGAAAGTAACTTCTGTGACACAAACATCAAATCAAATTGCCAGCACACTCCCCAAATTTTTAGTTTCCTTAAAACAGAAACTAACGGGACTAGAGCTCAATGATTTGACGTCACTGTGCAACAAGCACATTACAATGCTTCTGCTGCTCTGCAGCAATTGTCTCTGTACCTGTCTTTTTATTCCAAGGGACACCAAAGGCAAACTACCTTCTTTTACATGTGCTGTGGACTAGCTACCCATGCAGAGGCAGCATCCCTAAGCCACTGATAAATGACAGTTTGTTCTTATGTTAGGAGCTCTTTGGCTGCTCATTGTATCTCAAATTGCCCTGTTGTACAGATTAGATTTCATTACTTTCAGGGCAACATTAAACCACACAGAGAAAATCCAGATGATTTGGTGATGCTAAAAGTCCCAAATTCCACATGTCATTTTAACCAGGAAACTGAACATAAAAGGTATTTCTTGGGTAACCATCAGTTCCCATATTGTTAGTAGAATGCAACAGAGACTAGAGATTAGCAAGAGAAAACTGATTATAAAGACTAGAGTTCAAAGAAAGTATGCTGTTGGAGTCCCCATGCATGAGAACTTCTATTAAATGCATATTTCAATTACAGTGTTTATTTTATCAGCAGAAGCACAGTGAACAGAGGTATCTTCTGAATATTTTGCTACAGACATCTTTTGAAGAATATGGTGTTTATGATACACAAAGTATCCTCCGAGAGGATCTGTGAGCCAAGATATCCTATTTCCCCAAGTGGACAACAGTGGGACGAGGACAGCCAATGGAGGGGACTGTCCCCTGGAGCCAGGATGGCAGCAGCTACCTCAGCTCTGTATCATGGGTCAGGTGTGGACAATCCCATGTGCAGGTTGTGGGCACAACCTTCCCCACACCTTGCCATGCTCACTTCCTGCCCCTTTGAGCAAGAGCCCTGACCCCAAGTTCATCTCTCCATAGGAAGCAGCAGCGCTCTGTCATGCTTGGCTCTGCTGTGCAGTTGAAAAGGAGTGGATTTTTTTAGCAGCACTGTAGTACTGTCCAGAACCTGCTGTGGCAAAAAAAAAAAAAAAAAAAAAAGGTAATTCCTGACTGAAACAAATCAGGAGGGTGAGAAAAAGGACTTTGTCTCTTTAGAAGGCTTTTATCATCATCAAAGACAGGCTATAATATTATTGTATAGAACAGAAAGTGACAATACAAGAGAATTGGAGAGGGATTTCTTACAAGGAAGGGCACATTGTGATAGGGCAGGAAGAAATATCTTTAAACTGAAGGAGGGTTGGTTAAGATTAGATAAAAGGAAATTCTTTACTGTGAGGGTGGTGAGGCACTGGAACAGGTTGTCCACAGGAGTTGAACATTTCCAGGGGTGGGGCAGGCACAAGGCCAAGAATGGATGAGGCTTTGGGCAGCCCAATCTAGTGGAAGGTGTCCCTGCCCATGACAGGGGATTTGGAAGTAGATGATCTTTAAGGTCCCTTCCAACCCAAACCATTCTATGGTTATATGAATATCTGAGATATTAAGTCTGGTCCAACTACCTTATAAACCCCTCCTGATCAGAAGCAGTATCCAAGCAAGCGAACAATCCATTGCAACTGCCTAGGATCCACAGTCAGCACTGATCTTTTAAGAGACATTACATCCTTCTAGTGAAGGATGCTCATCTGCTTGTCACCTGGCAGACAGCAACACACCTTGTTTCTGCTTTCCAGGTTATAGGTCTCCAGATCAGGCCTCGTCTTCAATCTTTGTTTTATGACTCTTTATTTTTTTTTAAGACTTTGATGCTAGCAGCAAGCGGAGCAAATACAAATAATTCATGCTAAGAGCAGGATATCTGAGCACTGTTCAGGTTACTGTGTTCTTATATTTATTTTACCTGTGTTTTACATTTAGTATTTATTTATATTATTCTTATATTTATTTTGACTGTGCACACTAACTAGCTACCTAGTTTTTCCTTGGAAAGCATTTTTTTATTTCTGACTGTCTAAAAACAGGGTCCTCAATTCCTTTTATCAAAGTTAGCTCTGAAAATGATTTACATAATTTGTTTCATTCTCTGTAAAGTCATGTGTATACATTGAAATTTATAAGGCCCAAGAAAGATGTGAAATGTAGCTAAATTCAGTGTTCAACTACTTACCAAAAAAAAGCCTTGAAAGCCTAATCTATCATTCTGAATCATGCCTTTCTGCACAGGTTATTTTTGCAGAAGCAATATTGGTAGAGCCATTAATTCAACTCTTTAATCCAATTTCTAAAAATTCTGTTTTGAAATTTGCTTTATAAATTACCAATGAGTAAGTCTTTATTTTCTAAGTAACTCTTCCCAATGGGTGGTGCCTTTACAGTGTTATTCATTAAACTTTTGCTTGAACCACTTAGCTCTGGTAGGTAGCTGGGCAACTAATATGCTATGCAATTAAATATTATCTTTACCTAACTATGTACCACATCTTTTAATGGCAACATATAGGTAATGGTCCAATAACATATAGATTATAACGCAATTATAACATGAATTCCTGAGAAAACATTATTCATGCTGATATACCCAGCAATTGGTGGGTATATTAGCATAAATATGTCTGGTACTCTTTTTTCTGTACACCAAAGAATAACAGCTACAAAAAAAAAAAAACCAGAAACAACGTTAAGTTGGATCTTGCTGGGTTATTTTTCTTCATTTTATGTTGCTTTTGTACCATTTTATCCGTGTTCCTCCTAGAACTCATGCACTTGTGCTCAGTTTTCTGGTTTGTCTCGTACCCCAAGCTGAAAGTTGCTTGGAAATACCGGATATTCCTTCAGGATGGATCCATCTAGTCAACTGGGGATACATATTACCTGGTTCAGAAGGAGCCTTTATCACCTTCTGACAGCTGCAAAGGCAGCTTTCTCCAGTCAGAATTTGGGCAGCACATTCCTAACACCCAGGGCAGTCCTTGCTCTCCAGAGTTAAAAGGCAGAAAGTGTATTCACAGGGACTCCCAGCCACATTTCTTGAGATTCTTGACTAGGGCAGACAGCATCAGTTCAGTGTCTGAACTGTCCTTTATCTGGCGGATAAGCACATGCTGCTGTCCTAATAAATCCCATCCATTGGGAGTTTCAGCAGGGAAAGCACAGTATACAGCCACATGAGGGCAGCAGACTTAAAACATTGAATAAAAGGGAAAAACAAAACTACCATCTGCAGTTTTATTTCACAGTGTAATTTCAGCAGTCTTACATACAAATCATCGTATTAGAGCTCTCAGAATGCTTAATACTCCCTTCCTTATTTAAAACCTTTTTTTCTTCTATTGATGATTACTGAATGATGGGATTTGTATGTGTGTGCCTGTTTCCCTTCTGTGGATTTTCATATACAGAACTTTCACTGCTAGCAGCAAAGGCACAGGGGAGTCCTAAGATATCAGCAGACCCTGCTAAATACACCTTTTAGTCTTTTCTTCCCTTTCACTTGTCCTTTTAGGAGCTAAATTCTGCACGATTTTACATCATGCTCCTACAGCTGTAGTTCTACCACAGACCTCATGTGTAGCAGCATTTCATCTCTGTAGGAAGCTAGGAAAGTTATTATCAAGTCATATCACTGAAGGATGGCAACATCAGGGATTTAATTACAGCAGTGGAAAGATGATAGATACTCAGTGACTAACCAGTCAATGAGATCAACTCAAGAGAAAGATGGCAGGTCATAGAATTATAGAATAGAATCATTAAGGCTGGAAAGGTCACGTAAGATCATCAAGTCCAACCACCAATAAAGCATCACTACCATTACCACTAAATCATGTCACATTCATAGAATCACAGAACCATTTAAGTTGGAAAAGACCTCTAAGATTGAGTCCAGTCAATCACCAGCTTGTCAACTAGACCATAGCACTGCGTGCCATGTTTACTCTTTTCTTGAACACTTGCAGAAACAGTGACTCCACCATTGCCCTGGTTTAACAACCCTTTCTGTGAATGAATTCTTTCTGATGTCCACCCTGAACCTCCCCTGGAACAGCTTGAGGCAATGTCTTCTAATCCAGTCCCTTGCTGCCTGGGAGAAGAGCCTGACCCCTACCTGGCTACAGCCTCCTTTCAGGTAGCAGCAGAGAGATCCTCCCCTTCTGCAGGGAAACACGCCCTGCTGCCTCAGCCATTCCTCAGGTCAGCTTCTGGAGGAGCCCCCTCTGGCAGGACACTGGTTATGCACGGACCCACAAATGCCTCATCACTTACTTTGCAGTTGCACCACACATCAAGCTACACTTAAACACTGACTGCAAAAATCCCAAAACCAAGCAAACAAAGAATTTGGTCCAGAAATTATTCCCCAGAAATAATTTATTTCCCAGGGCTTTCAGTTAAAAATTCTGGATACTGAAACTGCCAAAGAAATGAACAAATTGTTAAGAAATCTTATAAACACATACTCAATGGGAAAAAAAAAGTCCTCACTGCTACAGAGTCATCCTCTTCCTAAAGCATGATTTACAAACCAACACTGACAAGTGGCCCACAAGAAGGGGACATACAGAGCTTTCATAATTCTGCAAACCACAACACATGGGCATATCTACCAATGTCACCCACTTCTGAATTCATGATAGTTTTCCTAAGTTTACAGTTGTGGATTTTTTTAATGTTTTAACATTTAGGCTGAAGTTGGCTGAGCTCAATATGTGCTTTAGGAGGAATGTGATTTAGAAGAAATCAGCTGAAGTAAAAGATCTTTTTTCTTCTTTATCTTTTTACATTTTGGACAAGGAGTGAAAGACATTTGGTCTTGGATGGTGACACTGGCAAAGAAATAAGGTTGAGCAGATGCAATAGAAAGGGTCAAGTGTCAGAAACCACTTCCTCATTTTCCTGGGTGAATTTCTGATGTCATTTGACAGAGTCTTGTGAACACATATTTACCTCTGAAGACACTAGGAGGGATGGAATGATCACACACAGTACATCAGCTGCCCACAATACCGTTCAAATCCCCAAAGACCAGATTGTGTAAAGGTTGGTTAATAAACATTTGCAAAGCACTGAAACATGGTAACAATGGATATCACTAAAAGCAAGGAATTCTTTAATCATTCTTTCTTCATTTGCAAGGGTTAAATAATGTTCAGCAAATGAGGTCTTAGAACAAGAATACAAAAAACCCATACCATAATTATAGCTATCAGCACAACAGATAAAAATGAGAAGCAAATGAAGGCACTTCTTCAGCTTTGAAATGCCTTGAGTTTGCAAGCTTACTGGTCTTCCTTTATTCTTTTTGGTGTAATACTGGTAGCTAATGGTATAAATATATATTCCCAGTCTAATGAAATTAATAATAGACTAAGAAGTGGAATTCCCTTATGCAAACACAGAGTTTGATGTTTTGCCTGTATTCTTGTCTATTTGATGTCAGCTTTCCTGATGAAATCAGAAAAATTTCTGTCTTGAGTAAATCTTGCAATTTCTACACAAATCATTACAAAAGCACCCAGTGCAGATCTGATCTTAGTGATATCTTACTCAGCTCCTGATAGCAAGAATCTTGATTGTTTATTTTCAACTTAATAATGTCACAACATTAGGTAAATTATTGTATCTATCCTGATCACCACTCAGTGTTGTACATACTTGATGTTTGCATACACTAGACACCAGCTACTGAGATGAGAGACTAATTCTTCAACTAAAAGAAATATCGAAATATCTCAAGTTCCTGCATCTAAATCCTGCTAGGTTTTTGTTTTGACATATCCATTAAGAAATTAAAGATATTACTACTTAGGACAAGAGTAAGCAAAGTGAGGTATTCTTTTTCTCCCAATCTATTTTTCATCTGGCCTGAATACGAACTATCTAAGCAATACTAAAATCTGATGGTCTTTCCTTCTGGACAATATAGTGTCATCAGACATTGTCATCTGTTTAACAAATACTGATTCCTACACCAAGAATGGAATTTACATGTCACAGCCTATTGAAAGTTCAGTAGTTTTTCCCCTCAACTTCAGGGCAAATTAACTGGGAAAAGAGTCATCTTACACAGCTGAAATGCAATGCATTTCCCACAGTGCAGTTTTCCAGCATATACAGTAGATGGCAGTGAGATATGAACTGAAAACTGGCTTGCACATCCAACATTTCCAGGAATATTATTTTTTTATTTGTAGAAGTACATATTCATGAAAGAATATGGAAAGTGAAAGACTAAAAATTCACAAACATACTCAGAGAAAAAAGCAAGAGTAGGCACTCTCAGGGAAGAGGAAAACTAGTAAACTCAAGGGGACATGGAAACTCTCATAGGAGACCCCATGTTTAAGTGAATATACAGATGTTCAGATGTTGGGTTCCACTGTCCTCTCAGTCACAGTTTCATGGAAACAGGTGAGTCTCCACTGCAGCGAAAATGTTTGTCTAATGTAAATTTAGCTCAGAATCAAACAATATGAATATCAGTTGCATGCAGGGTACTCACTGTTCATATCTTAATCAACACCATGTCAGATCAGATACTTTGCAAGCAGAGCCAAGCAAAATATTTACAATGAAAGGTTTGGGCTTGTTTATTTTCTTTCCTTTTACAGAGAAATATAAAGCAAATTTCAAAATAATAAAAAAAAATTACACACTGTTAAGAGTGTGCATACACTTGTAAATATATTCTAACTCTACAGGCAACAGTTACAGCTAAAAACTAACTGGTTTGAACTTCTCCAGGTTTGACTGGATACTGATCTGACTTTAAATTCCCTCTGCTCAGTATTTCAAAATGGATTCTTTATTTTTCTTCCTGTTTCCAAGTGAATTTAATTAATTTCATTTTTATCTCATAATAAAAAATGAATTCTATTGAAACAGCATTTATTTGTGGTACCCCCAAGGTTTAATTTCATACTGGAGATTGCATTTTATTCAATTAAGGGTTTCTTACAGAGAGGAAGATTATACTAAGAAGCTAATTTTTTTTTTTTTGAGACATATTTTCTTCTGTGGAATACTACTTAGTCATGAAGAGCTAGTCCTTTTTTAATTCCCTTCAAGGATTCAGGTCAAGAACTGAGGAATAAATTTGTTCTGGGATCTTCTTTCATTTTCTTCCTTTTTTGTAACTGAAACAGCTCAAAACTTATTTATATTATCCCTCATGCCTCTCTTTAAGTATTGCCCAGTAAATGCTATAGATGTTTAGGAAGAAAAGTGGGTAAATTAAACACCTGACAACAAACTAAAGTACAGCCCAGCAGGAAGACTCCTTCTGAATAATAACTGAAAGTGAGTATGAATTATTACACATAATATGAATGTATTATTTCTAATATGATGTAAAATGATTGCCTCATTCTTCTCAGGTAGTGAAGAGTGCACCAGGTGAACTGCTGCACCTGCACTGCTCCCTGACACTCACTGCATTTACATTGCCAGGGTGCTCGGGATATTTCGCAGTGCTTGCCTGAATTTGGTCAGGCAGTCTCTGTTTTTCCCTAACTCCACTGCTGAACATAGTGCACACCTTCTCCACAGACATTTAATCAGACCAATGATCCCAATTTAGCTTTGAGGATTTCCCTTTACCTGTACATCCCACACACTACAGCCACAGACCTCTCTGCAGTAATGCTAGGCCTGCATTACGAAATTCAACAGTGTTAGAGAACATCTCCAGACCCCACCTCAGTGTTCTGTCCTGCTCTGATCTGGGGCAGCCCTGCCCTTCCCCGAGAGGCAGCACAGGCCAGGGCTGCTCCTGCAGGCATCTCCCTGGCTTGGGAGCTCTGAGCTGAACAGTATGGACCAACCTGTGCCCCTCAATGCAGTGCCAGGTAACACCCCAGCAACTTCAGGGAACTCCTACAGAGATAGTGACTATCTTCCAACTGTGGCCAGCCAAGAGTTACAGGATGTTCTGAGTTACATGGCTTCGTTCCTAAAGTAGATTTCTTGCTGGTTTAATGAGAAGCATTTTCCCAAGATCATGAGGCCCTAATAATTCATACCTGCATGCCTTTTCAAAGTCTGTAGATTAAATAATAAATACATAGGCAAATTAGATAATATATGTCTCTTTTAGAATGCCTACACTTTACAATGATATAATTGAAAACATATTTTTTTGCTTAAAACTTAAGATGATGTAGTGATTACAAATGAGAATTGGGGTCAAGAGGACCTTTAATGAGATCTCTTACATAAACATGAGAAATGAAACATTAGTTCCATATGCTGTTGAGGCTACTAACTTGTTGAAGAATTTTTTCCAATCTAAATCCAAAGACAAGAGGAGATGGAGGGTCCAATACTTTGGTAATTGTTCCAGCAGTTAATTGTTCCACCACCAGAATTTCTGTCCAATTCCTAACTTGAATTTTATTATGCAGGTATTATTTCTCATTATTCCTTTCTGTCCTAGATTAGACTGTAGATAAATATTTGTTCATCATCTGAGAAGATAAACATATGGCAGATTTTGTGAACCTTTCTTTAAAGTTTATTTTTTAGTCCTTGTATACAATTCTTTTTCAATTGTACCTGCAGTTTTCGAAGTATCTGTTCAGTTTTCCAGTATCTTCTATAAAATACAGGTCTTTGTCTGGATGTCAGAATTCTGAAACTGATTTATTTTGCTTCTTCCTTATTGCCAAAGTTACACAGAAAGGAATTGCATTTGAAATTTTTCTCTATATATTGTAGTGGACTCAAATAATTTTCTTTGAGAAACACTGGTTTTTGAATGCCATTCCTCATCCTGCAGGTATGTTTTCCTAGTTCTAAAACTGTTTGATTCTCCAGAATAACTTTACATTTAACTACATAAAAAGTAATTGTGATTGCTTTACAAAGCAACCTACGTTTCTTTGGGTCTACTCTATAGTATAGTTTACCATTATCCTCAGATTATTTCTTTTTCTAAGAGATGTTCATATAACTGATTAAAACAACAAGTAATGCTTACAGATACAGCTAGAGGCCATCACCACTTTTTCTTAGACACCCAACCAGAAAATGCTTGAATTTTATTTGTGGTAAAGATAAAGAAAATTCAATAGATCTATAAATGTCCCGAGTCTGAAAACATTGAAGTATGGTAAGTAGACCTGGACATGACTCCTGTGATGCTTCTGTTAGCTTCATTTCTATGGCTGCTAATATTAATCCAAAAGGAGCAAACTTTGCAGAAGCTTTCCATATATGAATGTACAGGCTTAGTCTCACAAAAAGAAATTCTACTTTTAAAGTTATTATGTTTGGTTAAACTCTTCTGATGGCATGACAAAACCAAAGAAAACCAAAACAACCTGGGCTGGACTTAACCATACGCCTGTAACATCTTTCACATCAGAAGCCACAAAAGCAAAATGGGATCCCTCAGGGCACTGACACAGAGCCCAAGTCTGTTACTTATCTTCACTGTTGAAATGTATGTCTAGGAAAAGCCATTAGAAACATAATTTGAGTGTATTTTCAGAATGAAACCAGGATTACTGCAATTACAGGGCTTGCCCCTTTTCTGAATCCAGCTGCAGCTGCTGGGCACGATTTTGTCCACTGAGCTCTTCCTCAGTGACACCAACCCAGCAGCAAATACTCACACCTCAGCAGGCAGAAGAGGCCATACGACAATTGTCAACCCATGGAAGCAAAGTGTCATGCCTGCAGGAAGGCTCAGCTCCACCTGTGCTGCTGGAGGCTGGATGGAGAGCTGTGCACGTGTGTGTCCCGTCTCTGGACACTTGTGCACTCCCATGTCCCTTCCTCTGGCACAGCCATGTACTCTCACGTCTCTGTTGGGGGTTGGGTTTGTTCCTTTTTACTTAGAGAATTTTCCCCCATAAATTGCTAGGAGACTAACTACTGGGTGCTTATGGGTGCTTGACCAGAGCAAAGAGGTGGCCAGAAGTCAGGAGGGGGAGATAACGTGAGTTTTGGGGCAGGTAGAGGACAGGCCTGGGGGCAGCTTCCCTTCTCTTGCTCTCGGCATCGCAGAGAGGACATGAGGCTGCTGCTGGGTGCAGGAGGAGTTCGCTGTCACCGCCGGGTCCGGTTCTGAGGAGTCTCCCACCACCTGCTCGTGTGTCCCAGAACTCTGAGCTGCCTCCTCCTGCCCTGCTGCAGCTGGGCCGGCCCTGTCCCGCCGCCGCCGTTTCTTCAGCGCTGCTTGGAGGCTTTTTACTGCTCGGTGGTCCCGCACTGCCCTGCCCAGCCGGGACATCCCCGCTGTGCCAGCTACCACTGGCAGAGCTTCTGATCCCATCCACCAGCCCAGGATTTTCCACCGTTCCAGCCTGGTGCTCTCAAGAGATCAGACTGCCCCAGGCTCTGTCAAACAAAGCCCCTCGAGGTTTTCCTGGTTCTGTTTATTATCAATGCTGTAGCTGTTGTTGTTTTGTTGTTTGTTTGCCTTGTTATACATACTAGTAAAGAACTGTTATTCCTATCCCCATACCTCTCTGCCTGAATGCCCCTTTAATTTTCCAAATTATAGTAATTTGGAGGGAGGTGATTTGAATTCTCCATTTCCTAGGGAGGCCCTGCCCCTCCTTAGCAGATACCTGTCTTTCAATCCAAGACACGTCTCTTCTCCAGACAGCTGTGCATGCCCATCTCCCTTCCTCTGGCACAGCTGTGCACTTCCATGTCCCTTCCTCTGGCACAGCTGCAGGAACACCTACAGCAGGGCAGTGCCTGCCTCATGTACAGCAACCACCCAGAATTGAACAAAGGCTTATCTGAACACTTTTTCACTAAACTGAAATAAGCTCATGTGGATAAATAAATTTATCCACAGAAGCTACTCACATGCTTAAATATGCTAAATAAAGAGTATGCATTTCAACCCTAAGTGCATCAATGTTGAAACACGTACTCAAAAGCATGTATTTTTTACATTCAGCATTGACATGAAGAACATAACTCAAAAAATGCCTTTTTTCCTCTTCCAGAGGTCAGACAACTGATTTGTGAGGGGAACCAATCAATGCTCTGCAGCATCTCTTACAGCAGCCTAGCACTGTAGATGCTCTCAGCACCACAGCAGGCTGTCTTTCCCCTCAGATTCCCCTCAAATACACACACTTGGCATCACATGATATGCGAAGCAATATAACATGTTGTCCAATGATACATGTGGAGTGGACAAATAGGTTCTCTTCTTATTCTGAGATGTATCTGCAAGAGAGACAGTACTATAACCTCTACCATCAGTTTAAACAACATGTCAAAACAAAACTGAAAAACTGAAGTTTTTCTTTCATAAAACATTTTAAAGTATATATTCACTGAAAAGTCAACTGAAAGTTGAAGGAAAATGTGTGGATACTTTCTTAAGAAGAAAAGGAAAATGAATACATGAAATAAATACAGCATGTAGCTGAAAGGCTACTTGCCATAAAAGGCTTTTCCTGACTGGAAGTTACAGTACAGATGTGCTTAAGAAACAGATGTACATCAAAGACTGTTGATTAGAAGCACAGAGAAAAGTAATTATCAGTTTCAGTTTTTTTTAAAAAAGAAATTCTTTATTCTAATACCAATAAACCCTAGTATGTACAGAATGATTCTATGGGTTTAATTAACCATATGAAAAATATAAATGTATGTGCTATTCCAGCTTCACATCATCAGATTCTTATGGCTACATTGGGTGAGCTTCTAATGCATATGAGATCTTGCCTTTATTATTTTGTGACAGTATTAGCTTAAAGGCTGAAACTCTTCAAGACTTCAAGATTTTTTTGGGTTTTTGGTTGTTGGGTTTGGGGGTTTTTTGCTTAGAACTGCCTGATGCTGATAATTCTTTGGGCACCAGAGATACTTCCACCAGCAGATATTGAGGCTGGCAGTCAGAGACTGGAATACATTACAGCAGCACAAACCACAATCCTTGCTAAACTGGTGGCCAGCTGCAAGCATTACACCTTATAAATAAAATCAGTAACCTGGTGTGGTGGGTGGCATCCCTGGCCATGGCAGGAGGGTTGGAACTAGAGGGTCATTAAGGCCCCTCCCACTCCAAACCATTCTATGTTTATATGAAAATAAACAGAGTCAGAACACAGGTTTAAATACTGTCCTGAAACTCTAGAAGGTTTCCTGGCATGTTTCTTGTGCCAACTGTCTTCCAAGAATGCTACCTTCCTGTGTGTCTGTTCTTTGCAAAAGATTAAGAGATGATGAAACATTTACCTGAACCCTCAACTTCACTACTTCAAATTTACAGCTGTTTTCCAAGCTGAACAATTTTTGCAGATTAGATGCATGAGTGCTAAACCCCTGGAATACATGGTCCTAAAAGCCAGACATGCAAGCTGGGGTTTAACCCAACAGGCAGGTAAACACTGCACAGCCAGTTGCTCACTCCTCTTCAGTGGGATGGAGAAGGAGAATTAGAAAAGAGGTAACATTCATAGTTGTGATAAAGACAATTTCATAGGACAGAAAAGGAAGGGAAAATAACAATAACAACAACAACACCCATGATGATGATGCAATAGAGAAAACAAGTGATGCACAGTGCAATAGCCCAGTCAGTCCCTGAGAAGTAGCTGCTAGCCCCCAGCCAATTCCTCCCAGTTTTGTTGTTCAGCATGATGCCATATGGTCTGTAATACCCCTTTGTTCAGATGGGGTCAGCTGCCCTGGCTGTACCCCATCCCAGCTTTTTGTGCCCCCTCCAACTCCTTGCTGGCAGGGCAGCATGAGAAGCTGACAAGTCCTGCCGCCTTAGTACAGGCACTGTTCAGCAACAACCAGCACATGTGTGTTATCAACGTGATCCTCATCCTAAATCCGAGCACTGTACCAGCTACAAGGAAGAAAATTAACACAAATGTATGATTGTGGCTACATACTTGGACTGGCTGATACTGTTTTAAGTGCTGGAAAGAACTATTAATTTGGACCAAGCTCAGCTAAGTTATTATCAGCTTCTCACATTGAGGTATGACTGATCTCTACCAAACGCTAATTATTTCATCATGTTAGCAAATACTCATTTCTTGGCCAGCACATTCATCACAATCTGTTCCATATGTTGATTTGAACTGTCCTGTAAGATTAATAGTGGATGACAGGCGGATCATTTAGGGTGTGACATACTTATCGAATTAGTTACAAGCATCCTCTCAATTGTTTATTTTCTCTACTGAGACAATTAAACCACTATTACAGCCAGTTTCCTTCTCTCTAACTCAGACTGGAAAGCATTTTCCTCTTCTCATTTACTGACTTCACAAAACGCCTTTCAAAATCCTGTCTGAATTTATTCTCCTTCCAGTTATGCAAAATATCTTCCAGTTTCCTTCCATGTAGCCAAATAATTACTTACACCCCCCACCCCACTGCTAACTAGTTATTCTTCTTTAAACTTTTTTTCCACATACAGAGGCTTTGAACATTGATTTCTGTTGTTGCTCATTTCTGTGTAAATAAACTTTAGGTAATAGCTCTTTCCTCAAACCGGATTTCAACAGGAAATGTAAAGCACTAATATACAGTTGAAAAAAAATGTTCGCACTACCGAATAAGAATTTCTCACTGGATGGTCTGTCAATTGCTGGCAACTTAAATCTGCACAATTATGTGGATTATTAGTTAGAAATTGCTGGTGTTAAAGGTTGTCTCTATCAGAACTATGGAAACATCCTAGGTAAGAGTAACAACGCAGATAAACTCTCGTATCACCATGATGAACATTCACAACTTGCATTAATCATTATTCACATGTAATTAACTAAACTAAAAAATTCTACCACCAGCAACATAAGCACAACATCTAGAAAAAATGTTTTAAAATGAACATTAGGATGTAATATCAACATCATACCACAAGTTACAGAGTTGTTTATATATTTAGATTTTTATTGGCACACAGTTAGCTTTTCAAAGAAAAGTATCTTAGACATTTGAATATTTCTAGAATACTGAAAAAAACCTGACCATTTTAAACTATGGATCTGTCCAACAGACAAAACACATAGACACATTTAAGAATGATTAGTAAGATAAGAGCAACAAATCAATTATTCATTGTTAGGAAATGTGTCTATTTAGATTAAGTGATCATAATATTATTTGTTCCAACAAATACAATTCTCTGATCTTTAAACAATACATTATTTTGAAATACCTCTGATTTTATAAATTAGATGACTGATTTATTTTTGAATATCTGTATAAACATACAAGTGAAATTTTTGTGAATCAAGACTTTCTGAGCCAAGTCTCAACTGTGAGGGATATTTTATGATTAAGTATGAATTCCTGGAAAACATGGTTTATCATAGAAAAATTGGCAAAACTTTCATAGTATTTGCCCTAACAGGCGCCACTGTAATGGGCTGCAGATCTATGAATAGGCCAAGTACAGAAGCTAAAACTAACACTGAACAATACAATATGTTACTAAGTGGGAAGATGGGGTTTTCTTTTTTAAAATAATAATAGATGGGATTGATTTCATCCATAATTTACATAATGAACAACTTAACTAGCCTGATCTCATCATTTCTCAAAAACATTGTTTTGATAAATGATTCTCTTCTGAAATTTCATCTAGCAATGAAATTTTGGTCATCTTTGAAGAACTGATTTATTCTCTCCTTATTTGCAAGAATTACTACTTGGAAACATAATTGAGCTTTCAAACAACAGACCAGATATAAGTTACTATCGCTAGCAGAATTTTGCTCATTCCATGCTGGCCATAAGTCTTGAACAATCAGTGAAACTCAAATTTCACAAATCCTTAAAAGCCTATGTGCATAATGTTATGTCAAGAGTCAGCTGGTGGTATCAGAATACAAAAACATGAAAGTGGCTGCTCTGGGTCAACCAAGGATCCACCAAAACCACTGCTGCAGCAGCAGCCCACAACTAACATGTCAGTAATAGTGTAAAAGTAGGGCAAAGACACGTTCTCCCTTTCACAAGAAACTTCCCTAACAGAGATGAGGCCTGGCATGTCCGTGGCCATATGAAGGCACTCACTGCACAAAGGGTTGGATACAGGTTTCTGCTGGACAGCATTTGTCCTCATAGAACCCTTGTAAGTGAAAGCTTCAGCCTGACCTTCTGCCACTCAGGAACTTCTTTGTCACTTCATGATGCTAATCCTGCAAATCTGGTTAGGACCATGTAACTATGACATTCTGACTAACAATTTTTCAGCTGATAATAGGTTAGGACAAACTTTTTTGTACAAAAGGGACAGCTGACATTGTATGAAACTGAAAATGTATGAAATCTAGGCTTATTAAAAAAGCATGAGACATGGACTGAACCAGCAAGTCTCATGTACTGCCTGAGACACGAGAGATCAGAAAGAGCAAGGGAAAAAGGAACTGCTGTATGAGATTAAACTAATAGAAAGTAAAAGAAAGAATGAAAGTACAGCTCACCATAACAGTGTTTTCATGCTAAAATCAGGATATTTATTATTTTATGCCCTGAACACCAGGCCCAGTACTGACATGATAGGTCATGAATCTACTTCTTTTGCAATGCCAACCTATAGCATCATGTAGCCATCAAGATGCTGCCACTTAAAACTTGTAGCTCCAAAGTGTATCATACAAAAATGTGTGAGTCACTCCATCTCTAATTTAAATTCCTTATAAATCAGGCACATAGTGCCTGCATTTCTGTTATCTGAAGTTTACTACTATAAAAAATAATTGCATCTTTTGCATATGGCTTTCAAGTACCACAGTTTGGAAAGACTAGCCCAGGATGGTAATTACAAAACATGAACGCATGTGGAGACAATAATTTCTGATAAAATGAATGGTTAAGACTCCTGTTACATGCTGACTACATCAGACAACACACTGAAGTAAGACTTCTATCACCTTTGGGAAAGAAAAGAGAAAATTATTTTCACTGTGATTAAATGGGGTCAGAAAAGAGAAAGGCATCTGTTAATATTCTGTTGTGAGGCCAGCTTATTCAGCCAACTATTGTGCTAATGCAAATGGTAACAGTTTGTTGCAGATGTGCAGTGGAATATAATGCAGCCAAATCCTCTTGGCTTTTTGAAGATGCTGGTGTGTTTAACAGCCATTATAAAAGAGAATTTTAAGCCCCTTGCCTCAACCACCAACACTGCAAATGTTCAGCTGTAAATGTTATTTTGAGGAGATTAAGACATTGGTCAACTCAGAAATCAAAGTCCAAGAGGCTAAGGGATTTCAGGCCTCTGTATTGACATTTCAAGGCAGACAATCTTTTCAGGTACTAGTCACTTATTATATTGATTTTAATTATTATTGTAGCAGAGAGAGTGACTTTATAAAAGAGGGGGGTTATATTAGGATAGTAAGAAAGAGACACAAATGGTGCTAATATCTCAGTTGTAAGAAAAGAGCAAGAAACGAGTATCTTTTCTTACATACAGCAAAGAACTACATTCTACTTTCAATGACATCAAGTACACTTCAGATATTTCATTATATGTCTCATGTAAGTTCTCTATAATTCTTTTCCTTAGTGCTCTGCAAGTTTCAGAAATTTTCTCTACAATCACCCCAAATGTTCCAGTGAGGTGTACAGCTTCTCAACAGTCATCTAATCCTATAAATTGCTGTTCCCTGGTACAGACTAGAAATGTCAGGTGGACTAAAATGTCAGGTTCTCTAAATTACATAAAATGAAAGCACATGTTACATCACTTTTTTTTTTTTTTTTTTTAAATTAATAATGGAGAACCATGTAATTAATAAAAAAGTAATGAACTGTTTACCTCTGGAAATATGCTTGCTTTTTAAGACAGCTAGTATAATAGTTTTCATTAATTTACCACTGCTTTAAATTTGAAATGGAACTATAGACAGCAGAGAATGACTGAAATTGAAAAGGACTTTGAGCTTAAAAAGAGAGGTCATCTGGTCCAACATCTCCTGCTCAAGCAGGACCTTATAGAGCTATTTGCCCCAAACTATGTTCATATGGCTTTGGAACATCTCCAAGATGGAAGACTCCACAACTTCTTTGAGCAACCTGTGCCAGCACTTGGTTGCCTCACAGTGAAAAAGGTGTTTCCTGATATTCAGAAGGAACCTCCTGTGTTTCAGTTCATTCCCATTGCCTTGTTTTCACTCTCTCTTCAGGTATTTAAACACATTAGTAAGATCCCTCTGAGCCTTCTCTCTAGGCTGAACAGCTTTGCCTCTCTCTCTCAGCTCTTCCTCACAGGAGACACTCCATTCCCTTCCATCATCTCCACTTAACCCTTCACTGAACTCTCTCCAGTATGTCCATGTCTCTCTTGTACTGGGGAGCCCAGAGGTGGACACACTGCTCCAGCCGTGGCCTCACCACTGCTGAGTAGAGGGGAAGGATCTCCCTCATCCCACTGGCAACACTCCTCCTAAAACAGCAAAGGGCACCATTAACCTTCTAGGCTGTAAAGGCTGTAATGGCACATTGCTGGCTCAAATACACGAATATACTGAGATTTCTTATTTAAAGATTAGATACATATACCCCATTAGATGACCTACTAAATACAAAGTGCTATTATCACCAAACATCAAAATTATTGGGCAGAGTGATAAAAATTATCATTCATTACATCAATAACTTGGTTTTACACAGATTGAAAGAGCTTGCAAAATTGAAAGAGTGATTTATAGCATTAGTGAGTAAATAGAAAAGACATACAGAGTAGAAACCCCTGTTTATTGAAGAAAAATGAAGTACAAGCATAGGAAGCAGAAGTAAACCAAGGAAGTGGGGAGAAATATAGCTGAACAGGGAGAAATGTGTCAAAAACTGAAGGAAGAAGAAAGCACACAGATGCCCAGAAATAGTTTTAGAAAGTGCTAGAAGCCTGGTAGTCACTAGAAACCACCAATGCCATGACAGAAGAAGTGTTGATGTTGACATTTTGGGGAGTTTATGTTAACTTATGTGAATTTATGTTTTGTAATCATTCACCAAATAAAGCAATTAATAATTTAATATAATGCTTTTAAAATTAAATACTGTAATTATTTTACGGACGACAGAAAGCTCACGTCATTATGCATGTCTGCTAAGCTCAGCAATTTCAAAAATGGAGGTTTTTGCAAAGCTACAACAATTCCATGAATACTTGAAATTGTGATTTTCAATATGCAATGTGCCTGCAGCACCTGTGTAAGAGTGGATCTATCTTGTACAAGCATCCTGAGTGGAGAGTCGCTCCATCAAACAAGAATATCAAATCTTGTCTCAGCACAGGACTAAAAAAATTCACATGATTTGAATGGAATATTATGAAACACTATGGATTTTCTTTTTCCTCAAGAGACTTAAGAAAACATATCAAATTTTTTTGTGGTTATGTTAGAGAGCTAAATAAAAAAAAAAAATACCCAGAAGTAGAAATGTCCCAACAAAAATGCACAGTGTGAGCTATGTCTTCTCTCCAAAATGCATTATTCCATTGAAAATCATTTATTTTAGTAACCAAGAATTGGAGTTCTAGGGTTATTTAGTAGCCACATCTTGACATTTAGAAAAATAGCTGTATATCAAGTATCACAATTATCCACAGTACAATAGCAATATAATCATACAAAACAAAACAAAATCCATTAACCACAATTTGAAGATTTTCATATACTTCTGCAATTCCTACTTTTAGCCAGTACTGGACGCTCCAAAATCCTGGAAGAAAGTTTGTTCTTATGGCATGATTTTGAAAGATTTTACATTCCTTTTTAATGGTAAGATAAATTAAATCATGATCAAGACTTTTTGCAATGATACAGAAAGCTAAATATTCTTGAGGTCATGGTTAGAATTCTAGGGCTGTGGGTTAATATCCAAAGACATTCAAAGACATACTGTGCTACCATTATTCCAAACTAATAAGTAATTCACAGGTAGCCACAACACAAAAATCTCTATCCTTCTATTCCATCCCTTGATTTATGCCTTGCAAAAATAGGGTATTATATACTTGAAAATAAATTGTGTATATTTTCACTGATATCAAGCAATTCCAAGAATAGTGCAACAACATTTTTAGTGCCAAACTGTTTCAAACTGCCATTTCTGAACCAGTCAGGGAGGGCTCCCTGTGGACTGACCAAAAAGTTACTTGTCTCATTTGGGCTGATATGTGTAACTGTAACATAGTCAGAAGTATTTCACAAATTAGGACACTAATTCTGAGGAAAAAAAGAGAATATGATTTTATGGGACTATTTGTAATCTAGCATTTTATAATCTTGAAGTTTAGTGTGGAGAAGTCTAAGACTACAAAAATCTTCCAGCATGCTCCGCAATACCATTACTCTGAGCAGAAAAGACTAACTTGATGATGAACATTTTCACAACCCTTGAGGGATTTAGAAGAGCAAGTCCATCTAGAAGTCAGTAAGGCATTTTTAAAAAGCTGAAGGAAACTTTGAACACACTCATCCCTCTGAAAGAATACTCTTCAGTAGCAAATGTTTGAAAGTGCTCAGCACTCCGTAGGGCATGATAATAACAAAACTGTTATGGAACAAATTTTTGAAAGCCTGAACAACAGCAGCTGTGTATTAAAAGAAACATCAGTAGAGAAAGATTAAAATTATTCTAGCTGCAAGCATCTTCTGGAGTTAGGAAATACCAGCAAGCTTCTGGAAGCACACAAACACTTTTAATTCTGTGCATGTACACACACATTTCAGTATTAATATTATATCTAAACAGATGACTATTGTCCCAGTCTCTCTAGTGTGGGGGTGTTAGCTTTTGGGGATAACACTGTAAGCTTCATGTATAAATGAAAAATATTATATATATATATATATATACATATACCAAACTTAATCAGAAAAAAATCTAAGGACACACAAAATCTAAGTTCCATATCTTAGCTAAATGTGTTGAGTGCTAGAAAAATAAAAGCAGAATAATAAATGTTGGCTCTTGAGGTATAGTCACTCAGATAAAAAATGTTTCTACATTTTAATATTATATAGACAATTAGATACTCAATTTCCTGGTATTTTTTTCATCAAAATAAACACTGTATGAAGCCTAAAGCAAGGAAGATCTAGATCTGATTTTTATTATCATTATTTTTATAAATTTGGCAGAAACATACTCCAAAACTTCCAAACTAGGCAAAGTACCTCTTGCATTTATCTTCAGAAGTGTAAGATCACCAAAAGTACATCCTTTTTAATGGGAAAACATATTTGCTAGCAAAGATGAGATTATGGAGCTTGTTTAGTATTAACTTCTGCCAAGCATAAACAATGTTTCTCTGAGTTACTACTGACTCACATGGCTAATGGCAGTAACTATTATCACTTCATTTTCTGTAAAATGGTTTAGGCTTGAAACCTCCCACACGTGACCGTTGTGATAATTCATGACTGTTAAAAAATCAGCAAGTTCTTGCTTTCCAAATCTCACACCTGAGGTAGCACAGTGACATCACTACCCTTCAACAGCCCTTTAAAATGAGCTTTTTTGATTTTAGCTTATGCTCAGCTGAACACCATATTCACGTGAACACTGCTGTAATAGAACAACTTCAATCAACTCAGTTTTGAAGACCACAAGGAGCACATTTTAAAAGAAAGCTATGTTTTAATAGCAGAACATAAATATAACTGAAGACTGAAGTATTTTTATCTGAAGCAGGAAATTGCTATGCTTAATACAAGATTTGGAAAGTCTGACTATATCACAACCGGGTTTAGTGCAATCTCTTTTTGGACACAGAATTGCACCTATTCAAGACAAATGAAACTGCTGACAGGAACCAAGGAAGTAAATTACCAGCCATTCTTTTGCTCAGTCACAGTGCATTGCATTAGCTCATTTTTTAGAGCTTAATAGAGAATATGAATTTTTAATCTTCCCAAATTAGCATGCCAGATAGTGCATTGAAGTGTTTCTTCACTAATAACACTTGATTTTTTGCTGCTGACTAGGTTTTATCTAAACACCACAAAAACCAAATGTTTTCACACAGAAATACATCAGAGTTTTCACATGATTACCTCGGTGAGATGCAGTGTTTTAGCAAACATTGAAAACTCTAAACCAGCACCTCTAAAAAATGTTCCCTTTGGGGTTGGATGTCAGGTAAAAGTTTGACAACCACATTGAGTCAAAAATCATAAGCCAGTTGCAAGTAAAATTTAAAACCACTGGATTAAAATGGAATAATTAATTTCCAGTGCTTTTCATTTAATTTCTGGTGTTGAAACATTTAAAGTGTCCATTTTCTCCAACTTTTGCCTGCAGCTATAAAGACTGGAAAAAACAGCTAAAACATTAAAAGTGTTATTATGTGGTGGTTCCAGCAGCTGAGCTTTAAGAAATCAGGAAACTGGTGACCTGATTAACCATTAATGTCCTCATTACTTCTCTATTCTCTAAATCATTGTAGGAAGTAATGAGGTAAAACTTTTTATAACAATTCCTGCAGTGATACATGTTAACTTTCACAGTTCAAAGAGTTCTGCTGAAGGAAGTATCTGAGCCTCCTCAAAGTGTCCACAAGGAACAATTACTCTTACAGATTTCAGGGCATTTGTACCTTTCCTTGGCAGCTGAAGCATTGCCACACTGACAGCATTGGCGTTTCACTCCCTAAAAAAAGTGTCTTTCCAAAATCAGTCATTTTTGGTTGAGGGAGAAGAAAAAGGTTTGTACATGACACCGTTCTCAGAAGGCCTCTACTACTCTTTTGTCTCTTATTGTCTTACAACAAGACAATTAGAATAATTACTGTAAATGGTACAAAAGGTAAACACACCAATTCAATTGCTGTTGAGATGACATGAAGCCTCTACCAATTCTGGACAATTTTCATAGCTAATTGTCCAAATAGATGAAATTTTGGTTCACATAGAAAAATGACACTCCTATCAATGGATCCACACCCTTCTTTAATAACCCTGTAAGATGATACAGCGATACTGACTTGAACAACTCTCTAAAAAAGAATCATCATTTTTAAGTGGTTGTTTTGAAACATGTTGCTCCCAGCTTTGAAGTGCACTCACTGATTGCAGACAGTTATTACTCCAAGGCCAACAATGCTTTTTAAACTCTTATTCTATACTCAGCTGAGGAAAGTGTATCACTGCTGGGGTTTTTTTCTATTATTTCTTCTAGGACAACCTTCTCTAAATTAGAGAGGTTCTAGAGAAATTCTCTAAATTTTAGAGAGGTTCTAAAATTGGTCAATGAAGTGAGAAGGACTGTAGTTATATTTTGGCTCATATTTTACATTCACTTTTAGGTTCTGAGATCCCATTATTTCATGGAACAAGTAATAATTACAAAATAGATTGATTTGCTTCTCATTTAAACCAACCCAGCAATTAAACTTTGCTGGCTTTGATGGGACTTCCACTTTGGAAATGACCATCAAGAAGTTCATGCTCATTAATGGTATGAGGGATTAATAACAACTCATCTATAAAACACCACCAACCTATTCCAGATTAGCATCTCACCAAAAGAACAAGAAGGTGAATGCTTTATAAGCCTGAGTCACAGTTTGAGATACTGTAAACCTATGACACTGGAATAAAAGGGGGAGAAAGTCCCCCTCCAAAGAAATTTAATTTCTTTTATCTCTCTGGAAAAATAATTCAGATGTTTGGAAGAAAACTAAGAGAAAAGTAAAATATTACTATTTCACAACATACTCCACCCAAAAAAACCATTATTCTGGAAAAGACATATGAATCAACTTTTGTTTTAGAGCTTGAAATTTGAAGAACAATTACTTATTTAATTAAAAAACTCCAGTTGGAAGAACTGTTCAGCATGTTATAAAATTTCTCTCAAAACACTATGCTGTTTTTTGAGTCATCTCTATCTGAGTTCTGCAGAAATAATAAGTCCTCTGCTCTTTTTCCTTGCCGCAGCTGCAAGAAAAAAATGAACTTTATCTCCCAGGATTTTTCCATTTTTATGTTGAGGGCTCATGATCCACTGGCTTCCCCTGCTCTCAAAAGAGGAATTATTGCAGCCTACGTTCAAGCTGGCACTGGATTGCAGACAGAATAATCATGTGCTTAGTGCTGGGAATTACAGCTGATAGCATCTATTCATCCCACAGAGAACATACATAGAATCACCTTCAGTGACTACAAAAAACTGACATCAGTGTGTCAGTAATTTGTATTATCACACTCACAAAATATGTAATGATCTTGAAACAACTTCCTTTTTCTTCAGATTCACCTCCCTTTATTTTGCCACAGTACTTTCTTCTAGCAGGAAACCTCCCACCAGTTATTCCAGTTGCCTAACCAGAGCAATGACCTGAAGCCTGACACAGGACTTGCTCAGTAGATATTTTTCATCTGTCAAGTTTTTATGGCCCAGAAATTTCTTCAGCCATCAGTTATCAAATACAAAGTCTTTTTTCCTGTTGTAAATACACTCAAAGAGTCCTACTCATTTATCACTCTTAGTGCTATATGGCAGAGCTGCAAACTGATTTTTAGTGCACATCCCCTGCACAATGTTTTGCAATGCTTAACATTATCCTCTATATCTGAGCAAATTGTGTTTTTTCTCTGCAAACCCTAACAGAAGTTTTTTCATCTTCTTTAGATATTATAAGGAACAGATGGTAAATGAGGAGGTAACAAAATAATCTGGTCCATAAATTCAGAGCAAAAATAAAAAGCCAGAAATTAACCATCTTTTTGGTAGCCTATAACTAGCTTTGTTTTAGAAACCCTTTAAACATTTTTCATGTCAAGTAGTAATAAATGTAGCAACTTCATCAGTATTGAAGATACTATAGTATTATACATGCAATCTAGCTTCAGGGCAGCTATACTAGATGTGATCAAAGCTGCTTGGCACTTGCCTCTAGTCAACAGCTAAGGTTTCACTGTGCAACATTAAAAGCAATGAATTAAAAGAGTTTGACAGTTTTTATAGTACTCTTTCTACTGTGCTGAACTTTCTGTATAAGTACAGTTGGCAACCCATTCAAAATGTTCAGATTTGTATCTAACAGAGAAGCAGAATAATTTAAGAGCTGGCTGCCATTTTCATCAGGAGCCACTCTAACAAGTGCCATGGTGTTAACATGGGATATTGAAGTCATTGGAAATCCCTGTGATCGTTATGTTCCATGATAGCTCAAGTAACTATGTTGGAAATGCAAGTCATGCCCCTTGTTTGAACTTCTTGAAGTTTTAAAGAAATCTGACATGATGTAAAGCACCTGCTTTGGTGTCCTACTGCTGCTGCTTTTTGCAGCTGGATACCTCTGATTTGGAACCAGGTTTGCAGAAGTCATCACACTAATGTGTATGATCAGCTAAGAACAACAAGGAATGCTCACAGGAAACCAAAAAAAGGCTTAAAATTGACAAATATATGAACAGCCAAGGTAATACGGTTGTGTAAGTAGCACAGTCTTAAAATATGATCTAAAAGCTTGCTATTGTGTCTGCAATGTTTCAATACAGTAATTAGATGTACAGAATTGAAGTGTCAAACTTGAAGGTGCTGTGTGAGGCTGTATAAACTCAGCCTCATTTGAACCCCAATGGCCTTGTACCTGATTCACACTTTATAAAAGAACACAGACTGATAAACTCTCACATTAAATGGCAAAGATGATGTAAGGTACTAACTCAGTGGTGGACACTTTAAAACAGATTTTTGGGGCCCCTTCAAAATCTAAACAATGCAAAATAACTATGTTTAAGATAGAGGATTTATTGCACAAAGGGGCCCTCCATTGTGTCTATCATAATTAATACTGCTTCTGTGTTTGATCATTTGGTGCAGAATGTTATACTGACACAGAGAAAGTACTGAGATATCTCTGTGGTATTGCATTGTTCTTTACATGTTACTACTCATTTTAGGCAAATTTATTCTTAAGACAGTGTTCAGAAAACACTGTACTCATTTTGAATGGGTACAATACCATGTAACATCAATGCAGAGTGGGGATACCCTGTTCATCATGAGCAATTATTGCTTTCTCTCACTCTTTTCCTTTGCTCAGGTTCCCACTGCTTTACCAAACACTCTCTGCAGTATCTTTGTAGTTCTTCAAAATGAACCAGGAATTCAAAGTGTTCAAGAGGAAGTTCTTTGCATTCACCTCTGAGGTGTAAAGCAAAATGTACTACACAAATCATTGGTGCCCAAATTTTCCAATCTGAAATAAAATTACCTCAAATTATCTCAGAAAGCTCTAAAAAGACAACAACAACAACAAGGCAAAACCAAGCAACAATTAAAAAAAAAAAAAAAAAAAAAAAAAAAGAGTAGCAGATCTGTTCCTCCATTCCCCTTCTTCTACTGCCCTTCTGCTGCATACAAGAGGTAAAGATGCAGATGTCTGCAGAAGCTTTCTGTGAAGGACTTTCACTGCACAGCCTGAAAAATCAGTGCAGTTTGACTCCAGCCTAGTTCTAGCACTGGTGGTCACACAAGTGAGCAGTTGGGGGGATTGCTCCTTCACATATTCCCTCTTGGCACTCCTCCTTAACTACTCTAGCTGTCTGCTGCAAGTTAATTAAATTAAATCTGGCCTGCAGCAGAGTACTGGAAGCTGCTGCACTTATGCATTGAGCAGTGTGCCTTCCAGAGTTATTGTGAGCCTCTGTAACAATTAGACAGGAATAAATCCCACAAGAGAATGAGTCCCCCAAGTTAGCACTCTTGATCTATGCACCCATAGAGCAAACCACAGTTCTTCATCCCAAACACAGTACCTCATGACCTGAAAACATTATATCTGCACAGCACCATGCCAGATCTAATAAATCGTGTGTCTCAGCAGGGACCATTAACTCCTGCACAGCATTATGCTGACACTTTTAAACTCTCCATTTCTTGAGCTACTTTATGCAGCATTGGCTTAAGAGTCTCTGAACTACACATCACTGTAGAATTGCACACTCTTTATCTGATTTTAAAAGGCATTGGAAACCATTCAGTGAATCAGCATGTGTGAACAGGCTTTACCTTCTCCCACTGGCTAACAAAACCATTAATTAGGAACCATATGTCTGTACCTTCATGATTTTTTTCTGCCTAAAGAACCAAAGAAGAGGAAGAAGTATTCACCCTATTTCTCAGATTCTTTCCTCCCTCCCTCTCTTTCCTGGATTATTAGCACTCTCTGGCTGTAGGGTAAGAAGTAAACAACTTCTGCTGAACTTATCCTGAACCTGTGAGGCTCCTGTCTTAGGCTACCTTAGGTTGCCACAAGCTGTCAAGCAAGCAGGCCACAGAGCATTCAAAATGATTCCCCAGAATAACAATGCTATTACGAAGGCTAGAGACGAAACATCACAATCACAATTACAGAAGTGCAATGAGTTTCCATCTTAAGAGTCAAGCAGCTGCAATTAGCTTGTGTACACTGCTGGCCTACTGCAAGGGGGAGGATGATCTATACTTAGACAGTTTGCATTGGTACTGGACAAGGAGCACTGCACCTGATGGTCACTAACACAAATGATCCTTGACATCAGTGACACCAAGACTGGAGGAAACCTGGGCTGCTGTGATCACACACTGGTGGGGTTTATAGTCCTGAGGGATATGGGTCAGGCAAAGAGAAAAGTTGGGACCCTGAATTTTACAAAAGTAAAATTCCAGCTAGTCAAGGAATTGGTCAATAGGACCCCCTGGTCCTATTTCTATTAGTCAACAGAAACCCCTGGCTCCCTCCCAGGAAACTGCCCTCAGGGACAAGGGAGTAGAACAGAACTGGTAGCAATTTAAGGATGCTTTCCATCCAGCACAAGTACTCACAATTCCCAGGTGTAAGAAATCAGAAAAGGAAGGCAAGAGAGCAGCATGGCTGAGTCGAGACCTACTGGTCAAACTAAAGGGCAAGAAGGAAATGTACAGGCAGTGGAAACAGGGCCAGGTATTCTGGGAAGAATATAGGCACTCTGCCTGGTTGTGTGGAGATGGAGTCAGGATGGCCAAGGTGGACTTAAACCTGGCAAGGGACACAAAGAATAATGGGAAGGGCTTCTACAGGTGCATCAGCCAGAAAAGAAAGGTCCAAGAAAGTGTACCCCCCTGATGAGCAAAACTGACAAAACTAGTAAAAATAGATGAGGAGAACTCTGAGGTACTCAAAAACCTTTTTGCCTCAGTCTTCACCAGCAACCTCTCTTCCCACACAAGTTGAGTGAATGGACTGGAAGACGGGGAGAGCAAAATCCATCCTACTGTAAGAGAAGATCAGGTTCATGACTGTCCAAAAAACCTGAATGTACATAAGCCTATGGAGCCTGAGGAGATGCATTCCAGAGTCCTGAGGGAATTGGCTGACGGAGTCGTCAAGTCCCTCTCCATGATGTTTGAAAAATCAAGGCAATCAGGTGAAATACCAGGTGACTGAAAAAAGAGAAACAATATACCCACATTTTAAAAGTGCAGGAGGCAGAACCCTGGGAGATAGACCTGTCAGCTTTACCTTTGTGCCTGAGGATAGCATGGAACAGTCAGGATGTGGCCTCTGCTGTAAATACAAATACTATCTGTATAGCCTAATAGGTTTATTACTGAAGAAGAAACTTCTGTGCAAAGAAAGCCTTATTGAACCCTTAAAAACTGAGAAAGGCTGATTGCTCTCTAGTCCTGCCACATCTGAGGCAGATGCCTCTCCAGACCTGCCATACCCAGGCTTGTGGTTTGGCAAAGGATACTCACAGAACTGTGCCTAAATGATTGATCCTAAGGGAGGAACACATAATCTCAGGCAGGTGAACATTTGCTGGTTTCTCTGCTGTGACTGAAATGGCTGACACCAAAATATATAAAAATAGCTTTTGATCAAGAATTAGAAATGAGTATGTATATGGCTTTTCCTCCTGCAAGTGGATTGTGGTTTCAGAATGAGCAGGAGACAAAAACCAACAGGAGTTACTTCACAAGGGTATGCACAATAAAATCCATCAAGTACCTTTTACAGACAAATTCAATCTGTGCACTTGGATCAGCCACAGCTCTTTTCAGTATTTGTATTTCCATGTGGATTAGCAGCTGGCTCTCCTTCAGTATTTTTAAATAACCTTGAATTGTAGAATTGCCATGGGACCATTCTAACTCATACTCTGGTCATTTACGAGGATTTACACTCTGGTGCACTCAGTTATTCATTAAAAACAGATAACTCCCATAGGAGACACTGCATCACTCAATACTCATGCTACTTCTGAAATATGGTATGCTTAAAGAAACACACATGTTAGAAGTACTTATCTGGTCTAAGATATAATAATGGTAATAAATAAATAAATTGTGCATATTACCTTTTAATGATTGGGAAAACTATGTTCATGTCTTTCCAAGGAAATAATTCCTATTACTTTAATCAAAACGGAGGATTGAAGGATAATTTACATTCAGAAGGAAGGGGAAAATGCACTTGAGTTGGCTTTTCTGCATTGCCTGTAATTCCCTTGAAAGCCTTTAAAAATACGTGGAGAATGTACCCTGCCAATATGATAAAACAATACATAAATTTTCACAGGCTGAATCATCCTGATGAAGTATGTAGGGTTAAAACCTTGTGCTCAGTAGATATAGTCCATTACAAGATATGCTTTGGGCAGTGGTACTGAAGAGGAAAACTAAAACAGAAATCAAATTACAACAATGCTTTTCTACAAAAGTGTTTTGCTAATGTCATGAAATGTACCCTCTACAGGTCACTTTAGACAGATTTAATTTCAAGTCTATGCATTTTTAAATTCTGCTTCATTCAAGGAGACTGAAGTCCCTTAAAAGCTTTAAAACATAATCCATCAATTAAAAAAGCAAACCAAAACCACACTTCACTACAACAGCACCCCAAGGAAGTTTAGGTTAGTTATGTCCATCTAAGCTAAGTTACAGGTTTCAATATAAGAAATGCATTATTGCACCACATTCACACAAACCCACAAATTTTAGTAATTGTAATTGTAACCCATAGCAATATTTATCCTGACAAAAACAGCAAAATATTTTGTAGGAGCACAGTGACATAGTAACAAGATGCCTCAATTCCCATGCAAGAACCATCCCATTTTCAAGGAAAATACAAACCCAGACACTGAACACTAAATGACCCAAATCTCAAAAGGAGTATTTTCAGTAAGTGTTGATATTTTTTCAGAGCACTTAATTGTTTAACTGCTTATTTTAACTGACCTGATTCCAAATAGATAGAAAAAGGAGGAGGATCCATCAACAGCTATATCTTGTTCATAGAGCTTTAAGAGCCACCTCAACCTTCGAGCAATGAGATGTAATCTAATAGCAGCAAGGAGGAGCCATTCCTGTAAAATCTGCCTGTTGGTCCTTGATGGCTTCAGAATTGAACATGACTGCTACTCAAACTGATGTTCAAGTTCATGTGGCTTATAAAAACTATTTCTAACTACTTTTCAAATAGGAGTCCAATTGGATTGCATTTTCTCTTTGGAAAATAACTAAGGAATGGATTGATCCCAACAATATAAAAGAAAAATAACAGCAATTGTTTAAAAGTCACAGTAAGTTTATACTTGAACTCAATGAATATGAATCAAATGCATGTATAATACAGTTATTTGCTCTCTTAGCCCCCCCAAAAAGCACAAGAAATATCCATTTAATTTTTTTGTTTCTAAGAAGAAAGATTACAAGAAACACGATACTTTAATGCAGAAAAG
This sequence comes from Phylloscopus collybita, assembly GCA_027886175.1. Taxonomy (NCBI): domain Eukaryota; kingdom Metazoa; phylum Chordata; class Aves; order Passeriformes; family Phylloscopidae; genus Phylloscopus; species Phylloscopus collybita. The sequence continues at coordinate 17,551,328 of JAJNNQ010000075.1, read as the reverse complement.
AAAAATCAGTTTCTTGCTTCACTTGAGTTACTTTATAGTAGGAATGTATATATATCATCTGAGAGGTACACTGCCTAACTTTTACCTGCAAATCTAAGAAGCATCAGGTATAGAAGAGCTCCAATACACGCACATGCATGCACTTCATCTAACTGCTAATGAAGGCAAATGTCATGAAAATCTAACTACAAATTTGCTGTGCATTTCCATATTTTCCACTTTGAAACAAATAAAACCAACAATCTGTAAATCATCATCTCTGGAAAAAGCATATGAAGAAGAATAGAACTAAGACCAAAAAAGGGAGACTGTTTAATACCTGAGGATTGTGAGAGTAATGACTTATCCTGGTTTTCTCACAACGGACCTGAGTTAAGCAGGAGGTTGGACTAGATGACCTTCTGTGTTCCTTTCCAACCTGAAACTACTTATGATTTGATTTTTCACTTTTTTTATTGTTACCAAACAGAGATGAAAACATTTCAGCTCTTTTTAGAAGCTGGTACAAATGTAATTGACTATTGATGATATAACTATAGCTCCTGCCTATGTGCCTTAATTAAAATCCGTAGTCTAGCTGCAGGCACTCCCACTGAAATGAGCAGTATTATGTGTTTCATTTTCTTCAGGGTCTAGATTTCCTTTACAATTAGTTTTCACTGGCTGCAGTCCCTTCTGAAAGTGATCAGCTAAAGGGTGGAAAAGACCCACATTTCAATACTTGCAGCACAACATTCTCTGTACAGAGTAGATGTTGACAATCCAGACAAGCAGAATCTGCAGCTGACAAAGGCCTGTTTCCTGAACAAATGTACTAACAAGCATGCCAGGCACTGAGGGTTAAGCCACACTGTAAAACTGTTCTTGTTTCCTGGAAAGCCTACAAAATACATCAGACTACTATTATGTCCTTTCTTGCTCCCACTTCACCAAATGTGCAGAGCAGCCATTGACTAAAATACTCACAAAAATATTTCCCCATTACTATTACTTTCCCACCCTGCACTGTGCAATTAAGTGTTATTGGTGGAGTTTACTCCTTTTAAACTAATGCTGAAGCGGGTTCTCCTTCTCTCCTTCAAAAGCTTTGAGTCATGATTTGTAAACAAAAATGATTGGTTATATTTTCAGACAAGCTAAGGACAAGTCGTCTTGGCAAAAAACACACCAAGGAGGAAAACCTGCTTGGTGACATCAGGATTCTCACAGGGCCAATACCCAGTGAAGCTACACCCAATGCAGCTTCTACCTGTCTGGTGAGTGCAAACAAGGGCAGATTTGGTCCAATGCAACTGCAACATTAACAAAGAGCTGCAGTGGGCAATGACAGTATAATTGTTGTATATCCTATGTACTTCTTTAAAATATCGGTAAGTCTTGTAAATCCTAGTTTCAGTCTTACAGTGATAAATAATATTCCAATGCCCTAAAGAACCATGCAACACTAACAATTAATACAATCTGTTTGTAAATCTTGTCATGTTTCCCTAAACCACAATGGTTTCTGGGTGCTACCATCTCTGCTCAGATCATGCCTCAACCTACAAAATTATCTTTTCTAAGTGGGATAATTTTCTTTTATGTCTAACTTGACACATACATTCATGTCATGACAACTAGCAATGGAATGAAATGAAATCCTCAATTTTAAAAAAAGTCAAAAAAATCAGACTTTTCTTTAAGATATGAAAAGTCACAGCAACTCCAAAATACAGTTTTATAGCTGCTTTTCTATAGTTCTGCTGGTCTTCCAATGTTTTCTTAGACTGCCATAGTGCATTAACTTAAAATAGAGGTAGATTGTACTATGGATCTTTTAGATCCTATGCATGATTTTGAATTTAGAAGTGTGCAGCATTCATCCAAAGACAACTCAGTAAACAGGTCAAATAAAAACAAATAAATCAAGAAATCAGCACTTTGAACTAAGCTTTTATCCTGGTTAAAACTAAACTTGAAAATGCACGAAGCAATAGTTAGCATTATATTCAAAACATGACACATACTTTGCATATAATTTTAACTAGAATAAAATAGGCCAAATGATGATATTTCAGCACTATAGCAACCACAGTAAAGTTTTGGCTTGCTCCTATTCCCGACAACCAGTCATTCCAGCTTTTCTCTAATTCAGAGCAGAAGTTATCAAAACCTAAAAAAGGAAGAACAGTGTTCTTTCAGCATATACCCACAGCAGGTTCTGCCATTCAGACAAAATCATTGACTGGCCCCCAGCCCAAACATCAGTACGATTGAGATCCCCAGTCCAAGACCCTCAGTAGGACCAAGACCATTCAGACTGGTTCAGGCTGTTCACGAGTTTGTCAAGTCAGGTCTTAGAAACTTCCAAGTCAACTTCCAGTAGACTGCCTACACAGTCTACTGGACCAATCCAGCCAAATACTTGACAGTTCTCATGGAGGAGGCAACAGTTTGTGCTGTTCCTGGATCAGCCTTTGCCACTTAAGCTATCTGTTCTTGTGGCAACATAGCACACCCAATAGGAGACAGAAAATATGGTGGTTGTGTTTCCTGAGACCCACCTAGAGAATGCCCTAGTCTTGACTCAAAGGGCAGATGGTGTTTGTAGGTATTTGGCACTGAGACAGACTACAAGTGCAATGTATAAATCAAGGTCTCAAAAGAATCCCAGCTTACAAACTTTTCAGCATTGGGTACTACAATGCAAATGTATCAAAACGCTCAAAGAACGTGATCAACTGCCTGATCAGAAAGATCATTCACTGAGTTCTGGTGTTATATTTCTGTTGACTGTTTTTTATTTCACACTTATGAGGAAAAGATTCATTGTAGCTGAAAGGAACCTCATGAAATTCAACAAATTCCCTCCTGGGAAGGTCCTGATGAAACTTGAGCTAAATGCGAGCCAACTTTGTGCCGCAGCAGCAGCACTGCTTCCTTCAGTCTGCTGACCTGTTAATACAGCCTGACAGCAGATGAAGGGACGTGATCATCCCCCTTTATTTGACACTCATCAGACCACATCTAGAATACCATATGCAGCTTTGGGTACCCCAGTACAAGAAAAGACAAATACTCATAGAGTTTGGCACAGCATCAGCAACATGGTTGGGACCTGAAGTGTTTACCCTGTGAAGAGAGACTGAAGGAATGGGGTTTGTTGAGCCTGGAAGGCAGAAGGCTTTGGTGAGCTAGAAGGATTTAGAGGTACTGGTGGATGAGAGGCTGGACATGGGCCAGCAATGTGCACTTGCAGAAGTATTAGTTTGGCATAGAGTAATATTCAAGTTTCAGACAGCCTGAAAAACTGATGAGCATTAAAATAGCAGAGAGCTGCTTTGCTTGCTTATGTAACACTTAATAAAAATTTAAATCAGCCTGCAGATTCCTGGAGTGTACTAACAAAAGAGGAGCAATTAATGAGGTAAACATGAGGAATATACAAATATGAGGTACAAATAAAATATTTATAGTAAATATATGGGAAAACATAAAGAGGGCAAGATTTATCAGTCTACTATACATTTTTTTTTTTTTAAATTGTGGTTTTCTCTCTTTTTAACTAAAGAGGAGAAAATTCCTTATCAGGAAGAGACAAACATGGATAGAGGATGACCTGAAAAAACCAAGTCCCCGTCGTATAAGTCTAACCTTTCAAAGTAGAATTCCTATTACAGTCAAGTCACAGGGTAACTTATTTACCATTAACAGATACACAAATGTGACATTCCCATATGGTAATAACAGTTAAATCAATAATTACTGACACTGAGAAAATATCTCTAAGTAAAAAATATTAAATCAATGTTATTCTTATGCTGGCTTCAGTAGGAAAGAAGTTAAATCAGCTTTCACTTGTATTCCAGCTTGTATCTCTACAACTCTGCAGATACTGGGAAAGTGATAAATAATTCATCAAAAACTGGAGTTGTACCACATCCATATGGCCAACTGGGTAGCACCTTAAAAATATGAAACTGAAATAGTTACTAAGAAAATAGAATTTAACTGTCCTTCTACTGCAAATACTTTAAAATCTGGAAGTTTATCTGTAGTGTGGACCATAAATAGTAACTTTAAAATATGCAGAAGTAGAAAGCACATGACAAAAGCACTTTATTTGACCGTATTCTACCAAAAATATCCTTACTTCCTGTGCTCAGTTTAATCCATCACAATCTTCAATCATTTTAGCTGTATAATCCAATACTTATTCTCCACATTTGTGTGAGTTTATGTACTGAGAACATTAGGATGAAAGGATTTATTAACAGCCTCTCAACTGACATTTACAGGGGATTATGGTTCTTGAGTCTCCCAGAAGTGCTAACCTTACAATTTTTTCTCTTATTTCCTCAGTTTAAAAGTTCAGTTACAGAATTCCTAACATTAGGAAAACATCATATTTTTAAAGACACAGAATCTCTTCTTTAGCAACCAGAACCTGTGACCTGTAACTCCCACTATGTCACAGTGATCAAATAGGCAATAAAACATTTTGAGTGTCTAGTGGAGCAACCTGCTAACTAAAATATGATAAAGGAACAGGGTCTTAGACCAGCCCTGGATATAACATAAATTAAAACATACTACAGGAGTTGTATACAGGGCAGCCTCTGTGGCTTCCTCACCTGCAGAGATAACCAGGTCTGGGGAAGACTTACCCATGGCACTTAAAATGCCACTAACACTCTCCCAGGAGTTTCTTAGGAGAGGGAAAGGAGTTTATACTCTGGGAGGTGTTTTCTATGATGGCACAGAGCAGTATTAAACACTGTATTCAGTGTGAGAGTTCAAACTTGCAGTTTTGTATACATTTATTTTTTATCCCTGTAAACAAATGCAGGGAATTCCACACCATGGGAGGAGAGGACTGTAATCTTTAGGATTTACTGGAGCCCATGAAAGAGTACTATGATTACTACACTAAAATTGTATTTGCAGCAACAACTTGCCTGATATGTGGTGAAAAAGCACAAAGATTTGATTAGAGAGCTTAATACAGAGGCAATAGGGACACTAGGTAATAAATATCCTCACTCTCATAGGAAAGCCACTATGCCTTTGAAAGGATAAATTTGAGATGTAAATCTTTAGGCAGTGACCTGAATTTCTAGACAAGAAAATTTGAAACAATCTAAGAGAATAATAAAAAAGTATGAATGTTCTATAGCACCAAATTGACATAGTTACCTGAGCATGCTACAGCATTCCTGAATACTATGGTTCACTTAATCATACTTCTCAAACTCTTCACAAAAATTTGATTAGTTTGTATCCTAATGAAATTTTCAAGACTAAACCCACATTTCTTCTACTTGCTAGGAGTTTTGACAGACGCTGGACACTGTATCCACAAAATATCTCCCTTTATACACACTGAGTACATAACTGACTAAATCTATACCACATGATGTTGAATTGAAAAAATTCTGCAATTTGCTCAAATTTTCTACTACAAGGTACACTGCCTGCATTTGAAGGCAAATGAAAGGAAAGAAATAAAGAAAACACTGATGGAGATTTAGTAGAACTTGACATGGGCCCTTTTTATTTCCTTTCATTTCAGCAGTAAAACATTTCCTCATTTGATCTGATTACTAACCCCATTTGGGCTTCAGAGTCTGTCAGAAGTGAGTGGATCACTCAGCAGGCTGCAAGCACTAGTAGGTGTAGCTACCCTGATGTAGAGGCAGCTGACTAACATTCAAAAATAACATGGCAGCCCAAACCAGCCTTCATTTTTACCTTTTCTTCTTCTTTCCTATACAGAATTTTTGTAGGTTTCATTCTTCAGTGCCTTTGAGAAGTTTATTTAGATTGCAGATTACCTGTGCTGTAGGGTGCACCCCTGTACCACTGTGACTACGCCCTACGTGTGCATCCATGTGTGTATGGACACAGGGAGTGGGACAGGGAAGAAAAGTACATCATAGACTGTCAACCTGGACACCAGACAATCAACTTTATATATTCTTTCAGATTGTCTTGCAGTCCTAGAGACAAAAGTGAAGGTTTCAGAGGCTTAACCCATATCCATAAGATAAAACTCCATGTATAACAAATACATACACACTGGTAGGCAGAATGCTCAAGCCAAGATAGACATCTTCAACAATCCCAGAATACAAAGCAACTTATTTAAGTACCTTTTCTAAGAGTGTTTCAGGTTTATCTTATTCATCATGTTATGGCTTTCCTGAGGATTCTTCAACCCTTTATTTCTTTATTTATTTGTCTGATTTCACAGTTGACCCAGCTAGCAGTAGGAGATTGCTCTAGAGATCTCTTGAAGTCCATTATTTATTTAACCCTGTGATCCCAAAAGGAATGGCATCTTTATCCCCTGCTGATCACCTCTCCTACAAATTTTGAAACTTGGTTAAGTGGTCAAGATACATAACTGAGAGGTTAAACTTTTCAACTTAAAACTCTCTACCAGCGATGTCTCTTCAGTTTGAGGTCTAAAAAAACCAAGCCCAAATTTGAAACTCAATTTCCTTTTTCGCATCAGCATCACTACTTGAAACACCATGATACAGAAATTTGATTTTATTTACTTGGGGCAATTGCCAATTTTCATGCTGAAAATCTTGGTATCTCTCAGGGTTCTATTTGTATCACATCCATGACAGTTTGGCCTCACTCTACAATATTCAAAACAAATTGTTCCAGCTAATAGCTCCAGCTAACAGTGCCACATGTAATTAACTACTTTTAATTTGAATACCCATCATACCAACACCGTGTGTCACCTGCAGAAAGGTTCAGAATCATAATCTTTCCTGCCATGTGCAGAACAAGTTGTTCTTCCAGTATCAGCATCGTTTCCTTGCTGAAGCACAGACTGCAACCTGTTACGGTCCTTCCATTGAGGCACCTATGTGAAAAACCCTCAGTACCACACCAGGAAAAACAGTTTCACAGTCTGCTGAAGGACTGATTACTCCAATGCTGAGCATTTTCCTGCAGTCATACAGACTAGGACTGATGTAGTACTGCTGCTTTTCAGCCTTGGCTGACAGAACAGAGACAGAATTTGGCCTTCATCTCACAAAGATTTTTCTGGCATGGGCTGCACTTACCTCCTGGACAATGCCTCATGGCCATTTTACACCGTCTGGATTCTGCAATGGTTGGACATGGTATTGTGTCTTTTGCTGGCTTCTTCACAATTTGTCTTGTTCTCGTTTCCAGGCCCCACTTAAATCCACATGTTTTGTTATTTCTGCTGCAAGTTCCCCACTCACTCCATTGACCCACTTCACAGCCTTCTGATAAAGCAAAAGAAAACACAAGTGAGCAATTCTTCTGGGTTTTTTTTTTTCTTTTTTTTTATTAGAATACACTGTACACTGTTAGAAAGCAACAACTGACAGTTTTACTATTAGCAGGTAAAGCTAGAAACAAAATTAAAATCTCTTACAGAACCTCAATCTTTTTAGCCAGCATCAACCCAACCAAAAAAAAATCAGAATATCAAACTGTATGTTTGATACGTTGTGACAATTCCAAATATTGAAAAACTCTCCTAAAAGAATGAGATTGGCTTTTTTTTCTGTATCCAATATATAGATCTTATTTGGTCATCACCTGGGTTTGAAAACTTTGGAAGTTCACATTTCCAAGCCCTCTCCATCATGAAATGCAAGCAATACTCTTGAAAGAAAGAGTTTGTTCTGACACAAGTCCTGAAATCTTATGAATTCTGAGCTGCAAATCTTCATACAAGGTGATTTTAGAGTTAAGAGAACAGAAGTTTCTGATGCACAACAGACAGGCATTCCCAAAGAGGCAGGATTTTGAAGTATGGAAAAATTTAGTGGCATTATCAGTAAAGAAATCAGTAATAATTCATTACTGAGTATTTCCTGATAAGAAATACTAAGCATCATCATAACATAGTACCATATTTGAATACGGCCACCTGGCTAAAGAGCTACTCCAGCAGCACTGCTGTGCCAGAAGACTCACCCACACATTCCATAAGCTCTTCCAAGGCTGCAAATCCAGCAGGACATCCTCGAAAGCAGCGGCCTCTGTGCGAGTAAAAGCCAGGTTTGCATTTGGTACAAAAGTCTCTGCTAAAGCAGGAGTCGCAGTTTTCTATTCTGCATCCTAAATCAAAAGGATCATAAAGAACAATAAGACAGCAAAGTTAGGATAAGGCTAAAAATGAAGGGACTTCTAAAGCAATAAAATAGCAAAACCAGAAATGCTACCATACTGTCATCCTGAAATCCATCTGGTGTATAGATGGAATTAGAGGTAACTGTGGTTACCACATTTTCCTCAGTGTCATTCTAATCCTATTTTTTTAAAATCGAACTGTAGATAAAACCCCTAGTTTAATTATATTTGAGTTAATGAAATCTTTTTGGAGGAAATATGTTCAATATAAATTATTTTCATGTGTAAGTAATTTCGATGAAACCGAGATGCAACAAATTATTCTGGGAAGCGTGCATCTATTATACATATTGTCTTCAGTTTATAATTTATCACTGAAAGCTGGATACCTTTTTTTTCCATGAGTTGACTAGCTGAGTGGATGCTTTCATGTAGTAAATCTGATGTCTGTGTCTACACATATGCATGTACAAAAAGCCTCCATTTTTCTGGATTTAACTCCTCTCTATTATTAAGAAATGTAATCCACAAAAAAAATAACCATTCTTAAATGACTAGGAGACATACACCACAACCAATAGATTGAAAAAAAAAAAAAAACCAACTCAAACCATCCAAACAAAACAACTATTGCCTTTACAAAATATTTTATATTATAATACTACATTTAAGAGGAATATGATCTGCAATACATGACAGACTCAGGTGTAGGCTTTTCAGAAATATCCTATTCCATATTAAAACATGTCAACTTGAAAATGAACTAGTTATCAATGATCATATGTATGCCATACATACCTACAAAAAATACCAGGAAAAAATATACCGAAGATTAAAAAGTATAAACCATTACATTTGGAACAGCAAGGATCACTTTATAATTAATTTTTTTAAAATGTAATCCTTCAGCTAACAAAATTAAATTAATTACGTTAACTGTATCCTCTCTTCAGCTATCTGAAGCCACAGCAAGAAGCATTTTTATTCATGTCATGCAACAATATAATAATAATAATTATGGTAATTCTGTCATTCATTTATTCTTCATTCCTTTATAATGAAAAAAAAAGCGCAAACCATAAGGTCACTATTCTGAAATAGCAATTAGTAAATATTTCCAATCAACACTTCAAATTTAGTCAATCTTTATGAAACAGATTTTAATATTTATTCTTGAACTTCAGCAGGCCAACACGGGGCACCCACAATACTTAAACAGTGTGTGTGTGAGTGTGAGTGTGCAAATTCCTTGTTAGCAATTAGGGAAATATGAGGCTTTTTAGATCAGATTTCTTGTGGCATTGGACAACAAACTAGGCAGACTGAATGAAAAGAAAAATGTGTATTTCAAGTGGAGGTGACCTTTGCTTGGTTAAAATGAGCATCAGTTTGAAGCCTTACACTGACAAAGAAAACTTCTGCTGGCTCTATTTAGACACAATCACACATAACCTGAATGCTACCAGCTCCTGTGTCCAGCATTTTTCAAAGGGGCTGTTAAAACTTGGGTTCATACAAGCAGCACAAGCTGGGCTTCTTGTCCACACTTCAGTTTATAGCAAATTCCTTAGAGTAATAATTTCTTTTTCACAAGGGTTGAAACAGGCCCTAAAGAACAGGATCCTGGTCAACGTCTTCACAGTGACCCTGCAAAATCACTTTCCTAGATGAATGAATTGCAAGGCAGAACCAAGTAGGTGAGCTGCTCCGAGATGTACCACAATACTTATTTGCTAATCTATTTTTTTACACTCAAGGTGTACTGCAAGTATTTTGTTAAATGCAATGCTTGAGTCAAACATCCTGTGTGTTTAAATATTAAGAAAAAACATTTGCCTCTTGCCCACCCGAGACACTTGAAAAGACATCAAGGTTTTTACAAACCATGTAGTCCCAATGATAAGATGCAGAACAGAACATTAAAAGAAAAATAAGCATCTTGCAACCCCCCTCACATCCAAGTGACACAACATATTTTAAACAACATTTTGACTATTGCTTTCAAATAACATGTTGGGAGTAAAATGAAAAGCTTTTCTGTGTGTGTGGAAGAAGGACTAAAGGAAAAACTTCCAACAGAAGTTACTGTTTGATATGACACAGACACACTTGGTGGGTGGAAGCCAGCCTCACTTTACACTGGGGATTCCCTCCATAAAACTATCACTATTTAACACAAGTACCTATGTGAATAACACATTTTTAAACATTAAATGAAGGAATAAATCCTCTTTCAGTTTTGATCATACTTCAAAACTCCCATCTTGTTTGTATTTTCTGCTTTACCTGCAATGCCTGTTTCCCTTTGGCTCACAGCAGAGTCCTTGAGATAACTATCTTTTAGAAGCTTTAGTAGGTGAAGGTTGGGTGGAGTGAAGGTTGGATGAAGGTTGGGTGAAGATTTCAACCAAGACAGTTTATTTTCATTTTTTTCCTATGAAAATAAACTACTCCAAACATGAAAGAGCTATTATTTAATCTGTATCAGATGCAATTTAGGGGAAAATACTGAAAGAGTATTAGGAGTACTGTAAAAATTCTGAAATTAAAATATGAATTCATTAGAGTGATATTCATCATGATGCTTAGGTACTGAGTGGTAATCATAATGATAATTTAACTGTAGCTGAAGATAAACTAGGAGCGACAACAACCTGACTCTTCTATAATTTCACCAATCCCCAGACTGTCCCCATGACCATGACACACACTCCTTCCAGCTCCTGCTCCCATCCCTCTGCTGCTCATAGAAGAGCATTGGTGCTACAGATCCAACTTCACACTGCCATCCCACAGTGTCCACTGGCACTCTGCACTGATCTGTCATTGACCAGCAACACCTCCTGTGATAATTCTCGCCAGAGTTTTTTGGTAATTGAACCACCTGACTGCTACAATTGCAATTACAGCAGTCTCAAAGTCTCATATGCTCTACTATACTAGGTAAGTATAGTTCAAGCAGCAGCATATTAATGAAGTCTTGCTATTTTGTAACACTGTTAAAAAAAATCATTACCTTTCTTAATGCATTGAATTAACTACACCTGTTTAATTAATGCTCAATTTGTTTGAAAGTTTCTCTTTATCTTGTTTTTACTGAAGGTGAATGGAAGGGGAAATTACAATGTTGGGTTCACCTAGGAGAAAGAGGGAGAACCTAAACAAACAAGTAGTCAACCAAAGCTGAAGGGAGCTGTAATTTCTAATCTCTGAGCGGTTTTTCCTCCTAAAATTATAGAGGTTACTATGGCCACGGACTAAGTTGAAAGGTTCAAGATAGTCTTGATCCATTAATTAGTCCAACCACTGAACTGACAAGTTTCATCTTACTCTTTAAATTCAGTTCAGTTTTTTTTTTCTCATGAGATTATCTCTTGTTGGAGCAGTTCAGTTCAAAGTTATTAATTATTAAAAATTTATTGGAAAATTAACAAAGGGCAGGTCATCTCTTGGGCATTCCTCTACAGAAGAGATTCAACACTTTCCAAGCTCATGTCCAAAAGGACTGCATTCTCATACTGCAGTGTTCAAGGTGGAAATCATATCCAGCAGGAAACCTTACACTGATTTCTAGAGACAAGCAGTCTCATATTTCATGATTCACTGTTACTAGAAAAAGTCTAGAACCACTTAGCGAATTCTAGGCACACATATTGTTTACATGTAGAAAAGAAAATTTGTCTTGAAATACAAAATTTCCATAATTTTAGAGCTGCTGCACTTGGCTGTGGTATTTATTGTGTTACATTTGGCACTGACTATTTTTGGCTTTTAAAATCAAGGGAACGTTTTCCATAAAAATATGTTCTATAGCTTCTCTAACAAAAACAGGAAAGTGTTCCAGTAAAAAAACGTTAAAAAGCTTTTGTGCCCATGAAGAAATCATTAGGGCAGAAATTATTTCAGTTTATGTAATTCAAGCCCTATAACTCCCATAAGGATTTTAACATAACCAAAATTTTTACTATTTTTAGCTGAGATAATATTATCTGAGCAATGGAATCTGTAAGCATACCTAAGAAGAGCAAGTAGGAAGAAACCTATTCAATTTTTAAGGATGTTTATTTCCTTCCATCAACAAAATGCCCACAATGCTTCATATGTGCAAACCAAGATCAACAAATCAAGGAAGAAAGAAAAAACAAACAAAAAAACCCCACAAAACAACAACAACAACAACAACAACAACAAAGTAATGTATAAAGACACCAGTTAGCAGTTACACTAAGATAAAAATATATGATACAAAAATCATCAGAGGAGAGCCAGGACTGGTCCATAAATGCAACTGCATCATTATTCTCACAGGAGGAGACTGTCAAAGGCATGAGGCTGAGATAAACATCAGGTGCTCAACACATGCCAGTATGGGTTAGACACAACTTGCATTTATGCTTCTCAAAATCAATCCTGTAATTCAAGGGCAAAGGCCACTTTCCATAAGTGGTAAAACCAAAAAAAGAAATTACATTGAATTCACTCTCCACCTTCTGCAATTAAGTTTTCTATTTTTTCTTTTCAAGAAAATAAATACTGCCAATACAGTCTACTTTGCCCTTCTCACAAGATCAGTACAGGCTAATACAAATAAATTAATCGATTTTCTAACCTACAGATATATTCTAAAGCACTTTTACATGGGGAAGTATTTACAGCCCAGTTTTGAAAGGTTTCAAGTAGAGAAGTTGTTGAACTCATAAATGAGTTATGAAAACTATGGCCAAGATTCTAAATTACTTTACAGAATGGATGCATAAACCATATACTGCCTCATTTAATTTTTTATCAAAACTTAACCACCTGGTACAGATTAGGCAGCACTCTGCAATATTACACAGCAGTTGGGAATACAACATCCATGGAGCCCACACATGGAATGGGGAGAAGGAGGTGGGATAGCTTGGGACAGGTCCAAGCATGGCTGCAAGTGCTCCTCATCCAGGCCAGACTGCCACTGAGTGACCTGAAGTGAGATTATGTGTGATGTGAAAAGCAGCACACGCTTTCTCACAGCTCAGTGCTCCCAATGACATGGCACAGCATTAGGGGAAAGGTGCCACACATTTAACAGACACTTGATTATTGCAGGAAACAAAGAAAAGCTATTTCTCACTTCAGGTTCTTATGTCAGGTGACCTGATTCTGGTTAGACTATGACAAAAACATTCTCCCCCTAAATAGGAATTAGAGGTAACAGCAATGATTAATAATCCATATGGGTAATACTCCACATATGAGCATATGGAAAAATCAATATGAATAGGCACAACTGCCAGACAGAGGTGAAATACTGTGAGATACCAGAGCACTCGTGGATTTTAACAGTTGTGCTTCTAGGCACAAACATGCAAACAGGGAATCTTGTTGCACATTAGCAGGTTGTAAATTTCCAAATAAAATGTTTCACTAAAAGTGAAAGGTTGTTTGTTTGTTTTTAATAGCACATCTGTTTTATTAAATTAGCAACACTTACATATTAAAGCATGTCTGGTGTGAGGTGTCTGGTCACCTGAAATTTGTGTGGGAACAAAAAATATGGCAAGAAGCCCACCCATATATTAGTGTTTATACTGTTTGTTAAATTCATTCTGAATCCTTTTTATTTTCATATAGTGGGAATTTGTTTCTTAAAACTAGGAGTATCTTTGTGAATCATATATTTTTCCCTAAATTACCCTTCTAGTTAAACTAATAATAACAACAACAATAAAAAACAGGTCCATTCATGAACTAGTTAATCTGCTGAATGTTATGTATCTCAGAATGAGCTGGGACCCTCTTTAGCAAAGAAGTTTCAAGATGATCTTGAGACATCTGTGTGGCTACAACTCTGTTTCACAACATATCATCTTAAAAACTGAGTGTGAAGTATGGCCTTACGAGAAAAGCGTTGGACAGGGTTCCAAAAGCACTCACTTGAACATCTGTTCATGTCTGGCGTCCGGAGCCCGTAGTACCCCGACGGGCAGGAGTGCAGGCACTCGCCGTACTGCCTCATCCCTTCCCTCCGCAGGAAGAAGAATAACTTGTGCTGGCATCTGATGCACCCATTATCCTTTGAACAAGATAAGCAACCTTTGCAAATTGGATTTGGTCCATAGTTAGCTGCAAAATAAGAAGATAGATTACACTTTAAGATCATTTGAGAAGTATTTCGGCTGGTAGTTCCTCTATCCTCTAAAGTGTTACTCATCTTTTGCACGACTACAAAAAGTTCTGCAAGGAGGGTTCTGAAAATACACTCATTTTCAGACATCTGCACTGGCACTGAATAAAAAGAAACACAATCTCTACATTTTTAATTGTATGTAGGGCAGTTTAATGATTTACACACATTTAAAATACAGGCACAGGCAAGCAGAGACCAAGCTTTCTAAAGCTCACAGTATAAAGTTAAATAAAAATGCCATGCTGGATCCTCGTTTGAAGCTGGGGACATAAGCACACAACAGCAACAAAATATAAGAACTTCAGCACCCTGATACATGTACATGGAATGATATGCCCATGGAAACTGAGCGACACCACTAATGTAATTTCTGATTTGTGAAGCGAACAACATTCAGAGTACAGAAGCCTCTGCAGAACAGGTACAGCAATATGTGCTGTCCCCTTGCTTTCAGGGTCCTAGAACAGCTGTCTCCTTGCAGACTCTTCTTGACTGGATATCAAGACAAAATTTTCAAAAAAAGAGAAGCATTTTTAAGTTTTAAGAGCCTTCTTCTACAATTTTTTACCCAAAATGGGCTGAAAACCATAGACATTACCAAAGGAGCACATTTATTGCAAGCTACTACTTTAAAGATCCCCAGCTGCTGTGCATTCAAGTCTGTGCTCCGATTTTGCTGGATTATTTTCTTTTTTTCTTTTAAATTACTTGACTGATAACTACAACACAAACTTCAGCCACATTACTCTTTGTTCTTACAAGCTTTTATTATCCTGCCTTTCTGCAGAGATGCAGAACACCTCTTTGTCCCCATGGGCTGTCAAGACCTTCTCAGGTGCTGGCTCAGCACAATAGGCTAGCAGAGGGAGGATGACCCCAGACATTCCTAAAACCAGCATAACTTTGCAGATCTGTTTTAAATAATAAATTGGCTACAGGACTTCACAGAAATTTGCCAGTTCAAACCTGGTTTACTGAAAACAAAAGAAAAATATTATGCAACAAAGGAAAGTGTCTTTGGGGTCTCAAGAAGTTTTAAATAGAGGCCACCCAGGGAGCAGCTCACCAAAAGGGCCTATGGTTAATTATTAATTTTTTAAATATTTAAAATTATTCACACCCTTACATAGTGATCTGGTAGTTTTACCTTCTATGGCTGGATAATTGAGGTTGTTCAACTGATGACTTCACCAGCAGAGTCAGGGAAAAAAACCAAGGAAAAGCCCACCACCCTCTGGAACCAGTAGCTGATAAGCTTTACTCTCACCTTCACACATCTGCACACCACATTCCAATTCCCTCTTTGCTCCCATCCCCCACACAAGACTCACTAAGTTCAGTGTGACAGCATTCAACCCCAATCTTGTACAAATAATCCTAGTGGGTGGCAGGCAGGACAAGAAGCAAAGCAATCTGGTGAAGAACAGCTCAGTCACTGGGACACTTTCTCAGTGTTGGAGTGCTCTGGTACCTGTCTCATTAGGTGAGATCCTCTTGATGGGAAAAGAATCCTTACCCCTCATGGTATAGTATGATTCTTCAGCACGCTGTTACCCCTTTTGTGATGAGACACCCTAACAGACCAACTGCCTTACACTCCCAAAACAGTTCCTATCTCCTGTTGCCTAAAAGACTCGAGATATAACTTTTCCTACACTTCATCTTGTAAATATTCTCATTCTCAACCTATGTCTTCTTCAAAGACATACAAAAAGACAAACAAACAATGATGAACTAGGCATGGATGCATCCCTCCATTCACTGTCAGCAGGGATTGCCTTACTGTAACCACATCAAATAATACGTGACCATGTACGCCAAAGGAGTCATTGCTTAACACATGGTGGGCAATCCTGTAGGCTTCTGACTTCTCTTTTAGTCTCCTTGGATGCCACTCTCAGCAGATCTTTACCTCCAGCTTATTAAAGGCTCCTCAGAGAAGCCTGTATTATAACCAAAGAGTTGCAGGAACAAACAAAAGCAAGGATGCAAGATGCCTGAACTTATTCACTACTCAGAGTGATTTTTGGAGTTCAGAACAGCTGAAATCACATATATGATTTTGACTTAGGGCCAGGCCAATTGCTGAACAGCATGAATATAGCTAGAAGCTACTATATATGTATAAATATATATATATATATATATGTACAAGGACATATATATATGGATACAGATAAATGCTATACATACAGATATAGCTAAAGGGAACAAAATATTAGGCCTGCTGGCAACAGACAGGGTGAAGCTGTCACAAAGGGTGAAAAGGATCATTCCACAGGAGTTAGCAGGGCTCACTGAAAGAACTTTACAGAGGTTTGAAGGGAGAAAAGGATAAAAGAAGGCTCACTGAAGTCTGAGAGCAGTACGCCAACACCTGAGGGACAGGATGCTAGCAAGGTCTGTCAGTCTGCTGTCTCAGTGGAGGTAGAGGGGTTTTGGTTCTCTAGAGCTTAGCAATGGCGAGGATAGGGTTGGGTGTTTGTGAGTAGGAACTGGGGGAAGGCCAACAAGGCAGGTTATCATGGCAGGAGTCTGTGACAGACCCCCAACCAGGAGAAAGAGGCAGATAAAGTATTCTCTAAGTAGCTGGGAGAAGTCTAACAATTACTCACCCTTGTTTTCATGGGGAGCTTCAACTTCTCAGATGTCTGTTTAAAACACAGCACAGCAAAGAGGAAAGATGGAACAGGCTGGTGAGGGAGCAAAGTAGGGAAGGTAACTGCTGGACCTGTTGCTGGGGAATGGAGAAAGACTGGTGGGGAAGGTGATGGTTGGAGGTCACTATGCCCATCTTGGGCATAGTGATCACCAAATGGTTTTTGGTTCTTGTTGAAGTAAGGAAAGGGGTCACCAAAACCTCTGCCTTGAAGGAACAGTGTCCAAGGAAGATAAGTTTTCAAGAAGGAAATCCTAAAGGCACAGGAGCAGGCTATCAGTAAAAGATGATCCAGAGGGAAAGAAGACTAGCTGAACAGGGAGTTTTGGCAGGAACTTGGGAAAAAAAAGCAGAGTTTATAACCTTTGGAAGAAGTGGCAGACAATTCAGGAGAACTCCAAGGATATCATGAGGTTCATCAGGGAAAAAATTACAAGGGCTAAAGCCCAATAAGAACTTCATCTGCTACTTCCATAAACAACAGTAACAATATTTCTATAAATACATTAGCAACAGCAGTAGAACTAAGGAGAATCTCCATTCCTCATTGAAGGTGGAGAGAAACACAGTGACAAAGGATAAGGATAAGGCTGAGGTACATAACGTCTTCTTTTCTTCAGTCTGTAACAATACGAAGACTAGTCTTTTTTGGTACCCAGCTCCCTGAGCTGAAAGGCAGGGACTGAGAGCAGAATGAAGCCTTCATCATCCACAAAGAAATGGTCAGCAACACCACTTAGACCCATACAATTTTGTGTGGCTGAAATCCACACAAGGATACTGGGGACTTGGTGGAGGATCATCTACTGGTCAGCCAGGGAGGTCCCAGCTTACTGGAGGTTGCCCAATGTGACACCCATCTAGAAGATGAGTCAGAAAGAGGGTAAGGGAACTACAGGCCCATCAGTCTGACCTCAGTGCTGGGGAAGGTCTTGGAGCAAATCATTTCAGGTGCCATTATCCAGCACACACAGGACAAGCATGTTATCAGACCCAGCCAGCATGATATGAAAGGGAGGTCCTGCCTGACTGACCTCATCTTCCTCTATGACAAGATGATCCACATAATAGATGAAGGAAAGGCTGTGGATCTTTCTACATGGACTTTAGTAAAGTCTTGGACACCATTTCCCTCAGCATTGTCCTGGAGAAACTGGCTGCTTGTGGCTTGGATGGGAGAACACTTCATTCAGCAAAAAAACAGGCTGGAATGACCAGTCTTAGAGAGTGCTGGTAAACAGAGCTGGCAGCTGGTCACCAGTGCTGCTCTCCAGGGCTGACCACTGGGGCCAGTCCTGTTTAATGTCTTTATCAATGATTCTGATGAGGGGATTGAGGGGACCCTCAGTTTGCAGATGACATAAGTTGGGCAGGAGTGTTGATCTGCTGCAGAGTAGGAAGGCTCTGCAGAGGGTCTGGATCTATGGAGCAAGGCTGAGAGTTTCAATAAGGTCAAGTTCTGGGTCCTGCCCTTGGGCCACAACAACCCCATGCAATGCTACAGGCTAAAGGCTTCCAGCTTTGAGAGTGCCTGGGAAGCTGCCCAGCTGAACATGAGCCAGCATGTGCCCAGGTGGCCAAGAAGGCCAGTGACATCCTGGCCTGTGTCACAAATAGTGTGGCCAGCAGGACCAGGGCAGTGATTGTATCTCTGTACTGGGCACTGGTGAGGGCACACCCCAAAACCTGTGTTGAGTTTTAGGCCCCTCATTACAAGATGTGCTGGAGCATGTCCAGAGAAGGGCGATGGTGCTGGTGAAGGGTCTGGAGCACAAGTTCTGTGAGGAGCTGCCAAGGGAGCTGGGGTTGTTTAGCCTGGAGAAAAGGAGGATCAGGGAGTACATAATTCTCTACAAATACCTGAAAGAAAATTCTAGCAAGGTGGAATTCAGTCTTTTCTCCCAAGTAACAAGCAATAGGATGAGAGAAGACAGACTCAAGTTGTGCCAGGGAGGTTTAGATTGGATATTAGGAAAACTTTTCCTGTGGAAAGGGTTGTCAAGCCTTGGAAAGGGTTCCCCAGGGAAGTGGTTGAATCATCATCCCTGGAGTTATTAAAAAAATGTGTAGATGTGGTGATTAGGGACATGGTTTAGTGGTAGACTTGTAAGTGTTGGGTTAATGGCTGTATTCAATGATCTTAAAGGTCTTTTTCCAACTTCAGCAATTCATGATGTTCTGGAGCAAGAATTAGGCTCTGGAGCAGATACATATCAGGCCTCCATGTAGGCTTCTTTGCCATCTTCCTTCACGGATGTTCATGAAAATTCTGACTTCTTGGCAACAAAGTGTGTCTGAGTTTGACTCTTCTGTCCAACTTTCCTTTATTACTGCCACATTACTCTTCCCAAGCACCTTTTCTGTCTATTTCTGGTAAGATGCCTTTACTGATAACCTTTTGTTTTGGCAGACAAATGTAATTATGCTGACTCCTCTGGGATTCAGCTCCATAGAAAAGAAGCCAACAGGATAAAATGATCTTCCATTATCCTATGCTATTATTTGTTCAGGAAATGGATGGCACATCTTTCACAGCTTAAGGTCAACTCAGGATATTTGAACTCTATTAAAGAGATCAGTAATGTATTGATTCTGTAAATCATATAGGTTTCCCAAACCATGACATCTGGACCCTCCTCCTTCTTCATCTCCTGAGCAGCCTTAAAAAATTATTTTTTTATTTCTATAGTTGTATTTTTTTACCTTCTTATTGGAATGCTGTGACATTCAAAACTTGTAAACTGCTCTGAAATCCTCAGATATATTGTATTTATTGTTACTTAAATGAACAATTATTTAACTCACACTGAATTTGGAAAGTGTTCAAATTCAGTTCTTAATAAAATCTTAAGTATTCAATTCAATACTTAATTAATGGTCACAATTGATGAATTTCCCTAGCTTTGGTCTCCTAGTTTTTTTCTTCCTTTATCACATTAAGGAATGAAAAATCACTGAGGAATTATAATGGTAAGGGACAATAATATGATTTGCATGTTGCATTACGAAGAGCAAATTTTGTGAAAGAATCTGAAAATTTCCCACTGTGCTGCTTAGGCATTAAACTAAATAATTTCATGGTAATTGCATATGGTAAGTTACTGTAAAGTATGAAGTGAATTTATCTTCTTCCACATTGTTGTTGCTTGTTTTCCTTTCAGAGCTTCATAGGAAGCTCTGAATTCTGCAACATTTCCATTATTTCAATTTCTCCCAGAGCCAGGGAAAATTGTGACATGATCTACTAACAAATTACTTGGACAATGAACATAAACATTAACAAATCAAATACCACAGCACTGGTTTTGGGGTCACATAAGGATGCCATCTTGAAGATACCCACTTAACTGTGCCTCTTTTGGCCCTATATACATAGGCCATAATTAAATCCTACAAAATCCTCCCTGACTTAAATTCTTCCCTTCCCGTCTTGGTTTCTTAACACAGCAAATTGGATGTATTGTTATCACATACAGCTTTTCCAGTTCACATATAATTGTTCTGTGAAGAGGAAGCAAACACCACCACCTTCAACAGAAACACCTATACACTTCTTTTTTAATTTCTTCATAACCTCTTTTTTTTCCCTCTGTATTTGTTTGCAAGAAAAAATAACAAGCTTTTAAAACACGGTCTATGACATTCCAGATTACTGACTGCATCACATGCAATGTAAAACATCATGCTACTCATCCTTATTTCAACCCTGCCTGGAACACCCTCCTCATCTCTGTGTGCCAAGCAGGCAGGTCTCCTCCAGCCAAATCCCTCGTGGAGACTGGCTCCTTCCACAAGGCCCACAAATGTTAACCAGTGTCAGAGTGCTGCTGTCATCACATGATAAAACTGAAAATGCACACATGCTGTAAGTTAGCACCATCCTCTGGCTCTCAAAGCACATGATTGCCCTGGTTCTCTATTAAGACTGTAAGGTCCTTGCAGCAGAAGTAATGTTTTGTACAGACACAGAAGTATGTACACAGGTGTGAACACTGCATATAAACACAAGCACACACCTTAATACAGGTAACACATTTTCTATTCCTTCTGCTTCTACAACTATAGTCCAGAACACCTCTATAGTTAAAGAAAAAGCATTAACAGACTTGATTCCCTGTGCCTTTATTTTAAATCTGGTATTAAATTTGCCAAGTTTCAAAAGGTTACTTGAGAACACAGACTAGTACCCAAACACTGAATGAAACACTTCTGAACCCTAAGGGTGTTCAAAGTTTCATGGTTTGGATCCATACCAAGTAAAATCAAATGTCAGCTAATTACTTTAACTCTTGTCTAGATCAAATGTATTTAAGCCACATTGCTGAAGCAGTTTTAAGTGAGTTGTTATGACTACTTAAAATCACAAGAGAATCAAACTGAGTCTAGCCTGTTCCCCACAAGAATACAAATTGTTCTGTAAGCAAGAGAACTTAGAGCATTTGATTTTCTGTGTCCTGCAGCCCATACTACAACTGCTTCTAATTTGTGTCTTTCTTGTATACCCATCTGTTGGGTGCCACAAAGCTCTTTTGAACCTGGTGCTTCAGCTCACCACAAGAACCTGGCATTTTTATGCTTCTGTAAAAACTAGGCTGAAATAGACAAATGAATCCAAAACCAGTTGGAGAAAGAGAAGATCCTGGCAGAGAAACAAGCAGTAAAGTCATTCCCTAATAAGCATTTTTTTAGAGAGCCAGGCTAACATGCTCACTATGTCCCTAATACCACTTGGTATCTGGTTGCTGCATCTCTCTTTGGCAGTCTTTGGTCTTTTGAGCTCTATGAAACTGAGCTTGCTGATAAAATGGCCAGTTTAATGACACTCTCACCCTAACTGGGATTGCACCCACAGGAATGCTGGTAACTGGATTTTAGTACAGATCTAGCAGAAATGTCTCCAGGACACTTACCACTGTAAACATGAGATGTGCAGATGGGACTTGCAGAAGGTGAGGAACTAAAAGACCACTACAAGCTGCACTTACTGCAAAACAGTCGATGTCAGAATCCTGAATTCAATTAAAGCTTTGAAGATACCCCATAGAATAAAATACTCCTGTGCTTGGCTTATGTCTTCAGGGGCACCAAGGACCTGAACAAAAAATACAGCCCTATAGATAAACCTGTACTACATAGTATACCAAGGCACTAAGACTGTAACAGTGCAAGTTCACTACAGCTGAAAAACATCTGACTGACTATGAACAGAAGCTGGCCAAGAAAAATACCTATTTTTCATTAGAACTTTGTAAAAGCAAAAGTAAGTTCTAGGCAGAAAACTTCAACTAGGAAAAAAAAAATAGACTAGTTTGTTTCTAGCAATTATCTTTAAGAGAATTTAAAAATTCAAGGTCAAAGGGGATTTTTATGAAAAATTAGGCCAATGCCCTGTACAAAGAAGCCACAGAACTTTTGCTTTACTGAAACATGTCATTTAAGAAACCATCCAATCTTAATTTTTAAATTGTCAGTGGTAAGGAAACCACCACAACCTTTGTTAAGATATCATAGAGGCTAATCACTCACACTGCTGAAAATGTGCAGTGGAATTTTGAACTTCAAGGACCAACCACTGGACCTTTTTATATCTTTGCCTGCCGGTTTGTTAACAGTTTTTCAACTTTTTTTTTTTTCCCAATGCAGACCCTCTGATCAGGTCAAGTCCTAGCTTTCTCATGGGTAAGATAAACAGAGCAGGATTCCAGAATGTCTCACCGCAAGGCAAAGTAACCAGTACTTTGATCAATCCCTTACAATTTTATCAACAGGCTTATGGATACCAAAAAAAAAAGCTCAGCATTGGAAAAGCAACTGTACCAATACCAAATAAAGAAGTGATACAACTTCTCTACTTCTCCTAAATTTTACTCTCCTGAAACATTCATGTGTGATGTAAGTGCTTTTGACCATGAAGCTATCATTTCCAAAGTATCATGTTGCTCTGGGTAGGATGCAGCTTTTTTTTTTTTTTTTTTTTTTTTTTTTTTTTTTTTTTTTTTTGTTGCATAGGAGATCACTCAGTGTTCCTTCTCAGGGCACCAGGCCTTTAACAGTCAGAATCATTTTCTCTGAAGTTTTCCACAACTGAGAAAATGCACATTCCCCACCCTTCGCCTGACCACTGTAGGGTGGCATTTCACTTAAATGAGTTTGGTATAAATCTCATCAAATTTTGCTTGTAAATGAGCAATTTTAGCTGGTTATTATTATTCCTTCACTTCTTCTGGAGGTCTTCACTATATTTTCAATATCACAATTTTATGCTTAGACGACTCTCACGTATCCGTTCATTTCATTATCTCAATATTGATCATTCATTATTGATATACAATGTCCTTCTAGTTATTCTAGTGCAGGCTTCCAAGAGATTTGTCTTCATTCCATTCATACTCAAAAGAGAGTGGCATTTTATTCCCCTTCCAAATGATTTAACTGTTGCTACACAGCCATCCAGCTGAATAGTTTCAGAATTTTCTGTATGGTTTTCCCCACCACCATGACTGGGAGAATCACTGAGAGGATCGGTTTGATATCATTCTCCTTCAGCACCCTGGCAAGTCTCAAGCAATCACCTACATGTTGAGATATTTTGCAATATTTCATGACTCTAGGCATTAGCACCATTGCATACCAAGTTCAGAAGTCTACTTTTCCAATAAAATACAGATATGTTGGTTTCAGGATGCTTGGTTACTTAGATGCTTTGAGAACATAACTGATTTTCATTCCAGTTGGGATGAACAGCTACTTAACAGAGGTATCTCAGCCTTCTTTTTTCATTTGACCATCTGGAGTTCTTAAAGGTCTCTCTCACAGTTCACTTTCTGGACACCTACTGTCATCTGGAAACATTTAACTCCTCTTGTCCTCTTCTGTCCACTCCTCACAGTCTACCAATACTCACTTGCCTCAACACTACTGAATGCTGCTTCCTTCTTATACTTGGGATGAGAATTCTCTTCCACAATTCCTCTCTGTTTACTTCCTAGACATTTCCCCTTTCCCTGAAAATGGAGCAGCCTGGTTGCTCAGACCCCAGTGTTCCCTGCTAATGATGGAAATCCAGAGCTGTCATCCATTTATATTTCATCCATGGGAAGTTCACTCTGTCTACAGGGTGAAAAAAAAAAATACAGAACATCTGTTGCAGGTCACAAACACCACCCCATCACCTGCCTTCCTAAAAAACAACTACAGAAGTAGCCAGAGAGAGCAAAGTGTCATACTCCCTGTTGCAGTGTCCTAGGAAATCTTAGCTTTCATTGATGTTTTCTGTTAACAGATTCACCAGTTTTATTCTAGGTCTTCCTGTTGTAACTGAGAGCAATTGAACACACTTGAAACACTGGTGATAAAAGGTCCAAGTATCACAACCATAGAGTATACTCAGAGACATAAAATAAAATAAAATAAAATAAAATAAAATAAAATAAAATAAAACAAAATAAAATAAAATAAGCCCTTCTCCATTGTGTTCATCCAAACAGAACAGCTAAAGATGCCCAGAAAAAACAAATAAACAAACAACAACAACAAAACATCCCAAGCCTTACCAAGCAACTGGTTCACAAATACCACTCACAGGTCATTTCTTTTGAAGCCTAGTTCTCCGCCCATTCCCCACCAAGTACTCATTTTGGTATTTGAAAGTCCTACATGATGCACATTCATGTGTATGTTGCCAATCCCATCTCTGAATTTTAATTTATAGGTCAATCCATTTCAGATACAGTAAGAAATTGCATTACTCCAACAAAAGAATTAGCCACTTCTCTTAATCAACTGAAGTTGCTGATTTGTAAAGTGGCTGCTTCAGTTTTCATCACACTGAGAAGAGTCCTTCCAAGATGGGCTCTGTTTCATCTCCTTATGAGTTGATGGATTGATGCTTTTTTAGAAACCCTATAGATCTAACAGTGCTGAAACACAGACAATGTCTGCCAATTGTGTACTATTTGCAGAGCTCTGGGCAGTTTTGTCTACTCCAAATCTCTAAAATCTTTTTCTTATCTGGCATCTTCAGTCTCTGTAAAAATATTCATGATACAAGCTTTGCATAAACACCCACTGGGTTTTAGGAGACTTTGTAAGTCCCAGATAATGTGATGAAATGTCAGTAGCTTCATGTAGAGTAACCTCAAGAAATTCCAGTCATAAACACAGGAGGACTTTTAACATTCAGTACTTTTGAAGGATAACTTGTCTCTCAAATGCTGTTATTTTAATTACATTTCCTCCTTTTTACATGTCTAGAGAGTAAAATGTAGAAATCCCCCAAATCACTCCTTAAAAAGAAGCTGCTGTTCTTCCTCAAATCCCAGCAATTCAGACAGTGAGGAAGAGCACCTCAATCATTGACTTAGGCCACAGCACAGATTACTGATATCTGATGGACTGCACAAATCAAGTGATGGGACAGAGGCTGGACAGCCCAGTCTGCTCCACCCCCCAGATCTACCCCAATGTTCAGCTCTATCTGAAATGCCCTTCATGCAATGCCAGGGCTCTTCTGTCTTAGTGGAAAGAGGGCTGGGGGTAAAATAAGCAGAAACTGAGAAGTTACATTCAGATCCTAATATAAGTTGTAACACTATGGAAATTACAGGGTAACGTACAGCTGCTGCTCCCTGGCTGGAACACTCCACAGTGACTCCCCACACACATCATCTGCAACCAAGAGGGATGGAACAGAGGGTGGAGTGGACACACCACAGCCAGGCTCTGTAGAAATCCTTGCAGGGAGGGGAACTCAATGGTACTTTGCAGCTGATAAACTACACAGCACCCGTCAGCCAGGGGAGATAGGAGAAGGTGTCCAGCTGCTGAGTCAGCAAGTGTGGTGACAATGCTCTCCTCGGATGAGCTCAGTTCACTGTAACCTAATTATAATATTCATCTCCATCCAAAGTCACCTGACTCCAAGATATGACCACCCTTCACTAAACATTTGCTCTGTATTTGTTTTACTGTATTTTTAAGTGCAAAAGAAGATAATTTTATACCACTCAGTAACACAGGTATGCATGGCTAGAGCCACTCAAGCCTCACCTAAACAGAAAGAAATATTAAGTAAGTTGAGAATGGGGAAATGTCAGGGAAGACTGTTGTAACTGCTGGGACCAGGCAGTGGGCAGAACCTGTTTTCCCCCCTACAGGGACACCTGTTGGGTAAGAACCATACTCTATGCACACTGAATATTTTTATTGGGGATTAGCAATATTGCTTTGAATACATTCTTTGCAGTCAGATACTATCACTGGCAATCCTCAAATATTAATCTGTCACAATTTCATATTAATAAAGAGTGTTATTCCGTAAACTGTTAGTGTTGAATCCTTCATGGGCACAAGCAGTCACTGGCAGCAGGTAACACATTCAAAGTGGGAAGACCCACTGGGGGGTCTCCTTCATGCTGTTGTGTCCCTGCCTAAGTGAAACCACCCTCTGATCCAGGACTGTTCAGTGAAGGGTTCCTGTAATGGGACATTGACACTGGGTTGGGAACAAGGGCTTTCCTGGGACACTGACAGACAAATGAAATACTAAGAGTCAAGGAAATGTCCCCACACTATGGGCTGAGGAAATCTCCTCTTTTCATGGGAGAGTGGCCCGGGGCAGGCTGGTTTCAGGGAAGGGACAGCTGCAGCTCCCCTCCATCAGGCCACCACACTGTACCTCACCAGCCTCAGCTCTGCTGCAGACAGTGTGTGCTTCACCAGGAGCCCATCTATTGAAGAGCCTGGCTGCTCAGACAGGGAGCCTGCATGGAGCTGACCTTAAACCATCTACAGCAGAAACTGTGGGCTTTCAAAACCGATTGCTGTGTCCTCCCAAACAGGTTTTGAAAAAATCACATTGCTCAGCTGAGGATTTATCTCTTTTTCACTTACATCTACTACGTCTTACCCACAGATGAGGCAGAGGGGCTCCTTCCAGGCTTTGTATGTGGGAAGAAATGCAGGGAAGACAGTACATGAAAACCACCATGCTCCCCAGATTATTTCAAGCGTGTGTTTTATTTGCCTTCCTTTGAAAATACATTTCATTGGGAAGCATGAGCAGATGCCCAAACCAAGGCTGCTAATTACACTTCTAATACAGAAAAATACTCATGCTTCTTCTGAAAGCTAGAAGAAGTCTAGAAGCTAGACTTACCATGCCTTGGACCAACTCTTTATATAGTGCTGGTGTGAAAGCTGCAAAGGGAGACAAAACTTAAAACAACAAACACTCCTTTACTCTTTCCTCCTAGCACCATGCCAGTGGGGAGGCCTGGCCAGTGGAGTCCACAAGGCAGTTTTTCCACCACTCAGGTGGTTAAAAGTCACTCGGGCAGCATTCTTAGACTTCCATTTCAGATTCCCATGCTATAGTCATTCAGAAATGCAGAGGCTGTCACAGCCTATTCCTTAATTACAGAATTGCACAGAAATGCATTTTTCCCATGTACATATTCTTTGCCACTATCTGCTAGCACATTCAACACAAATTTCATCCAGCCTATTGCTGGTGCAAATCAACATCTGGGACACAAATCCTACAGGAACAAAGTCCCAGGCATTTAAAAAAACTCACTTTTTTTCCAAGTCTTTTAATATCTAGAATATTTCAGCTAGCTGCTATGAATAAGATTCATCTTAGCATGCAGGTGAATAAACAGAGATTTAATGTTTCCCCTTTGATGGTGGGTTTACTTTGTCTTCCATTGTAAGTTATAACTTTTCCAAGCACTGAAAACTGCAGGGATCCAATGTAGAGGCATTCCAACAAAAACACAGCTCCAAATCCAGATCCACCCAAACCACAGAAGACAAAACATCATTGGCAGCACTGAAGCTACAGACGTGAAGATCCAGAACACTCTGCTTAAGACACGAAGTACAATGATATACAAGAAGAATTTACGTGTGATGGGTGATATTTCACTTTACCTTTTCATACTTCTACCAAAAAAATCCTTAAAAGGTAGAAAAGACTGAGGAACAGGGAAAAAAATGTAGTTAGAGAATGAGTTTAGGTGAACTTCTTTTCGCTTCCCAGAAGATGAAATGAAACATGTTTTAAAACTCATAGATACCAAATCTGCGCTCATACAGAAATTCCAGCAGAAATATACAGAAGTAAAGACTAAGGAGCTATTTGCATTGTTATATTAGGTACCAGCAAACTAATGACCCCACCTTAACTACTGATACTGTCTGTCACATTTTTTGGTTCAAGAGAACCAGCACATGAAATGACAAAGGAAACAAATAAATGTTTGATTGCAATTGTAAATCTGTAACAGTGAAGAATATGCCTGCACACTGCTTAGTGTTTCATAAATACCAAACATCTGAAATACTGAACAGCATGTAAATGGGGGTTTTGCTTTTTTTTTCATTTTTAGGAACACTATTAAATGGAAAGGTAGAGAAAGTGGTAACCTCTAGGAATGAAGAAATTCAAGGTTTAGATAGCTGTGAATAGTCTGGAAGATTTCATGTCCTTAGAAATAAGTAGCTAAGTAGGGAACTTTAAAATGCATGTAAGGTTATATTCACAGTATCAGACGCTTTGCAGAAGGAATGTTGCACAGCTCCTTACATTGAGCAAAGCTAGCTCTGACTTAAGCTTCAGTGAGGGCCTGTACAAGTAGCTTTGCCCCATGTCCAAGCCTGATGGAAGGAACTGCAGTTTCAGCCTAGGCATCATAGGTTGAGAATGATGCTTTGACCACACAGAAGGAAATTGCTCCTCAGAGTATTGTGGAAGACTAAGCCAGTAGTTTCCTGGTAGGTATGAGTTGTCTGAAGACAAACTGAGCTGGGTACTGTGTAGATGCAGCACTGCATCTCCTCAGTACGGCAGCTGGCAGAGAGTAGATAATGATGATGTTTGCAATGGAAAACTGATAGCACTTAAAGCTCCATGTTGTCTTCTTGGGCTGAATCCATTAAAAATCGAGTCATATTTTTGCCAAAATTTTCCTGAAGCACTAGGCAGAGAGGAAATGCTGTCTTATCCTTGCCCAGGAAGGAAATTCAAAGCTACATGGATGCTGTGGTTGCTCCAAGAGTTACTCAGTTTGAGTAAGTCCAGGATTCCAAGTGGTGTCACAACACTCCTGAACAGTTAAACAAAGGCACAGCCATTTTAAGGTTCATGTAGATAAAACCAGATTAACCTGGTCTGGCATCACACCTGACCCTGCTTTGAGCAGGAGATTGCTAAGGGAAGCCCAAAATCCTGCCGAAGAGGTCATTTCCACAGGACTCACCCTGTGGTCCTACAACCTGCATGTGAAGCATCAGATTTCACTTCTTGCCTGAAGAAGGAGGCAGCTTGAGCTACATGATATGAAACACACTCTGATGGAGGAGGAATAGATAACAAAGCACATGAGGACATGCAAAGTTTTCTGGATGTCCAGGTATATTCCTTTACACAGGAGCTCCCATGGAGGGATAAAACAAATATCAATGAATGAAACAGAAACAAAGCATTTTAGAGACATGTTGTAACTGCAAATAAGGTAACAAAAAGGGTATCTTAACAGCTGGAAGTACCCTTTCCCACACAAAGTGAGTCATCTTAAGAGACAAAAATTGTTTACCAGAGGAAAAGACCTATAGGTAGCAATGCTCAAATGAATTACCCATAGGTAGTTCAGCTCAAATGACATGAAATTCAGGAATGAACAAGACAAAATCCTCTACTGGCTAATAACCTGTTAACAATTCACCACAAAGATATCTCTTGAAAAGAGCAGAGACACCTAAGTTTATAAATTACACATAATCTCATACTTCAGGGCCCAGCCAATAACCTTGAAAGGTTACCAACTTTAACATGCAACCAGCAGATATAGCTTCCTAAGAATGAAGGAAAATTATTTTTCTTTCTCTGAATGATCAGAGACTGGCTATAATGAGGGGGCAATCATATGCTAGATCAAAACTCGTGTCTAATTCATACATGTCTCAAATATACTCAGAGTCAAGCTAGTTATCAGATTACATACAGAAAGGAATTTTCTTCCATCAAATCAGCTCAGACTTGCAGCATGTGGTATGCTTTGCTAGTTGGGACTATCTGGGAAATTTTCATTTAGTTAGTTCTCTCTTTCCCAAGGACCTGAAGTGGTTTGTGGCTGCTTGGTCACTGCCAAGTCTGACACACAGCTCAGTAAACTTTGAATTGGAGTGCTTTGTGCCAGTTTGAACCTTTAATCTGCATATACATCTGAGTAAAAGGTAGTAATACTTGTCAATGTATTTTAGTAACAGTCGTTCCTGGCTGTAACAAAACAAATTACAATATGCTAAATCACTTTATTTTTTATTCCCTTTTATTACAAAGGCTTTACCTCTGAGAGGAGGAATGAACTAGCTCAGTGAGCCCTCAGTTTAGGATAAGACACACAAATTCAAGCAATAATTTGGGCATAGCTGTTTTTATGACTTGGGTAAATAACTTTCTTACTCTTTCCTCTTTCTAAAATGTGAAATAATAGAACTTCACTCTCTCTGAATGGAAGGAGGGTCAGTGGCTTAAAGTAAGTAGTTACATGGGCTTATATTTTGTTTTAAAAAGAGAGGGAGGAGTTCAATCTATTAAAAATGGACCAATTTCATTTCTGGAGCATTTCATAAAAGACAAATTAATCTTCCAAAGTTCCCCTATCAGTTCTCAGAACATTTCATTCTAGAGACCACCAGATGTAAAAATTACATAAGCCACTGAAAAAAACAGCTATTGAAAAATGCAGAAAAATTTTCCAATGAGGCACTGAAAACCTGGCAGCTATACAGATATTCAAACAGGTGGGGGGTTTTTTCAAGATTGCTGCACGTGAACAGACTCCAATCATTTCAACTAAGACAGCACCAGTCAAGAGTGCTCCAGCTGTGAGTCTCCTGGTACAGTTTTCTAAATAATAAACGTTTGTTGGTAGTTTTCCAGAAAGAAAGGATGGTATAGTACAGCCTTGGTGCAACTATGATCTTTAACCCACCCTGCTCATGATTACAACTCCCATTTAGAGACATTTTGACTCAAAGTAATTAACTGGAAAAAAGAAAAATTCTCTTCCCAGTGAAAGCAGATGATACGTATTTTTTGTAAACATGGGCAAAACCTCTTTCTCAAGAAAGCATGTGGACAGCCCAAATAACAACACCTGAGTAAAGAAAGTCCTAGCCACACTGTTATTTAACAAGAGAAGCCTAAAGACTGTAGTACTAAACATGCTCCCCTATTTATTTGTCCAAAGTCCCATATCAAGACCTAAAAAAAAAAAAAAAAAAAATTAACATTCTTCATTCACAAAACTATATGTAATAAAAAAACCCCTTTATGTGGGTACGTCTGGGCTCTAGAATAAGAAGTCAAAATGACTGAGAACAAATCTACTTCATTGCATGTAAAATGAAAGCTTGTGTACTGGGAAGGAGAATGCACTCAAATGACTCCTAATAAACCCATCTTCTTCACAGTTATTTGACAGGAAGAAAACAATATATTTTAATTAATTTCTCACTTTGTACCTCAGACTTAGCTGAGTTTTTAGTTTCTAAGATTTTAGGACATATTTGTAACACATAAAGATGCAGCTGAGGATCATAAGGACATTTTCATCTCTACCACCAGAGGCATATTTTCAGGAAGCCACACATATTTTGCATCTGCAAAAACATCATAAGACACATTTATATTCAAATATCTATTTGAACACTTTACTTAAATGAAACCTCAAGATACATAATCTCTGTGCTATTGGGTTTTTGTTTGCTTTTATTATTTTTCTGACATTGTGAAGCATACAGAAAACAAGCTATTTGTTGCTTTCAAGTGTATTTTTAAAAAATTGAATAAATTATGCAGTTAAAATATTCTTCAAAGTACAGCTCCTCTCCAAAACATGACTGCTAAACCAAGAAGTGGTGTTCCACAGCTGAGTCTCAAGGACTTGCCAAAATAATTTGTCCAAGTTATGAGCATGTGTGTGCACCTATGTACATGCACACATATACATATGCATTTATACTCCCTGCCAAAACCAGCCCTACAAAACAACTAATTAAACAACATCATAAAAAGGGCTTGTATTTCCCTCAAAGGTTTTGTACTCCCTATGCTTTCTTTTAAACTACTTTAAAAACATGGCCTTCATAATTAAAAGATGTAAGTAAAAGCAGAATATAGGTTGCAATTTTATTTCACCATTCTTGAAATATACAAATTTTTGTCACAATGCTAACTTTGCAAAGCCAACAAGACAAACAACCACTTTTTAACACTGGGGAGTTAGAATGACAGAGAATGAATGCAAGACAGTGCCATAGAAGATCTTTTTTCTTATAAAAGATGTTTTATATTTACAAGTTTATATTATCTATTTTTTGATTTTGAAATCATCATGCCTCAGCATAGTACTATTCACTGTTACCCAAACACTAATTTTCTGCAGATTACAATCACTAAGATACAGAATAACCCTTAACATTAGGCAACTCCTAATTTTCATATCCTCTTATGCCTAGTAAGTGTGCCTAACATCACTGTGTCCTTGTAGTCAGGGTCATGGGACAAGGCTCGATGGTCCAGCTCACTGAGATCAAGCATCTGCCTCTGCTCCACAAAGGGACAAGGATGGAAGCATCAAGCCCTGTACAAACAGCAGCTGCCAGTGCCTCCACATGGAGCTGTCAACCCCCGAGCTGCACCACTGCCTGCACACGGGGCATTACAGTCAAGAGAAGATTGTGATTACAGCCAACCCTTTACCTGCCTCCAGCTACTGAGCAGGAGCATTGGCCCATGTGATTCTGACCCCAAATTTGGCGCAAATCAAAATCCAAGATAACTTTGGGGCTATTCTCCTTTTAAAAAAACTTATCTTACATTTGCCTGAACAAAAGATGTAACAGATAAGTGTTTGATCACAATAAAAGATAAGCAGATGATTTAGAATTACCATGACAAATGCAGGAGAAATAATCATGTGTGATTATCAGAGTCAAATATTTCATTGCAGCCAGAGGAGAAAACTGAATCTTGAAAACAGCTTCCCCCCTCTCTGCAAGCTTTCTGTAGGGATAGTTTGGGATAGTTTGATGATGCAGTGCAGTAAGGTCAGACTAGGATTCTGGCCAAAACATATCAAATCTCCTGAAAAGAGGGAATGAAAGGGGAGAGGGAAGAGGGATACATACATACATACATACCTATATATATATACACACATTAATATATATAAATACACCTTACTATGCCCATTCTCTCCCTCTCCACTTCTCATATATACATATCACCATTCCCCACAGAGCTATTAAACTCAGTGTACAGCCCCTTAAAATTACTATAACCATCTGATTTTTATAACTTCCCACTCCAGGCTTTCATTAACCCCATACTCACTTGATGCCAAGTCTTCCTTCCTGGAGCACCAAGGCTACGTGTGGAGTCCAGCTGGTGAGTCGGGGAGATATTGTAAATTGGAAGAATGTGCTGGAGCTACTTAAAGTTGTGGTGAACCAAAGGAAAAGGACCAATTGCACAAAAGATTTAGGAAATGGATAGAAGGTGTTAAAATATCTATCAAGAATTTAATTTGTGAATTGACATCCAGAGCACGAGAAAACATAACACTCAAGACAAACCAAAAGCATCCACCCAGACCTGCACAGTGACCCATGAAAGCAGACCCTGAACAGTCACCATATACCTATCATCATACATTTCCTGACTTCCAGAAATGCAGCACCAACAGAAAACAGCAGATTTTCCAATCTTGTTGATGCACCTCTTTATTTCAAAGCTGCCAGACTTTAATTGCTTTTCAGCAACAACCTCATATGGCACGCCTTGGCTGGGAACATGTTTTTATAGCCAGTTATAGCTCCCTATCTCCAAATGGAAACACTGACAGGTTTCTAATTCCAAAAATATTATCAGGAACCATAACAACATGATTCTGCTTTAAAACATAACCTGTGACCTGGAAAGTCATTCTTAACACTTTGTGTTTCAACATTTTGTGTGCTTTTTCAGGATTGGTTAAATGTAAAAATTAGAAACTGGAAAAGAATCCCAGGTGCCAAAAGAACAGTTTTCCTTCACTCTTCATTATGGTCCTCATTGAACAGCTGCCTCCTTCATCTCCAAAGCTGGAGAGAAAAACACAATTGTGATATATATCTGTACAAAAACATGGTGCTATGCTTAGCTCTGCTTTGCCACAAGCACTGTAAAACGTATTCATTTTACTTTAGCTTCTAAAAATTATTCATATATGGGGGAAAAAAAACCAGACAAAAGGATGCATGAACCATTTCACAGAACCACAGAACCGTTTGGGTTGAAAGGGACATTCAAAGGTATGTATTTCCAACCTGCTGCAATAAGCAGGGACATCTTCAACTAGAGCAGGTTCCTCAGAGCCCTGTTCAATCTGAATGTCTCCAGGGATGTGGCATCCACAACCTCTCTGGTCAACCTGTTCCAGTATTTCACCACCCTCACTGTAAAAACCTTCTTCCTTACATCTAGCCTGAATCTACCCTCTTTTAGTTTAAAACCGTTATCCCTTGTCCTATCACAAACATCATTTTTATGCTGGGGAGACCAGAGCTGCATGCAGCACTCTAGCTGGGATCTCAGCAGAGTGGAGTAGAGGGGCAGAAACCCCTTCCTTGCTGGCCATGCTGCTTTTGATGCAGCCCAGGACTTGTTTGGCTTTCTGGGCTGCAAGTGCATTGCTGGGTCATGTCCAGCCTCTCATTCACCAGCCGTCCCAAATCCTTCTCAGCAGGGCTGCTCTCAATCTGTTCATCCCCCAGACTGGATTGATACTGGGGTTGCCCCAATCCAGGTGCAGCACCAACACCTGGCCTTGCTGAACCTTATGAGGTTCCCATGGGTCCACATCTCAAGCTCATCCAGGTCCATATGGATGGCACCCCTCCCCTCATCCACACCACTCAGCCTGGTGTCTTCTGCAAACTTACTGAAAGTGCACTTGATCCCACTGTGTTAATATTGAAGATACTGAACACCACTGGGCCCACTGTGGGCCCCTAAACATGTTAAACATGACATAGTTTTCCAAGGTATTCTGTTCCCTAACTACATAACTCTTCGTAGCTGGATCTACCTAATACTTCAAAATCCTGTGATAAAAAAGTCATTCTTATTTGCAGGCATGTTGAGAAAATATTATTCCACTTTACAGATCTTCCTGTTTCAAAATCACTCTTCATCCCAGTGCAGAATAACACAGAAAAAATAATTCAAAGATAAGCCAAGTTCTGGTGCTGTCCATCTGACAAGAGAATTTCATTGCACCAAGAGCAGGAACACAGGCACGTGGCACCACAGGGTTTCCCAGGTACTCATGCCCTTCCAGCATATTTAAGGCCAAGGGGAAGCCCACACGGCTCAGCACCAGGACACACCAGTCTGCTCTCAGCACAGTGCCTGGGAAGCCAGTGGAGAAGGCAGCCAAAATCCTGACAGCCCTGGAACGCTGTGGTAAAGCGAGAGCTCCAGCGCACAGGAGCTGCCGCAATCACCACTCCAAGCTCCAGCCTCCACAGCATCTTTCCCGACTAAAAAATATTGCCCCAGGGAAGCCCATCAGACTAAGAGGGATTTATATGCCAGTGGTTTCTGCAGTGATTCCAAGATGGTCTAGACTGAGTTGTATGTAATGACCTGCTGACTGACAGTACTTAAGTACACCCACAGTTATTTGTCGACTAACAATTTTCCAGCTATTGTGCTCAGGAGCAGCAGTGTCTCCCTGATTCTCTGGAAGCAGACAGGCTACTATGGAGTGCAATCACACACTGTATTTCAGAACCACAGTTACTTCTTAACCATATCCATTAAATTTTACTTTGTTCTACACCTCCCTTTCTCAATCGACAATAAAAGATATAGGATTAAGGAATTCTGACTTACAATCAGAAGAAATCATAACTATTACTAGACAAATCACCTTAGAGTGGAACAGCACATTGGGAGACACAAATTAAGAAGTTACTTACTTTACTGCTGTGCTTACTGGAGTAAGACTAGAGAACTACATAGTCTACACAGTTCACATATAAAATTACCATCTCCTTTCAAGGGCTGCCTGAACTCTCTGTTTTCCTTAAGAAAACAGAGCCTTAATTATAGCTTCCTCCAACTGCAACACTCTTAGCTCTTAAATCCTTAGTTTTACTGCCAGTAATTAAAAAATATGTGGTTGCTGTCCAAACAATGGAATTGCGTTAAAATATAAGAACTTTGTGAAGAAAATGAAGTATTTTGGTATTGTCAAATTACCATTTCACTCTCCCGTTCACCTCCCCCCACTCTATGCCGCTGAACTAATTTTGGAACATAACACCTATCACGCTTGGCTTTGCCCCAGACAAATGAACTTGAAATCATAATTTACCATTTATGATGCCTTTTCAAAAACATTTGGCTACTGAATCCCAGTCAGATTCCTTTTCACAGGAGTTTGCTTGAGCAAACATGACTTTAGACACTAGGAAAACAACTTATACCAAGAATCAGAGTAATACATAAATCTTCTGCAAAAGTAAATGCACTTTCAATATATAAGTGACAAAATATATGACTAAAACTTGTGGGCAGTGTTTTGATTGCAGGCTAGAAGAATTATATAGTTAAAAAAACCTTGTTAAGTAGAGGAGTGGGCACACATATCACAGAAAACATACCTTAACAATCCTTTGTTTTTGTTAGTCAACTAAATGACATATGCTTTGCACCCAAAAATGGTTAAAAAAAACCACAGAGCACAGCAAAGCAATACTGGATGTAGAGTCTGCAATGTTATATCACTTATAAAACAAAATCCTTGAACTAGAAACTGCATTACAGCCACCGATACCTCAGGAAGCTGTGGTTTGCTGCTTGGAACACTTCATTCATGTATTATTTTTAGGAATGTGGACATCTAAATAAAATTCTGTGGGGACACAAGGTTATCTAAGGGTGAAACTTAGTTTATCATATTCAAAAACACGAGAGAAAAGGAATAGAGAACAATAAGTGATACTGGGACAGTCTTTTTGAAGAATCTGGTGATTAGGAGAGAAAGAAAAGCTTGTCATAACTCTCTCAAGTCCAAGTTGTGGTCTTAGAAATCTGCACCACCATGAGGCTCAGAAGGAGTTTCAGATAAAGAGATGATCTTTTCAACACTGGATTTCTTCCCCATAAATATCTGGTTGAGAAGCAAGAAATTACGTTGGCTGGTAATGAGCAAGCTGAAGAGTTTTTCTGGGTTTATTCAGCTCATTGCTTTTCATTTCTACTTAAAAACGAGTATGATCTTTCTCATAGCTTTGTTCCTACTGATGGCACAGGTACTGCTAGAGTCTGCTGCAGAGACAAACACCTCTAAAGCCTTCAACTGGCCCATCAGATACCTCTTTGTTGCACCAGCATCCACTTACACTTTTCCTCATAAAGGAAAGTTCCAGACAAATGCTGTCTTACCAGGTCCTCCTGCACTCTCTGTACAACCACCTAGCAAAGCATGGACCTCTGTGGAAGAACCCACATTGTCTAATTAAGTGCACAGAGAATTAGGAATATTTCAGTTAAGATGCAAGATATCCAGGCATTTACATGTCCAAGTACTCAATTAAATGGGTTCTGTAGCAGAGTAGCAGGTCACATCGAATTTTTACCCCACAGGGCCATAAGCTTGGCTGTCCTGAGGGCACATGGGAACATCAAGGGCATTCAGAAGGAGTTTCAACAAGTTTGTAGGTAGATGGGTGTGCAAAAATTTTACAGGAGGAGAACATGTATGGGGTAGTATAGAAAAAAAAAAAATCAAAAATTAAAATTACCCCGTCATATCCACACCATTTTCCTGCTATTCCACCTTGAATACATCGCAAGCAATCTTACTCCAGGCCAGGATGCATTTGACTTCAGATCTTTACTTCAGCACTTTACTGTATGAGATGCATATTAACAAAGGAGAAGCAGAAACTCAGAAAAAGGAAGCCCAGGTTACAGTTCAAAAAATAAGTTTTGTATGCTGCAGATAGGTTGTCTATCTTTAGTTGTACTCGACAATAAAATGGCAATCAAGTTTGTGTAGTAAGATGCTTAAAATCATTCCTACTACCTTTTTTATAATCCACCCCCGTGGTCTTTATGCTTGGCTCCACAGTCCAACTTTGGCTGATGAAGAGGCTGTGGGTTATGCATTTAAACACCGGACTGAACCAGTAGAACATTTACCAGCATCAGCTGATTTAGTCATTTAAATCATAGAAATTTTATATACTTTGGGGGTTGCCTTTCTGCTGTTTGCATTTTAGAAACTGTGCCATTCCCACCCCCATCAATCCCGTTGTCTACAGGAAGTCACACTCCTTTTCTATCAGTGGGATTTTATGCCTGTGTGTGTCTGTGTGACTGTGTCTGTATGCAATGCTAAACCACTTCCTCAGGCTTCAAGGAAAGGTTCTTGAAGAAAGTGGTGTGCAGAGGAGTGGAGGTAGACCAAAATTCTCATGCAAAAAGGAAGATAAAATGAATGCTGTGGTAAAGCCAGTGAAGGAGTTTGTTAACAGTCTGTTTCACAGTGCTGACTGACTTCAGGTCCAGCCTATTCCAGTTCAGATGCACAACTGACAATTGTGATGAACTGGATGAATTCTTTGTACTACAAAAGCCCTCTCAATGCTTTTAGAGGTGCTTCAAATTTTGTCAAAGTATGTTCTCTAACAGTCTGCAGTTATATGCTTGCCTCCTAAATGTCAGCTGCCATTTCTGCATGATGTGTGGACAGACCAGCTAGTAAGATCCAGCTGGAAGTTAACAAGCTGAATCTGGCTCAGTGCCTTTTCCCTGGGGGAGGCAAAGCAGCCAGCTGCCTCTCACACAGCTGGGCTGGGAGCATCTGCCACCCCACAACATCACAGCCTTAGAGGAACCTGAGCACTGCAGTTTTCTCAAGTGGAAGGAGGGAGTCAGCAGAACTACAAGTTGCTGTTTATCAGAGGGGCAATGAGGAGAGAAGCAGTAGAGCCTCCAATACAGCTCAAGGTTGCCCTGAGCTTCTGGTACTGCTGTCTCCCAAGAAGAAACCCAAACCTAGTTCATATGACCAGTGGTTAAGACCAGACCACCTTGAACTAAATAAAAACTTGACCGTGAGATCTCCCATGGTAGTATGTTACCTGTAAAGTCCTCAAAACAGAAGATCAAGAAAAAAGCTCACTGGAATCAGATAAAAAACGGCTGAAATTATTAACTGCTAATGCAAATCCTCAAACCTTCCCTCTTGCTTTGCAGTAGCAAATGGATAGATGACACTTTGCACAGCTCAGAGATATCTTGGATGTTTTTCATCCCTTTGGAGAGGAGACTCACAGTGGCACTCAGCTGGAAGGGCATGGAGTTGCCAGGCTTTCTGAGGCACAGAAAGTCTTACTGGAGTCCTCCTGGGCAGCTGCAATATTTCTGCCCCTTCATCAGCTTTTCCTCAAAGGCTTCTGTAGCTCAAGCCATCTCCCTCCAAATGCCCTTTCAGCACAAACTGTTCCACCAGCAAAAATTAACAGGTTCTGGTGAAGTGGGATTTAGAACAGGAAAAAAGAACTTAGATATCCTGAACACATCTGAAAATGTCACTTTTGATAAAGAGGATTGATCAACCAATTGATTTCTTTTTTTAATCAATCTCTAGTTGCTGGTAGTAGGAATGTTTCGACACTGCAATACAAGAGAATGCAAGGAAAAGTACCTGGCCTTAGAAACAGGAATTAATACAAATTTCAGAAAACAATGCCCAAAAGGGAAAGCTATACATACTCACTCACAAAGCACTCAAATCTCTGTGGCTGAACAGGTCCACTATTGGTAGCACAGACGTGCTCTTCTAGGAACAGTCCGTGTGACTAAAGAGAAAAAAAGGCAGACAACAACCCAAACTGACATGGACTCCTACTGCCATACCCCAAATCACTTCATTCTCAAATAGAGAAGATGATTAAACAAACTGCATCCAGTGTAACAGGGAGAGAGTTAAATAGATTGCTTTACAAAGTTACAAAGTAGTTTGGAAAGTCTAAATGCAGTTGCTGTGTCAGTTTAGTCTTTGAACCGTTTAAACAAAGGATTAGTCTCATCTCCTTTTGGCTGCTGCTCTTCAGAAAAGCAATCTCAATATACCATGTATGAAAACAAATAAATAAAAACACATCCAAAAGTGAAAAAGCTCATCCAAATGTATCTAAGTGTCTTTGGCAATATCAGGCACAAATACAAGAGAGAACAGACTGGTTTTTGATAAACTAATACATAAACTTCTGACTGTATCCAGAAAGTGCACTAATAGAAGATCCTGGTATACAGCTGCAGAAAAAAAAAAAAAAGAAGTTAATGTTTCTAAACCACAAAATAACATCTGCTGACATATGTGGTGCAGTTTTAAGTATGTTCCTGTGAGAGCTCCCATCTTTACATACTTATTGTGCAGAGCTTTTTCGCAGATTAAGAACAGCAACTTCCTGAAGCAAGCACCATGATGGAAAGACAAGGCAAAATTCTGCTCAGCTCCACTGGTAGTTGGAGGAATTCACTACAAACTCAACCCACCTTGCCAAGCAATTTCATGAAAATAGTTCCAACATGGTCAAAATGGAAAGTGTACTGACACTCCTTACTTCCAGTGGTCTTGACACCAGCCTTGTTTGACTGGATATTTAAAATCAGTTATGTCTGTACACATCTGAATTTGGAAACATGAGTATGGAAATTAACTTTCAAAGTTATAGAAGAGTTTAGGCAAGATATGGTACCAAACAAGCACACTTGAGACAACAAATCAAGAAATTAAGTCATATCCCAGAGATCTATTCTTTCACTTGACATCAAACACCTGTTCCCTCCTGGACAACTCAAGTGGCACAACTGAATATCCTAATCCTTCCCCAGCTGCACTGAGTAACATTTACTAAAAATTGCTAACAGGAATTATAGGTGTTTGAAGAAGAACTAATTAATCTAATGACATGTAGGAAGTTGCAACACATGCCATTCTAAAAATCTTACCTTAATGTACAGGTGCATACAAGTCTAATATGTTCACCTGCATGTGACCAGTAACTTTAACACGAGCAAAATTACACACTCAATTATATGGAATCAGATCATAAAATGGGAGTTCTCAGTTTTCCACTCAAATACCATTGAAAATCCCTATTTTTTGTAGTAGAGAGGGGAAAAAAATTCTAGCACTCAAGAAACTGAATTAAAATTCCTCATACAAATAAAAATTATTTTGCTGAACATATTTTCAATAAATACCTTAAACCCATGAAACATGAGCCACACCAACTCTCAAAGAACTTTAAAAAAGCACTTTACAAATTCCCTTTGATCAACACTGGAGACATAAAA
Organism: Phylloscopus collybita; assembly: GCA_027886175.1. Classification (NCBI taxonomy): domain Eukaryota; kingdom Metazoa; phylum Chordata; class Aves; order Passeriformes; family Phylloscopidae; genus Phylloscopus; species Phylloscopus collybita. Next base: position 17,509,958 of record JAJNNQ010000075.1, on the reverse strand, counting down.
CCCATCTACAAGGTCAGCTGTAGAGAACATCAAGAAATACAGGGGCCACACAGAAGCACTTGCCTACACAGACAAAACAAATACAATACATATAAGATTTCAACACATTTTCAAGTCTTTTTAGAGTTGGCAGAAAAATACATGTTCCCTTGAGTCTCATTGAAACTATAAACTTTACCCAGCTTTGAGTCTGTTGAAATAACTGTGTTTTCCATAGTGTATTTTGTGTTGAGTACAAATGTAGGAAAAAAATACATATGCTCTTTCCATTTTATTTTTTTCCTTTTTCCTCTTTGCCGTCCAAGTCAGTAGGTGAACATATGGGAGTACACAAAGAACAAACCATCACACACTGTGGAAACACTAAAACAAACACAGCACAATGTAAGTATTAGAGATAAATAACAGTGGCTACAATCACAATAAAAAATAGGAGTCAAACAGAAGGCAGAAGCCAGTCAGGCACCAGTGCCAAAAGCAAAACAATTTAAGAGCTAAATCCATTGCCCCACCCATCTATCAAAAAAAAAAAGCCGATGGTTGTAAATATGTAGAACCAGACAGGAACCAGAGAAAAACCAATAACCTATTTACACATACTATGAAGAGGTCAATACTGTTGTGCAAGTGAACATACCAAGATCGGAAGCTCAGCAGAACATCTTTCTAGGCAACCCAGAAATTGAACGTACTAGGGCAAGATGCTCCATGAAGAATACTGCTGAATAGTTTGAAACTTTAAAGTTGCTGTAACAGAATTGGAGACAAGCAGTTTTCTTCATTTGTTTAGGTATTTTTCATCAGCGCGTTGATAGTTGTGAGAAAAAGGATGTCACTCACAGAAGTGTGCTAGCCTTGTGCACTTGAAGGCTTGCATAATATATTGATTCCAATTTTTGTACAGGTAAGGATTAGAAAATACAGGAATAAAATACATATTTAGGTTTAACCTTAGAAGCGTTTTTCTACCATAACCCTTTATCATAATGGAATGATATTTCAAAAAAAAAAAATCACTGAAATTTCAGTCATTAGACTCCATCAAAATTTCTCAGATGAGAGCCCCCCCATGGGGATTCCAAGCCTTGACAAAGGTATTTATTTTCAGAAATTCACAATGCAAAATTTTGTGTTGCTCTATGACATTAAAACACATGTTCTGCTTTACTGAAGTTTGTAAAGTTTAATTTCCAGCACAGAGATCCTGGATCATTCTCAAGTCATCAACAAGTACGCTCTAGTAATGGTACTTAGTGAGCTGGGGATGGAACTCACCTCACCTAACTTCAGCAGCTAAAACCTTAAGGATTCATTCTTAGGTTAGCCCTTTGGGATAAGACAAACTACCCTTGGAGACACTTGTGTTCCACTGACTGGAGAGGAACCTAAAAGCCAAGGGGGATGAGCATCCCTGCTGTGCTGCCCATTTTGTTTCACTGACTAATGGCCTAACCTTCAGATGGCTACAGCTAAATGAAATGGGTCCCTCTCTAAATTTTAATCTAAACCAGTGTTTCTATTTTGCTGAAATGCAAGGGGATTTCACTTCAGGGGTAAGTGGAGAGATATTTGCCAATAGTCCCTGTTTACTAGGCAAAATATCCAAAAATACCTCATTTACATAAATATCTAACAGAAGAAATTGAGAAGCTGCAGTAAAATGTGATTATTATTATTATTATTTCCCAAAAGGTTTTAAAATGTCTTCTTGCTGTACATTTGGCTGGGCACTATGATCACTGATAAGCACATGAGTTCATAACATCTCCCTGAAGTTGCCTCTTGAGATCCCTTTTATTGCAGTTTATTAATCACATTTAAAACTCCTTAACCATGTAAGAAAATTACTTTGGGCTTAAATTTCAGTACAATTACCTTTCAGTGGCCGAATTTTCAGCTTTGAGATTTAAGGGGATTTTCTGGAAGTTTAATGCTTTTTTGTACATATGTGCCCCTAGCATTACTGTACTGTTACTCTATAGGAAATGAGGGGCTTGTACTTAGAGAACACCAGCTTCTTGTTAAATTCAATCAGCAGACAAACAACTGTGCCTTTGTCACAGAAGCCCAAGTTCAAATGCATAAGGATCAGATAATGAAGAAAAAAATAATCTTGTATGACACAATATGCTTTCACTTTATTTAAGAAGTGAATGCACAAGTATCTAAATCAGATGCTCTGGAACCAAAGCAGTTTAAATGAGTCTATTTTATAGCCTAAAATATGCTTAAGCAGTTGCATGTTATAACAGCATATACCACATTAAAATTAAGTTAAAATCAGATTCTTTATGTAGTCTTAAATATAAAAGAGAAGAAAACAAAACTGAACACAAATAAATGGCCTTAAGCTCCAGAAATAATTTACGGAAGAAGGGTTAAAACAATCAGAATTCGTTTTCAGAAACAAATTACCATCTCAACATCCTTGTCTTTTATGTTCTGAATATGTAACAGGAAGTGGGAATTGTCAGAGGTATGTTCAACTATGCCTAAATTATAGCTATAAAGCCAGCTAGCCTAGTTGTTAGAGAACTTCTAGTTAGAACCTACTCAGATTACATGCAGATAATAAAAAGAATTAAGCTAGGAAGCTGAAGGGTTTTTTTTGCCCAAGTTATTTAAACATGAATCCAATTACTGAAGTTTCATGGAGCAGCTGTCTCACTCCATTCAGTTTTCCCTAAAACAAAGATGATATGGTTGTATTGCAGTGCTGAACAATCCTGAATTAATGTGGGCAAAAGAAATCTCTCCTACAACATTCTGCTGTGGGAAGAGGTGTGGAAGAATCCCTTTTAACATAATGAAAATGATGATGATATAATGAATAATTATTATGGGATTTTATAGCTGGAAGGCATGGTAGTTATTTCAAAGCCATTTGTAACCAACAGCCTTATAAAAAGCTAGAATGTATTACATATGTGCAGAAGGTAATTGCATACATGTATTTAATCCCTGCATCTGAAATAACTAATGTATTATGTTTGTTACTACAGTAACTACCACTTGATGAAAAAAGTGAACTTGCAAATAAATTAATTAATAATAATCAGCCCTTTTTGAAAGGAGAAAGGATGACTTATAAATAAACTTCCATGAGAAGAGACCTCTCCTGTCCTTCTCTGATAGCTATATAGTTCCTTTCCAGCAGCAAAATGTTTTTTTGGTGAAATGCAGAACCTCCAAAGGCATTGCTTTGAGAATTAAGATACGGGAGAATGGGATCCTAAATATACAGGTCCTGGATTCCTGTGATAAATAAAAGAGCAAGAAATGGCATTTCTTTCTTCTCAAAAAAATAAAAATAAAAAAAAAAGCTATGAAGGAAAAGTAGATGAAGCAATGTCTAGTTTGCAGTTTGTATAACAGCCTTAAAATACATGGGCTACTTCACAGACCAAGAACTGTTCAATTTTTTTGCTTTATTTCCCTTGCTTTATAGAAATATCAGCAATTCCAGTAAGTTTTGAGGAAACTGTTTTACTTCATTATCACAAGGCAACACTGTGATATCACTCAAGAAGTGGCCCATATGTCTTTTCTGTCTCTCCAGGAGTTAAAAATAGATCCCCACTGCTGTTACTCCCATGTAGCAATAAGACCATTTAGTTTGGTAAGTGATCTCCCTGTCTTGATCTCTGCCTGTGAGCTTTATCATCTTATTTCCCCCACGCTGTTTTGCTGATGAGGAGCAAGAGAGTGGCTGGGAAGGCAGCAGACCTCCAGCCAAGGTCACCCCACCATGCTTAGACACATGCAGCCATGCTGAGATGAAGTGTGAATATCCCTGTGGACTATGGAAGTGGGAGACGCACCTGAACATGGGGCAGCTGCTTTGAAAAGAAGAACAAAATGCTCTGAATATGACTTTGATGAGGTCAACTGTGTGTAGTAAAACAGTTCCTTTCAAAGTCAGTCTACTTTTTTTTAAAAAAAAAAAGCTTAAGATTTCATGGAGATAATAATTCAATATGAATGATTTTGAATAAAAGTAATAAAAATATTAATATTCATTAGTTTTTCAAAAGGATCTTGGAAAAGACAATTTTTATATGTTTATTTTGTAGTTTTTTTTTAATTTTGACACCTCAACAGAACATCTTAAGGACTTCAACAGCATGCAGTAACTCCCTTGTATGTGCTCACATACAAACATACACATTTACATACACTACTCTGGAAAGCACAAATCATTTTAATTTAAAACCAGTTGATTAGCTTTTTGTCTACACCCTTTTAATAGAGCCATGGCCTTTTTTTTCTACCAAAACATACTTATCTCATTAGCATACACCTATGCCAATGTCCAGAATTCCTGCAATTAACTTCCACCTAGTTTCTGCCAGCCCCACAGGAGATGTGTCGGTGCCACTGGGCAGTTTTGATCCACAGTGCAGCAGAGCCAGACAGGTGTGAATGGAGAAGCAGAATATCCTGATGTGACGTGGGTGTGCACATTTCTCACCACCTTGTGCCCCAGGGGTGCGAATGAAGGACGGAAAATTGCTACAGCTTTTAACATGCTCAGGGAATACTGATCAAGAATGCAGGGATCTGATTTTCAATATGAAAGAAGTGGCTAGGTCAGGCAGCACACCTCTACAGTCTGGGTTTGGAAATCCTCCCAAGTGTAAGCACAATTTTGGTGGGGGGAGGGGAGGGGAAATGGTGGGGGGAAGGAGATGCAGGCCATCAAACCATTTAAATAATGTGGCCCTAGGCTAGCTACACCCATTAGTACCTTAGCTATTTATAACTTAGAAGTTGTAAATAGAGCTGTTTTATTAAAATGCTTAACCATGAAACAAGTTTTAAGAAATAGTTATTAACATTTTCATAGCCCAAAATATCACTAATACACAAAGACTGCATTCTAAGTTCCTGTGTTCCTAGATACATCTACTGTTCTAATCTTTATTCTGAAAGAGCATAAACTAATGTATGCATTGAAACGATTGTTTTAAAATGCAAGTGATGTACTTGAAAAGCTGCTGCTTGTTCGAAATTACTTCTTCCTCATGAGCAAGGATATTGCATTTCAGTTTCCAGGAATTTAAAGGGACAATGCAACCAAAAATGATGCATGTTCATTGCACCAATATAAGCTATATTCCTACTAGTTTGAATCCATTAATGAATTAATCTTTGTCAGAAGAGTGTCTATAAAGGAGGTTCTTAAAAGACCCCAAGGACATTATAGCACTGATGGTTTACCATTATGTGGTATAACAAAGTTTTACTTACCCAGTTCTAAAAGCAGACATATGGAGTCCATTAAATCCCTCTCTTTTTTGTGGTGTAATTCTCAATGGCTGTATTATACTACTTATTTAAAATATGGATTGTAACTTCCACCACCAATTAATAAGAGTTCCACACAGTGCATGCAATTTGTAAGATGCACAAACGTTGTCCATCAGCACCTAAAACTTAAACACTCCTGAGAACTGTATTTCAATTAACTCTTACAAATAGAAGATTACTATGATGAAATCAAGTAACTTTGAAACTAATTAAGTCAGGGACACACAATTTAGCTGCTGTTAAAGCCAATGAAGAGGTTCTTCTCCTGTAAATCCCCTGATATTTTGAGTAGTTTTGGTTTGTTGTTGTTGGGTTTTTTGTTTGTTTTTAATGTATACATTGTTATCATCTGTCACACATACATAATCATGCTCCACCACAGTATTCCCAAGTAAGGAATTTCCATTTAATTCTTAAACAAATATTTTTAAAAAGAATCTCACATACGAAACTAATCAACTCAACTGGTTTTCCTTCCACAGTAAAAACTCCCTTCTTCACTATTCCTTCCACTTGAAGCCACATTCTCCTCCCTTACATCAGCATCATCTTTTACCACCTTCATTTACCTATTTATACTCTCTAGGACTTTCTGATTAAAATATTCAGACCTTGATCTTACATGTGGTTCTTGAATTCAGTGGAGTTCATCACAGACCTACAAAATACCTTGCATTATACCTTATTTCAAGATCAGGGCTACAATAGAAAAACCCAGGAGGCAAGGAACAAAGTGCACACTCAAGATTCAAAGGACCATGTTCTTGAAATGCATCCTACCCAATCAATCAACAGTTTGGAAGTAAAGTTTAGGAAATATTTAGAAAAATACAGCTGCGTACGCTTGTAGCCATACATATATACATGTGGACTGGACTGTCAATCAAAATGTATGTCAGCCAAAATCACAGCAGAGAGTAACTAAAAAAGATAAGCACAAGAAAACTTCCTTATCTTTATTCATCCCTTTATTGCTGGGAAATACAGTTAAAATGTTAGGATTTAGTAAACTGCTCAAGTAGTTAAGAAGGAATATTTTCAATGGCATAAATGGAAGTAAAGGAACTAACTCCCCTCTGTTACTGACAACTACAAATTTTCAAGTCCATATGACCACCAAATTCAACTTAACATACATTGAATACCAAGAGGTTCAAGCCTTTGAACATTACGAATTCTAAGAGAATCTGAAAGTCCACAAATAAAAAATCTCACACAGACGCTGGTCATTAGAAGTAGATACATTGAAGAAAATGGGAGGGAGGAGAAGACCAGAGATTCCTGGCACTGGAACAGGTTACCCAGAGAAGTCACAGATGGCCCATCCCTGGAAGCATTCAAGGCCACAGTGGAAAGAGCTCTTAGCAACTTGGTCTACTGAAAGGTGCTCCTGCCCACAGCAGGGGGATTAAACTAGATGATCTCTGAGGTTCTTTCCAACCCAAGCCATTCTATGATTCTATGATTTACGACTGTTCTCCTCACTTGCCAGCCTGCAGCCTGTGAAGTGTTACAAGGCCACAAAGATGAGAATGTGCACGGTTCTTCAGCGGGCAGATCCACATCTCACGGAGCCTGTCATCTGCTCAGTTCAGATCAGGAGGAGACCAAGAGAAGGTGATCGTATCCTAGAAGATGTTGATGGTTAATACACATCAGCACCTGTTAAAGACTACAAACACAGCTAGATTTAGATGAATGTAAGGTTCCCAATCAAATGTTTAAATCATACCATTAGCTGCAACTTCACAGTGACACTTTTGCAGCTTTTTCATTCCTGTTTTGGCCTCATTAGTTTATCCTGAATGTGAAAGAGAAAGATCCTCTCCACATGAACCCAAGAAAATCCTTTGAAAACCAGCTCTTAACACTTAATCTCCTTTCTCTAGTTACAAAACCTTGGATACTTCATACAGAAATCATATAATCAAGAATTAAAAATCAAATGTAACACACAGCAAATATTGTCAGATGAGTCACTGTACTCTCTACATTCTTGATTTGTTGGTTTCTTTGCTGAGCAATCACCAGCTAATTACTGGGCTAACTATAGAACACCAAAACAGTTACATCTGCTAGACACAGCCACGAAGGAAAGAGAGCATTTCTCATTTCATACTTGAGTTAAAATGAAAGCGTACATAATGATAGTTTTCAAGAGATCTCATTACAACTCTGCTTCAGCTATTCCAAATTTTTCAGACAAGTATGTCCTTTATGTTTTTGAGAGGACTGCACAGCCTTATTAACTAATGCCATAACCCCACCTTCAGGGTCCTCTACCATTTGAGCAGACTTGGGTTCCTTGGTTCAACGTCTGGAAAATCCCAATAGCTCAGGTAACATTACAAAAACAGAAACAATCCTTCTAGAGAGCATCAGATACAACCTTTTTTCATTGCTTTTGCATCCCACACACACAAAATGAGCAAGGACTAACATCAAATGCTACCATGGCTGTTCACTAGTTTTTCAGACATGAAAGTCTTTGTGGTGGACAGGACAGAGCTGATGACCATACAGCATCCTGGGATTCATAGCAAAGATCTCTGCATCCAGGAAGGTTCCTGAGGCATCCTCCACTGCATCAGCAAGCCATAAAAATCATCACTGTATCAACACAGAAATGTACCTCTCCCCACTGACAGTTGTTGAAATGGTGAATCTGGCAAGAGTACTTGCCAGAAAGGTGACTGGCTTTTGATCAAAAAAAACAATGCACTATGCACAACAGGCAGGCAAACCAACAAACAACAACAACAACAACAAAACCAACACAGAAAAAAACAACAACAAAAAAAAAACCAACCAACTTTTTCTGAGGGTTCTCATCTATTTTTCAAGGAACTGCAAGGGGAGTATCTGCTACTGTTACAGCTACAGGTAGGGCTGCTGGTGGATATCCAGTTTCCAATTATTTGTTACAACACAGCTGAGAGCAATTAGACAGTTTACATATGACTGGTAGGAGCCCAGTGCACATTATGTGGACCATCAGGTCCTGCAGCCTAAACACAATTCTTGATTTAATGGATAAACGAATTTTGCTAAACCACTTCAAATAGAGGAATGTTTTCTGAATCTGTGTGCAGGCTGTTAATATAGTTCTGTGAAGTCTCATTCCAGAGAGATCACAGCACACTTTATCAGATCCAATAAAAACCGCACCCCAAAATCCCACACCAAATTTAGTACTTTTTTCTGGGGCTGCTTGTAAGCTTCTAGACTGACATCTTGTTTGGAAATTATTTTTCTTTTCACTGAATGATACTTTCTATGATAGTTGTCTGCTTTTCATGAAAAAGGGGGTTTTTTTCCTATTTCTCTGCCAAACCTCGACAACCAATAGAAAGAACCTTTTTGTTTTTCTCCACCAAGTACACTGATTCCTTCATTCTTTTTCCACATTCTTTGCTGTGGAAGTGGTCTTGGTCCTAAAGGAGAGGTCTAAGGATTAAGAAAGGGATAAAGTAAGGGTACAGATTCACTGTATCTCTTACTGCTCAATGCCAAAAGTATCTTCAGGACAAATTCCATGGAGTAGAAAGGGAAACTTTACAAAAAAACATGATTGCTTTCAGAATCAACAACACAAACCTCTAGAACACACAGTGGGTTTGATGCACTCTGGGTGAAAAAACTATTTCAGGACAACAGGTCCATTTATGGACTTCAAAAACCTTTGAAACATCACAAATCACCACTGAGCAGCTGCGTGAGCAGGTGGTCTGGTCCTGGGGCACCTGGAGAGACACAAATGGGCCCAGCAAGGAGCTTAAGGCTTTTGCAGTGCTGGAGCACAGGCAGGGGCTGAGCTGAGCCCTTCCTGTCCTGCCCTGTCCCAGAGGAAGAGCCTGGCCAGGTGCACCACGGAGCAAGTGCTGAGGGACAGTTTGTCTCCAAGGGCAAGTGCAGCTCAATAGAGTGGGACTTCTGAAGGAGCAAACATCTCCTGAAAGCAGCTGTGAGTCCAGCCCACACATTTTGTGCACCATGTGGGAGGCTTGAATCAATTTAATCTGGCAAAGAGGATCTAAAAAGGGTCTAAGCTGTCCCTGGCACCAAGTGAAAAGTTTGTAAAGGTTAGTCCATGTTGGCCATGCTTCCAAGCTCTCCCTGGTGAGGCTGTGCCAGATGAGACGGAAAAAGGCTGGGGAGCTGCTGGAAAATGTCTTACACTGGGAAATCCAAGCAAGTGCAGAAATGTATTGCTGAGTTTAGCAACAGAAATGGAAGAATTACTAATACCAATGAAAACTTGCATATTTCTTGTAGCCATGGTAAGGAAGAATTGGTACTGGCTGCCCAGGGAAGTGTTTGAGTCCCCATCCCTGCAGGGATTTAGAAAACATGAGGATGGGGTGTTTAAGGGCATGGTTTAATGGTGGACATGGCAGTGCTGGGCTAACAGCTTGACTCACTGATCTTAGAGATCTTGTCCAAGGGGAATGACTTTATGATTCCATTATAAAATGAAGATTTTTGACCAATGTTCTATCTTTCACAAATTTCAAGCAGAAGTTTAATATCTTGAAATTCCAAGAGAAAAACAGTGCATGGGAAAGTTAAAACTGTATTCAAAAGGCTTTCAAGCTTCTTCTCCATGTGCATGCTCCCCACAGATAAGACACACACATTCCAATAGGGAGACCAGTGTTTGGAGGCTGATTTTCCCCACTGAGCAACTCATTTATTGACAACTGAGACCATTACCATCACCTCCAAAATCCTCATAGTAGATGCAATGATATCATTAGGAATTCATTCTAAGTGATCTGTGCAACTCTCAGATTAAATTTGGGAAGGAAAACCAGTCCCATATTAAAAGATCATGGTAGGCAAAATAGAACAGCTTGGATTTACTGCTTCATAGACTAGAATTACTTTTTATTCAAAAAGTAGCCACTCATAACTGAGGAGTCATCTTCTTTAAGATTTACTGATGAATTATTCACATATTCTTTAGTTTGCCCTGTTTCATGCTTCAATGAAGAATACTGAGCTGAAGGTAATAAAGGTACTGGCCCTCTCTAAGCTGTGCATCTGTGTACAGCCAGATGCAACAGGCATCAACATATAATGTCAAACAGTTGAAATTTTTTAAGGTCTTTTGCTCCTAACCCCAACACAAACCAATAGCAGATGAGCCTTGTCAACAATTTGCTAGCTGCTTAGTACACTCCAACTATGATGTTCTAGACTGCACACTACATATCTGGTTGGCATTAAAGTGCATAATGAAGAGCATATTTGCATCCTCTATTTTTCCAGTTTTAATCACTATATTACAGGCTTAACAGGCTTACAGTTCATGTCAGGAGCCAAATTGTTCTAATAAAATATGAAGCATTTATCTACTGAGAGGCTGAAAAGAGCGAAGTTTGTTTATTGCTAAGTCTAAAACAATGCTAACTAGAGCATGTGTGACTTAATCTCATTCATGCCCATAAGATTTTACATGCTAAGACTGAGTAAATAAAATTCATAAACTTGAAGGAAATCCCATTCTCTTATTTTTATTGAGCATTAGTAATAAGCTTGGCTCTGTACTGGAAATAGCCTGTTTTCCAGCTCACTTCAGCTACATCTAAGGCACCTAAGGCTTTATCATAATCTACATAACATGTGAAAACTACTGGGAAAATAAGCAAAGCAGAACAGTCCTACCAGAACCCAGGAAAAGCAATGGATAAGCAAAGCTTCTTCACTAACACCCCCAACTGTTACAACATTTCATCTGACACTTCTAAACCAATGGTGATATTCTCATTCCACCCAGGTCAGCATAAGATGAGCAATTAATCTCATAGGGCCAGAATTCTCCCTGTATCTTTGCCCTAAGGAACTTAAAGATCAGTTTAAGCAAGCTGAAGTAACTATGCTCTAAAGTCTGACCATGAAATTCTGGCCATTCTGTTGCTGCTATGAAGCAAGCTTCCAAAGAACATTCCACATAAAGGCACTAAAAGAAGAAAATATGTAATGCTAAGAAACAGATCTTCCAAGTTATAAACACATGAACAAAAAAAGCATGTAGCAGAATGCAAGCTAAACCAAAACACTAGACAACAGAAATTAATTTATTTCTCAGATGTACAAGTCTTCACCATTGTAGGGCTGCTACAAGACTATGCAAGGAGCAAATTTCCCATTTTCCAGAAAAAGAAAGGTGGATACAGGACATTTTCTGAACAACTTCACCAAAGTCACTTACGTTGAGAATCAGGAAATGAAAACACATCTGTGCACCTGAGAGAGATCCTTACCACTGCAGTCATTCTGCTCTAAACATTTAGCAAAATTGAACATAATCACTGCAAAATCATAATTCACAGAACTCTTTAAAAAACTCAGATTACTAAATTTAAAAAAAACTTCAAAAATTCCTACAAAGTTTTCTTCCAAGACAAAAATGAACCAATGAAGCCACTTCAAATAAGGAGAGGGTTTTTTTGGATATTGGGAGACAAGAAGGTAGTATTTCAAATAAATATGGACTTTTCAGCAATATGCTCTGAGAAAATGCTGCATTTTCAGGCAAATAAAAGTTTATAGACACTTGGACAAGGAGTGAAGGAAGAATAAATGCTATTTATGCTGCCATAGCTGCACATGGCTGAGAAGAGAAGCCACAAAACAATTTATCAGAAAGGGGAAGGCAGAAGAGTAGAAGAGGTGTCTTTAACCATAGTGGAGAAAGACTGGATTGAAAAATCAGAACGCTGAAAATATGAAAGTACCTGATTTAGAAAAAGATATATTAAAAAGACAGCTGAAACTGAATGTTTCCATACTACACAAGCCTACACTTAGCTGCAGGACATCACTTTAATTCAATCCAATATCACTGAGTTTTACATCCTGCTTGTACTCGCCACATTCAAATTCTCCTCCAAATCTTTCTGTCATTCTCCCTGTTGTCAACCCCAGGCATCAGAGTCTGAGACTTCAAAGATGATGGACCAGACTCAGAAATGTTGAACTAGAACAGATGGAGCATATCTGCTTTTCAGATACATACAGCTATCTCCACATCTTGCAGGAATACTATTAAAAGTTAAATGTACTAGCTTCTGTATTTCAGATTCACTTAAATCACAGCAGGCTGGGTGTCATCCTGAAAAATGACACTTAATGACTACAGGGCTTTTTTAAATTCAAATGAGAATTCCCTCATAAAGAAGATAAAAATGTATTAAATTTACCTGTGTACTCTCAGTGCTTACCATTCAGCACATTTCAAGCAGAAATTAGAATTAGTATTTGGCAAGGGCCTATTGAGGTTTTTTTCATAATTCCATGGAAATGCAAATACAGTCTTAAAAATAGACAGGTCATATGTTTTTAAAAAACTAGAAGCTACTTGGCTGACATTACACAGATTGTTTTTTCTATTATTCTTAATACAAGAAATACACTTTTCTTAATTTTGAGAATACCTTAAATTTTTAAAGCTATGTTTCCACTTTCAGATAAAGTAAACTTAGTAAGGTGTTCAGCTTAATAACTCTAACTGTGGGCCTCTTTGAGACATCTTAATTTCACAGCCCAGTTCTGAGATATCTGATAACATAGTTACCTCAGTTTGGAAGGAAATAACATAATTTGGGAATTATTTTGCAAATACATAAATTCTTCATACAACAATTAAGTCAGACTATTGTAAATACCTACCTGAAATCAAAGAGCTCCATCCTTTGAATCTGGAAGTTTAAATGTCAGGATAAAACCCCTTTTAAACACTTTCAGACTCTTACCTAGCAATGAAAACAGGCAGTAGTAGTTTCTGCACCCTGCAGAGCACTGATATAGAGTCAAAGAGGTTTTACTGTCTCAGTTCTGATAGACATGACAGCACAAAAGTCATCACATCAGATAGAGCCAGTAGTTTCTAAAACCTCTGAATCATTGTCATGAATGCAATGTTCTACATGCTGGTGTGTGCTTAGTCAATAAACTTGGAGGCAGGAAACTTATTTATGTGCTTATTATCCTTCATAATAACCATATAAATGCCTAGAGATTAACACTCTAGGACCTGTTAGCCAGGCATATCACTGATATAATTTAAACTACACTGTGATAAAACACCACCCTCTACAGCAGAGGTACTGAGGCACAGAAGGGAAAGACAGACTTGCAGTGCCTGCTTAAGCTGCTCAGTATTTATTTAAGAAAAACAGAGGGAGAAAAAAAAAAACAACTTGTAGACACACATGCAAAAATCTGTTACGGGGTGGTGGGGTAGAAGAATCTGGTTTTAAATATACTGACCAGCTCTGTTGGTAAGAGAACCAGGCACCTTGGGTTCAAATTTCATGCTCTCACCACTAAACCACAATCCCTGCAGAGCATTTAAGTAAAGCTGTAAAATGGAACATCAAACAGCAAATGCAAAGCTCTAGGATGTACTTGAATATTATCAAGAGCATTCAACTAACCAGATTTCTTCTTAGGTAAACTTACATAAACAAAAGAAAAATTATTCCACACAGGATATCATGGGGATCTCTACGTGATTACTACAAGGACAGTGTTTGTTACAAACTAAGAACAAATGACAAAAACAAGAAACTATCACAATAACAATACCTATGTTTGTGGTTAACAAAATGGTTAAATCTTAGTCACAATTTCATAATTTAGTGGTATGAGATGTAAATGCAAAAGAAGGGTAACCCTAAATAGTTCTGACATTAAATCATTGTAATATAAGTCTCTTGAGAGACATGCTATTCCTCCACAGCACTGCACTTCATTGTGTGCTATTTCTCGTTACATATCCACCAAACTTAACTATGATTTAAGGTACTCTTAAGATCAAGCCCAGAATGGCATATACAATGCTGAAGCCCAAAAACATGGATTCAGTTACCATTTTGTGTATAAATTTTACACGGAAATTTTTATACTGACCAAAAGCATTGCTCACTCCAGCAGTGGCCAATGCTTTAGAGGAAGGTATCAGAAATCTCTTGTTGGTAAAGGCAAATTCATCTCCCAATTAAGAGTACTCCCAGACTGTGATACTCAAGTCTATATCTAGAAGCATGAGATTAAGGAATTCCTCTAAAAAGGAATTACTATATATCTATACATACACCTATAATCTTAATAAGAAAATTTGTATTTTTTTGTTGCTATGTAAAAGTATTACCTACTTTACCATTCAATAGTTAAACCTCCGATTTAGCAGGAATGGCTGTAGGGGCCTGCTGTGGTGAACATCTGTCTAGCTGCATGATGTTGGCATCATCAGTCATTTAATTTTCTTCAACCCCTATCCCAATTCTGTAGCATACTTGAGTAAAAAGAGATCACTTGTGACTTTTTTCAGAGGTACTAAGCATCCCCAATTGTCATTCTCTTTTACTTCATTTTGTAACCCCAGGACTCCATTCCCACACATATAAGGAACACCCATCACTTCAGAGAGGTGCATGGGAAAGCATCCTGAGCATTCTAAAACACTATCATGAAACAGAAGAACACATGATTTTCAAAGACACAATCTCAGTAATCATGTTATTAAGAAAAAGGTCACTACATGGGTTTGCTACATCACATAATAAGAAAGCAAATACCATGGTGGATGAAGAACCATTGCTAAATAACTACTCCACTAGGTCTTCTCTTGGAATTTGAAGTGTCAGTGCATGTATTTTTTTTTTAACTGGTCCACATCTATGGATATGAACTACACGTGTAGCTGCTTATCAGCTAGAGTGGATACACTGAGCTCCCAGCAAAGATAAAAGCAACAGAAGGCAGATGAAAAAAAATGTTGACTTTAGTAATGAGAAAAATCCAGCTGCAGCTAATAAGGAGAAGGAATGTTAAACTGAGACCTTCTTATTTTTTTTTTAAACTTACTACAGCTGAGACACAGAAGCCAAGTAAATCACTGGACTCTTTCACTCTAAGACTGCTAGTAGAGAACTGTGCATAGAAAAACTACTGTAGCTGATCTGGTAGGAAGGACCACAAGCCCTAAATGGAGGTCTTCATTCAGGTCAAGCTTCAGCAAACTCTAATCCTTCTCAGGTGACATTACATGTATTCGACCACATCCAGCTGATCTCTTCAAATATTTTCCTTCCTCTTCTCCTTAAGCCTTCCAGAGTGTGTTTAAGTAGCACAGACTAATGTTATTTTACTCAATGAGCCTCATGTTACATCAGGCTCAGTATGCACTAGTTTCACTCAGCGCCTGCTTGGAAAGCTATTAGAGAAAAGCCCTCTTCCAAAGCTGAAATAAACCCCTACATATTGATGCCACTGCTAATTACAATAACTGAAAAGTTGAAAGCAGCAAGACTTTTTCCAGGAGTCTGATGAAAAAGCTAAAGTAATTATAAAGAGCTCTCAAATATAGCATCAGCAAATTGACAATAATATCCCAGAGCAAGCACCATCTCAGGAACATCCACAGTGCCTGAGACAGATTGACATCATCCCTTAATTTACAACAAAATGAGGGAGACCAGAGTTAGGTCTAGTATCTATTATAACATTCACAGTGCACTCTTTGGTATCTGTAAATATTTCAGAGAAGAAAAATGGGGGAGCAAGGAACTCATGGGATGCAAAATTAGCACAACATAGAATCTTATTTTTACGAGAACCTGTGCCACTGCTAAATACCAAGAAGCTTCTCTGAGTTGATTTTAGAACTCCAACTAGATTAAGGGGATTACAACTGTGCATGATTCTGTCACTTATCCTAAGGATTTCTAAAGGGAATGGACTGTTTCCTCTCCACAGCTGGCTATTAAAAAAAAACAGGCTCAAGCCAGGTACCCAATACATTTCCTAACTATCTTTCACAGAATGGCTGAAGTTGGAAGGAACTTTTTGGAGGTGAAAGGAACCAATTGGTCCAATTATCCTTTTCAAGTGGGGCCAGACAAATGGCAGCTGCCCAGGACCACATGTGGATGACTTTGGAGTATCTCCAAGGACAGAAACACCACCTCTCTGGACAACACATGCCAGTCCTCAGTCACATGCACTGTAAAAAAGTCTTTCCTGATGTTCAGAGCGTACCTCCTGTGTTTTAGTTTGTGCTCATCGCTTCTTTTTCTGTTACTGACCACCAGGCAAGAGCCTGGCCCTCACTTTCAGCTACATTGATGAGAACCCCTTTGTGCCTTCTCTGGGCTGAACAGACCAGCTCTCTCAACCTTTCGTCACAGAAGAGATGCTTCAGTACCTTAACCATCTTATTGGTCCTTTGCTGAACTCCCTCTAGTACTGAGGAGCCCAGAGAAGGACACAGCACTCCTTCACCAATGGTGCTGCACCATTGCTGACTAAAGAGAAATGGTCACCTGCTGGCAATCCAGAACACCATAAGTCCTCCTTGCAGCATGGGAATACTGTTGGCTCAGGTTCAGCATGGCATCCACTGTCTCCCCAGAGCCCTTTCTGCCAACCTGCTTTCCTACTGATTGCTCCCCAGCTTCTGCTGATGTGTGGGGTTGTTCTTTCCCAGGTGCAGGACTCTGCACTTCCTGTTGAACTTCATGAGGTTTCTTCTGATTTCTCCAGCTTTGTTGATGTCCCCTGAATTTGGGGTATTTTCCAGAATACTGCTGGCATAAGATACAAATAACAAGACATTTTTAGCAGAAGAACAAACAGGATCATCCTCTTCTTGTACTCAAAGCTGAGAAAAACTAGATTCCCTTTGACACAATACACAAGTCTCTGTCTTGGGTTGCAGAGACCATGCAAAAGAGATGGATAGAGCATGTACAGCACAAATGCAGAATGGTAAGTGAAAAATGGTCTTTCTTGCTCGAAGAGATACAGATGAGGCTGAACACTAATCTGAAATGGAGGGAATACTTCTTTTGTGCAAGTACATGCCCTCAGCACAGAGCAGCTACATAATCCAGTGAATATGGACGAATCTGAGAATCAAAACTGCAGATCAGATACCCAACTTTGTTCTCTAATAAAAATGTTATTCTATGCCTCTTCTTCCTCTCCATGTGTCAGTTTTGTGTATCTGAATCCTTCAAAAGTACATAGAATTTTACTACTTTAATCTGTACAGCACTACAGTAGGTGGCCTACAAGTTCTGTTCACCTAAATATAACATTTTGCAGATTTGCTTCTCAGTTTCATACCACACATTTTGCATCAAAGAAGGTCATAGCTTTCTACTTCTGTAAGAAGTTGTATTAAAAAACCAAACACAAAAAAGACAGAGTAAAGTGAAGCCAAAGTAACCTTTACAAAAAAAAAAGTTACTTTAAACACTACAAAAAATATTGGAGATTCCTCTCATTTTAATTCCTAATTACAGCCATAAGCACTTCCTAAAACTCAGCACATTGCAATAGTGCTGTAAGAAATGGAGTTGGAAGCCAAAGCACCTGCCTAGAAGCACCACTTCAATTAGATGCTGACATTATTTACATCCCTACTGCCACAATATTAACATTTCACACTGGAAAGCTGCTTAGCATTTACAGAAAAGAGGCATTTATTTTCTGCTACCATTTTCATTGGTGTATTACATACACTTACTGCAAGTTTTACAGGCAGAAAGACTAACAATGAAGGCAATCCCTCTGACATCCTGAAGGTACCCTCTTACCAGGGAGGCAGAATTCCCAACACTGAACCACATCAGGTAAAACCAAATTTATTATATATAATAATGATTGTACCCATGTACATCAATGTCTGCTAACAACTTAAAAAAGACCGAGACAGATGCATGCAGGCCTGGCATATTTTCTATGGCTGGAACTTAAGCTGAAGAACTGTCCTGCTGCCACAGGAGTAGTCCACAACAGCAAAGGTACACAACTACCCTACTCCGAAAGGTACCTTGCCTCAGATGCCCCCCAGAGTGTCAGCTTTCCTTCTCTCAACAAAGTAGGGGAGAGAACACTAATCATTTTGGAGAAGATAGGAAACCAAATTTAGAGCTAAAACCACCTCCTGAGAATGCTCCTGGTGAAGGTAAAACACGTAGCCCGATGCAGACAGAGAAATAAGCAAACCCTCTGTGAAATACTCTTTGGGTATAGGTTTGTTGCAAGACTGAAGATCTCAGATCAGAGGCTAATTTTAAGTATTTCACAATAACTGCTAAAAGCTTTAAGCAAACGAGAACCAGCAGCTGCTGTGTGGTGCTGTGAACAGAACCTAATGCACCTCGTGTGCATGGCAGTGATTGTGCCAGGTTACAGTTACTCTTGCTGAGTCAAACCCATGCCCCTCACATTATTGTGTGATTATTATATGTGCACTGTGTAAACTGAGATGTAAACACGTGTGAACCAGCTCACACGAAGGGCCAAAGAACATGTCTGCTATAGGAAGGGAACCCAGGACAGATTTCTGCTCTGGTGACCTTAGTCCAGAAGCTGCCACCTGAGCAGGGCCAGCACTACAGGGCCTCACCTCAGCTGGGACCCTTGAGCACCATCCCAATATAGACAAAGCAAAGATGATGGAACTCTAGTGCCCATTTAAGGGTCACAGGCACATGCTGGGCAGTGGAAGCACTGTGTAAGCTGGAAGGTTTATAATAAAAACATATGGTATCTACCAAGATTTTTGAGTAATTCCAGAAAGAAGAGTGAATCAGTAACACCTATCTTTACCAAGCACAATTGCTGTTCCAGTTGTTCCCATCTTGCCCATAAAGTTCCAGTATGGACGTGATGGGTGTTGTCAGCACTGCTATACACGTGTAGATTAATCTGTGCATGCACAACAGCCACTTGTCTGATGTGGCTAGTTTGGGGTTCTTTTGGTATTCCCAAGGTGGCAACCATATGGCTGAGAAGCCCATACATGACTGCAGAGTATATGTGTGTGTGCAACACATTTCAGCCAGCATTTCAACTCAAAAAAGAAAATAATGTGCTTGGATCAGGAAGTTTGTATTTTATGGCAGCACTGCAATTCTCTAACAAATACACTTGTCCCTTTGCAGTGTAAAAGCAGTACAAGTATCTTCCAAGATAAAAAGGCACAAACACTGTCTTCATTGCTGCATATGGCCTACCTTGGAGTTAGTGCTCATGCAACTGAGCAGTGATTAAAAAAAACACCATCCTAAAAGCCAACATCACAAACATAATTTACCTTCCATTTCCTTTCCTCCATCTCACTACGTCCATGTTTAGCTCTGATTTTCATGAAGATGGAGAAAATCTTCACAAAAAATACAGACAAACGTAAATTTGAGGCTCAATCCTTAAACCATACACTTTGGATTATTTTTAGATTTAAATACTAGAAAAAAAAATATTTTTACAAACAGAAAATCACAGTAGAAATATTTTAATGATACTTTGGATCTATGTTAACTACAAATGAGATTTGCCATTATCCTTATCAACTAACACACATAATTCCACTGTGGGGTAGCGGGGTGTTTGAAACAAAAATACAGAACTGCACACCTCTTCTAAATATTCTGGGTGTAACCTGTAATTGCTTACATTTCCCTAGTTACAGTCTTATGACCATTCCATAAAAACAACAAAAAAGGAAGGAGACAACATTTCCTCATAAAAGGACAAAATCTTAGCAATACATCAAGTATTTGGCTCTACTGAAATTGGTATTTCAAAAAGAAATACATAACAAATTACTGAAACAAAGAACATGAAGGGGTTTTTGTACTTCTCACCAGATCTTAACAGATGGGATCTTAAAAACCACCCATTGATCACATAATCAATGTACCTCAAATACTAGTTGCTTCTCTGCTTTCCCATAAAAATTAATCTCTTCCCCACACTATGGTTCTATTCCTTTTTTTAATATCCTTTTGCATTTCACAGTTTGCACATTCAAGTCCACAAACAAGAGGAAATTTCAGAAAATTTAACTGCCAATCTTTCATATGCTGTCCCCTAAAAAGAAATTTTAAGCTTAAATTTGAATTTAACTAAGAAGTACTTGCATCAAAATAGGGTAAGATTAAAGCAGAGCTACGTAAGTTCATTGGAGTGTTTCATTCTAGGGTATTTAGGCAGAAACACAAGGATGAGTGTGATCTCTACACATGCAGAAGCCATGGACCACAGTTTGACAGACAAAGTCAGAGATGTGCGTAGCTGTTTGAAATCAAGGTGCTAAGACATAGAAATCCCAAAGTAAGGACATAAAACTAAAGTCTCAACTCCTCTTAGGCTCAGAGGAAGATCTACGGAGGAAAATACATTCCATCATTTCACAGGAGTTACACTTGTCATCTCCATTCCATGTTCAGAACATGGGTTTCACACCAATTAAGTATTCTGAAATAGGATTATGTATAAATACTAATTTCCTGTAATTCCTCCATCCCATCCACACCCTCCACTGCAGAAACTTCATTAGAAAGGTGACATTAGAGTGCTGGCAAACTTAGGCTTTCACTCCTGCCTCTCCTGGGCCTGACACTGTGTTGCATTACCATCTGCCTTTTGGGGGCATATGCTGCAGAGACCACCACCCTGATCCCTTTCAACTTCATTTCTCCTCAGAGTTTTGAAAAGTATTAGTGAAAATGGACAGGAGCCAAATATTGAGAGAATAAAGCGACACAGTTAGAATTCAAGTCAGACTGACAAGTGACCTTACTGCCCACTGACGTGCAAAGCTCAACAAGTGGAACACTGAAGTGTGACGGGTAAGGGGTCTTTATGGAAGGAGCTGCCTGGACAAGGACATCACGTAGGCAGGAGAGCACTCTGCACCCGCCTTATGGTGCTCACAAGCAAGATCCAATGGACACTTTGATAACTCTCTTCCTAAACTGTATTAGTTAAAATCCCAAGTATCAAAAAGTGATACAAAACCTATTCCATCCTCTACACTAAAAATTACTTGGGAACAGGTTTAAACCCACCACTACTGTCCAAGAAAGTGATAGATTTACTCCTCTTGCACAAAATTACTTTGCAGCACCACAGTGACACCAAACCATTACATCTGCTAAACACGTACTACAAATACAATGAGTATACAAACCATGGCAGCACCTAATTTCAGTGTCTAAAGCAGTCCATGATGAAAGGATCAAGCTGTTACATTTGTGCATTATCAACAGCCAACACATATGAAGTCATGCTTTTCACTAAGAAAAGGATTAGCAAATACTTGGAGCCTAGACAAATACAGAAGGTTCTCCAACTGTGCCTGAACAAAACTTTGAGGTGAAAAGAAAGGGCATGCTTGAAGAATTGAATTTATTAAAAAAATACCTGAAACTAAATCAATTTCTAATACAGAAGAGATTAGAATGTTCAAGGGTTGTATCTGTTAAAGTTAAGAGCTGCACCAACATTTAACTTTAATATATGTGGTGGATCCTTTCTCACTGGGGGCTGATTTCAGTTTAGTTCAGGGGCTAACACTGAAGACATGTACAGCTGAACTACACTTCAATTACAGATAGAGGCAATCAAGTACTCTTGTATTTTTTTAGTTAGGAGTATGCTTTATCTAATCAAAGGAAGGCACCTATCATAGGATGAGTTAAATTGTACCAACAGTTTGATGGACTGCACCAATTAGCACTACATCAATTATAAAAGAAAACATAGACCTTCATGTTCCAGATAGTTACCTGTAGTCACATGAATCCCACCCCAGAACTCAAAATCAAGGATGCATTTTTGGAAAGGATGTTACGGTGAGCTATAAGCTTTCAAGCTGGAGGTATGGTAAGCTGGGCAATGTTTGCAGCCTGTGATGATCTGCAGGTTTCACTAGACAGTCCCTCTAGTTAGCTGAAGTTTTTGGTATTAAAAAATAAACCAGATGATCAGAAATGAAATATGGACCTCTATGGGATAGTGAGAGTCTTGGCAGAAAGAGCAAGAGAAAGAAAAAAACCAAACAAAGAAACAGTCCATTCTTTATTTCTTCATTCTTTGAATTTTGATAGCAAGCACCTCTTCCACTTTCTACCTTTTAAATAATTTCATATTTTCCGTATTTTTCAAGGCAGCTTATGTAAACACCATGCTAACATAATTCAATGTTTATGGTGACTTGTATATTTTAAATGACACACTGAATTGATAAACTACATTCTTGCTGTTATCACCATAATATCCCTGTATTAGTGTAAAAACTCACTTTCAGTATCTGTCACACATTTTGAGCTGCTTTAGTGAGAGTCTTCAGCCAAGCCTTAGAAAATGTGTACCCTCTCCACCCCCAAAAAGGGAAAATATGCAGTTAAGGCAAGTTTATCAAGCATACAAATCTAAGCTCTTCATCATAGTGTAAATCTTACAGCAGGTTTTAACACAAAACCATGTACACAGACTTCAATGTCTGATCAGGCACACTCACCTAGCCCAGCATTCTAACCCCAAGTGACCTAAAGCGATAATGGAACCTAAAGGAAAGGAGAGCATACACACACCAACACTGTGCCAGAACATGCTCCCCATTTCTGGCTTCCCCAGTAACAGGTCTTGGGACACCCAAAGGTGTCAAACACATAGGACCTGCCCCAAGGTATCCTGCCCAGTCTCTGCCAACCACCATGCCTCCCAGTAAGCCAGCCTGAGAGTCTTCATTTCTGTGCACCCCCATTTTGACTTGTGGTACTCTTTAAAAAAGTTGTTTCCGTTGTGTCTCAAAGGGAAAAACCACTGGTCTTTCATGCACCCTGTGATATTCAGTGAAATGCTAGGACAAGAAGCTGCCCATCTTATACTGACTGCTAAAGAGAAATCCAAAAAAGAGATGTAAATTTTCATTGACGATTGCTTACAAGAGAAACAAAAAATAAAGTTATACAATTCAACAAGAAAAAGAAAGATAGGCTAAACCAACTGTGATATTACACCACTGAGCTTTAAGCTAGGTAACCCTTAAATAGGTTTTCAAATATCTACTGTGGGAAAGGCAAAACGGCCATAATTACCTGCTCAGAGCAGTGACTTCCAGAGGGAGAATTGGGTAGGGTGTTTTAAGGAAAATAAGGTTCTGTTCTGAGCAACTATCCAAAGCAATATTCAAATAAGCTGAAAGAAGTAACTAGGAGCACTGGAATAACTAGAGCCTGTTGATTATTACATATTTAACAAAAAAAAATTAGTTAAGTGACACTGACTAACAAAACACAAATCAATGCAAGGTAGGAACCACTTTCTAAACCCTATTTTGTTATTCAGCTCCTACCGCAATGCTGCAAGCCTTGATTTGGGAAAGGGTTGCAAGCAGATGGTGAATGAGAAATTCTGGAACATCTCCTCAAATTTATTTAAGTCTTCTTTACTAGAATGTTCTACATAAGCAACAACTCCACACAAATGCCAATGCAAGCATATACACTTCAAGTTTATTGTACATTTAGCTGCTTTTAAAAAATCAGCTACACATGATATCTAGCCCATAATACCAGACTGAATGCAATTGATTCCTACCACACAGGAGACTTAATCTATGCCAAAAATTGTATTTCATTAAGAAAACGATATTATGGAGCATCTGAGATCATGTAACAGACAAAACAGAATGCCAGAGAAATTTTAACTGCCAGTACCCCATAGTGACTGCCTGATTATTAGCAGATGGGATATGGAAAAATTGTGAAATTATTGGAATTTTGGGTCCTGTACGAAAGCATTACTTCAGACTGGATGTGTCACGGCAAATATCTATTATAATTTGAATACGTTCTTAGCTTGTGCTTTCCATGCTTAGAACCAGCTATGCTTACTTCTTTAGACCTATTAACTGAAAAAGACTGCATTCTTCAAAGCCCAAAACAAAATCCTTAGGTGACAGCACAAAACAGCACCAGTAAGTCAACTGTCAATACTGATCGTATTTATCCAATAATTAAACTAAAAACTAATTTAAATCAATCGCCTTTGGAAAAGCCAACTGTTGAACAAGCACAACAATTGGTCTAGGATCAATCAGTGAACATGAGATCAATTAAAACCAGCTTAAGTTTTTGTAGGAGGACAATTCACACAACTTGGGTTAGATGCCTATTCATTTCAGTACTCCCACAATGCAGCCCTTAAGCTCTGTTGTAAAGCAGAAATACCACTATCACCCTCCGCTGTCTAGCCAGCACTCTAAGTAGTTCCACATTTAATTAAAGACACAGTATACCCTTTGTTAGCACAGATAGTCTGGTCACTTTAAAGGACTGCTATCGTTTTAGCCACACACACATAAATTAAACTCTGGAAACCATCTGTTGAAAAACCATCAAAACCAAACTGCCTTTCCAATTTTATTTGCACCTACTCTGACGGTGATATACGCATGAAAGTGCAAATTATTTTCTTCTCGCAGTTTTATCACTATTCGTAGCATCTTAACACTGGAGATATTAAGTCCCGCCCCTTCCAAATAATACCACTAAAAGTGCAATTCTTTCAAAAATATGGATTTCTCAGTAGCTTGAGCCACCTGATTTTCAGCTAACTTAGAAATGCGAAGGGGATTCATGGCCGAGAAAATCACAGGAAAGTGATAGAAAAATAATTCAGAAAATGTGGATAATAAAAACATTTTATAATAAGGTGAACTTCCCCACTACTCAGAGGAAAAAAAAAAAAAAAAAAAAAAAAAAAAGAAAAGCCGAAGCCTCGGCCAGGCTGCCAGCCGGAAGGCGCTGCAGTAACCTCTCCGTCCACACGGGAGCTGTACTGGCACATTGCACCGCTCCGGCTCCCAAGCTCCGGCGTCCCGACAGCAGCCTTTAGGGAAACCGATGAAGCCCCAGCGCACCATTTACGGTTTCTCCTCCAAGGGATCTGCACGTTTTCAGCAAAGCTGGCGGCACAGAAATCCCCTGGGCGCTGGGCAAGGCGCGGTGCGCTCCGCCGGCGGCCAAGCCCCGCGGGTGCGGCGCGGCGGTGCCGGAGGGTGGAAGGGGAGAAGCCGCCTTTCTGCCTCGGAAACGTCCACGGAAAGCAGCCTCAAAGTCCGTCCCATGGACACGCGACTCTCAACCGCGCGGGCTAACAGCGATCCCCCGGCAGCCGTCAGCCGCTGGACGAGGAGCGACGGCGACATCAGCGACGTCCCCTGCCCGCTACGGCCCCTCCCGCGGTGGGCAGCTGTGGGAAACAGCTCCCAGCGAGACCCCGGCCCCGCGGGGGAGGACACGCCGTGGGGGCTGGGGGCCGTGCGCCTACTTCTCGACATTCTCGTCCCCGGCAGCCCCGGGCTCCGGCCGGTCCCTTCCCATCGGAGCTCACGTCCACGCCGCTCCTCCTGCTCCCGGCTCGACCTCGGCAGCAGGACGGCAGCGAGCAGCCCCGCGGAGCGGTCGCCGCTCCGGCACGGCCCCGCGCCCCCGGGCTCGCCCCCGCAGCCTCCCCACGTGCCGGCCCGGTGCCCGCGGAGCCGGAGCGCGCCTCACCTGCCGGAGAGCGGCCCTTTCCCCGCGGGCGCTCCCCAGCTGCCCCCGCCGGCATCCGGGCTGAGCAGCCGGCGCCACTCACCTCTCTTGCTGCGTCTCCAGCGGCCGGGCTGGCAGTGGCCGTAATCCATGCAGTTCAGGATGATCAAGGCAAAGGAGAAGAGGCGAAACTGCATCCTGGGCCGCTGGGGTGGGCAACCTCCTCCGGCGGCAGCGAGGGGCGGCGAGGCCGGAGGCGTGCGGGGCGAGGAGGGGCCGGCGGAGGGTCGGGGGGCAGCGGCCGCCGCTGGGGACCGCAGGAGTTTACACGCCTCTTGCCGCCCTTCTCGGGCGCTGCGAACTCACCGCCGCTTCCAGCATCTCCCCTGTGCTGCAGGGAGAGAGAGGTGAAAAGCTTGGACCCGGGCTCTCCCGGTCCTCCCCTGCTCTGGCTGTCCCCAGAAACAAACCGACAGAGAAAAAAAACCACAACCCAGGTCGGGGCAGGAGCGGGACCGCGGAGCGGAGTCACCGAGAGCCCCGAGCCTGTCCCACAGCAGCAGGCGAGCGCTGCCGCCGGCCGCCGCGCCCCGGGACGGGCTGTCAGCCGGGGCACTGCGCTATTTATCGCGGCGCGGGGCGCTCCCCGCCCACAGGCGCTCAGGTCGCGGCACGGCGGGGCGCAGCCGTCCCCCCCTACCTCCCGCGGCGCGGCCCCGCGGCCGCCCCGTCCCGCCGCCGGGTCCCGAGCGCGGCTCCGCGCCGCGGGGCAGCCCCTCGCGGGCCGGCGGCGGCCGCCGGGGCGCGGGCTCGGCGGGGCGGGTGGCGGGGGCTCCCGGGCACATGCAGGCGGTGTCCGCGCCGGGCCCCCGGCCGCCCGCCTCCGCCCGCTCCTTTTATGCGGCGAGGCGGGGGCGCGGGCGGCGGGGCCGTGCGGGCTCCGCGGGGATGCGCGGCGGCGCGGGGCCGCGGTACGTGGGTGGTGCCGCGGCCCCGGCCCTCCCGCCGCCCGGCCCTGGCGCCGCCCGCGCCCCCGCCTCCGCCGGGCCCTAACGCCAGCCCGGCCCGAGAGCCGCTGATGCTTTTGCCTGGAGGCTCTTCCTCGGCGGGCTTCTCCCTCTCCCCGCGAAGTCTCCTCGTCTTTTCTCTGCCCTGCTTACAGCCTGGGGAAACCTAGTCCTCCTCATTTCTCGCCCTGTTCTTCCTCTTTTTATTTCCCCCCCCCCCCCCCTTTCCCTTGTCGTTTCTTCTTGACAATTATGTCTTTCAACTCTGGGTTTAAGACTTTGATTGAATTATTCCGCCCACCCCTCCCCCCCACGCCCTTTACCTTCTGGCTTCCTAAAGTCTGATCTCACACGTTTCAAAGTCTCTTCTTTGAAACACCATTTTCATTGTCTTGGCAAGATGACTCTAGGAAGTCCTAAAGTGTGACTTCCATAAGTAATCTGTACTGGTTTCTAGCCACATCTCTGCTTGGCAAAGGTATTGTAAAGCTAGTAAAATGGGAATCCCAATAGTATAGATAAGGAAGGCTGAAACAATGGGGAAGCCAAGAGTTTCCAAATGAATTTAGTTTTGATACAGGGAGGTCTGTTAATTCCTCATAACATCCACTCACAGACTCCACAGTGCCATTTATTCCTCTGCTCCGCACTCACAGCCTGTTCCCCAGCAGTACAGGTATGGACAGATCGTGACTCTTTGCTTGTGGTGCTCGTCCCCGTGTGCCTGATCTAATGAGCCCCGTAGGACCTGGAGCTCTGTGGAGCAGGTGCAAAAGCTGGGAGGCAGCGTGGGTCTGGTACAGCTGGTGCAAAACCAGGTCTAAGAAACCCAGCTGGATCCAGGATCGAGGCTGGGTCTGTGCTGGGTCTGTGCTGGGTGTTTCTGCTCCTCCTCCTAGCCCCCTCCCCCCCAAACCCCGCGCCAATAATTCTGGTGCTGAAATACCTGAGCTGCCTCGGGATGGAGCCAGCTAAGTTCTTACAAAAGCAGATGTATTCTTTCCACAGCAGAGCTGGCCTTAGAAAATAGCGTAACTGCATTCATGTGGCACTGTGCCTGAGCTAATGTATCGTGTTAGACCCAAGCTGGTTTCTCATCCGTGGCCTGAACAATCTAACCACAGATAAGTGAAGTATGACTGTATGGTGTTTGCCATACCATCCTGAGACCTCAGAACTTGTTACTGCATTTCTTGTATAATATTCTTCTGGAGCAGAGAAGGATCAGTATCATCAGTTTCCATACTGAAGACTGACTGACAAAGAGGGAAAATAACTGTCTTGGGTTATGGAAACCAAAAATGTGTATTCTATTTCATTTGTTGAAAGCAGTTGGGGAGATTTTTTTATTTTTTTTTTCTGTATCTCTTGTAACTCTGGGAGGAGGCCTTCTGATAATGGGCCGACTGTTAAAACCAGGTGGGGCAGTGTTACTTATCTCTTTTCACAATGTGCCATTAAGACTCCCCAAGCTGTTTTCCTCCCCAAACTGTTCTCTTCCCCAAAGCAGTACATCCACATTCCATCATCCCATTGTGAGATGCTCCACCAGTGGAGGGAGCCAGCCATTCCTGCCTGGATAAAACTGAGCCACAGGAACACAAAGGCATCCAGCTTCACCCGATTCCTGGAGGAAGACTGGACCCCTTCTCACCATCACTGGACCCTGGTTCTACAGGATCATCTCTACTTCACCAGAACCACCTCTGCCACTCCAGGAGCACTCACTTTTGGACTGCTTCCAACACCCTGACCCACAGGGTGTCAGGTTGTAGCTCTGACTCTGTCAGGGTTCTCCAAAATTGTTGTTTGTTTGTTTGC
Organism: Phylloscopus collybita; assembly: GCA_027886175.1. NCBI lineage: Eukaryota > Metazoa > Chordata > Aves > Passeriformes > Phylloscopidae > Phylloscopus > Phylloscopus collybita. The sequence goes on along the minus strand of JAJNNQ010000075.1, from coordinate 17,481,475 downwards.
TGGTTTGGTTGGGTGGTTTTGTTTTTCTACTACATTTGCATTGTTAATATTCCTGGTAAAGAACTGTTGTTCCTATTCCCAAATCTTTGCCTGAAAGCCTTTAATTTCAAAATTATAATTTGGCAGGGGTGAGTGGTTTACATTCTCCATTCTAAGGGAAACTCCAGCTTTCCCTGGCAGATACCTGTCATTCCAAACCAAGACAATAACTTACCTGAAATCAAAAGGGGCATATGAGACAGTGTCCCAAGCTCTCAGATATTTCTGTAATCCCTGTACTGCCTTTCTTTATATTTTTCCAGTGTATAGTAGTAGCACTACACTAGTTTCATCACTAGTATAAAATACAAAGGTTTTTTAATGTCACATTACAGTAGGGATTGAGTGCATCCTCAGCAAGTTTGCAGAAGACACCAAGCTGAGTGATGCAGCTGACACACCTGAAAGATGGGATCCTTCCAGAGGGACCTGAGCTCAAGAAGTGGCCACGTGGGAATCTCATGAGGTTTAACAAGACCAATTGCAAGGTGCTGCACTTGGATTGGGCAGCCCCCAGTACCAATACAAGAGCAACCCTGCCAAGAAGGACTTGGGGGTGCTGGCAGATGAGAGGCTGGACATGAGACAGCAATGTGCACTTGCAGCACAGAAAGCCAAACATGTCCTGGGCTGCATCAAAAGCAGCATGGCCAGGAGGTCAACAGAGGCAACTCTTGTCCCTCTAATCTGCTCTCATGAGAACCCACCAGGAATGCTGTGGAGTTTCCAGCACAGGAGAGACATTGACCTGTTGGAGTGAGTCCAGAGGAGGCCACCAAGACAATTAGAGGGATGGAGCACTTTTTCAGGAAAGCCTGAGACAATTGGAATTATTCAGTCTGGGAGAGAGAAAGCTTTGGGCTTTCTTTGCCCAAATTGCAGCCTTCCAGTACCTGAAGAGAGCCTACAAGAAAAGATAAGAGAGAATTTTTACAAGGGGCTGTAGTGACGCAAGCGACAATGTCTTCAAACTGAGAGTTCTGTATTAGCTAATTAGGAATAATTTTTTTACTGAGAGGGTGGTGAGAGGCTGGCACAGATTGCCCAGAGAAGCTGTGGCTGCCCCATCCCTACAAATGCTCAGGGCTGGGTTGGATGGAGCTCTGAGCAACCTGGTCTAGTGAAAGGTGTCCCTGCTCATGGCAGAAAGGTTGGAACTAAATCTTCTTTGAGGTCCCTTCCAATCCACGCCATTTTATAATTTCATGATACATTGTCTGATACAAAATATTTATTTATTATAACTATCGTAGGGTTACAGTGTGTGAGATTCCATTGTACTATGCAGAGCACCAATACCTTTCAGTGTTGTCATAATCTAAGAATTGCAAAGATGTGACCTGCCAACTAATTAACACAGATCTAAGAAGTCAGTCAGTCAAGGTCAGTCTAGCTCAGTGTCAGTGGTATCCAAGTGGGTTTGGAGTGGATGCTAAGGGAAAGAGTGCCAAAAAAAGGCATGTATAATATATGTGGTTTATGGTCTTTATTTTCCACAATCTACTTAGACAGTGAAGCTTTTCTGTAAAACTTGTTGCAACTGAGGACATAATTTATTTCAGTCAAGTGTGTTTACTGTCAACTGGAGCTCTCCAAGATGTGTAGTCTGCATCCGCTCTAATTTCATGTGGCAGCTAAAAATGAGACTTTTTGCGTTAGCACTATCTTTAGAGTATGTGCTTGCAATTTTCTGATGCAGAAATAAGAAGTGTACCAGCACCCTAGAGATCCTCCCAGGCTTTAATGCCAGGGAGAGAGAGATCAAACTACAAGAAGGGGAAATCAAACAAAGGTGTAAATACACTTTTGTGAGGACTCCAGGAACTAATCTCCTTTACTGTTTCATGTCTACAAAACCATAATTATGCGGCTTTGACTCTACAACACTTATCTAGAGTCTTGGAGTCCTTTTTGCAAACAGTGAAACCAGGATCTCCCCACTTACACAGCTCCATTTCTGAAGTGTCTGAAATAAAAGTATGAAAGGGCTTTCTGACAGGTGTCCTGCTGGCACTGAAGATGACTGACCTCTCTCAAAGTGTGGTGTCAGTGGCCTGGAAGCCAAACCAGAGTCTGCAGAGTCCAGAGCATTTTTACAGTCAGAGGCAAAAAACGTCAGGGGCTCCAAGAGATTTAAAAGCAGGAGAAGGAGAAGGACTGGGATGAATTCTGTAGGACATGGTAGACCTTTGTCTCTGCAGCTTCACTTCAGTTAACAGAGAAGAATTGGCTGTAGGTATGGCACCTTGTGTGTACTGTGGCTCTAATGAACACTGCACTCATTCTAAGGTGGGCTTTGTCACAGTAAAGAACTGGGAAAATTATCTGAGCATGTTCAATTAACATAGTCATAGGAAGAATGCTTTAGTCAAGGCCCAAGTAGATGATGTGGCAATGATTGAAATACCAGATGATGACAGTCTGGGCAACAACTTTAGCAATGGGGATAGCTAAGAATGGGTGTATTTTACATAGATTATTCAAAACTCTCAGCAGCCAAATTAATGTATTTGAATAGTGCTGAGATGCTTCATTATACATTGTTCAGAAATCCTATTATTTTCTAGAACTAAATTTCAGTTCACAGAAAATTGATTTTTATGTGTTGTGCTCCACAGAGTTTTCACTGACTGTAAAAAGATCTTACCTTCTACATTTCAGCTGTATTAAAGCCAAAGCACTGCTGCGTTTGCAATATAAAGTAATTGTAATTGAATCTTTCCATTCTTTATTGGGCTCCATAGGACTTGATCTGTGAGTATCCTAACTTCATCATATTAAAATGAACAACACTAAGGTTTATTTTAAAAGAAATGTCTCCATATTTTTATAACTGGGCAACTCATTGCTACATGAAAATTACGATCTTTCCTAAAACCAGAATCTCAGCAGTAACATTTAAGTCTTCTTAGCAGCCTTACATGGCAGTAGAAAAGATATATCTTTATTTTCAGTGAAAGAAATTAATGAATCTGGCAAGCTTTACATCTAACCTTCAAAAATAAATATAGTCATATAAAAACCCAGGTTCAAACTTTTTATTTCAAAGTCAATTTTTAACTTTAAATTCTTAAAATACACTTAATTCATTAGTCCTTCAAAATGTCATCTGAAATAATAACAATAATGGAATACTGTGCCCAGTTTGGGTCTCCCCAAACCAGAGCAAGACTACTGGAGAACCACAATGTTTGGGGGCTGGGACACTAGTCCTGTGAAGGAAAGATGAAGAAGCTGGGCTTGTTCATCCTGAAGGAGAGGATTTCAAGGAGACCAAACAGTTCCTTTCCTCACCTATGAGGAGGTTCTGAGCAGGAAGTGCCAGGATCCTTATGAAGGTGCTGGACAGAAGAACAGGAGACAGTGATCATGTACTGCAACAGGGGAGATTTGTGCTGGATATAATAGAAAATAATTTTCCCTCTGAGGATGAATAAGGACTGGAAGCAGTTTTCCCAGAGAAGTTGTGGACTCTCCTTCCTACAGCAAGGCCTTAAGCAGCCTGGTCTGGCCTCTGCTGGTTGTAGTTGCTTTTAGCAAGGGGTTGCACTCAGGACCCCCCAAGGTCCCTGCCAACCTTCGGGATCTGTCAATCCTATAAAATCCATGAGTTCCAAAACAGGCTGAGAGGACTGCCCTGCACATCTCTGGACATCCACATCTCTTCCATTCAAACCCTGGGGAGATCAAAAGACTGTTTTCCTTTTGACTTTTCTCCCTCTCTGAAGCATGACCAAACTCCTCGATTTTTTACCTCCTTGTGCAGACTTTGGTCTTGCAGAGCTTCCAACAGTGTCCACGAGCATTTTGCTAAAGAACAAATTCATTAATTCATCAAAGCTGTATGTTTTTATTAAGGGCTCAGAGAAGAAAAGATAGGGAAAACGGGACAGCAACTCTGAAATAACTTCTGTGGCTCTAAAATGCGATTTTCAGTTCTTTCTGAGGGAAAAAAAAAAGAAAAAAAGAGAAAGAAACACAGAAAAAAGTAAGTGAAAGGTATTCTAAATGGTGTGTATCCTCCATTCCCAGTTTGGACTGGCACCAGACTACCAATTCCTGCCTGCCAGCTTTGGGTGCCATGTTCCTCTTGGAGTGTGCAAGAGCCAGTGTCCTCCTGTGTGGATACTGAATTCTGAAGGTGAGAGTTCAAATTCCAGCCTGGCAGCTGCAGGAAATCCACTTCTTTTGGAGAATGGTGATTTTAGTTTGCCAGCATATAGATCAGAAAATTACTGAAAAATTAATGTATACCAAAGTTCAGGCTTTCTGTTTTGCAATGCTTTTCATGGCACTACAGCTAGAGAGGAGGCTTGCAACACATATACATGGGTTTAAATTTGCTCTAATTGGCCTCAACAAAATGGCTTCACAAGGACCTGGAATCAAAGATGAAATGGTGAGCTGATATTTGCTTAGGTTTTTTACAAATATTTTACATCATGTGCCCTAAGCTTTATGCAATCACTGCTTTATTTCTCATACATATAGAAACCCACCCCTTCCCCCACAAAAAAAATCATAAAATAACTGAATTTGGAAGGGACCATGGAAGATCATCTCTTGTCCAAATCAGAGCTAACTTCAAAGTTAGGTCAGGTTACGAGAGCCTTGTCTAGTTGAGGTTTCAAAAAGTTCAAGGTGGAAGATCCCACAGGTTCTCTGGGTGACTTCTTCCAGTGCTTGTCCCTCCTCATAGTGAAAATTTTTGCCATATCTCCAGAGAAAACTTTCCTCATTGCAAGTTGTAATCATTGCCCTTTTGTTTTTCTCTGTGAACCCCATCTTCGTATAAACTCCCTTTTATAACTGAGTATATACATACATTTGCAGATGTATATATTGGATTATATATATAGTAAATATATATAAAAATTATATATATATTTAATAAGCTACTCTGTTTTAAATGTATGTTTACTTTTTATTTCTACTTTGCTGTTCCTTTGTTTCCTTATCACCTATGCTTCGAATGGAGAAGGTATGTAAGATATTTCTTCAAAATGACATCCTTGAGACTAACCCTGTCATCTTGAAATGTCTTGTTTGTCTTCCCACTGTTTCTGTTGGTAGCAGAAGGAAAGGGAGCAAAGATGATTGTGTACCTGTAAACACACAGCTGTAACCACAATGACCAATGACAATCAAAAGTGGCTCTCAAAATGAGAAAAGTGATATGATGGAAACTTTTTTATTGAAATGTCAGAACCTGTGGATTATTTTCTTGCAGCAAAAGCATGTTCAGCATAGACGTGTTGTATTCAACATCTTTTCTTAATAACCTTCTAATTTAGTAACTGGCTTTGGAGATGTCTTCCAAGTACAATTTAGAGATATTTACTATTTAATGTTAATAAAGGCTAAGTGTTAAATGTTGTGATGTTAAGTGCATGTTTTCTCCAGCATATCTATTTAGCAATAAAGTGATTGCAATACTTGTTGGAATATACAAGAAGTGTCTTTGCCAAATGATAATAAAGAAGGGAGTTTAAAAAGAATTTTGGACAGTCGAGAATTCTTAGATAAAATCCTGAAATTTGTGTAGTTAATCTACACAGAGTTTCAAAAGTAAAATTGTCTCCAGTAATAAAAAAAACAGATGTTCAAGACAGTTTTATAATCTGCAGACTATTATACTTTTCCCCTGTCACATCATTGTTTACTCCTTGCCTTATATATTGAACAAACAGCTCAGGAAAACAAATTAAAAGAGAACTCATGGGCATTCTCTCTGAAACACTGTCACTTCCTTTAGCCCAGCTCAGGAGAGAGCCTGGAGCAGTAGGTGATCCTACACTAAAGGAGTAAATATGACAGGAATAGGAAAGGGGAGCATGATCTCAGTGCACTTGGGATGCCAGCCCTGACATGACCTTGTACAAATATCTAAGTACACAAACCAAGGGTCTTAGTGAAAGGGCAACAGAAGAGCTTACATTCAGTTTTGTCAGAGGAATTGTACAGATGTAACTGAAGACATTTTTTTTAATGTGAGAGACACAAATACAGCTTTTAATTAAAAAAAAAAAAAAGTGCAATAAACCACAGTAGAATACTGTTTTGTTTGAGCTTTATACCCTGCCAGTCATGATGGGAGCTGAATCTCAGCTTTTACTTCATTGCAAGTTTTGGAGAAGTGTACCATAATCTATCTTCTGGAACCAAAAGTAGACTAATTTCTGTCCTTACAATAAAATAGAGATAAACCATAAGAGGGAAAAAAGTGAAAATTTAAGGTCATAGCTCTTCAGAAAAATTCTTCAAAGTAAAACTAAATTAGAGAATAGGGCAGAGAAACTGTGATGGCTGCTATTCCAACAGTACCCCAGGGGCTGAGAAGACTGCTGGAGCCAAAAGCATGAACCACAGTGCATAAGTAGTTGTAGCCTGTAACCATGCCTATCTCCTGATGATCAGCAGAAAGCCCATAAATCACCCTCCTTAGGGACTGAAAGGCTTAAGTAAGTATTAAAGGACTCAGTCATGCACTGGCAGAATAATACATATGATAATCTAGAAGATTTAATTTCTGCTTTATTTTGGACATTTTTTTCTGTCCACTGAGCCCTTTAAAGCAGAGGAGTATGTGAGGCCATGCCAAAGACAGATATTTCACTTTCCTTTCCCTGAACTCAATACTGAAGTTTTTTATCATCACTTTGAGGGATGTTTTCAGATCAGATGGACCTTTGTGTTGGTTTTCATTTTTTAATGTCAATTTTTCTCCTTGGGGAAAATACTAACTTTGGAATTTTTTTTTAACTAGCATGAAAATTAACAAAGAGAATATTACAAATCACATGGTTCAGTCTAAAAACAGCTACTGATCATCTTCAATGCCCTCATGACAGTCTCAAACCTTCCTTTACCCCAGCACTGGTTTGGCACACAGCTGGCAGCTGAATATTTTCTGACTGATAGCTGGCTTGGTGAATACAACTAATAATATCTCTGGGCCCAAATCCACTCCCTGCTGTTTAGTACTTCTGGAGAACAGCATCTTGCACAGTAAGCAATTGTTGAAGTATCAAAATCCACATTTTATCTGCCCCTCATGAGGGATGTAGAGGGATGTGGCTGGGACAATTTCAGGCAAGGGATTTTTAAAAGGGAACTCATGTTGTGCTACTGCTGGTCCCTTACAAAGTGTCACCTCCAAAACTTAAGATGCTTTTTAAATATTAGGGGAAGATAAGACACCCTGTCTCTTAGCCTTTATATATATATGGGATAGAAACTAGGGGCTAAATCCCTGAAAAACATATTGGAATGTTTGCAGCTAAAATTTAGCTGAATTGCTGCACCTAAATCCAAAATGGAAATAACCAATAATAATGAAAACCCCCCCTATCTTGGCTTGCTTCTCAGCTGGAGGTTTTGAACTCCATAGCACCATTTGGCTTGATTTCAAAGACCCTGGAGGCTTTGCTTCTACCTCAGACTGGCAAATGGGAAGGCTGAGACCCTCTCCAGCAAGCAAATTCTCAAACCTTAACTGCAAAACAAACATGAAATGTGTGTCACTATTTTCAGTCTATGCCCCTTGCCCTAGCCCTCCCCTCAGTTTCCTTAGTAACTCCATGTGATGCCTTCTACATGTGTCAGCTTTTGAGCATTTGTGATGGGAGCAGAGGTGTCTGGGTCACTACCTGTATTTTCATGACTTTTTAAAATGCCTTTCACAGATCAAGGATGAGAGCATGATCACAAAGTGGCCCAGCACTAGCAGTGTTTGCTGAGCCTCATTCAGGTGCCTCAGACCAAGTCAAAGGCAACCCACGCCAAGATGCTTTGTACTGGTATCTGCTTCTCTAATGTCCTTTGATACACTGATGCAGCCAAGTAACTGCTCGCTGGGTCAGCCGAGGAGGCTGTGGTTCTGTGAAAGGTTGTGTGAATATTGCTTTGCTACCCCAGGTTATAATTCACATATAATGCTGCAGATTTTTTTGAGAGATACTTGATGATTACGATCATCTGCAGGAAGAGGGTAGAAAAGAACGGCAGGGAACACTACACAAAACCAGTCTAACTAGGTAAGTTTTTCCATGCTCTTCTTTTTGCACTAAGAAATGACTGCCATGAGGGTGCATGCATTTGAATTCTCAAATTTCAGTTCTCTCTGTGCTTGGATGTGATCTACTTGGAGCAAAAAGCAGTGGACACAGAAGATGTCTAAGACCAAGACGATAGGATCACAGCATATAGTTTTGTGAGGAAACTATCCTGCTAACTTTTTATCCAAAATGATCACTGCCTGTCTGGAGGAGGTCTGGAGAAAGGTAAATGGCATTATCCATGGAGGGGACAGGAGCTCTTGCCCAGCCAGCAGCAGGGCATCCAGCAGCTGCCAAAACAAAGGAAACCACAGCTCACAACTGTAAAATCAGCCATTATTAAAAGGGGATCTGGAAAGAGGGGAGAAATTTTGAAATGCTTCTGTAAGCTTACGGGGAATGAAGGTAGCAAATCATGCTTACCAGTGGCAGTAGCAGCAGTAGAGTAGAAGCATGAAACTCTTGGCAAGACTTAGAGCAGATTTTTCCATTCCACTGATGTTTTTCTCACTCTCTCTAGTGATATATCATTCTTACATTAAAGTTTGCTCCTGAAAAATGCTTTGCTCTGAAAAAAAACCCCTTTGCTCCTGTAAAATGCAAAATGCAAACTACTTTAAATGAATATGATTCCTCCAGGATCCCTTCCATTCATGTTTATGCTCAAAGTATGACTCAAATGTTCACAAGAGAAGCAAGATACTACTCCATCTTCAGAGGACCATCAAACCAAGCTTACTTTCAAACCTGCACCAGAACGCAGCCCTGTCTTGTCCTGTGCCAGATCCTGGCCACAGAAATATTGAAATTGCTGGGAGAAATTGATTTTAAACATTTCCATCTGTTGTTCTTGTGTGTATGGTTTGTACTGGGGGAGACCTTGGACCCATGTCATGCCAGCCTTGGAGAATACATGCCTAGCAATTTCTGGGGCCTGAATTTAGCTCTGGCATAACTGCATTGCCATCTTGTAGTTTTCCATTAAATCTGGGTACGTTGCAGTGTTTGGTACTGGCACATTTCCATTCGGTGGTCTCATGTGCGAAGAAATTATTACAGAACCACAGGATGGCTGAGGTTGGAATGGACCTCTGAAAGTCACCTGCTCCAACCTCCCTGCTCATGTAGCAACAGCTGGTTGTCCAGATGGCTTTTGAATTTGTCACACATTGGGCAACCTGTGTTTGATCATACTCAGAGAAAAAAGTTTGATCTGTGCCAGTGTTTGATCATACTCAGAGTAAAAAGTAGGGGGTTTCATGTTCAGATTAAATTTAGTTTTTTTTAACTTTGTGACCATTGCCTCTCAGCTTGTCAACAAACACCACTCAGAAGATTGGCTTTCTCCTTTTCATCCCGTCCCACCAGGTATTTATTTATACATATGAATAAGATTGCTCTGAGCCTTTTCATTTCTGGACTGGACAGTCCCAGCTTTCTCAGCCTCTTCTCCCAAGTGAGATGCTCTAGTCCCCATCTGCTGGGCTCACTCCAGCAAGTCCATGCCTCTCTTGAAATGGGAAAATGAGTGGTGGGTCTTCTGAGCTGGCACAGAAAGGCCAAGTGAGATGGACACTTGTTTTGAGGTGTCAGGTCTGAGACTGCTTAGGAAGCCTGAAGACAAAAGATCTGAACCTGGTGGTGGGCAGTCTAATGAGGCCGTTAAGCTGTCACAACCGTACAATCCCAAATCCAGCAGAAGAGAGGCCATAAAAAATTGTATTGAAAATATTATTTTGACATCATTTAACCTGGTAGTGTTGTTTACACTGGGTGTAAGCTGGGGTGATTTGGCTGAGGTAGCTGCAGCAGGTTTAATTAAGTTCCAAATTGTCAACAACTCTTTTTCCATTTGACTCTGCAACACACAAAACATAATAATTTTCATTATTTGCTTTTTCAACCTTCCAGCAAGATACTCTGTAAGTGGAGAGTTTTGCATCAAAGCAAGTCATATGTTAATAGAGAAAACACACCAGAGTAGCTAATGAGAAACTTTTAATATTTTTAGTAAAAAAAAAATGCTAAAACCCAAACTATATACATCAAACATGTCCAGTGCTGAGACTGCGGACAAAAATCCTGCAAAACTTTGTAACTTGTTCAAACAAACAGTAGAGGAAAGCTACCCTTTGAGTCAACCACCTGAAGTAAGCAATTAGCATTGCTCTGTTAAGAATGATTCCTATTGCAGATATCTCTTGTCTCTCAGATATCACTAGCTTATACCTCAGTTAAAATAAATCCACTTTGTCACTTTCCTTATACTGCTGTAGAGTTTTTGTTACACCAAAACCTTTCCATAATCTGCATCATGTTGTATACAAGGAAAGCATTTGTCTTGATGTTACCGGTTTCCCAAACAATAGATGGTTTCTTTTTCTTACATATAGCTGGTTTGCTATGAAAAAAAAACACTTAAACATTGATTATAAGGGAGCAATTATCAAACCTGCTGGGGCAGAACTGATCCAAAAATCATTTAGGAATTGCAACACCAGAAAAGGCCCCTATTGCCTTGTGAGAGCTGAGATGTTGAGGTTCAAATCCTTGTTCTAAAATCAGGAAAAAGAGGTATGTAAGCCTGGAGTCAAATGTCCTGGGCATGCACTCAGGCTATGCAGCTGACAAATCCCTCTTCATCTTCTTCATTTGTTTTCCTAATAGGACAGGTCTCAGAGAATGCCCATCCAGGTAGGATGGACTCCAGGAAAAGGAACACAACTGCAGCTCCTGCAAAGTTCAGCCTGCATGTATGAAATTGGGCATTTAGTCATAGGGGAAATTCAGAAGTCTTAAGGGTTAGATTGCAGCTGTAGAAGGCATAGCAGGTTTAAAGGTTTGGATGTAAACACCTGAAAATGAAATTATTTTCTATCACTAATTAAGCCTGTGGGGTGATGACAGATGGGATAATGGTTTTCAAAGACATTTCCCACTAATTGTAATCCCACTACCTGGCTGAAGAAAGGTTGAACACTGTGTTCTTACACATTTCTGCCCATGAAACTAACATAACCTATTCTGCAAACCAACACATCTCATCCTTCTGGTTTCTTTATCAGTAACTATTGTTGAAACAAAAATTTATAAAATACCATTCTCTCAGTTTTAGAAGATCTGAGTAAAGACTGCAGGAAACCTGTCAAAGACTTGATGCCAGACATAGAAGTATAGATAGCTATGCTGTTCACCTGAAAGCAAGACAATTTTGGGAACACACAGTGTGCCTAGGGCAGTACAGCTGTAGGAATACAGCACATCCTTACTTTCTGATATTTACAGGGCAATCCCAACATTGCTGTAATTTTAGGGTTTTTTTAACACACAAATTAAGCCTGACCTTCAAGTGAAACTCCTAGGGTGCCAGAAGACAGGTGCTAGGAGAGCACAAGTGGTTTGGGATTCACCATGGGCTGTGCACACCTGCTGAGAACACCCAGCACACTGCTGAGAACACCCAGGCCTTCCTGGGATTCTTCATCTGCACCAAGTCCTGCAAGACAGCATCCTCATTGTTACTAATGTCTTTATGAGGTAGCCTGCAGATCAGGAGAATGTAAAGACTAGGCTTAAGGCCCTATTTTTTTCAGTGGACTTTATACCTTTTCCCTTCATAAGTTTGACAGATGCATCTGGAAGCACCAGGTGGAAGGATCTTGAAAGCAGGTCTGGATTTGGAAGCTCCTGACTAACACAACAGCTACATTTCTAGTTCCATATTCCAGGCCATTTGACAGCATCAAGACACACAAGCCACCTATAGTGCTTGGAACAACTATGCTCTGGAAATTTTTTATCCTCATTTTGGATCAGTGTAGCTACAATAAATTGATTCTTAAGGTTCCTGGCAGGCTGCCCCAACATGAGAAGCCTTCTATCCCTTGTTGAAACAAAGGATTGTTCAGCCAGACTTCTCCTCCTCAGGGAGGTTTGGACTGCAGCAACTTCTTGCTCTCAGCCATCCCCACATTATGTTATTTATTTGTGGCATTTTGTATAAGAGCTCCTGTGAAAATTAGATCTTGGATAGCTTGTCCAATGGATAGCAAGGGCTGCAGTGTGCCATTCCCCCAGTGGCAGGTCTTCTTCCCTGTCACTTAATAAATCACCATTCCAAACACAAGAGAAAAAATATAAATATGTTGGAAATTTAAAACTGGATCTTTTCTGTCATTCTTCTCTCATCACAAATAAACCAAAAGGAAAAGAAAGATGCTTGTGGTACTAGAAGCCTTTGGATTGTCATAAATACTAACCAAAACCTCCAATAAGCTGCCAACCAGACTAATTCCCTCAAGTTTATTATTCCATTTCTGTTTCTGCCATGTAACTTCTCAACTGTAATATTTCCATGCAAACAGCATGGTGTGTCCAAAATATCTTATCTTACATTAGAGAAAAAACAATTTTTTTAGGGAGAGCACTGTATCTTTTCCCCATATGGCTACAACTATGCAAACCCAAAATGGTTTCTCCCTTGGCAGGCAGGCGGGATACCTAATGAGCCAATACACAGAAAACAGATAAAATTGAGAGACAAACAGCAGAGTATGTTTCATCCTCTTTCTTTTCCCATCATGTTTTCTCCAGGTTTTACGTCCCAGTTACTACCACTAACACCAATAAATATTTAGATATTACATTTCAACCCATGTCACTGGCCAATGTGCCCCATGCACTGATGCAAATTTAACACTTCTCCCCCATATGCGTGGCTATCTGGAATTTTTATCTTGTCTGTATCTCTGTTCTAATTTCTTCCTAAATTTGCCTAGTACTTTTTGATTCTTCTTATCTGACAGCTAACATTTTTTTCTCTCTTTTTCATAACATGCTCTATGTTGCTTCACACTGTCTTTGGACTTTCCCCAGGCTTCTCCTCCCTTTGCCTTCTCCTGTTTCTTTAGACATCCCTTTCAAACACTTCTGGAGTAGAGGCTTTTCTCATGACTTCACATCCTTTATCTTTACTCCCTTATATGGGTCCATAAAAGTTCCTCAGTTTGAGAACAAGTGGGAAAACTCACAGGGGGAAAATACTGCATCACAAATTCCCTGCTGCTCCAGAACCAGTGATGTTGAGTTGATGGTTCCTGCATCACAGATACTTAACTAATGGATGGATGCCACTTGCTACCTAGATGGAGCCTGACAGAAGATGGATATACCCTAATATATTGGGTATATCTATCCTATTTACTTTTCTCACAAGTGTAGCACTAACAGAGGGAAGGGGAGGGTTGTCTTGGCTCTCTCCATGGGACCCACTCAGAAGCTGTAGGGCAAGTGAAGATAAAGAGAACATGAAGGGGAACTGGAATATCTGGCCTTAAACTAACACCACATATATCTCTTTGTAGCTCCCTCTCCTACACGTTCAACAGCACTGCTGAGTCTGGCTCTATTCAAGAGCAAAGCACATACATGATAGCTCATTAATAATGTTTAATATCTAATTTTTTTTTCCTTTTTATTTCCCCCCACCCCCACCCCAGGAAAACACTATTTTATCAGCTTTCAGTTCTGTTGACTTCTAACAAGCTTTCTAGGGGGATTTTTTGCCCCTTGAGCTGGTTTTGGTGGTGAGTAGGAGTGAAGAAAAAAATTGAATAAGCCTGCAGGCAATTGCTGTATTGGCAGTGTGTGTTGCTTTTCATTTTGGAATTGGCATGAAGGCCCTCCAAGTAACATAAGCTCTCCTCTTTGAGAGAATTGACAGATAAATTATATACACATGATGGAGTCAGTCTTTGGAGGGATGAAGTCAAAATGGAAAGCTCATTTCACATCAGGGATATTCCTTCGCTGTACTATTGACACAAGGCCCCTTTGATCCAAAAGGCTCCTATAGTACTCCACTAAATATAGCCAAAACTTGAAATGGTGTGTCTCTATCTATAGCCTAGCTATATCAGTAATTACTCAAGAATCACAAATGTTTGACTGTCATAAATTCTGTTTACTTGGCAGGGACACTGCAAGTTATGAGTACCTTTAAAATGTGTAATTATAGTTTAAACTCTCTATTTGTTGAAAACACTCATTGAATTTGTCCAGGAAACTAATATCTAACCTTGTTGAAAGCCAAAATAGATCAGTGTTCTTGTTACTTTTAACCTAATTTGAACCTCCTTGAGACTCACAGAAATTATCTGACATTTCCCATTCTGGGTAGCATTTTCTTTATATTCAAATGATACAAAATATTGGATTATATTTTTCCTACTAATAATTTCCATAAGTGTTTTGAAGACTTTGGAAACTGACTGCCCCTAGTGAGTTTCAGATCCTTCTGGGAGATTTATAAGGCAATATGAAGTGTGGAATAGGGAAGAAAAGAAGCTGAAATAAGCCTCTCCCTATATATGCAATAAGGAAGGCACAGCACTAAACAAATAGTATTAATTAGGTCAAAATAAACCTATGGAAAAGAAACAAACAGGTTGTTCTCTGTTCTATACACTGATCAAACTTTAAAATTTCCTGTATTGCAAACAAAATTTCTTTGTTTGAATTTATTAGGAAAAGGGTTTTTACATCGAGGAAATCATGCAACACAAGATTTGTATAATGAGAAGGAGGAACTGCAGTTTGATGTAGGATAAACTATTACTATCTAAATGTCATCACCTTTTGCCTCTTCAAAAATACATCAATCTGGTATCATGGGAGGCAAAATGCACCTTAAAGCACTAGAAATAGGGAAAATACACCAAAGTTATGCATTATGTGAAAAACTGTTATCAAATAACACGACACATTCCTGTGGGGCCCTACTGTAAAATATGAAAATATACAGAAATAATTAACACCCCAAAACTCCAAAGACATACTTTGACTTCTAATTCCTAAGAGGGGAGATACAGCATAGATTTCTTTGCCATGGGATTAAAAAAGAAATCTCTGTTCAAGCCATATGTACAATCTTGATCCTTCTACAGGCAGCCCCAGTGTTCAGTCACAAGGTGAATACTTCTACACTTTCAATGAATGGCTCTTTGGCACAGCACAGTATTGCCTTAACTACCATCACTTCTGATCTCTGCAGGAATACAATTCAGTCTTCTCAACATGGGTATAAATAGATAATTGTCTTAAACAATTGCTTCCACATGCCTTGTCCAGGGTCATTATTAGAAGAATATTATCTGCATGTTCCCAACTCCTACAAACTCACACAGTGCAGTTTCCAGCCTGTGGCCACTTCAGCCAAGGCAGCTGGAGCTGAGCAGCATGGCCAGCACCTTTCCAAACTGTTACTGCAGTGTGTGCAAGCTCTCACAAGCATCTCATTTTTTAAGGCAAATTCTCACATTTACAGTCAATGTTCACTGCAACAAGAAGTTCAACCTATTGAAACAAACTTTATGTTCTTTGCATTTAAATTTCTCGTTATGTCCAACTTAGTATATTCAGGGTTGGTCAGCTCCAGGAAGATGAGATCCAAAGTGACAATAATCTAACTCATACACCCTTTAAATGCCTCAAGCTGTGGAACGTGTATACTGCATTATGAGTTCACCTGTTGCTAAAGTTCAGCTTTGTCCAGTGGCCATAGTGCACATATGAACACAGACCCTCACACAGAAGATACTTTGAACAGAGTGGATGGAGAAGTTAACACTTTTTCACTGGCACAGGGCAGATGGGTGAAGCCTGCCATGCCTGGTCTAGTCTGCTACCATGCAGCCTAGTTTTTTACAAGGGGAGATATGGGTTATTTATACCCTTAATTCAAAATACCCTCCTGTCACTGAGGATGCACTGAGCAAGAAACAAATAGACTACTTCTGGAGATGTGTGTGATGTGAAGTCAAGGAAGATGTGGTTGTGTGGCTGTCCTGGTTTGAAACCACAGCCATCCTCTGTATGAACAATTAATGGAATATTTTTGGGGAGCTGTACATCAATGGTGGTTTTGCTCTTGGCAAAGCATTGCTCATTCTCACACAAAATCAAAGTATTCATTAGGAGGCTTGCAGATTCACATTTTCACATCTTTAAATTACACTTTATTTAGTCAGGGTTGCACGTTACAAGTAAAGAAGGAAGTTATTTTACAGCTGGTCTGCTGGCTACTCATACATGGCAATGAACTTGTTTCACAATTTGGCTTTTATTGCCAGTTGCCATCCTTTCTAAGGACATTGCTGTTCATGAATCCAGCTGCAGGGAGCTCACGTGCACCTCCCATAGTTCCTGGGCAGCCTATTCTCGGTACTAATCACCTTACCGTGCTGTTAGCCCCTGGCCTCAGAAGTCTTGTTCTACAGAGAAAGGCATTTACTTGTTGCTGTCTTGTTTATTTACAAAGATAGTTCAATACACCAAGTCCTCCTCTGCTGAGTTACAAAATTTTTGAGAAAAGCAAAATCCACTTTTCAGCCCCTCTGTGCTCTCAGTGCTTTCTGTTGATCTCCTACGTTTGCTTTCTCCTCATTCTGACTCACAACAATTCCAGCAGTCAGTGCTCTTTGTTGGCACAACAGAGTCTTAGGCTATAAAACCTACTGACAACTTGGAGTAGAAAATATGTCTGCCTTCCCAAGCTGCAGGTGGGATTTAGTTTAAGATTTTATTTTAATGTACAGCTTACATTCATCTGATTTTGCTTCTCTCCTGGTTATTACAGGTTACATAAAGAACTGCAGGGAAGATTAGAAGTCCCTCATGCAGTTCTTCCACTCTCACACGCTATAAAAGGAGCCCTTTACCAGAAGCAGCACTGTTGCTTTTCCACAACCCTCCCGTTAAAGATGCTTGAATGGCTTTTTCAGGCTTAATTTCTGATGGCATTGCTACAGTGGGAATTGAGAAGACATTTATTGAAACCAATAACATTTTATTACAAACATGGCAACACATCTTCTCTAAATAGGATAGATGAAATATTTTAAGCCCTAGACAATCACAGCTTTACATGTTACAGCCGCTTTAAAAGAAAACAACCATCTTTATTTTCTCTAGAAGGGGGAAAACTTGATAATACAACATTGTATCTGGTCAACAAATTCACTGAAAAAATAAACAAACTTCATTTTAAAAGATCCTTGGAGCACGAGAAATACAAGATTTCCCCATCTTTCACCCTTCATCCCTTCTCCTTTCCAGAAACTAAAGAGAGTGAAGTCTTAAAACAGTCTTCCTCTGCCCTTTCCAAGTCTTCTTTAAGCAGTTACTACAAATATTTTTTTGTAAAAGCAAAGCCAAAACAAGAGGCATGAAGTAGACCTTATCTTCATGTAATTTGGAGAACAACTATTCTTGGATGTTTATAAAATATTGCTACTAATGAGATTGCTAAAGCTTAGTCAATGGAAAGTTATGACAATTTGCAATTGTCATGCTTGAACAAAGTTTCATCTACTGCCAACCTACTGCAATCTCACACTCTGGCCACCTCCACCATCAGCCTGAGAAGAAACTTTGCCTTCTCCCTTCTCTCTCCCCTGCCTGTGTAATTCCACCATAACTCAGTTACTTGTGAAGGCGTCCCAGCTCCCCCAGGCAGGGAAGGCAGCACATTCTCCACAACCAAGGTGACAGACCCAGCCAAGCACACATTCAGCCACACGGAAAAGCCCTTGGGTGACCGCTGGCAGAGCCAAGGGCTGCTGCAGGACCATCAGGAGACCCCAAGACAGGGCTTGCTCTTGGAGGTTCAGCCAAAATTTCCTCTCTGAATAGCAGTGTTGGCACATACAGACAAAAAAAAATGAACAGACTGAATTCTTACTGGGCTGATGAAAGCACAGTAGATTTACTTCACCAAGAGGTACCTAGAACTAAAGTCCTTCATAGCAACATTTTGAATGAGGGACTTCCCTTTCAGCCATTGAAACCAGGTGAGATCAATTTACAAGAATAATTTTTAGAACCATTACCCTAAGTGTGTAACAGCAGGTAGGCTTCAGAACACATGCACCACTCTCCAACTATACAACTACCCTTCTGTTTCATTTTTTGTTTTAAAGAGTGACAAGAACATTTTCTAAATTTCTCCTAAGCAGAGATGAGTACTAAACAGAAGTACTAAATTATTTGCCTAAAATCCCTTTCATTTAAAATTGCAATTTCAGAAAATAGGAGGCATTACATACAGCACAACTGCATCTACCTGAGATGTCACCAGTGAATGTAGTGTCCTCTGAGTCTTACAGTCATTATGTGATTTCTATTTTAGTAAACTGACTAACAAATTTATCTTCTGGAAATCAGTATGAATTATTTTGAAGTACTGTCCCTGTGTACTAAAATTGTCAGTGATGAGAGCACCAGGATTTAAAAAACCAAGAAACTCCTAGCCTCTTTAAAAAAATCTGAATCAACCCACAAAGCAATAGTTTTACATCCACAAGTTGAACAAACTTCATCCTCTGAGCTTCCTAAGAAGGACCAAATAGAAGAGGAGTGATTGTTTCTTTATTGAATGGGAAGGTTATAAGTGTTTGGGTTTGTGAGCTGGACTGAACTCTTTAATGGGAAAGACCCTTTGACACCCATAGGATCATGGTGGTGCAAGAATTAAAGTGTAGAGATGACAAAGAGATTCTGTTGCTCAGAACTTTTACAGAAGGTACTGTCATTGTTTTGAACAGAAGTTTGCTCTAAGGCTTTCACATTTACACAACATTCTCGAGACTAAAAACGTCACGGAACTCACATGACACAAAGCTGCCCAGCATTTCAGCAGTGCTACAAAAGGTACCTTTTCTGTGCCTACACAGGTACACAAAAGGTCCAAAGCACAGAGAACAGAAAGCTATAACATAATCTCTCACTCCTAGGATGATTTTATATCTGTACTTTTAAGTAAATTCTTCCAGTCAAAGGAAAAGCTGCATGTAAGCCCTTTCCCTGCTGTTTACAAAGAAACATTCCTATTTTATCTCATTTAAAAATTCTTTAATTATTACACAACTGTGCTTCTGATTGTGTTAACAGGGAACATGGCTATTACACAATCTGGATTGTTCTAAAGTGACTGCTTTGGGGCTGTAACAATAGAGAGAGAATCTACAGATTGCAATTTACACTCCTGAGTCAATCCTTTGACAGAAAACTTGTGGAATAAGGAAGTTGGCATAGAGCATGCTCAGCCTTAGGAAATTGCTCTCCAAGAGCAAGTTGTTAGCTTCAGCTGTGTTTCAGACACTTGACCCTCATCCTAGGAACCAACCTATACATAAAGTGAATCCTTGTGCTGTAGACTAGCCTTCTTGCCCCATGGTTATAGACCAGCAGCACTCTACTTTTAACTGCTTATTGCTACCACTTCTTAAATTAATACTTCTGCTAATACTTCTTAAGTGCCAGTGGTTCAGCCAAGGAAGGGACCTTTGAAGGCCAGAATCCAACTCCTTACTCAAAGCAGGTTTAGGTCTATCAGTGTGCTGAAGTATTTACTAAATCCAAAGGTGGGGACTGCATATCCTTTCTGGGTGACTGCTTCCAGTGCCTGATCATCTTCTAGGTTATAAAACTAAAAATTTTATTCCCACTTCAGTCTAATTGGATTTGTCCCATTTTTAAATTTGTGTGCATTGCCACTAATCCTCTCTCC
This sequence comes from Phylloscopus collybita, assembly GCA_027886175.1. Classification (NCBI taxonomy): domain Eukaryota; kingdom Metazoa; phylum Chordata; class Aves; order Passeriformes; family Phylloscopidae; genus Phylloscopus; species Phylloscopus collybita. Next base: position 17,461,813 of record JAJNNQ010000075.1, on the reverse strand, counting down.
ATGCAGCCTGAAGACTTGTGAATCTTCCCACTGAAGGAACTGAACCCAAGAGTAAAAACTGGTCTTGGCCTTAAGGCTGAACATCACTAAACTGTTTCTCCTTTCCCAGGCAACATATAATTCCAGACAGAAAGCAGGAGTGTTGGCAAGCTGAAACAACCTTATACACACGCAGATGAATCCCAGAACTTAAGGGGCTAAGAAGGAAATAGGCACACAGTTGGAACAGGCTGAAGGGGAGTCACTGGTGTTTCTCTCAATCTCAAACACGAAACTGTATGCAGTGATAGTGCCTCTTCCTCTCCAACATCCACGCTCACCTCTGTGATCAGGCACTATTCCTGACAGAATTCAGAAAAAGGATCTGTATTTTCTCTTAAAGATACTAAGGCATATTCTGCAGTGCAAAGGTGCTAAGGGAATCCAGGCAAGTGTGAAACCCCAGAAACTTACAGCTGAAAACCCCAGAAACTTACAAACCCCCTACAAATTCCAACAGTTGAACTAGAGTTTTGTTACCTCATGTTTGCATTATTAATCTTAAGAACTTCAAGTTTCAGAATGAAAGTTTTAAACCATATGCAGCTCATTCGTCAGGCCTTTTGTAATCCTCCCTCCCAAGCAAAAATACTCCAGGAAAGTTTACAACACAGGGAAAGATTAGGAATGTGATTTAAACAGGAAAAAGCTGAAGCATGAACACAAGAAGTCCACCCAAATTGTTCTACATGTGGGCTATATCAGGTGTCATAAAAGATACTGGCTACATATGCCTTTGTTCTTCCAAGCTTCTCCTGAAACAAATAAAAACACAGAAGTGGAAAAAAAAAAAAGAATTCAGTCTGACCACGTGTTCAAACATGGTCTATTTGTTTGTACCACACTTCTGGGTTGGTTTTTGTTTTTTTTTTTTTTTTTAATGCAACATTTGCAATAGGTAATAAAAATCTATAAATCCCTGCTTCCAATCTCAGACAGCCCTGAGCAAAAGCATCCTTTGGTACAAACAAACCTAACACAACTGACATCCTAAATTTTGCAAAATGCAATCTAAAGTACTGTGATGTATAAAAAGTCCTTATATAACATACAAACCTATTTAAACCAAACACACACAGACCAATAAAAGTAGCCAATTTTATTCAAATAACATTAGCTCTAACACATAATTACTTTTCTCAGAAAGGTTAAATATTTGTGTGGTTTTAGTCAAATAAACAGATTTGTCCCCACTGTAGAAGTGTTTCAATAGAATCCAGAGTCTTGAGTAGCCCAGTTAGGTGCCTGAAAATGAATAAAGATTAGAAAAAATTACTATATTACCCAATACTCACTGAAATTTGTAACATATTTATTTAAACAGCTTTAATATTGTACATGGATATGAAGTGGGAATGTTGTTAATAATGAAAAATACCCTATAGGATTAAAGTAAGTGTTGATATACCAGACAGAAATACTGTAATGAGTTGTACAGCTGAAGTCCTCCAAGCTAGTAGTTTCAAAAAGAAAAGTTCTAGAAGATCCCAATATAAATCTAAGAATAATTTTTCAGCTATATTTTTTTAAAAAAAGTAAAAGTAATACACGAGTTTCACATAACTTCCCAATAAGAGAATAAACTAGTGCACCACTGCCTGTCCAATTTCCACCAGTGTTTCAGCCAAGCACTGAGGAAGTGCAATAAAACTTTTCAAGTTTAAGTTCTCCTACTCTGTGGTTTGTTCTGATTTTTCTTGTTTCTTTTAAAGATGTATGGCTGGGCCTCAGAGCCATCCCTGTTACAGTGGTGTTCTTCCTCACAGAGCTTCCCATATTGTAATGTGGAGGGAAGCAGCAAAACCAGATGACCTTGCCAACTTTCTCATTTTCCCTGGTTCTACTTAAACCTTTCAATGACTTAATTACATTTTCTAGAATTTCACTAAATGGGTTTAATAGCCAGGGTTTTGCACGATTCTTTCTCCACGTTCCAATCTTAAGCACCATTCATTCCTCCTTTCAATACCACTTATGCACCTGCAATACTTTTGAGTGTAACTCACTTGGAAGAAGTATGATAACTACTTTCATAAGTGTTACACTTCATAATCTGCCCTTTCCTGGTGGTGAAGGAGACAATTTAAAGGAAGCAGAGCAGGAAATGACAGAAACAGTTATGCAAGAATAAAATAATGATGAAGAGAAAGGCTAAAAGAAATCAAGAACCACTGTTAATTTTCACCATGACTAAGTCTTTTCCAATGTAATTCCTAGTATTGCAACTAGGAGTAGGTACATCTGGTGAATTAAGGCATAGGTTAAGAATTACCCTTAGATTTATCTCTCATAAAAAAAAGACAGCAAGAGTTCAGAAAAACTAATTTATACTGACCTCAGATCTACCACTCTGGTTCAGTTTCTTCTCAATGTTCATAGCCAACATTTGACTACGAAAAGACAGGCTTTTGGTCTTTTCAATCACTTGCTGATAAGGTGAAACTGCATTGTTGCCCATGACTACATGGCCCTAAAACCCAGCAAAGATAGAAAAAAATTAATGATTGCTCAGCATGCAAGGATCCTTTATGTTATAACTCTGCCTTCAGAACTTTCACAGATCATCTTACAGACAAGAGCAAAACAGAGTAAATGAAATCCACTACAGTTTATCCAGGAACAGAAAGTTTTGATTTCTATTGTTTTTCCTTGCCCATGAAGTAAAAGAAATTTAATGAAAAACTCAACAAATTCACTTGGATCCATCTGGCTTTAAACTGAAAGACAGCAGGTTTAGATTAGATTACTGTGAGGATGGAACAGGTTGCCCAGAAAAACTGTGGGTGCTGCATCCCTGGAAGTACTCAAGGTCAGGCAGGAAGAAGCTCTGAGCAATCTGGTACAGTGGGAGGTGTCCCTGCAGGGGGGCGGTGTGTAACCAGAGTCTTTAAGGTACTTGAACAAAAACCATTTCCATGAGTCTATGTACAGCCTTACCAGCTTTGAATCCAATTTGGCATCTAATCGTGCATTTCGAATTAGATTGACAATCCATCTTTCCGCTTCTTCAGGAGTCATATTCAGTTTATCTGCCAACATACTAAAACAAAGCCAACTTATTAAATGGCAAAATAGAATCTCTTTGATGTTGGTAAACATAACGAGAGACTATGGAATACAAGTCAAACCAATATAAAATATGGCACAGTCCAAGACTCAGTAAATGCTGCACAGCTGGGAAGCTTACTTTCATTTGACTGAAATGACTGTTAAAAAATACATACATGCTCTCGGGCACATCTCCCACTCCCACTGCAAGTAAGAAATTCATATCCTGAAGTGTATGCTTACTCATTCTGAACTACACCACAGTTTTTAAATCTTGACCTGCACATTTTTCCTATGCTCCTATTAGACCTTGTCTACACAAACATTCTTGGAAAAACTGTCATTTAAGTAATTTCACTATTAACATAAAACCACCACGATTGTTATTAAAAGAAAACAACTGAATTGCTTTTATTCTTATTTAAATGCAATCAGCATCAAGAAATTATAGACTAACTAGTCCAAAAAATGTTTAGCAAGAAAACTTCACTCCAAAGTTCAGGAACAAGAACCATGAGACAGAGCCTGGTATAGAAGATATAACAGATACACTATGCTAAAACTTCTTGTAATTTCAAGGAAGGAAGATGGGGGAGAGCAGAGAAAGGAAAATTCTTAATCAAACAAGCACTCCTGCCCAGGAATAATTCCTCCTAATAGTGTTTCCTGTGGCTTTCCAGCTAACTCTTTTAGCTTCCTGCTGGCAGTTGGCTCATACAGGGCATTTGTAACGCTCATTCTTCCATCAGCTTTCAGACCAAGGTAACAAACATGAGGTAAGGGCTACCGGCATGACTAAAAAGCCAGCTGGCTATGCTGAGTTGCACAAGAGGTCAGCTTCTCACCACTTTACAGAATCTTGCCTAAACATCTTTTTCTCCACCTGAAAAAGTGATTTTCTTCTTGATGATTATTTGCATGAAGTAAGCACTTCATAAGCTATCAATTATTAGCTCATCTACCTGGCTGGACTTCTACCTACACTTCTTTATACAGTTGTCTCTCCTACATAGTCTTGATCTCTCACCTTTCTCCCAACTATAAAAGCAAATTCCATTTTTTTTTCCAAAGATAAACATGAGGGAAACAGAAAAAAATTGAAGCAACTTAAAATACCAGACTTACACTGACTTACATAAGCAAAATAAGACAACAAATGGGTAACAAGTGTTTGAACGTGGTAAAGTTCATGGGGAAGTAAAATCCAAACCCAGTTGCTACTGTTCCAGTAGGCCTTTTAATCTGAGTTTGAATGAGCAATTGTAAAGGCAGAAGAGAGAGAAAAAGACATCAGGGATGGAAATTTTTTGTGGAATTATCAGTCACCTGGACAGAACATGAGATACTTTAATACAAAAAAACCCCCATATAATCACTTTATTACCCCAACCAGTGATATTAAGTGTTAAGCATTTGACTTCAAACTAAAGAAATTTTAAACTGAAAGTACGTGGGGGGTGCATATAATTCTCACATTTCTCTTTTATAAATCTTAGTAAGATTTAGATAAAGTAAATTCCCTTCCAGATGACCACAAGAAAGGCTACTGCCACTACACTGGGGATTAAGCAACCCAGCTTTGGGATTACAGCATGGAACCTCCATTTGCAGAGATATGGCCTTTACTTGTGGGTTCTTGACTAAGGAGCACTTGGGGTACTGCAGTGGGACCTGCTCAGAGCTGGAATTGGGTTCACAGGATTAATGAAGATGACTTCCAATCTACAGCACCCACACTTCCCTTTTTCCTTAACGAAGTCCTCATGTACTTGGAGACGAAGAGGGCACTGACTTCTAGAGAATCAATACAGGCCAGCAACTATGAAGTATCTTGCATTTGTTACTAGCAAATAATTTCACCTTTTCCTATTATATCTACATTTCACTAGTAGCTCAGCTGCTTCATAAGTGGCTTTTTTTTAAACTAAGAAGTGTCTTTTGAACAAATATACAATATACATGTAGCAACACAAAAGAAGTAAAACTGCACAAGTATTATTTTCTTGCACAAATATCTGGAGAACTTAAAAATCATAGAATGAAAATGACAAAGTAAAAATAAATGTAAAAATCTGTTTTATCTCAATTTGTAGCTTTCAGACTTACACAGAATTTAAATTTTAGTATAAAACAACTGACATTATCAGGTAGCAACTATCTTTTAGTGAATAGAGACTACATCTATTCTTTAGATGTATTCCTAGAACTTTAAGGTTCTAGAAAAAAAACACCTAGAACTTTATCACATCTTTGGCACAAGAGATGACCTTCCTCCTGCACTTGTGGAAACTGGATTCCCTCTTGGAGTCTCCTTGCAGCCTACACTGAAGCAGCCAGGACCACCCAAAGAGCATGGATGTATAACATAGAGGTGTTTTCCCAGTAAAGTAACACGCATGGCCAAAAAAGTGTTCTCCATCCTTCCAGAGCAAATGCATGGAAGATCTATCCTCATAATTCTGTAACCAACACCACTACTCTCCTATCACAGTTAGAACATGTATTTAAAATGCTTGTGATGTAAAATACAGCTTAGCCTCATACAAGTTTGACAGCTAAAGTAATAGTGATACATTTAGATTTACAAATACATATTAACACCATTAATATTAAGGAAAGGATGCAACAAGTTGTATATAAGTCATCACTGTTTATACAGATTCCTGCTATAATCCAATAAGAATTAAGTCAATTATAATGACATACTATTCAAATTTAAAGAATGGTCTACCATTTCAAGTTACAGTTAATTTTGAATGGCAGTTTTGCCAAAACAGTTGCAAAAATAATTTTTTAATAATTTCTGTTCCCCAGTTTTATAAGGAAATTCACTTACTTGGGTCATGCTAGGGCTAATATTATTTAAGTTTTCAATTACTCAAAAGGCAAGCTTACTGAATTCCCCACATGTTCATATATGAACAAGCCCATCTTATATAAAGTTTTCTTGTGTGTGCAGTACAAAAGAAGAATGAAGCATATTCAGCTCTCCAATTAAATACAGGCATATCAAACTAAAACAGAATTAGGTTCATCTACTCCTCCCTATTAAACATGATGTTCCAAACAACAAGCCAATCACAGGGTGATTTGGGATGTGTAAACTTAAAAGTTACAACTGATAAAGCAACTATGTCCTTTGAAAAAATGTCAGCTACCCAGCAGATCTAAGTAGTTAAAAAATTAAACAGGCATTTATTTTTATTTTATAAAAGGAATAACAAGTTTCTCACTGTTTTCAAATTCATTCTGAATAGCTAAGCAGTACTCATCAAGCACTGTGTTACGACTATCTAGTTTTTCACTCCAGGATTAGCAGTGGAAATCACTTGGGAACAAAGAAATGCAGAACTATGTCTCAGCCAAACACTCATTTCAACTGGCTAATTTCTTCAAAAGCAGCTCTGAAATGCACTAAGAAATACTTATGCATCTAATTTAATCAGTCCAAATATAATGATTGTTACAGCTTGCAAAGAAATTTAAGGCTGATATCCATCATTAAAAGCACAATGACCTACTGAGAACCACCTCATTACTGACGACTGACTCCATGTGCAATTAACTTAGGGGTACGTGGTAGGAGTATCCATGTCATTCTGACATAAATGTCTCAACTCCAAATCTATCACTTGCCTCAGAAAACACTATAATGCTTATAAAGAAAGGACATTTCTACCTATATTTAGGAACCACTCACATATAACAAGGACAGCCAACTACAGTATTTTTTATCATACCTAAAGTTGAAATATCACACAGCACAAAAAAATGAACTATTACTATAAAGTAATTTTTTTTTAAATTGAAAAAAAAAAAAAATGGCAATCACCGACCACGAAACTTGATAAAACTTACTATTTCTGCCATAATGAATCTCTGGTATGTTGCCTACAGTTTATCAATATCTTTTGATACAAGACTTGAAAAATCCTTAACATACACATTGCAGTCTTTGCTCATTGACTGGAGCCACGTAATAGGAGATTTCTTAGAAAGACATTTAGTCTCTAGTTAAAAGAGCTTAAACATCTAGTTTCATTGAAAACTTGTGCTTGAATAGGTGCAGCATTCACACCACTAAAAAGAATTTGTAAGAAAGCAAGACACTATTGGGCTTTATATTCCCTCAAGGGCACTATATGTATGGGTTTTTTTTTTTTTCCCTAAATACTTGTTCAAACCCCCTTTATGCCCAAGCATGCAGCACTCTGCTTAAAGTGATTTTAGACGAAGCATTAGCCCTCTTATAAAAACAAATAGTAAGTATGGAAAAGCTCTGCTCACAGCATGTAGTTCCATTTACTATTAGGACTATATGCTTAAACCCAATACACCACAGCTGACTAAAGTGCTCAAATTCACCATTTCCCTTGTACATCAAAGCCACTGATTATTTTAAGCTGGTATGAAGGATAAAAAAATATTTTCCAAAGGCAATGAAGACAACCATATCACTCAGTGACTAAAGATTATAAGTAGTAAGAATCAGCCCTTTTTCCAACTATACCTATCCAGAAAAAAAAAAGCAATTCCTCCAAGAAGTTTGCAATATTAAGACTATTTTCTCTCAAATCCTTGCCTTTGAAATTGGGCAGTGTTAAACCCTTCCCTCAGAGGACTAGATGCACACGTTTGCTCTGGATATAAGCTATATAACAAGACTCCATTGAACTTGATCGATTCAACAGCCTTCATTTCTGCTGCCTCAAGGACCTCTGCACTGCTCTCTATCAGTGAGATTTTTATAGAACTCAAGAGTTTTTCACTTTACTTCTTCCTTTTTAATTTAGGGACATGGAAATACAAGAAATGTGGGCAAAGGCCAAGTGGAAAGAGATCTCAAGCATACATAGTATCTTTCCATTTATTTTTTAATATACATACAAGAGGCATCAGAGCTGATCCATTTGAAAAGTCTGCATTTATAAATCGGAATAAACAACAGACATATTTGCTAATAACAATTCTGTCATCTGTATCTACCAAATAAAAATAAACTTAAGCAATTACTGTGTAAATATTAACACTCTAATTCAACAGGTGGAACTGAGGTTCAAATGAAGTCACCAGGACTGTGGTGACACTGGGTATGAAAGTTCCCATTAAATCCAGTAGAGATCCCACTTACAACCATGGCAGTTTTAGCTTGAAATTACTGCTTTGTTTGGAGGTGGGCTAGAGGTGGTAGAGAAAGGTTGTTCTGAAGTTAAACACAATAATTAAACTCTGAAATATAATTTTAGTTCAAGTGCATCATATCAGAATTATAAAACTAGAAAAAACACTATCCAAATGAGATTTCAGTTAGGATTTTACCTGACAACTGAATACTTCCTGAAGTCTGCACTGTTTGACAAACTGCCCTCCATGACTCAGTTTCTGAACTGAGGAATGAAGATACTCCCTTACCCAATGCTGATGCACTGATGGATGCGACAGAAAGTCTCAAATATGAAGAGACGGGCATTCTCAATGAAGTCCTCAAGGCATGCCACTAAGAAGAAATCATTCACAAGCACCTGAAAGTGTAAGCAGAAAGGGAACATGAGAAAAAACACGAGTAGAAATTTACTGGTAGACACTGCCAATAACTAAGAGCAGCCCACAGTATACCTAAAAACGTTCATGCCATGTTCCAAGATGTGGTGAAAAAGCTATAGATTAGCAATACTTTTCACTGTTTCACTGTTCAGTGTCTTACTAAATTTAAATTGCACACAACCATGATCACTGAGGTCTGACTCAAGATGACAGTAAGGTCGTAATTTGACTGAAGATCAAACTCTACTGCTGTCCTAACTACTGAAGATCTTTTCAATATAAAATCTGACTCCCCACTTATCTTTCACAATAAAAGGCAAATCTGAGCTTTTCTTCAAGCATTTCTCAAACTTTAATGGAAAACCTGAAGCCCAGCCAAATGCATGATTACCTATCTGCTGCTTCTTCTAGAACTTCTTAAATATAACACTATTATAACATTAAACAGTAAGTCACATTTAAGTGTTACAAAATGAGTTGTCAAAAAACCCAACACGACCCAACCATGAATTAAAGTTGATCAGAAAACACTGGCAATGGAATCAAGCACCACTTCAAACAAATTAGCAGTCCACTGTGAATTTTAGAGGTCTTTACTTAAAGGAGAAGGTGTCTTATAAATAAATATTTTAAATCTTACTGTTTCACATTCTCTCAGCTTCTTCTGCGCTCCATCAAAATCAAAGTTAACATACAAGCATTCCACAAACTCTGTGATAGGGTCCCTGTATGTGTAGGACTCCTGTCCAGAAAAAAAAAAAAAATTAGGAACAATATTAGAAATCAAGGCCATGTGGTCACTCAAGCATTCCATACAGTCTCAAAAAAAATTAATAGTGGAAACAAGTCCATGTATCACTTTAAAAGAAAAGCTGAACTCCCCAATTTCTCTTATAAAAGCTAGAGAAATGTGCCTCCTCCCAATAGTCTGGTTAAACAACCAGAGGTGTCGTTTCACCTTCAGCATTTAATGCTGCAATCTTTGGGTTAGGAAAGTGTCAAGAGCTGTCTCTGCATCAAAGCTCCAAATTTCACAAAATGAAATGATAAAACAGTCTTCCTAAATTCTGATTTCAAAGATGACTCCAACACCAAATCCTTCATACTTTAAACTGAATAATTATTTGATTTTCATGGACAACATAGCTAACAAAAATGCTACTTTCTATACACAAACTACTTCAATTTATTTTGGTATTATAGAAGTTACTCAACTTTCTCAGTAACCAGGCAGAGACAACACTACCAATATACACAATTGTGTAAATTCAGATGTAACAAACATCCCCGTAAGTGTTTCTAATGCATATTTTAAGACAGCTTAAATCAATATGTATCAACATCTGCTTTAGCATACAGTAAGATCAACAGATAAAGGGAATTCCTAAGAGATATTTTCCTTTATGGATCAAAGTAATGTTTTTCCTTTGCCAAAGAACTGTACTTACATTTGCATTACTTAGGTTTAAAATTCAGTGTTATACATGTTTTTCACATCAGAATTACACTTGTTAACCATTATTTGCAAAACGGTCTTAGAATGAGCATCTCACTTTCAATAAACAACAAACTGCTTACCTATCAGTTCAATACTTGCAAAGATGTTGCAAGTATAAACAATCTTGTACTACTACTACTACTATTGCTACTAGAGCAGTACCACATAAATTTCAGATCTATAAAACCTCTACCATATCATCATTTAGTATCATGAATCATACAGAGTAGAAGAGTAGTAAGAAATCTGATAAGCGATTTCAAAATCAAAGCCCAAGTTGGCATTTTCAAAAGGAGTATCCTAATGGTGTGCAAGACTAAACAAAAGCAAGAAGCTGTAACGTTACTTATTTTAAGTATTAGAAATTCATATTATATTAGAAGCTCAATGTTGCAATCAGATTTTAAATAAAGATTAAAGATGAGTCATAGCACCACTGATTTATTGCTTAGGCTACTTTCTGTGAACACTAATGCTTAAAAACAGATTAAGCTGCGGCTAAAATTTCATCTTTGATGCTTTGCACAGGTAGTTTCCCAAATACTTGAAGTAGTTATAATTGATTTCTAGACTATAATAACTGTACTGTCACAGTTACATATATACACACACATATACAATGTTTATTACTCACACCATTATCAAGTGTTTGAAGTGTATTGGTTTGTATACAAGTGGCTTGCTGATCTCAGATAAAAATCTGGGCCATAACCCCACTGACTGCTACCAAGCAACTCTTTTACTGCTCTTCTCTCTATGTCCATCCTCATGTGACTGTGACAACAGAACCATTTTCAAGAGAATGCACGTGAACTCAAATCAACACACACAATTCAGTGGTTTTGAAATGTAGAAAAGAACTCCTACTCATACAACAGCTTACTGCACAGATATTTGAAAAAGAAGAATCAGATGCAAAATCATTTCACATCTCACTGAATTTTCAGCATTTAGTAATACCGAAAGTAAGAACTCTACTGCATGTATGTGCATATACAGGGCTCCTGTATATGAAAGGAAAAAAGAAATTATTCCATCCTCCCAATGACTGATATGCATTTTACTTCAGTAAAAACTTTCACTGACAAAAACAAGTATCAAAATACCTCAAATCTTAACCCAGGTATATATTACCAGAAGAAAGTTATCATGAAGTCTCCTTAAAAAAGGGGGCAAAAGTATCAGGCCATGCAGTCCTTACCTGCTGAATAACCTTGACTAGATCTTTCAGCACTTGTCTACGTTTACGAACATCCTTATTTGTTATCACTGCAGTAGTCAAATATCTGAGGATATGTGGGCACATTGTCTGAATTGCATTGAGATACCTAGAAAGACAAAAACACAGATAAGATTCAGAACTCTAAGGTATACTGAAGTTGTCCCACTAAATTGGGAGGAGCTGTTAACTCCTCAAAGGCAGAGAGGGCCTGCAGACAGACGTGACAAAGGAACCCGAGGGCTGGACAATCACCAACTGTACTGCGTGTAACAAGGGCAAGTGTCAGATTCTACATCTGGAACAGGGCAACACTGGATCTATGCACAGACTGGGGAATGAGAGGCTGGAGAGCAAAACGGGATCTGGGGGCCCTGGCCAACAAGTTGAATATGAGTCACAGTGTGCCCTGGCAGGTAGGAGGGCCAACTGTGTCTTAGTGGATATCACACACAGAATCACCAGCTGGGCAAGGGAGGGGACAGTCCTACTCTGCTCTGGAGCACTTTGGTATTCGGTGCAGTTTTGGGTGCCACAACATAAGAAAGGTATCAAGCTATCAGAGAGCATCCAAAGGAGAGCAATAAAGACTGCTGGATCTACATGTAAGTCAATCCTCTCACAAATCGATACAGTGCTTCAATTCTCATTTTTAGTCTGTGATTTCCCTCAAGAATCTTTTTTAACAGCTTTTTACAAAATCAGAATAGAACAATACCTTCACCCTGCAGCCTAAGCTCAACAAGACTGCATATTCATCACTGGCCTTCAATTTGGTTTAAAGACCCCCATTTAGTACAACACAACTTACTGTGGCTGATAGAGAAAAAGGTCAATGATGTTGTCTCTCCCTTTAGGATGATTAAAAAACACGAACAAAGACCAGTGGATGAGCCATGTTCTTTGCTGAAGAGACTGCAGCGGAGAGCTGACAGACTAAGAGAAAACATAACATTGGTTCAAGTCAAACACAACACAAAGTTTGCTTGAATACTAACCCATGGAAGCCACTAATTGCTCAAAATTTTGTCATTTTGCATCAGCTCTTTGTAACTGTCATCACTCTCAGGCTGAGTTTGACTTCCAGCTTTTTTGTCATCTCAATGATAAAGCTACTGAAAGTTACAAGTAAGATAAATTTTCCAAAATTATATTTCAAACTGTTTCCTGAAATTTGCATTTTTTTAATGGCAAGAGCAGAGATTTTAGTTCTCCAAGACCACCATACTAAGTTAAGTTATTTCCTTTCTTAATTCTGAATTTTGTTTCTTGTATTCCCTCTTCAGATGCGATCCGAGTAACTACTTGGCTTTTTTACTTGTTTTGTTTTACTTCCTTTCTAAATCTGCACAAGATTTTTTGGCATAGATCCTCAGACAATGATAAAGCTCTACAATCACTTTCAAAAAAAGAGTAATGTAATTAATTACCTGCTGATAATGGACAAACAAGGGTTCAGCTCCAAATTTCAACAGCACTTCAAACACACTACAAAAGAACCCACTGAGGATGAACTGATATGGCTAGTAATCCTCACTCCAAAGAGTAGGACAACAAACCATATGATTCTATCCTAAAAAAATCTTGGGAGCTTATGAACAAGTCAAATGGTCTATTATAACCATACAGAATCATAAAGACAACAAAATTACAGAAGAAAATTTGTTAGCACTATCTGTCACATAAACAAAGACTGGGGACAGAAAAAACCGCGGTTTTCAAGACTCTGGTTCATGAGAATGAAACTTGCACATCTCTGATACGGCCAGTGAAGCTCCAGAAGCAAAGAGGAAGACTGAGAGGTCCCTAATGTCACCAGTTGCTCTGAATTCCTACTGCAGGCCCACTCTCCCTCAAGCTCTTGGTACTCATCTGAACTCAGAAGAGTTTTGTCAAGAAAGATGATTTAGCTGAAAACTGTTTCCAAATACAAGCTGTCATGCATTTTCTGTCAAAAGCACTGTCTTCATGAGATACCATGGTTTATTTACATGCATTTTTATTCTTTTTCTTGAATAGTACAAGTATCTGAAATTCAGGCAGAAATTTCAGACAATGATACCTTGCCCTCAAATACACCCTTAAGATTGTTTACTGGAAATACATTCGAAAATATAGGCGAGAACCTAAGGTGTTAAGAGGCAAGCAATTTGAAAAAGAACGTTTCATTATTTTCTCATAAGATCCTTTGACTCTCTCACTGACAATAAGAAAGTATCAAGTGAAAAGGTGGTAACCCACTCCTAAACAAGACTGCAAGTGATTTATAATAAAACTTAAGTACTAGCACCTCCAACTTCTCACCTTGCTAAGATGTCCAAGAATTTACTTACATTATTATCTATTGTCTCCTTGAGTCTTGTGAGATCTTCCATGGCTGCATCCCAATTCTGCATCAGGATTTCAGATGCCAGTTTTCCCCAAAGAGAACTCAAAGCATTTCTGTCTGTTGCTGGAACCTATGTTCAACAACAGCAATAAAGTTGGACTCTTAGTATTTTGTTAAAAATCATTATTTACTTTTAAAATTACAAAGGGCATTTTCTGGATTTACAAGATAGCAATTTTGCATAGTCCTAACTCTCCAAATTAAGTATTTTTTTTTTCTTCAGAAAAACAGCTTAGGCACAGAAAAAAACCCCAGTAGTAAAATTTTCTAAGGAGAAACTAGGAAATCCTGTCAAAGTAAGACAAAGATCCATGCTGCTGCAGTTTAAGTTACAAAAAAAATGGCTGAGCACCAGATGACACACTGGTTCCAAATTTATTTTGGGTTGTCTTTTTTTGTTCTACCATACAAACATGATCCTAAACTAGCAAGACAAGGTAATTTCAAGGCAAGTTCCTAAAGAACTCATAATAGTAGTTCAAAACCTTCAAAAAGCTAGCATTCCAAACTTTTCTTGCTAATGCCTTGCCCAGAAGTGTACTTGTTACAGAAATATTCAGTGGAACTGCAACTTTGCAGCAGTGAAACTTTCCTGGAAGGGCAGTCCTAAGGTCAAGCTCTGTTAGTTTTACACAGGAATGAGCTGCACTATGTCACTCACAATGTCAAATTCTGTTCTCAGACTGGTTACAATAGTTCTTTCACAGACTATGTTTCATTACACAGGGCTTTTAAACAAATCTTCTCCCATCAGAATTAGTAACAAGTCTTACACTAAGCTATTATCAGCACAAGATCAGTACTTCATTTTTTGAGGTTAGTTGACATACAAGAACATAATGCTATGCCCAGAAAAAAGGCATGAAGAATTTAGTTACCCACAAACCAACATATGCAACTTTCATTTCCCCTCTTGGCACATAAAAGGAACCTATAACACTGAAAGTCAGCTTTAGCATCAAAATTTAGACTAATAATTCAACTCATTCCTACTTTAAGCCCTATTCTTCTGGTTGAAGATACATTTTCCAATTTTTCTTCTTTAATTACAGCCAATTACAGAAATTTTTGAGGTTTACTCTAGCAGTATTTCAGAGAGTTAAGATTACTTTTAGATGGGAATAGAAACTAGCAAGGAAAAAGCATCAAGGTATGAATTACTACGTTTTCAGCAATCACTGCACAAATCTCTGAGATACTGACTTATGAACTGTGTATCTTCCAGGCAACCCAGGTGCCAGTTCAGTAGATACTGAGTTGAGAAGGTTCACATGCTCTGTGCTGGTTCCAAATCACTTAATTAGAGGTAGCTATTCACAATAGCTGCTTTTAGGTAATGCAGCTGTTCCAGCTACATTATCTGGATTTTCAAGCACTTACCTTAAATTTCCGTTTGTTAGTAAAGCAGCGCTTTCACTGACCACCAACAATAAATTTACTGTGCTAAGATTCTTACAAGACATCAAATCTTTATTCTCAAAATTCACCCCCACCAGTAACAAATGATATGAATTACAACAAGATGAAAAGAGTTGCTTCAGAGATGATGGATCTGGTTCTACATTATCTGAGCTGTCTACATTTCATAGGGAGATGACTTATACTCTTAAATCCATCACAGAATTCAAGAGAGGACAGATGAGAGTTCAGATAAGAAGCTGGCAGTTCACCACTACCACCAATTACATTCAATCCACCTGCAAGCTTTTCACTGCTGTTGACTACATCTGTGCACAAAATCAACTATTCTTAAAAACAAGTATTCACTTGATTGTATTCTATAATTAAATGTTACAAGGCATACAGATTTAAAGAACAATTCTGAGTTCTACCTGAAAATAATGCAATTGCTGAACAATAGTGATGATTATTAATGATTACTGTAAACTTTGGCATACAGTAACTGCCCCAAAAAGCTATAAAGTATAATAAGCTAAGAATGAATATAGACAATTTACTGGTTTAAGTATTTTATTGAAAATAACACCAAATAAACAAACCAAAAAAATAAACCCCAAACCAACAACCAATCAAAACTTACCAGAACCCTAAAGAAGTAGAGATATTCTGCAGCTCCTGAGTAGTTACCACACTCATACTGGAATTTTGCATACCTGTAGAGTGTATCTAGGTACTCCTGCCTAAACTGAAAAGGAATACAATAAAAACTTTTATTCATTAGGAAAAAAAAAAAAAGACATGCTGTCACAAGCCAATTTTAATAGCAGAGTAAGATTTGAAATCTGTAGCTTTTCAAAAGACATTGTACAAAGGAAAAGACAATAGAAAACTATTATACTCTCAATCCGTGCCATGGAATGAAAGTTTATACCAATATGGAAAAAGGTGAACTCTTGCATTATAAAGTAAAGCACACCTAAGTTACACAGGTGCAGCCAGCATTAAGTTTCAGCTTCTTTTTTTTTTTTTTTGTACAAAAATTTAAAGTTCAAAGGCTGAAATATGTTAGTATTAGGGATTCTACCTGTTAGCTACATTGACAGGGGACAGGACAAAATGCTAGGCCATGCTTGGTCAAAATGTTGTCAGTTGTGAGGGAGGTTGGGTGGACATTCTCAGAACCGAACTCCAGCAGCTACAACACTTACCCCATGCTTCTCAGCTAAATAGTCAAACAGCATCCGACCATCTCTATAATAAAAGGATAGAAAGCACTGTTTCTACAAAATAGATTGATAGCCACCATGCAACACTACACATTGCAACACAATTTTAAAGGTAAAACACAAAAAACTGAGCATGAATTTAAAATAACATTCCTCCACTTGTTCAAAAGCAGCTGCAGAGTCATCTATTACTGTCTCATGTAGTTTCAAAAATCTTAAAATTATTCTAATTTTAAGTAATGACTGCCACCTGCAACAATAACTACAGTTAAATTCTGAATTACAGCTCTTCCCACTCTCATCTTCCAATTTCAGAGCAGTTACTCTAGACAACCTTGATTTTAACAGGAGATGGGAAAAAATACCAAAGACTAAAGTAAATAAAAGTACAAAGGAAAATGATCCTGTTAGCACTGAGACAGAGTGGGTCACAAGAATGTCTCTACCACAGCAAATATGAGCAGAACACAGAACCATAAATATAATCATACTAGGAAGTTCTAAATATCTATGATCATGTGATCACATCTCTGAAAACTCTTTTTTATTTAACATTAATACTAAAAGAACAAGCTGTATTACCTAGATCAAAGAGAAGTTTAAGCCTCCAGGAGGCAAGCTGTAAATTCCCTGGGACAAAGATACTGCATACAAGAAGTATTTTCCCATTTACTCTGAAATCAACTGACTGCAAAGCTGTGAGTTTGTTTAATTACAACTTATGGTACAAGATTCTACAGGGAAATGGCAAATTTCCAAGTGAGCCAAGAATGACAATCCTCAGTCTTACCTCTGAAGGCAATTAAATAATCTCATGGATTTGTTCCAGTAAAACATATTTTAAGGATGAGGAATACTGACTATCTGTAATTTTTAAAGTCAAGGTCCTCCAACAGTTGCTTAGAGAACTGGAATGTTTTAGCTTATTTGTGAAAGAACATCTATCTACAAAATCTCCTTTATACATTATTTCCCAGAGGTGGATATTCCAAACAGTGCCATCATGGAGTAAAGACCAGTACCATCAAAAGTAAAAATCTAAAGTCCCGATAATATGCAGCTATCCGAATTTGATACAGATTCAAAATCACCAGCAAAAACTCTCGAAAGAATCAAAACTTCTTTCTACTATCTACAGAACACTACTCAGGTCTAGACAGATGGGATGTATTTCAGCCCAATTCTACCCATTACTATCTAACCCCAATAATCTGGATTAGAACTACATCTGAGCCAATAACCAAAACCAGAACTTCTAAGCTGTGAAGTTTCCAGATATTTAACAAACACAAATCACATACCAATTCTAAAACAGAACTTGCTGCAGATGAGTAGGAGGGCTAATATTATATAGCATTAGGCAAGTTATATTCCATGCATTTATTGACTCTTACTCCCAAAAAACATATTTCCAATTTGAAATATATTCTATTGACCAACTTCTGTGAATGAAAAGTCAAGCAACAGAGCACATTTCCCACAAAATGCTAGTATTTTAGTAACAATTTTCTAGGCCAATTATTATTAAAAAAATGACTAAAGGCAAAGCAAGAATTGGACAAGACCTCTATATGTTCAATTAGACTTGAATAGTTGGGGAGGAAGACTTTTCTTTAAGACAGGCTCAACTGCCATAGTAACTGGGACTTTCAGAAGTATACCTCCAAAAGCAAGTGACTCCTGGCTTTGCACAATCACAAGTCATAAACAAATGCAATTCCTTTTCTTTATGTAATTATCTGACATGAACATTCATCCTGGAATCAGATAAAAAGGCAGCTTATTTAGTTAACAATGTTTTTACAGAAGGAGCTTTAAGTACATACTGGTGGTATCAGGATAGAAAATAACTTCTCCTGACATGCTGCAAAGCTAACAGATTTCATGATTCCTACTGACACCTTGTTTTGTGTGTGTCTTGAGACGTAATACACTGCACCTCACCATTTCTGCACTGATCAAGATCTAAATTACTCCATAACAAATTCTGAAAACAATGCAAAAAGTGGAAAAAAGAACAGAGGCAAGAAAAAAGTATTATAAGGTCTATTTGAAACAGAGTAAATTCTAATCAAGCCCCTGTCCCTTGAGGGACCGATATTCTTCAGCGGTTTTGTTCACAAACAACAGAGAGAAGATTTCTGCAGAGGAGAAAGAAGAGTTTGTACATTAAATATTTTCCTAAGAAATTCCAGAAGTTGTAGTCCAGCCTTCCATATTGGTGGATGCATAAAGCTTGCCAACAATAAACCCAAGTACAGGCTTCACCCTCAAATTCAAGTTAAGCTATAGGTTCTCTCTCTGATAACAGTATGCCCTATTTAGTATTTTATGGCAGGTAAGGCTGAAGAAGGGATCCAGTTTGTCAGACATATTTACACCAGCAGTAACAATGATTTCTATAAAGGAAACAAGGAGTAATTTATGCCAAACAAATACATGCCCAGCTCTCTGCTGAAGGGTCCTCAGTGACTACAGCAGAACTCTTTCCTACTGTCTTGGGTTATGGAACCAAAAATGTGTATTCTATTTCATCTGTTGAAAGCAGCTGGGGAGATGTTTTTCTTTATCTCTTGTAACTCTGGGAGGAGGGGGGCTGGTGCCTTCTGATAATGGGCCAGCTGTTCAAACCAGGTGGGGCAGTGTTTCTGATCTCTTTCACCACCTGTCCTCCCTCCAGGGGATATTTTCTGCTAATGGGCCATGAAGGCTCACCAATGACAGGACACATTCCATCATCCCATTGTGAGATGCTCCACCCAGTGGGGGGAGCCAACCATTCCCACCTGGATAAAAACGGAGATGTAGGAACACGAGCTACCTGGTTCCACCAGATTCCCAGAGGGAGACTGGAGCCTTCTCACTGTCACTGGACCCTTTTCTCTCAGGATCACCTCTACTCCACCAGAACCACATCTGCCACTCCAGGAGGACTCACTTTGGACTGCTTCCAACACCCTGACCAACAGGGTGTCAGGTTGTAGCTCTGACTCTGTCAGGGTTTCTAGGATTGTTGTTTGCTTGCTTGTTTCTTTGTTTCACTACTACATTTGTATTGTTAGGATTCCTGGTAAAGAACTGTTATTCCTATTCCCAAATCTTTGCCTGAAAGCCCTTAACTGCAAAATTACAATTTGGAGGGGTGAGGGGTTTACATTCTCCATTCGAAGGGAAACTCCAGCTTTCCCTGGCTGATACCTGTCTTTCCAAACCAAGACATCCACAGAGCCCAATTCAAGCTCAACCATGGTGAAACTCTGATAGACCTTAGACACAATGTGCAGACTAACTCACTCTACTTCCCACAAGAAAATTTAAAAGAAATTGGATGCATCTTAAGAAGACTATTATGAGCGCTACCTTACACCAAACAAGTTGGAACAGTTTGGGGATGGAGTGAGGGAGCAGGAAAAGGACAGAACACCCTAAAGAAATATGTGCTCTAAGGCTAAAGGGATGCTCATCCACCAGGCCTCCCCGACTAATACGACACTGCGTAATCTTTTCTGGAAGGCAGAAAACAAAATATGAACTGTTTCCGCCTGCATTTTCCCTCAAAAAACCCTAAACCTGATCAAAGCCAAATAAAAAAGCACCTGTGATTGGACTGCACTGGATGATGACTGTCACTTGCACCAAGTTGATTAACAAACATTAAAAACAATAGATATCTTTTGCACAACAAGGAAAGAAAAGAGCAAACTATGTCTTACAATTTCAATTACCTGACAACAAGCACTACTTAAATACTGTATGAAAATAAAAATGTCTTTCTTGCAGATGCTACAAAGAAAATATTCCTAGCAGTAACACTTGAGAGGTACCAACAAGCCATCCTGACAAATTATGTTAAAAATTACCTAGTGGACTGCATTTGCCTCGTAGTCTCTGGATCCTCAAACATCTTGACAATAGGTTCTGTTTCAGCTTGAAGCTGCTTCAGCTGTGCAACAACAGTTGTTCTTTTCTCACGCAAAGCTGAACACAAACAAAAAGACTTTAATGTAATGCTTTAAGATTTTCATGAACCAATCTGTAATTACACGGTGCTGACACTTGAACACATCTTCCCAATTCCTACCTCACCTGTCCTCTCAGTCAAGTCTCAAACCCAGCTGTGTACAACAGTTCTGTAACTTAGTAAAAACTTTTAAGATTTGGTTCTTTTCCTCCTGTATGGAGGCCAGCAGAGAGCAGGTACAGCTGGAGCAGAGTCTATTAGACAAGTTATCTTCAGGCTTTCACTAAGGGAAAAACAACCTTTAACTAAGTTCACTTATTCCAAATAAACCTGCAAAAAAGTAAACAGTCCAATGATACCGCAAAGACTGATGATCAGGTTCTGAAAGAACATTTAGAGCATACTTAACTAAAAATTGACAGGAAAAATTTCAAGCAGCTCAACCTGCAAAATTACAATTTTGAGCACTCTGTGCTTAATGGAAACATTAAGCCCTTTACGAAAAATTGTTAGGACATTCAGCTAGGAGTTTTAGGGTGATTATTTTGCACAGATCCCAAATTCCTCACCAAGTGCTAGTAATGCAATAAAATGAAGACTTAAACAAAATTCAGAAAAGTGTGTATGTTAAGAAGAAAATGAAGAAAAATCACTCTGACATTGGCTATGTGACCCAAGAAACACACGGGATCAGAGAAGCCAAGTCTAAATCCCAGGAGATAAATGCAGGAAACTGTGAAAGTGAACCACACACCAGAACACTCAATGCCACAGTGAAAAGAGTTGACATTTCTTTCATGATTTGACTACATAGGTATTTGAACAGGACATCGAAGGTGGCTAACACCATAATGGTGACCCAACCTAAATATAAGAACAACTTGCCTGACAGGAAATGTTCCAATAAGGAGAAATTATCTCCACCTTCAGTTGACTCTTGAGATTATAAAAGAGGAAGAGGAAACAGATGAAAGAAAAAACATTCAGTTGACTTACTAAGAATACGAAAATGTTTTCCTGCGACATCTCCTGGGTGTGTAATTGTAAGTTGATCTCATGGAAGACAAGACAAAAGCAACTATAAATTGTGCAGGGACATTTCTAATTACAACTGTGTAAGTGAACTTAGTTTTGAGTACTTTAAACAGTGAAGTCTTTTAAAAAAAGGATAGTGTAAACTTCTAATGACACCAGTGACTCCACAAGTAAGAACCACCTGTCTATACACACATTCTGATAAGTGCTGATACAAGAAGGTGACAGGTACCAGAAAGATCTCACAAGTTAAGGCCTTTGCATAGGAAGCTGTGCAAGCAAGCACCCTGAACAATGGACTCTGTGTGAAAGAACTAGCTCTGCTTATGTTAATCCAATAAAAGCCACACATCAAACAACTGAAAGTCATAAAAAAAAAAAAAAAAAAAAACCCAAACAAAACCAACTTCACACAACCAAAACCTGTCAAACTAATGATGCAAAATCTTAAGAGATGTAGAGTTTTTCTTACTCTTTTCAAACAAACGTGGAAATTGCTGGTCCTTAATGAAGACAGAGCTCTCCAAGGGAGCAAATGCATACAACTTTCTTGCAGCTGTGACCTTATGAAGTTAAACTTCTGCTTAAGTAATTGGCTATAATCAGAATTCTGAAGGCATTTGGAGTAGTTATTTCGTGGAAGTCTGCTAGAATTTCTATTTCTTGTGTTGTTTACTTATTTAGCATTTTACTCCTTAATTACTACTGATAAAAGTAATATTCAACAGTTTAAAAAGGCTGAAGTAGGGAAAGAAACAGGAATACCTATTCAGCTTTGAGATTTGTTTTTATAGGCTTGATATAGCTTGACTTCTTTAATCAGTAGAACCGCTAAGTAACCTAAAGGTGAAGCCATTATTACAACTGTTTCTTAGATTACAGAAACGAACCCTCTGGTTCTCATTACATGTTACAAGTTCCATGTGTCACAGGACACATGCCCATAACAACATGTAATGGTAGCACAGACTTGGTCAAAACAGTGACTCCAATGTCCATAAGTTCAGTTATGAACTGCCCTGTCAGTTCTCTTCTTCCAAAGAGGCGAGTGGCCACCTCTGCAGCTTCAAGAGCCAGAAAAGAGCAAGACCCAGAGGAAGAATGCAAGAGCACCCAAGTCCTTCCTCCTAAGATGCAGGCAAAATAGACTGTAGTCCCAAGAGCTAAGAAAAAGGTGAGGAATTCCCCAAAATGAAAAAAGATGGAGAAATAGTAAGCCAGTGGATACTGAAAGACTAGATCAGGAAGAAACAAAAAAAATGAAACACCTAACCCATAGAAAAAAGAACTGGAAAAAAACCCTTAAAATCCAAACACCCATGAAGGATGCAAGACATTATCTAGACAAAGCTAGATAATCTAATTTTCTTCCCATTCCCAAATGCTCCTTGAGATGGCAGAAATTTAAGTGGTAAACAGAGAAGTTATCAAAATCATGGATAAGGCAGCAAGAGATCACATGCATTATAACCTTCAATTTATCTTCTAGAGAAGCAGCAATTCTTATATTGACAAAATTGAGGCAAATACACATTTTCAAGAAAAAAAAAAACAACAACGAACCTTTCTCTCTCCAAAGAGAGAGACAATCAGCCACAGACACACAGATCAATGGAATTACTTACAATGCAACTCCACTCTTAACATACTGGACGCTTTAAAGAAAAAATTACCAAATAACACCAAATCATTGTGTGTTTGACAGATGAAAAGCTACTGCAACTAGGCTATACCTTTAAAGTGCTTGAAATTACCAAATCAGCATTGAAATATTTAAGAGGTCACACAAAAGTTAAGTTCCTGACAGACCAACAAACCCAAACATCCCAGGATCAGGGCATTCCATTTGTCTCAGTATTGCACATCCTTCTGGTAATGCTGAAGTTAAACAGTACTCCAGTTTTTGGATGCAACAAGCAATTACCACTAGTTATTTATTATTTTAGACAGAAAGGTTGCAAAACAAGCTTTACATCCAAATGAGCAGCTTACCATGAGGAATTTCATCAGAATAAAGATTTTTGTACACATCCATAGCAAAATCCACCATGTTGGTATCACTAAGGAGATCCAGCTTTCCTTGGAGTAGCTCTTTTTCATTGTATATCTGAAATAGAAATTATTAACAAATTCATTTGAATAGTGTTGCAGAGTTTCAATTATGTATTACTTTTATGGCATAGTTTATGAACTTCTGTACAATTGAACTATTTTAAACATCAAATCTCACAGCTCTATCATTAAGAAAACTGATTATAAAGGCCCTCAGCATTTTCAGTCTTGGCAAAATACCAAATATTTTCTGCTATCTATGAAACCAGGTACTTCAAAAGCTAATTAGAGTCAAGTAACATTAAGTTCTTAATAGGAACAGTAGTTCCTATTGCAAAATCACATACCTATATTAAAAAATAATAAAACTGTAATCATACTTTTCTTTCAAAGGACTGAATACTTTTCACAAAATAGAAAGCTGAAATAAGTGAGGACCAGTTAAATTCATTAAAGTGGATTTCAGAAGAGATGCACAAGATTAAACTTACAATTTATTCAAAGTGCAGATCAATCTAAACTATGTTGCGAGGTGTATAGCATAAGAACAAACTCAGTGCAGCTATGAAATTGGATGGTGGACTTTTAAACTTTTCAAATTGTTTTTTAGAGTTCATACTCCATAATTTAGCAGTGAGTAGGTGAGGACCAAATCCAGTATATTCCTCAAAAACACATTTGCAAAAGAGCTGTATTACAACTCACCACACCGCATTTGTGGACATCTCAGATATAAAATGTGCAGAAGTTTAATTCAGCTCTGAATACTGTGTTGTTAAAAAGAATCCCTACAAAATTAACTGTTTAGTTAACTTCCTGACACAAAAATGCTAATGTTAAAATGCCCCCACGATGACAGGCATTAAGCAAACTCCACATGCTAGGCATGACAGCTGGTTAGGTCAAGTTGTCTCAACGAATGCATGGTTCATCAGTTCCTTTCTGAAGGCTAAGGTAAGACCTACTTTAAATTCCAAACTTATACAGCTTTGCACGTTTTGCTTCCATTTTAAAATAGTTTACACTGATAAGAGTTTAGTCTAAAGTATCTGAAGCACTCGTCTGAGGCATCTCCAGCATTACTAGGTTCTTTGTAGAAATATAACTTAAAAATATACATAAGGAGACCAAGCAGGGATAATTCCAGAAAGGAGTTATATTTGTTCCTAACACAAATTCGCGATGACATGGATTTCAAATTAAAAATAATTAGCATCACTGGCGTGACCCCACAGACCGCCCTGAGCTCCGGCTGCGAGACGGCCCGAACACCAGGAGCCGCGGGGCTATCAAGGGTGTCCCGCTCTGTGGGACTGCGAACTGCGGCTGCAACAGAGAGCTTTGACTCCTTTCTCCGAGTATACGTGAGGGAAAGACACTACACCAAATCCGATGAAGGAGAAAGCGCAGGAATTCTGTGCTTGTGCTGCCTCACAAGTGAGGGCCGAGGAGCTGCGCGGCGTGATCAAGGAGCGGCTCCCTCACGCTCGGCTCTGCTCCCGTCCCTCCCCGGGCAGGCCCACACGCTTCGCCGCCGGGCTCAGGCGGCACAGGAGCCTCGAACTCCTCCCTACGGAAGCTCCGAATCCCCCACGGGCCGCGCCTGGCCCGCGCAGCGCCCAGGCCCACGGGAGGAAGCCCCAGCCGCGGCGCACCCAGGCCCACGGGAAGCACCGGCAGCCAGCAGCAGAGCCTGCCGCTTTCCCGCTCCCACAGCCGGCTTTCCCACCCTTAGGAGAGACACGCACCTCCTTGACGGAGAGGAATTCCAGCAGCGGGAAGACCAAGTGCCGGTCCAAGAAGTGAGCGATCCTGGTGGTCAGGTCGTACTCCGCCATCTTGGCGCCGGGAGAGAGGAAAGGCGGAGGCGCGGTGCGGCTCTTCTGGGCGCTGCGCCTGCGCGGCCCCGCCCCCGGCAGGGAACCCGGCGCCTGCGCACTGCGGTCTGTGGGGAGCGGGGGTCAACCGGGGCTGGGACGGCCCCGGCGAGGAGCGGGAGATGGGGGCCGTGGCAGAGCCCTTTACTTCTCCTGTTCTCGCCTCCGCTGGGCCCAAGGCGGCTGTAGGGCCGGTCCGAGTGCGCGGTGTGGGCCTGGGGCAGGGCCCTGCTGGCGCCGTGCGTGGGGTGAAGGCGCCGGTGGAGCGCGTGAGCAAATGCTGAGCTGAGCCCTTCGTGTCCTGCCCTGTCCCAGAGGAGGAGCCTGGCCAGGGGCACCGTGGAGCAAGTGCTGAGGGACAGTTTGTCTCCAAGGGCAAGTGCAGCTCAACAGAGTGGGATTTCTGGCGGGGTGAACATCTGCTGAAAGCAGCTGTGGGCCCAGCCCACACATTTGGTGCGTTGTGTGTGAACTTGACTTGATCTGGTAATGGGAATCTGAAAAGTGGTCTAAGCTGTCCTTGGCACCAATGTTAAGGTTGGTCCGTGTTGACCAAGCTCTCCATGGTGCCAGATGAGACGGAAAAAGGCTGGGGAGCTGCTGGAAAATGGCTTACACTGGGAAATCCAAGCAAGTGCAGAAATGTATTGCTGAGTTTAGCAACAGAAATGGAAGAACCACTGATACCAATGATAACTTGCATATTTCTTGTAGCCATGGTAAGGAAGAATTGGTACTGGCTGCTCAGGGAAGTGTTTGAGTCCCCACCCCTGGAGGTACTTAGAAAATGTGTGGATAGAGCACTTAGGAACATGGTTTAATGGTGGACTAGACCTTAGAGATTTTTGCCAACCTAAACAATTTTGTGATTCACCATGTTAACTTACCAGAAAGATAAAAGGTTTGTTTTCCTGTTACACTTTGTAAGTTTTCTTGTGATTTTTGTCAGGACGCACAGTTGATTCATCAAGTCAAGCCTCATCTCTTCTCATAAAGCATGACTAAAACCTTTGTTGTCATGAGGAAACTTTTCCTTTCATGAGCAGAGGCATAATAATTTGCTTAATGATTCACATAACTACAGACTATGTCTGTGGTAGCTACAATAGCTGCTCATGTGGAATAGCAAGTTTGTATAGTTGTATAGTACAGGTTAATTTTAGACTTGGGTCATTTGTTTTAAATGTCAATGGGAGGTGAGGAATAAGAAGGTCATAACATTTACTAAGCCATTATTCAGGCAGCTAGTGATGTTTTCCCCACTTAACAGAAAGATGTAGAGGCTATAGAATTAAGGATGTGACAGGCTGGTTTTTAGCAGTAAGACTTTGTTGCATCCTAATGATTCCCTGTAAGGGAAAAAAGTATGCACCAGAATTA
This sequence comes from Phylloscopus collybita, assembly GCA_027886175.1. Taxonomy (NCBI): domain Eukaryota; kingdom Metazoa; phylum Chordata; class Aves; order Passeriformes; family Phylloscopidae; genus Phylloscopus; species Phylloscopus collybita. The sequence goes on along the minus strand of JAJNNQ010000075.1, from coordinate 17,435,144 downwards.
AGTAGTTCTTCATGTGACACTGAATTGTTAACACTTTCATATAAGTCTGTGGTATGTGTAATTTTGTATTAGTAATACTCTTCTCAGAACATCATCTGTGAGAAAGAATCCTTTTTTATCTGCAAGACAACCTTGTATTTTTATAGTAGTTGGAGATACTGTTTACTTTGATAGCTACCCATCACTGATGGCATACATAATCTCTGATGGTGAAAACTATCCTCCTGTATTATTTTTCTCAGAATAACAATGTGGGTTTGACCGAGGCCTGTTCAAACTTGCCACTGGTTTCTCCTCATGGCATTCAGATTTCAGAGCTGCCAGTAGAAGCCAGGCCTTGGAGTTGGCAATGGAAGACCCTCAGCACTACAAAATGCTAAAGCCTCCAAGGCCCTGTGCAGTGCTTGGTTTTAGCTGATGAGTGACTGCAAGAAACAGGTACTGTTACAGGTAATGAGTGAAAAGCTGTAAAGAACTAGATGGGGAGGGCCTTTTAGAGAAGGACCATTAAAACAATACTGTGCCAAGGCAAAGTATCAGGAAAACAGTTTTAAATTCCTTAAGTAAGACATACTCTGTGCTGAGGATTACTGTTTTAAGAAGATTACTGTTCTACTGTCTAACTGCTTTAGCTGTATCATCTTATGAGATAGATATTCACCCTCTTGATGAAATTTTTTCTAAAATACATGTAAGCTTTCATGGCAAAACAGTCTTAGCCAGTCTTAACTGAATAACAGGAAATGTGAGTTTATTTTGAACTCTTGTACAGACACCTGACTGAGGGATTATACAAAGTGTAGTACCTCTAAGCCAAATTTCATTTTTGACATAGAACAGGCTTGAGGCTGAACTCCTCTAACCTAGTGAAGTACTTCCATTCTGGAAATTCAGTCCACTGTACTTAAGATTCTTAGCAACAGTGTACTTAAGAGTCCTAGTTTGGTTAATGAAATATATTCGAGCCATTTGGCTCGAATTATCTAGGAGATCCTAAATAAATCAACAGGAATGTATCTTGCTTGGGCTAAGCCTTTTGATTTCATAATTCCTAAATAGTGAGGAAATTTTATCTGAAGGATTCTGTTTACATAATTGGTTGTCATTTATCTTATTGTTAACATGACAGTGAAATCCAACATTCTTTGAATTGTTAGAAGTAAATAATCACTAGGAAATCATAGTAAAGTATTTTTCTGTCTCACATTATAAAAGGGAAATTGAATCTATTAACTTCTTCCACATCCTTTGATATGATTCAAACCTTATGTAAGTTGTTTGGGACTGTTTTTTTGGTATTTGTAGTTCAGAAATTATATTTCTATCTTTTTTCTTTTAATTTGGTATCTGAAAACAATTTTTAAATCCTGCATTTCATAAATATTTTTCACACTGCTTAAAACAAATATTTCTAAAATTAAGAATGTATCATCTAGAGGAATTCAGTGCTGTCAACTATTTCTGGATAGCATACAAATTTACAAAAAGGGTATCTCATAATTCAGCTGAATCATCATAAAAACCATGATTTTGTTGATGTGCTGTTTAAACTACTTGAGAAAAAAATGAGTGTAGCAGCTGAGGAAATACAAGAGTCCAAAAAAACGACCTGGGGGTGCTGGTTGACAGCAGCTGAACATGAGCCAGTTCAGTGTGCCCAGGTGGCTGAGAACACCAGTGGTATCCTGGCCTGGATCACCCATCTTGTGGCCAGCAGGAGCAGGACAGGGATTGTCCCCTGTACTGGGCACTGGTGAGGCTGCACCTTGCATGCTGTGTCCAGCTCTGGGCCCCTCAGTTCAGGAAGGACATTGAGGTGCTGGAGTGAGTCCAGAGAAGGGCAGTGGAGATGGGGAAGGGTCTGGAATACAAGTGCTAGACCTTATCACTCTCTACAACTCCCTGAAAGGAGGGTGTAGCCAGCTGGGATTTGGGCTCTTCTAGGTAACAAGAGACAGGAAAAGAGGACACAGTCTTAAGCTATGCCAGGGGAGGTTTAGGTTGAACATTAGGAAGAATTTCTTCGTAGAAAGGGTGATTAGTCACTGGAATGGGCTGCTCGGGGAGGTGGTGGTCACTGTCCCTGGAGGTGTGTAAGGAAAGACTGGATGTGGCACCACAGTTGACATGGTGGTGTTTAGTCATAGGTTGTTCTTTTCAAAGCTGATTCATTCTATGATTCTGTGCCACATTATAACTTTATAATTATTTGATACTTTTTTTCTAGTTTAGGAACGTTGAATAACTTGTCTAATGTAATTATAATTAAATTAGTGGAGTTACTCTGCATTTTCCTAGTGGAACTAGGATAAGCAGTTTTTCCTCACCTGAAACTGTGAACATATTAAAAAGCCAGGGGCAGAAATACTTACCTGATAGTACTTTACCAATGGGCGCTAGACGGTGTTAGGCTCTATCCTCAACTTTCAGTGTGATGTTTTCTGTCTTTTTTGAACTATTTCTCTTATAAAAAACCCCAAACAATTTATGAAGCTATGGTGTTGCAAGGTTCACTGTTGATTTGAATCCGGTGAAGTCAGTCAATCAGTTCTAATATATTCCCTGTCAAGGTTCCAGCAAAACCTTCTACTAGGTTTTTGTAGAACAGGTAAATAAAATACTTTCCCTTTCCAGTCACAAAGGTTGGGAAGAACAAGACAAAGCAAAAAGATCATTATTTCATGGGGAAAGGGGGTTTATGTTTACACTCCACTTGTATGGAAAAATACTCCCTTTCTCATGGCTTATACTTCCAAGATACCTGTTGCAACAAAAGTTTTAGGAGGTGAAACTCCTACAAATGCAGATGTCTCTGCTGACTAATAATCTTTTTGAAGGTTATATCAGGCACAATATACTGACACATGATAGGGTTAAAATTATATTTGTTAGGAAAACCATATAATATGGGCTTACTCTTGGTCTATTACCTTGATTTTTTTAGAGGGTATAGTAATATGAAAGGAATGGAGAGGGGAACCTTTTACACAGGAATAGTCCCTTCCTTTCTACCCTATGGTACAATTTTCATTGTGTTCATCATGGTAACAGGAAAAGATGGAAGTATAATTTTAGTTAAAAATAACACATGCATCTCAAGTGTTAGCAGCTTGTCCAGTTCTGTGCTTTCAAGAGAGACTTCAAATGCTTGTTGTAAGGCAGAACTATGCTTTGGAATTACAGAATACTTCAGTGAGCTTATCTGGATTGCTAAGGAATAAATGAATTTGGCTCTGTAAGTATGACATAGTGTACTTTAAGTATACAAAGCAAGGCAAAGGAAATTGTAAGTAAAGCTTTTTATCCCAGAGTATTGGAATCAATGAGGAAGGGCATAATTTAATCTCAGGTCTTTATTATTGGTGATGATGGATGAGCATGAAAGAAAGCAGCTTTGTTTTCCAATCCCAAGTAGTTCACAGGAGAGAGATTTGAAGAAAAACTGTTGGAGTTCAAGTATACTTGAGCTGGAGATCAGAGAAAAAAAATGAGGCTTTTCAAAATAAGCATGTTCTAAAGTTATTTTTCGAAATAGCTTTATACATTAAGAGGTACAATAAGTCATGCATTAAGTACCTGGAAATTGTTCCCTCTTTTGATATATTAACAAAAAGAAAGAAAGAAAAAAGGAGGGGAAAAAGTGAAATTTCCCAGTGGGAAATATCTTTAGATGTTGTATCCACAGGATATTTGGGAAAAATAATTGGCAATTATGAAAAAGCTTCAGTATAATGACTGTGCAACAACTTGTAGTGAATATTATTTTCACAGAATCACAGAATAATCTGAGTTGGAAGGGATCTTCAAGGATCATCAAGTCCAACTCCTAGCCCTGCCTAGGGCCATATCTAGAAGTCACACCGTGTGCCCAAGTATATTGTCCAAAAGCTGCTTGAACTCTGTCAGGCTGGTGCTGTGGCCACTTCCTTGGGGAGCTGTTCCAGTGCCCAGCCACCCTCTGGGAAAAGAACTTTTTTCTAATATCTGGGCTAAACCTCTCTTGACACAACTCCAGTCCATTCCCTTGGGTCCTGATAACTTTACATCTAAAAAGGACTCTACACGCCAATGAACAGAACATACAGAATCAACAATATACAGAATCTACAATATATAGAAGCAGCACTTACTGTATATTCTTTTTCTACCCTTGACTGTTGGATCAGTTTAGGTTGAATTATGAAATATTAGGCAGTTATGGAATGATTGTACTTGAAAATCTGAGTTGAAGGTGATACATGTATCATTAGACATTTTGAAACAATCACTTGAAAGCCATCTGAAGTTGATATAAATCTGGTAATAGGCATGAGTTTCGTGACCTCTGTTTCAGATTCAGTTTCTGCCTTTGGATTTAAATACTTGCTTCCTTTCTCGTTGTTCAGGAAATAGAGCTTGAAACTATCTTAGCTTAAGACATTTACCTCCAAGTTTCAATATTTTAAAATCTTTTAAAAACCTTTTTAATTCATAGAAAATTGAGAGGATTTTATTTTTGTGAGTACTTTGGTCAAAGGGTTGTTAACTCCGAACTTTATGTAGCAAGTGAGTACATTTCTTGAAATGTAAGATATTCTCTGAGCTTTTTCTAGGTAAAGGAGGGTAAAATAATTTTCTGTCACATTCATGTATGTGAGGTAGGACCTGCAGAAGTTTACTAGTTTCTGTGGAATTAATTTTCATTATGTTCTCATCTTTTATTCTCATCTATTTTTCATTATGTTCTCATCATTTTATATTGTAAACTTTTTATTACTGCTTTATTTACTGTTGCATTAGTTTTTATTTTATTACTGTGTTATTGATCATCTTCCTTTCAGCAATTATGACGCTTTATGAATACTATATTTCTCTAATAAGGGCTGCAAATGTGTAACATTCACAACCCTAAATTTGACTCCTAAGTACAGGATTCGGAAGTACCTGAGCAAAAGTAATACCCAAATTTAACCACTGTATGCCCTGCTTGCCCTCTAGGTTCATTAGGATCTGGTCAGCTCTGACCTGGAAGTCCACAGCTCTTAACATAAGCATGGCAGAACCTCCTAAGAAGCCCTGCTAACTGGAACACAAATAGATAGATCAATCCCACAGTAAATTAATGCTCAGGTAAGCTGTCTAAAGAGCTTTGGAGGAGAAACATGGAGGAACATGGATATAATACTTTATACATGCTCCATCTTTTTTAGGTTCAGAATCCAAAAACTTCACATCAGAAAACAGTTCAGAATCAGGAAAAGGTCAAAGGGAGCTGTAGCTCTTTTACTTACTATTTTTCTATGTACAATTTTTTTTTTTTTAAAGACCCTACACCCCAGCTTAGGTTGCCAAATAGATATTTCATCTGCATGGGCTGAATTTTAAGAGAAGAGTGGCTTAGGGTTGTTGTCCAGGCAGATGGACTGGGCAGTGGTACTGTGAGCATATGGTCTGGACATTCATTTCAGATAACTTAGGAAAAGCTTACAATTAAAACCCGAGACAATCTTTATGGTTCCTGGCAGCTGCGTATTTACCTGCATTTACTGAAGGAATAATTTGTCATTTCTCAGGATTATTGTTTGCTGTCAGCCTTCTCAATTAATTGGAGTCTAACTGGCCTGGTAGCATGGAGGATGGGGTGTCAGAGATGGCAGCCCCATGTCCATTCTCCAGTTCTGTTGCAGGGCAGGACGGGGGCTGCCAAGCCACATCCTGCCTGCCTGTAGCAGTTTTACAGAAGTGAGTAGTTTGGAAAGGGGTGGTGGTGAATATTTGCAGGTAGTGCTAGGTGCCTTTGCTGTGCGAGCCTCTGGGCTGTATAAAATGGTGAGCATGCTGTATAAATACAGGCAGTATCTTTCACACATGGATGAGGGTTGTACCTTAACTGCAGCTGTCTTCATGAGGTCATGATAATGGTCACAGTCACCATGGCAAATCCTATAAAAAAGCTGTCTTCACAATAGTCTAATACATCCACAGCCTTGTACATGAGTGTCAGACAGGATTTGTTCAGAAAGGATGGGACTCTGCTACAGGCTGCAGAATACTACCCTGTAATGTTCATGGGCAAGGCAGAGGAACCAACAGCCCACAGTGGATCTGATTACTTGGGCTCATTCAAGAACCAACAAGATTAGTGGTTTCACCCTATTAGATTATCTCACATGGACTTGCTCACCCCTAGCATTATATTTAGCAGGTCTTGGCTTCCCTTCCCAGCAGGGAGGTCATGGCTGGTCCAGGAATGCTGGAGCCAAAGCTGTGTTGGATTTTTGTGTGCCACTGCTCATGGCTACTGGCCCCAGCCATTACAGACCAAGGTCTCTGAGCACCCCCTGGCAGTTGTTTCCACACATACCCCCTGACCCCTGAGATCTTTCTTCCAGCTGAGATTTTCACTGCCTTCTTTTCCAGGCCTTTTTTTTTTTTTTTTTTTTTTTTTTAGGAAAACCTTCTTTGAGGCCCCCGGTCTCCCATTTTCTCAAGTAGTCTGTGTAGAAACACAATGCATGATCAGCCTCCTAATTGGGGGTTCTGTCTCTGTATTAATTGGAGGAGTTGGGATGTGCTGCTGTTCAGTCACAATGTTATCAAAATCTATATCCAGACTGTACTGGTTGCCAGTGAAAACTAGGAGTCTTCCTGAGGGTATAAAGTTCAGTTTCAGATATTACACAGGTATAGACACATTTATCACCTGCTTGCTATTGCTTTTTTTTTTTTTTTTCCTGCAACAGTAATGCACCAAAGATGCCTGAAAATACAAAAAGAAACCCTGCCTGTTCTCGGGCTTTGTCCATGGGAAGTGGACTGCGTCACCATGCTAACCACAAAGAAAAACATTCCAATCTTACAGTGTTCCCTGTACTCATCTCAAATTAACTTCTCCAGGAGGGATAACATTTTGGGCGCATTTGTTGAGGAGGAAAATTGAAGCAGGGAGATGATAAAGACTTACTGAGAGCTAGCACAATAGCTTGGTGGCAGGACCAGGAAAAGAGGAAGAGATCTGACCTCACTCTGGTCTCTTGGAGTACTTAATTGTTGTAGGGGCCTCCAGTCGGTAATGAGTCTAAGACAGTGGAAAGCACAATTTCTCACGGGGGCGGGGGTTGTGGTGAAGATGTTCATTTCTCTCCTTTTGTTTGAGAGCTGTCTTTGAAGGCATTGTTCTTCCACAGCTGCAGTAGCCTACATTCATTGTGATAATTGTGGGACAATACATAGAATGGATGATTGATACATGAGATAAAGTTGTGTAAGAATATTACTAGACAATCATATGGAGATAATAAATTACACAAAGACAGCTCAAAGAAATAAGCTAAGGACAATTTTAGTGGGGTACAATGTGGGAGATGCACAGCAGATCCAAATAGGGATAAAAATGAATAAGAGAAACAGCAACTAAAACATTTGCTGGAACAAGTCATATAACAGGACAGGAGTTAAAGTATCAAAGATAGGTGAATAGCTCATAGGCAGAAAAGGAGACAAATTCTCTGTGCTCATGAAGAGCTCTGTACTGCCTGTGCACCCTGTCATCTTTTTTTCTGTATCAGAAAGAGGTGTAAGTGCACTTCTTTCTTTTGGTAGGAAATCTGGGTTTACTTACAGGGTTTGGATATTTAGGAGTTTGGGACTGAGAGTCACCACAGAGTTTGCAGATCAGTCTGGACATATTCAAAGACTCAAGAAGGTGCCATAGTAAAGAGATTGCTGAGATTGCTGTCTTACAAAATGTGAGGTGAACCCAGTGCTTTCAAAGTAGAGCACCTATTGGTGTTCCTATCTGAAGGGTGTAAGATACAGAAAGCAAAGAGCAGGCAAAGTTTGGTTTGGATTTATTTTTTTTTTTATTTTTAATTCTTTTTTGAGGCACCCTTTGTAAATTTGTTGCCATTTCCAGGTTAAGGTGTTTGACTGACAGGCTTACCTTTATTGCATTTTCCAACTCTTCTCACTATTTATCAATCATACTGTATGGCCTTGACAGTTTGAACTCTCAGTGAACATAATTTTAAGACCACAAAATTTGAAAATTTTTATAATGAGTAGATTAAAAAGGTAGATGCAATTGTTACTACTAAAAGAGTATCTGAAGTAAAGATACTAACTTATTACTGACATCCCTCTACTGAGTCCACGACTTAAGTTTTTTAGCAGATATGTAATAAATATGGCTGCTTCAGGAAAATGCAGTGAAAGGAGAAATTGTTAGGTACTTCTGTCAAGTGATCACCCTGTGGTTTTGGGCTTCTCTTCCATCTGAGAACAGCTCCTCCCTAGTGCTGTGATTGCCTCTGTGAGCTTGCTCAGAATCCCCACTCTGAATGCAGCCTCAGCCAGGAAGGTGAAGGGGAAGGTGACTTTCCTTTCTCACTGTTGAACTTCTAATACGAATGATGATCTCTACAATATGTATTACTGCTTTCAGTCAATAGACTGTGATGTTTTAGATCTCAATAATTAGTCCTTGCCTAACAAGAGTGGTATTTCTAAATGTCTGGTATACCCCATAGACAGGTTGTCTGTGGAGTGATATAATCTTAAGGAGTTTGATTCAAACTTGTTGAAGGCAGTGGGATTTGTCTGTTGATTTCAGTGGTTTTTAAAGGATCTGAAACAGATACAGGATTTGGACCAGAGCATAAGTGGAACAGCTAATACTGCCTGCAGCAGCACAGCATTTTCACCACTACGTTTAATCACCTTAAGACATTTAAAGAGGTCAAATTTTTCTTCCCCTCCCAAAATACTGAAAACATTTCAGTTCCCTATACTAATCTTTTGCACTGTTTTTATTTCTGAAATATCATCAGCTACATACAGGCACAGAACGTTGTAAAACTTACATGTTTTAAATTTTGAAGCAAGGTTCAGTCATGACGTCATGTGTTAAGTTTCATTCCCCAGGGAAGGTGTGTGTGGTTTTTGTTTTGCTTCTTTTGGTTGGTTATTTTTTTCAAACTGACTTATTAGGCCCTGAAAAATGGAAGTGCTGATATAATCTGAAACAGTATTTCCTGAAGGGCCCTGTTAGAACAATATTCTAAAAGTCTAATAAGTCCCATTGTGAGAGCCATTTGTCATTTTATCCCTACAGGCAAATTTTTAAAGGTTAGTGAGGGCTATTTGTCAAAGTTAAATGCTGCTTTAAATTTTATTTCCAAAAACCTGGCATTTTATAAATATTCCTAGTTGTCCTATTCAGATTATTTCGACAAAAAAAAGTTTGGAATAGGATAGATGGGGAAGAAAGTGTCTAAAGCAAATTATTTATAGACTTACTTAATTCTGAAGAAAAAAATTTGCTGTTTAAAAAGTTTCAACTGAGCCTGCACAGTTTAGGTGTCTATGTAAAAGCTCCCTGTATCAGCCAATAGCCAATACTTGGAAAAATGCAGGTATTTAAAATAGGATTGGTTTAAAAGGGGAAACCTACTGCATTAGTGGCTAAAAGTATAGGAATCTTGCTGTTTGTTCTCTAGATGTGAAAGATATCTTGAAATTCCAAAATGTTGTTAGGATAGTTTCAAGTATTTATACTTGTTGATGGAAATTAAGCTTCCAGTCTAGTTAGTTCCTGCTACTTAACACTGATAAGATGTAACCAAGTTTCAACATACAAAGTATTTACAATAATAGGATAAAGGATACAAGAACACTGGCTTTACAGTAGCAAAAGGATTCATGGTTATTGCTTTTTAACATGTTCTTTAAAGCATAATGGTATGAAAATGCTTACAAATGAAAATAGTATTCTATTTAGCTATGGCATTGGCATTTTAGAAGGAGTTGGGTAAGAACCCTACTCCTTTTTAATTAGAGCAGTCTAGTGGGGATTTTGTATTTTTCATCAAGTTACTAGTTATTTTTTCTGACAGTGCCAAACTGGAGAGTTGAAATAGCTGAATTCATAGTAAACATGTTGTAGGCTTATAGCATCTGATTTAAAGTAGCCTGTAGAGAAGTGATCGTCCTTCTGTGTACCTTGGTAAACAGACACACCAATTGATAAAACAATTACTGAAACAAAAAAGGGAGTACTTATTTTCCTCATTTTTTTAATCAGGAAACTCTTCCCTAAAGATGAATCAAATCCTCTTATTTAATTTATTCAGCATAAATGAATTAAATTGAAACCTGATTAGCCCACAGTTGGGAGAATCTCTCTGCAATGACTTGGAACACTTGCTGGGGATTAACTCCAAATCCCAATTCTTCTTCACTGCCTGGCCTAGTAGCATCATTTGTTCATGGTAAGGTACTTTAGAGTCCTTCTTTTAGAGGTTACTGAAATACATGCCTTTAACCTTTCATCATATAAGCATTTTTAAATGTTTATAGGTTATGATTAGGCTCAATTCATCAGCAAGAATTTTCTGTGAATCAGTCTGTGATTGAATATATATGAAATTGAGTGTATGAATTGCACTGAAGTATTATTTAACTCTAAGCAGTAGAAGAGTTGCTGTGATTGTAAAGTAATAATTCCATTAGCTTGCTGTCAAAGCTATGGATGCATCTTTCCTGCTAAAGACAAAAGCCCTTGTGAAAGTGCTTGCTCATTATCCTGAAATAATAGGATAATACTATGCAGTTCGGTATGAAAAGTTTTATTCTTACATCAACAATATGTTAATGATAAGCATAACATTAGCCTGTTGACAGACTGATTTCTTCAGAACAATTATTATATGTCTAATGTTTTTAGGAATTTTACAAAGAAGTTGTATTTTTAAGGCCAGATCATAGCCAAAAGGTGGCAGTATTCTATTCAATATTCATTTGCAAAACAGTATAAAAATGCATGTATTTATTGACACTTTGCTTCTAATATCAAATCAAATTGAATGGTTGTATCTAAAATAGTATTGGTTCATGAAAAGAGCTTATTTAGAATGAAAATAGAAATTAAATTTCTTGCTTATACCTTAAAATTTGCAAAAAATAATGTAGTACATAAATTTTAATTATTAGGTGTTTAGTGTTTCACATGATACCTACATTGTCACTAAAAGAGAACTTTGTGGCCTGTGGGTTTTTATGGAGTGCTTAAGAGCATTAGAACTTTTTCTGTAAGTATTGGCAGAGTTAACTCATTTTACCTTCAAAAAGAAAGAAATTAATCTCCACATGCTTTTAATATGAGCCAAAACTGCTGCAATAAAACAAATTTGTTTTATACACCCTAGAGACTGGTAATATTTTTCATAAAGTAAGTATGGAATTTTTTGTGCTGAGACAACAATAACTTGAAGAATTGTTGAAATATTGCTTTTCCTGCCTGCCAAGTTGTTTAGCTGTACATCAGTGGTTTGTGTCAGAATAGATTGAGATTAAAGTTTGACTATTAGTGGGAGAGAATGCTTGCAAGTGCAGTTATGTTCAAACAAATATTTCCATTAAATTTTGATCCAAATTACATCAAATGTAAATATGAATTTACTGTAGTTACAGAATAAGTTTAAGTCAAATAAGGTAAATAATTACGCTATTTTAATGTATGAAATGCTTTTAAAAATCACTTCTTGTGACAGTCTTTTAGAAATATTTAAGAATGATCTATTCTCCAAATATTGGCCAGTCCAGTTTCCAGTTAATATTTTTTATCCTTCTTTTTCAGTGTTGAAAAGTTTTGATAAATGTTATATGTGAAATGGAAGAAAACATGATTCAGTGGGCAGGACATGGGAAAAAAATCCAATTGAAATGGTACTACTTTTTAATAGGCTTCAGTATTCACCTCTAGTAGAGTATAATTCACACCTATCAATCTTTTGTGTTGTCAAGCAAAACATGGTACAGTTCCCAAGGGAACTGGAATTAATAAGTCTTTTGATACATCACTGATTTCTCGGTTTTGCCACTTAGTTTTTTACAATAGCCCACTCACTGAATCTCTAAGGGCAGTTTCTTTTTACAGAAAAAAAAAAAAAGATGTGACACATTCAAGAATCATTTTGGTGTTCTCACATGCACAGGAAAGTGGTGTGAAATTTTATTCCCTGTATAATCAAATAAGGCAGAGCATTGTATCAGTAGCACAAACTCTGGAAACACTACGAAGGCAAGAATGAAGGTGTTGGACAAACATAGTTGGATACCACAGATAAGAGACTGCTCAGAAGACCAAAATGGATGATGTTATTTTTTTACCAACAAGTCATTAGTTTTAAACAAGTAGTAAGGAGGAACAAATGTGCAAATGCTGACTTTGCTAATAATCTGTTTCCTGCTGGGCTTCAGTGTTTGTGATCCATTTGCTTCTAGAGTTTATTCTTAAAGAGTATTTTAGAAAAGCTTACTTGTATAGAACGGCCTAGAAATTTTCTGAAATTATTCTGGGAACAAATCCAGATAGTGAAAACTGTGGTATATACTCTTGTTTATGGATATTGAAAAGAACCATTGCTTATGGCAATGTGTTCCCAAGATACTGAATATATATCCCTAGAGGAGTGGAGGGAAATCTTGTCAGTACTTAAACTGGGTCACAGTTTAAGCAAATTTGGTCAGGAAGCACAGCACAACTACAGCAATAATATGTTTTTACATTACCCTTCAAATGACATGAGCACATCTCCATCTAAAAGCACCAGCATATGCTTTCAGTAAAGTGTAGTTGTCCTTGCAGTCTTCATGTCGGAGAATACTCTTTATACATGTGTAGTTACATAAGAGAGCAAATGATGCTCACTGTTTTCTTTTTGTAATGACACTGGGGGTGGGGGGAGTGCATTGAGGTATTAGTCTTAACAGTAAACTTCTTTGTGCTCATATGTAAATAGAGCTCTTCGTTTATGTTTTGTCTGCTAAGAGAAGGATGAGCTCCCTGAACAAAACAGGACAAGTAGGGGAAGGATTTGGAAGGTTCATGCATGGGAAGAGGTTTTGCATCTGCTGAATGCAGGTGTGCTCTATACCATATATTTGCTGCTGTGGATGACCAGTGCCTATGCACTTGTTTCTAGGGGCTGCTTGTTCTGCTCTCTAGAGAGGCTGTGGTTTCCTGTTGAACTTCTGCCTTTGCCAACACCCTGCTTTGTCTTGATGCCAAATGCAGCAGTAAGTGGAACGGAGGAGACTATGCACATGGATGGCCATTCCTGAAGTGCGTGTGTTGCATCACGTATTGCTCATTGGGGAGGGGTTATCCCTAAGGCTTGCTGATATTTGAGTAAAAATATAACTGACTTGAAAATTTTTGTCCTCCATCTTCCTCCAAGAAAAACTTGCGATGTGCAATAAATTAGCAGTTATTACAAAACTGTGTTGGTGTTTCTGTACTAGACCTTTTAGGAGCTAGATTCCCAGCAATGTTTCCAAGCTTCAGTTATGATCAAACAGACTTTTTTTTTTTTTTTTTTTTTTTACTTTAATAGATAAAATTTAATTGGCGGGCAAAACTTGCCAAAATCTATTTTATTACAGTTGTATGCCTCTACTCAGGATTGCTTTTGGGGAATGAAGGCAGGGCAGGACATAGGTTCTAGGAAATTTTGTACCTCTTAGGAGTTTGATATTATTTAACTTGGGCAATAAAATGCAAATCCGTCTACAAGGGAAATATAATTCATATGAAACAGTGCCCAGCTCTCTTGGAGGTTATAGGGTGACTTTTCAGGGACTGAAATAGAGTTGGATACACTGCACCTCTTCTGAAGATACTATTAACAACGTCATTGCTAAAGAACATACAGACTTTGGCACTGATCCTGTGCTGTTTGTGTGCTCTGAAGTTGCTGTGAAATTGTAAAAACTCCATTTTTCTCCTAACATTTTACTCAGGTCACACATTTTGGTTAATGTCATTGTGCACTTAATATATATATTTTTCTCTAGAGGATTTGGGGCTTTGTTTTAAGGGCTGCTTTTAATTATGCCATATGCTTAATTACAGTATTTTAAATTTCTGTTTTTCTACCTAAAATTAGAATCCTTTCAGGAAATTTTTCTATTTTTGGAGAAATTCCCAGTTTTCCAATTTCAGTTGCACTGTACAAGGGATAAACATCTTGTTTAATTCATCACATTTTTCCTTCAGGTATGTATAGGAGACACTTGAAAGAGGATTATTCCTTGCTGGAACTTTAAACTGGCGACCCATTATGGAACCTTTTGAGGTGGGCTTCACTGGCTTCAGAGAATTTAAAATAGTGGAAATAGTAAGATACTAAGACAGTAGTTAAAACTTAGAGCTACCTCTTTTGCCTCCTGTAAGCATGATGTAGTAACACCTTAGTAAAAATGCCAAGATGGACAGCTTTTCTTGCATGCAGCAGCCTTTATATCGTGTAGTAATTTCTGAGATCACGTGTGAGTCAGTTTTTAACCTGGCTCACTAAAGAAGCAAGGCTTCTGCTGTCATGGCATGTCATGCCAAATGTTCTGCTGTCATGAACAGGGAATCCTGTTCATCCTTTTGTAACCTGCAGGTCAAATCAGTTTAAAAGTGGGGTAAAGATACCGGAAGGGAAAATCTTCTGCAGTAATTCCAGGGGCTGAAGACAACCCCTGAACTTATTTGTTCATCTGCCAGAGAATGAGAGACTTGGTTTTCAGCAGAATTTTCTGGCAGCCAAGTAGAGCTACATTTACATCAGATCATCAGGCATGTAACTAGTGGTAAAAATGTAGAGCAATACAAGAGTGTCTTGTCCAACAGGAAACAAAGACAAGTAGATAGGGAGGACTTGAAGATATGATTGCAAAATGTGTGTGTGTTAAGGGGCAGGAGGGGCTATTGATGTTCAACCCTGAGACACAAAGACAAATCAGCTTTTCCTTTTCAAGAAATATTTGATTGCAACTAATCAAGTGCAAGAAACCTTAAACTTTTATTATTAATAATAATTATTAATACTTATTAATAATTATTAATAATAATTGCTATCTAATGTATCCACATTTGAAAATATGCCCCTCTGCTCAGCCCTAGTGAGGCTGCATCTGGAGTATTGTGTCCAGTTCTGGTCTCCTCATTATGGGAGAGACATGGAGGTCCTGGAGCTGGTCCAGTTGAGGGCTACAAAGATGATTAAGAACCTGGAGGTCTTACAAGGAAAGGCTTAAATACAGGGGCCTATTCAGCCTTGAGAAGAGGTGACTGAGAGGGAACATCATCAGTGTCTACAAGTATCTGAAGGGAGGGTGTCTGAGGATTCCAGACTCTTCTCAGTGGAGCCAAGCAATAGGACAAGAGGCAGTGGGCAGAAAATGAAGTACAGGAAGTTCCACCTGAACATGAGGAAGGACTTCTTTACTGTGCAGGTGATCACATACTGAAACAGATTGCCCTCTCTCCAACAGAGATTGTGGAGTCTCCCTCAAGAACCATCTGGACATAATCCTGTGCCATGTCCTCTTAGATGACCCTGCTCGAGCAGGGAGGTTGTACCAGATGACCCACTGGGTTCCTTTCCAACCTTACCCATTCTATGAATATATTACCTTACCACACAAGGTAAAGAAATCTGACATCCAAGAACATAGCACTATTGGAAAATTACTGTCAGTTTTGTGGACTTCTGTGCTGAGTCTGTCATCCTAAATTTATCTGAAATTAATTAAAAATCTAAATATTAGAACTTTAAAATGTTGAAAATCCTCAGGGAAAAATACATCCTCTAAAAAGACAAGGCACATCCATATGGTTGATGAAGCTTAAAATACCTTACTTGATCTTTCTGGCAACCAGCCTCTAATCAGTCTGCAACAAGACCTTTCTATGTATCAGACTTTAGGAACTGCTGAACTCATGAGAAATATGAAAGTAGAAGTGAATTTGTTCATACTTCTTTTCCCAGAGTGGTGAAGTAATGATCTAATACATGACTGAGGAGAAAGGTATGGGCAGTGCTGCTTGAAATCATGACCCCAAGGGCCTTGCTCTTTTGGTTTTAGGTCAAGGCTATAGCAAAGATGGTGGTTTTTATTCCCTTAAAAGGATGTCTATGTTGCTAACACAGGCCCTTGGAGGTATGATTAGTTACTCAGAGGAAAATGCTTGTCCTCCGATTGGCAAAATATGTGTAGAAATCACAGCTGTTACTACAAATAAAATGAAAATGGACTCAATAGCTGTAAACTCTGAGCTTGGACAAAAACTATCTGGCTCTAGCTATTGCTGTTCTGGAAATTAAAATGTCTTTTCATCCATGTGTTGCTTTGTCCTGCTTAAGGATAAAAGAGTATAGATTTTGAAACATTGGACTGTTTATGTAGGTACAATATTTGATGACATCTCTTAATGAAAATGTTTGAGCTGATTGACATAAATGTTGACATAAATGTTAGCAATATCTGATTTTCATAGAAAAGCCAATAGACTGGCTGCCTGCTTGAGAACAAAAAATCACATGAAACCACCCAAAGCAGAACACTTTGCAGATAGTGGGGTTCCAGAGTTTACAATACACCTTAGCTGGCAGACTATAAAACACCAATAGGATGTCTTCATATTTGCATGTGTGTCCCTAGCTATTCTGTCCCTCTATAAATCAGTACTAATGCTTTAGAACTGTGTAGCCAGCTCCTAAAAACTGCAGCCTTGAAAATAAGGGATGATTCAACAGGCTGCCTTATAAACAATAAGTCTTCTCAGTTCACTTAAACAAAATTCACTTTTTCAGGTTTTAATCATCAAAGTAGCTTGAAATGCAATTCAGTATATTTGTATTTTGGTTTCACTGCTCATAGCTCATATGTCATCCTATTTATATTAGTTATGCTGAAATTAAGAGGGTTGTAGTATCTGGATCAAGATATTATCTGCCTCGTTAGTTGTAATAGAACTACTCACTGAACTAGTGTGAACATTTAAATCCATAGGCTCAAGTGTAATAGTTTTAATTGACAAAGAAAGTGATACAAAGGAAAATCCTGTTTCTGCACATCTTTGTATCTGTTGCAAACAAGGAATAGCTAACTTCAGGATATGTTAATTAAGCATTAAAATGATCCTGATGTATTTCAAGTCATGTAAAAAAAGGAATTGTGTCTTAAGAGAAGGGAGTGCAAAAGGAAATTAATATAGGAAATACCTTTTAACCCTCATCATTCTAGAAGTATAATTCTGTGACCATACTTTTTTCATCATTTGATTGATTAATCAGCTTCTCCTTTAATGTTCCTTAGATTTGATTTTTCCACTGGAAGCAAAGATATTAAATAGAAATACAATGTGACAAATACAGATTGATTATAACAATCCAAACTGTTGATTTAGGAATTCACAGTTCTCCTTGTAGAACAACAGAAATACTTTGCATGGGAAGCACTTGCCAGTATTGCAGAAAGTGTTGCAGGGCTCAGAGGTAATGCAGTAGACCTAGATGGTAGGAGCATCAGGGAGATGAGAATCTTTTCTTCTAGAGAATTCCAGCTGTTTAGCACAAAGATTAGAGCAGGTATCTTACAGAACCATCCTGAAGCATAATAGTAGAAAGAAGCATCTTTCAGATTTATTTTCTTCTAGTTTTAAAAGCCCTTGATCTTTACTTGTCACACATGTTCAGAGGTGGTATATTTTTTTCTTTTCAGGCCAGCATATATCCTGGAATAGGCTAATCTAAAGCCAAATTCAAACCTGCCCTCTCCTCAGTGATTGTAGGAATGTGACTTTGAACTGAAGGCAAATTGCAAAGTATCTCTTGTGTGCTTCAAGTACAGTGCAGGTGCAACTCACCTGTGGAAGTATGGAAGAGCAGTGAGATGAGGTTTCATCCGTTCCTTCTAAGTGTTCTAATCACCTTGGCCATTAATAAGGTTGTTGGCATGGTCATCATGGTAGTTTTTAGCAACAAAAGAACACCAAGTGACTGAATTTCAATGAAACATCAGGACCTAAGCTTGGGATGTAGTGGCCATCTCTGAAACACTGTTTAATGGGTCACAGCATTCTGAGTTTGACACCTTAAGTCTAACTTCTCTTAAAAGAGATTTTTAGACATGCTTTTTCTGATAATACCATTGAGAAAGTAGGAGAAAAATTTTACTGCAGAGGTATTCATGTTAAAGCAACTTTAGCTATAACTTTGGGATTTTTTTCAGTATGACAAAAGTCAAGTGACTGATTAGCTGCCCACATTGACTAATCTGTCAGATCTTCCTGCATGTCAATCAGAATTTTGCCTTTAAACTGAAGGAAGTAGTTCTTAGGAGCTTAGTTTTAGAATTATTCATGGCACAGAATGGTAACCAAATAATTAGTAGGTTGAGTAATTTAATTCACTGATGTGCAGAGAATGCATGTAAAAATTGTTTTAATCATAACTGGGTTACTAAAGACATGTGGAATATGTGGCTGAAATGGCAGCTTTTAATACTATTTGCAAGTAAAATAATCTCATTTTCTCCATTGTTTTCATCTAGATTCCATTTTACATTGTATTGTTCAAAGGAGGCATCAATAATCATTCCAGTTTTTCTGCTATCGTCTGTGTGTCCCCTGTGGCTTGGTACTGCAGATGTTGATTATTGAATGTTCCTCACGTCAGTACATCCATGCAGGACTGTAATTAGAAAGAGGAAAATCTGTGATGCTGCTGTGAGTTTTTCCTAAAGGAAGAGTTGCAAAACAAAGCAGTTCTCTTGGGTCTTAGACTGCAAGTCCCATAATGCAGTCTGCCCAATGTGCATAGCAAAATTGCAAACTTTGGTGAACTTCCATCATCTGCACTGAAGAAAGAAATCTTTTTAGTGGTCCTGTAGGCAGTATGGATGGGAAGATTCATTACAATGTACTGTAACTAAGTCCACATATTCCCATATGTCCTAGATTACAATGTAAGATGTGCCCAAAGTATGTATGCTATCACCATCTTCATGAACTGTTGAAACCATGATGGGGCAGTGTTTCCCTCGCCCCCTCCCTCCGGGCTCTCTTCTGTTAATCAATGCCTTGCCCCATGACTCACAGGTAACTCCCTCTGGGAGCTCTCTGTTTAATGGGCAGTCAAGGACCCACTGCCTGACTGGAGGAATGGTATCAGCCCACTGTGAGATGCTCTGCCAGGGGGAGGAGCCAAGCATTCCCACCTGGATACAACCTGGGATTTGGGACAGTACAGGAGCCCTTACCCACTGAATTCCCAGAGGACAAGAGCTATCAGACCTTTCTACAGGATCACTGCTTCAACAGGACCACTTCATCTGGACTGCTACCACCACCCTAACCAACAGGGTGTCAGGTTGTATTATTGCATTTTTTTTTATTTTATTTTACTTTACCTTTTTTTCTCTTTTCTCCTATTAAATTGTATTTCTGACTTGGAGTCTCACTGGTTTTGCTTTCAAACCAGCACACCGTATTCCTTTTCTTTAAGCGGGTAGTTAAACATTGTTGTCAGAAGTCTGGCACAGTTCACGAGCAGGATTTCTTCTGCTGTCCCCCGATCCACTGATAGCTCCTCTGAGGGGCTGCCAGGAGAGTGGGAGATCACTTGCTGTCTGCACAAAAGCACGCTGGCCCTGGTGCCTGGCCCATGCAGGCAGACACGGGAGAAGTGTGCCTGTGCAGGGGGCTGGGGTGGAGCCTTTCTGTCACCTCCTCAGTGCCTGTTTCTGCATTTGCGCGCAGCTTTCTGTCAAGCTTTAAAATCAAACCAACTTTTTGGAATTCAGAGCTTGCTCAACCCAGAAAGACATGAGTCCAATAACTCATGAAGCCTCTTTTAAACTGCTGGTGAAACCTTGACCATGTTCCCATCAGTGGGAAGGTTTGAAAGCTGGAGGTTACCACTGATTTGTCCAGGATTAGACTTTTGCCTTGTGGATCTGTGCTTGGCTTATAATTAAGTTTCCAATTCTTTTTAAAGATGCTGAAAATGTGTGGTGCCCATTGGCTTTCTGTAGGACCTCAATAGAATGTTCACATTTCAAAAGACAAACTTTTTTTATCTGTTAATTTCTGGTAAGAATTTAAGCGCAATTTTAGACTTTTAAATTTGATCTTTTAGCGACTCCATTAATTTAAGGAAAGCGATAGTAGCTGTCCTACCTGTAGCTACTACGAAGGTGAGCACACAGAAATCCCACATCCTTGTACTGCAGTCTACCAATTTGCTGAAAGTTCAAATGTTCTCACTTGCTTACCAGTGAGCTGTCAGCTGGGATTTCCTTTATTTTGCTGTATTATTCCTTGCTTTCTCTTTTTGCTCTTGCTGTTAATAAAAAGCTCAATATAAAAATAAAATGGTGAAAATCAGATCTGATGTGTGAATATGGCGTTCAGGAGGGCTTTTTGTGATTTGTTTGTTTGTTTTGGGGTGTTGTTTTTTTTTTTAAGGGAAGTAATATTTGCTGACTATAAGCAGTATTTATGGCTCTGTGGGTGTGCATACCAGCGCATGTTTCTGAGTCTTTTTGCAATAAACTACATGATCATACTTCAGCTTTTTTGATCCCAGAATCTTAACACCACCTTCCAGCCAGTGACCCTATAATAAATGTTGCATTTACATTACCAAATCTCATCACCATATGTCTGTGAGTGCTGTGGGGCTCAGATCAGTTGAAGACTGCTGTAGTTCGGTCTGTGAAATAAAATACAACTCCTATTCTTAGGTGAGGTATTTCTGCAAAGATTATGTTTAACAATATGGATGCCAAGAAGAAACCAATTTGAACTGGGATTTTCATAAGGAAAATAGTTTGTTAAATACTGACGGACTAAGTAAACTGCCCAAGGTTTATTTTGTAAATGTGCATACAACAAACACAGGAAGATAGCTGTACAGGTTAAGAGATTGTTATTAATTACCAGGGTGCAATTTTTTCAGTAAAGCTATCCATGTGCTTTGAGGCGATAGTTAAGATTGTTTTTCCTCAGAATGTGTAATGACAAAGGGCATTGAACAAGACACCCAGGCTGAATTTGAGGGTGAGTCATTCTGACACAAATACCAAGTAAATCCAATTATTTTCATTGTACTTCTCTGAAATGATGTTTTAGTATATAGCTCAACTGTGACAGATTTTTGGACTAGCATGCATAGTGTCATTTTTAATGCTTTATGGGTTTCCTTTCTGATTTAGTGATTTTTTTTCATGTCTTAAGAAGACTTAGTGAAGAAGATTTAAATTTAAAAACAGTTTCATAGCTTTATAAATTTCTGTATGTTACATATGTGTATATATTTGCTCACCTGAAGAGAGGTATGACAATCATTTTTGTCTATAGTTTATCAATTCTACTGAAAATATGTAATTATTCACTGTTAAAAAAGCTTTTACTACAGGGTAATTTATTATTTATTCACCAAAATTTTGACAAATGAAGTTTGAAAGGTTTCAAAGGTTTTACCATCATCTTTGGAAGACTCTTGATAATCAAAGAGGAACATCAGTATGAACTTTTTCCTTGATTCACAGCCTACGTTCAATGTGCCCCTTTTATTTTAAACTCTATAAGGAAAGAAATTACTTGATTCCAGTGCTCTTTTAGTCCTCTATCCGTTCATGTGCTTGTCGAACAGTCCTCTAATAATTTCTGAACTGGCTGCCAATTTTAACCAAATTTGACTGAGGATTAGAGGTCCCAAAACTATTAAGGTCTTACACACTTCATGAAAATTGATACTAAAGGAGAGAGACTCAAGTCAGTGCCCCACTGAGCAAAGCTCACTCACAGCTTGCCACAAGGAATCTGCTTAACTGATTGCAAATTCATGCTGGTAAAGTTAAACAAATGTACATCCACTGGCTACATCAAGCCTTAATTTGTAGTGAACTGTATTGGGGTTTAAAGATTTTGTAACAAAAGGGGGTTTTGTGCTTTTTGCATTTGGCCCTCCCTTGACTTTTCATCTTGGCAACTGAATTTTTGCTTCTTCAGCAGGAAGCTGCAAACGGCTTTTTAAAAGTGCACTTGAATCAATGTCTACTGAATTTCAGATGCTTTCAAAGTAGCAGCCTGTATGTCAAGCTCACAGTTCACGTGTTACTAGCAGCTCGTATTTTCTGAGTTGTTACAAGGAATCCTGAGAAGTTATGGCTTGGTTCACTTCCATTTTAGATTGATCATTACAACTTTTTTTGGATGACTGATATGATTTGTTTCAGAGAGATTAATGAAATCCCTTCTGGTAATGTGATAGAGTAATTAGGGTTTGTTGCTAGGATAAAATGTGTTGCTTTAGATATTCTCAACATAGTTTAATTTTCTTTCTTGCCAAAACCTCTCTTATTTTCACAGTATCTGCCGTTTTTAATCCATAAAAGTGCATGGCAGTGTAGCTTGGAGTACATCCTTACTCAGGCTCAAGTTCCACTCATTTAGGATTAAAATTTTATTCTTAATTATAATGGTTTTAATCTAGATTCCTATGTGCCACGGGAATGCAGTGTTTGTCACCCTGTATTCACAGGCTTCCAGGCTAGTACCCTGGTACCACAGGTGAAAATTTATAGCCATCTGGCACTGGAATCACTGTCCTGCCATCTTGTTGGCTTGCTAGACTATGACATATCACCTCTCCATAGGAGACCTATATTGGAGTGCCTCTTTATAGTCTTCCAGTTCAAGGGGCTACAGAAATAGTCCATTGACAGTTATCTCTCTTGTTTCTCTGGGAAGCTGTGCTACCATTTCTAGAAGTGACTCTGCTGTGTGTTCTTTGCACTGGTGCACTTGGTGATATAACCACCAAACACTTTTCACTTCTCTCCACTGACATCCCAGGTCCAAGAAGGGCATTGTCTATCAAGCTCTCCTCAGTTAACTTCTCAGGTATCCAGGAGTTTCCTGTAAAGAAACTAAAATTCACCCAGTACATTTATGCTGTTAAATGTGTCTGCTAAAGACTGTGATGCCTGGCCCACAGACCATCTGGTGCAGGATGGTAGCATTCAAGTTTTACAGGGCTACTGTCCTCTGAAACAGACTGGTCACGTTCATAGTGTATGGGTTTTCTGAGCTTCACAGGATGGCCTTACAGGTTGCTATTTTTTATGTGTTTTTCTAATTAAAGTATAGCATGTAGGTTGTGTTTCAGTCTTCTAGAGTGGAGATTTTATTATATGAATCTTAAGGTATATGCTGCAGGCTGTGGGGTATGACAGAAAGGAATGTGGGTTTATCTGCAGTAGTGTTGGAGGACTATACTGAGCAGCACCCACAGAGTGCAGGCTGGTCCGTGCTGTCTTTTGGGAAGAGCTGATAGTGAGCTGTCCACAGAGCTCCCCTCATGCTTTGCTGTGAGATCTAGGTAATTTCCTTCAATGGAAAATTGGAGAGTAAGGCAGCCAGGTGACGTCTACCTGGGAGATTGTCAAGGAGCTAAGCACAATGTGGATATGTCCACTGAGGTCCTGGTGGGATGTAGTTCATCTGCTGAAAGATATGCTATCATACTGGGCTATTGCAGGATACAAACCAGAATACCCAGCTCCTACAGCAGTTTTCCAGAGTTGTTAGTGCTTCCAATGTAAATCAGGTTTCACCAGGTCTGGAAATTATGACCTTTGCTGTTTTCATGGCCTTGATCATGACCCTACCCACAAGGAAAATAATACTTAAGGCAGCACAAGAAACTTAAAGAACATTTTCCTTAGCTTGATCTAACTTTTTAATAATATTACTTTGCTTTATTATCATCACTTTGGGTCTTTCACACTTCTTCCAGTTTTGCAATTTGTAATATTGTAGTGAACTGCCTTCACTATTGATTTAAAAAAAAACCTCAGTTCATGTTTCTCACCATTGTTGAATGAAACTATTGTTGTGGGTGGTAAAAATAGGATTAATTTGGTATTTGTATGTGTCTGGATACTAAAATGTTTTTGGTCCTCTCCAAGCACAGGACTCATGAGTAAGCATCATATCAGGGTCTGAGTCATAAAGGACTATAAGTAATGTCTGAATTTATATGCACCTCCTTGGAAGTGTTTCCAAAATTTTGTCATGAAGCTTTCTCAGCTGTAGGTGCATTAATCTGTCCTCGCCATGGGAATAGTGAGAACTGGGTGCTTTTTCTAGGGCATATTTTTTTAATTTGAGAAGAATACAGAAGGCATGCTTTCTGAGCTTAAGTTATCTTTCCTCTCCTTCACAGTGTGTGCCAATGTTGATATTTCAGTGCAAACAAGGATTGCACTTGAAAACGACACTCCTAATTGTCCCTACTGATTGTTCTTTGCTTCTCAATGTTGGGATGGTTTTGGCACATATGTGCTGGATGCCTTTCCCCTGGGAGTCTATACTCCAAACTAAATTGGAGTACAGACTCCCAGGGCTCATCTAATGGACTCCAGCCACAATAAAGCATTTAATCTATGGGGCCAATCTAGAGTTAATCTAGAAGTCTCTAAAACAACCTCCAAGATAAAAGCAAGAAAAAAAATCCTTTAAATGTGAGTACTGTGGATTTCAAGTATTCCACACTGACTATTTTGCCTCACCAATGCTGTCCTCTTGGTCTTCTGTGGATGTGGAAGCTATGGCACACAATGCAGATGTTATGTGCTTTTGAAGAAGAGAATGTCTTGAAGTTATAAGAAGAACTTCCTGATTCTTACAGAACAACAATATATGGGCACTATACTATCTTGTGTTTAGTATCTGGTTAACCACTACAGCACTGAACCTTGTCTAGACACATAGTTGCACGTTGCCCTTCATAACTAATTAAAGTCCTCCTAATTAAAAGCCTCTTTGTGTTCAGGGAGGACGGGAAAAGCAGGGCAGTTTTCAGATGTATATTAGTTTGTTTTTACATTGATTTTTGCCTTTGTTTCAGAGGAACAGAAGTTCTAGAGTTGCACTGTTCTAACAATGGAAAAATTAAGGGCCATGACTTGCCATCCTTATTTAATTTATGTGCCCAAAAATACCTTGGAGGTTATTCAAATAAATGCACTCCATTCCATTTACTTGACTGTCTGATGGCTTAATCATGCAAATAAATGTGAGGATGATATTTATTTGACTGCCTGTCATGGTGTTTCTTTGACTGTACAGTAAAGCATACTTTCTTTTTCCCCAAAGAAAAAAATTAAATTAAATGTGTAAAAACCCACCCCATGTTGTAATGCAACAGTTCAGATTTTAAACACTCATAAGTCAGGACATTCAGAGTTATGACTCCCTAGAGCTTGTAGCTCAGCCATGTTGTACATGTGGTGTAGATTAAAACAGTGATTTCCTCTCCTTTCTGTACTCCTTTGTCTTCTGGGTCTTTTCCTCTTTTAGCTCTTTTATGGTGTCTGTGCTGGAGCTCCTCCATGGGATGGGTGATCCAGCAAAGGCCCTGGATGACAGGCATGGGAGCAAATCCCTTGCATGCAAGACTGGTACTGCTCACAGCAGTAGAGAAGCACACCAAGGAAAAGGGGAGCCCAAAGATCACTTCTGGGGAGGTCAGTACCTCCCTTTATGGGAATGGTCCTGCCTCCACTTCATACTCATCTCACACACGCTATTCTGTGCTGTCCATATTGTAGCATTTTCCAAATATTTTTCTCTTCTCCCAGGCAACTAGCAATAAGACATTAGGAAGCAGCCTCAAGCAGTGCCAGGGAAGATTCAGGTTGGACAACAGGAAGAATTTTTTCACAGAAAAGGCTGTTAAGCATTGGTATGGGCTGCACAAGGATGTAATGGAGTCACCATCCCTGGAGGTGTTCAAGAAACAGCTGGTCATGGCACTGGGTGCTATGGTCTAGTTGACAAAGTGGTGACTGGTCAAAGATTGCAATCACAGAATCGCAGAATAAACTGGTTTGGAAGAGAGCCACAAGAATCATCAAGTCTGAGTTCCTGCACAGCACCATCCCCAAGAGTCACGCCTTGTGCCCAAGAGAATTATCCAAACTTTCCTCAGACTTTGTCAGGCTTGGTGCTGTGACCACTTCGCTGAGGAGGTGTTCCAGTGCCCAACCACACTCTGGGTGAAGAACCTTTTTCTAATATCCAACCTAAACCTCCCCTGACACAGCTTCAGGCCAATCCCTCAGGTCCTGTCTTGGATCACCACAGAGAAGAGACCAGTGTCTGCCCCTCCTCCTCACAAGGAAGTTGTAACTGCAATGAGATATCGCCTGTCCTCCAGAATGAATAGACCAAAGTGACCTTAGATGCTCCTCATAGAGCTTCCCCTCAAGGCCCTTCACCATCTTTGTTGCCCTCCTTTAGACACTTTCTAATACTTTTCTATCTGTCTTCTATTGTGTAACTCAAAACTGCCCCCAACACTCGAGGTGAGGCCACCCCAGTGCAGAGCAGAGCAGAGCAGGACAATCCCTTCCCTGGCCTTGCTGACCATGCTGTGCTTGATGTCCCCCAGGACAGTGTTGGCCCTCCTGCCTGCCAGGGCACTCCTGGCTCATGTTTAGCTTGCCATCGGCCACGACCCCCAGGGCCCTTTCCATGTCACTGCTTTCCAGTCTCATTCCTCAGTCTGTACATACAGTCTTGAAGGTCTTTTTCAGACTAAATGGTTCTATGACTAATGGTTCTTTATTTTTTTTTTCCAACAAATGTGCACTTGTCTTGAATTCCTTCCTCAATGTGCTTTATTCATGCTGAAAAAAAGCTCATCTGTGTAACAGGGGGTGGCAGAGAGGGGGAGGTGGTAACTTAAGAACAAACCTGTAGGTCCTCATTCTGTGAATGTCACAGATATTCTGTGAACAAGAGAACCAGACAAAGTGATAACATTTCTCCAGAGCCATATGTAGTCTATCTTGACAAACAGTGAAGGATGGATGCTTTTCAACATTCATATTGATAAAATTATCTGAAAAGAGAATGTGACTGCCCACAATACTTATTTTCTGGATCTTACTCTTTTTCTGTGTTACTTTTTATATTCTGTATTCCTACATAACCTGAATAAAATATTATATACTCCTTTATGTGGTTACTGTTTCTTTGCTGGTCTCATACATAACTTGCAGTGTTTTCTGATTTGGCATAGTAAAACTCCCAAATTTCCTCAACAATATAAATTTCTGGAGACCAATAGGTGTAAATTGCCCTGAAGAGAATGCTGGTTTGTTTGCACTCCTCCAGGCCAAATCCTGTAATGGAAGAACTCATAGGTCCAACTCCTTTCTTTTTTACAAGTGCATATCATTATATCAGTCTCTGGATTTTCCAAAGAAAAAATACAAGTATTTGAGACTGTCATTATTAGTAGTTCCTGCTTTTTCAATTCTATAAACATTGAGATAATTAAAATATTATTCTAAATCCTTTTGAAATAATAGTTTTGGTTTAGTTATTGTGTGTTAAGCACTTACTGTAGTAAAAATAAACACATTTCTATTTCAAATTATACAAGCAGGATATTATTTCCAAGGTCCTCAGGGCAGGGATTGTACTTTTCCTTGTATCTGCAAATTATTTATTGGAAGAGGGGCCCTATCCTCCTTACAGCTTCAGCATTAATACTACGTGATGATCTTCATATGGAAAATATTGAATCTGAATAGACAGAATTTTGTAAATACCAGCAACCTATTGTACAATCATGACAGCACTTTTCTTTTTCAGCTGCTCGTATTTCTCTCCTTGGTTTTTCTACATCTCTTTGTTT
Source organism: Phylloscopus collybita (assembly GCA_027886175.1). Lineage (NCBI taxonomy): Eukaryota > Metazoa > Chordata > Aves > Passeriformes > Phylloscopidae > Phylloscopus > Phylloscopus collybita. The sequence continues at coordinate 17,407,617 of JAJNNQ010000075.1, read as the reverse complement.
AACTGACTGAAGGAGAACAAAGCAGAAAAGCAAGAGCCTAAAGTTAATATCTGAAATGCAGTTGCTTGGAAAGATCTTTTTCTGGTTGTCTATGAGGTGGCTAAAGGATTTATGTCTTGGTATGTTGAGCGTGATGAGTACATGCACTGCTGACTTAAGGAGGAATTCTGTCTCAAGTCCAAATCTTCCATCTGCTTCACTGACAGTCTCCACAATGTGCCTGCCCTGATCACCCATCTTCCCTTGGGAACAGTGCTCCAGTGTTGTGGGACTGCTGTACTTGTGGCAGAGCTTTATTTTGCTGTCCCTGTTCAGCCAGCTGCGTGCACAGGGGCCAGTCATGGCCAGCTCTGGAGTTGGTACACCTCCTTCTCGTGGCTTCAGCTTACTGGGTTCAGTTTTACCTCCTTTCCAAAGATGGCTCTTTCCTCAGGCACATAAGAAAAGCTCATCCAGACACAAAGTAACATGCTGCTTCTCAGTGTGTGTGACAGTACCAGGAATAGGCTGGCTACTAGGCAGGAGTATGCGTCAAACAGTAACTGTGGAGGTACACTGTGATTCACGTGCTGTAGCTGTCTGTACAGGGACTTTGTGTTGGTGCTGTGCTAGGAACTTTCCCAATGAACTCTGCCTGTTCCTGCAGGTTGATAGCTTCATCCTTCACAAAATTCTTGCTTACTTGGTACATGGAGCTGGAATCTGAGGAAGGTTGAAGAAGTCCAAGAAATAAAAGCAGATGCAAAGGAATTGGTTTGGATATGTGGTTTTAGTCAGTGTTGCCAGTTCAGTTTCTATTTTACAACAAGCTTTAACATTGGATAAATGTTGTATTTTTAGAAAAAGAAAATACGTGCTCGTACAAACGAAAGTATTCCAAGATTCAGTAGGAATTATACTACCTTTTCTTCCTTGGTCTGAAGAAAGAAATAAACTAAACTGATTCAGGCCTGGTTTTGATAATATAAGAGAAGAAATTCAGGACAATCACAAAATGGGAGAAAGTAACAGACATTATGAAAAAGTATTGGATGGAGCAGCTGTCATTGCCAGAACTATACTATAATTGAGTGTACTAGGTTATTTGGTTTCTTTTTAATGAAATGCTGTAAAAACCAGTACCTTTTGTCCCTGGTTAAATATTTACAGATTATATTTGGAAGCTGCTATCAGAGTTAAATTAAAAGATCCTACTATTTTGTATCTCGTATGTTTGCATAAACCATATCAGTTCACATTTAATAAGATTTGCTATCAAGAGAACCACAAACTGTTTAAATTCTTAACATCTGCGGCTTTGTCAGGTTTTCAAGGGTTACATGTCTGAGTAGACTTGTTTAACTCAAATAAGAAATTATGGAAACAATTAAATTTCTTCCATATTTTCATTTCAGTGACAGGCTTCCAGTCCAGCTTTACAATATGGTATTTCTTTGCATACAGCCAAAACAAGACATTCCACGGGAACAGAAAACTTGTCGTTTTTCTTATCACCACAAGCACATGATATCTGCCATCAGCAGTTGGGAAAGTATCCATTAAAATAAATATCAAAGAAATAAATATTCTAAAACACTTTTAAACTAAGTCCCAGTAGGTGTATATTGCATGAGCACACACCATGTAACTTGGGATTTTATTGATTTTTTTTTTTTCATTCATTGTGGTAAGCCTGCCTTAGATTGTTTGTTTAAATATGTTCACATGTTTACATGAAACTGCTCCACTTATGCACAACATGCCTGCCATTAAAACTTACATGTTGGATTAGTACTGGCTTATGGAAGATAAAATAAAAGCAACATGTTTCAACCTGCAAATTGGTGTCAATGATGCATTCTTAAACGGTTCCCATGGACTGTTCCTTTATTGAAAGAAAATTATATTCTCTGAACTATTATAAAATCAGAGGCTATTATAAATGTGAGGCTGCTGTCCCACAGCAAGGATCTAGCTGGCAAGCTAGGCTATTTTCAAAAACAGTAAAAGATATGCATGATAAAAAAAATTACTTAATAGTTCACCATGTCCTTCCAACTTCTAATGAAAAGTTCTCAATACAGTGTATTTTCCACTACTTTGCCCTGTCCACTTTTTAATAACCCATGGGATATGGTCCTCTATAGTTTCCTGATGAATTCTACTCTTATGCACATCTAGTTACTACAGTCTTTTCTAAGTCTGTAAATCCTCCTAAGAGAATTCCTTTTTTCTCTGTTACATGCTCTTGTAGTGCCCCTCACAACTTTTCCCAGTGGTAGAGATTCTGAGTGCTTGCCACTGTCATGACATAAGAAGAATTTACACTGCTCTGATTTGCCTAAGAGGAAGGAGTCCTTTGTAGGCTGCCTAGGATCCAGCTGAAACCAGTTAAACTTTTTAGAGTTTCATTTTTATACCCACATCAGATCAGCTAGGAATGGGGAACGTTTGTGCTCTTTTTCATCTCATTAGCACAGGGCAGTATACTTGAAATGTATCAGACAAAGCAAGAATATTTTAATTCTGGCTATTATAGCTTTACCCTAACCATCGTCCATCTATATGTCAGCCTCTATGGAAAAAAATGCACTATCCATTGTCTTGATGCTCTTGAGAGAACTACACTGCCTGAGCAGTGAAGAGAGAAAACCAGAAAATAAAACTAGATTTGATTTGAGGCAAGTTGTCAATATTTCTAATACTGGCATATTATTACTGTGTGTTGTAAAAATGCACATTTCCAGAGTCAGTCAGCTCTTGGATATGGTATTTACAGCAATGTGTGGAATGGCAGAAATGCATTCCTGTGCACACCTGTCTTGCACATTGAATGGCTGACTTGGACATCCATTATAAAATTAATTCCTTCCAGTACATTTCTCCAGCTGTCCTTGTCCTACAGAACTAGTCTAAAAGATAGTATATAGGGCTATTTGTTATGAAGTAACACCTATGACTAATCTATAGGATAATGTAATTCAGAGGTTATAAGTGATTTCCAGGCTACCACAGGAGCCACCACGCCTGGTCAGACTACAAACCTGTCCAATCTTCTTATTCTTTAACATCACTGCCTTAGAATTAATGTGAATGTCCATCTCAGCCTTTACAGAGTCATGGAATCACCTGGGTTGGGAGGGATCTTAAAGACCATCTTTGGGCATCTTTCACTAGACCAGGTTTCTCAGAGCTCCATCCAGCCTGGTCTTGAATGATTCCAGGGACATGCCATCCACAGCTTCTCTGAGCAACCTGTTCTAGTGCCTAATCACCATCACAGTGGAGACTTTTTTCCTGGTATCTAATCTAAACAAACTCTGTTTCAATTTGCAGCCATTCTCCTTGTCCTGTCACTACATGCACTTGTAAAAACGCTTTCCAACCTTCTTGTGGGCTCCCTGCAGGTACTTGAAAGCTGCAAGTAGGTCACCCCAAGGCCTTCTCTTTTCCAGGCTGAGCAAGCCCAATACTCTCAACCTTTCCTCATGCTCTATCCCTCTTAGTGGCCTCCTCTTGACTTGCTCTGACAGGTCCATGTCTTTCTTATGTTGAGGTACCAGAACTGCAGGATGCAGTTCTACAGGTGGGTTCTCCATGTGGAAGGACAGAGTAGAGGAGCAGAATCCCCTCCCTTGCCCTGCTGGCCACACTGTTTTTGATGCAGCCCAACAGCAGAGGCTATGTTTGGATTTTTGGGTTGCAAATGCACGTGGCTGGGTCGTGTCCAGCCTCTCATCCACCAGCACCCCCAGATCCTTCTCATCAGGGCTACTCTGTCTATTCATCCCTCACCCTGGATTGACACCAGTGGTTGCCCCAACCCATGTGCAGCGCCAGCACTTGGTTTTGTTAAACCTCATGAGATTCTCATGGGCCACTTCTCAAACTTTTCCAGGTCATTCTGGATGGATCCCATCCTTCAGGTATGTCACCTACACCACTCAGCTTGGTGTCATCTGCAAACTTGCTGAGGGTGCACTCAATCCTTTATGTCATTAAATAAGATATTTAATAACACTTGTACTGAACCCTGAAGGACACCATTTGTCACTTGAGTCCATTAGGACTCCAAGACATTGACCACTGCCCTCTGGATGGGACTGTCCAACAACTTTTTCATCTAACAGTTCACTCATCAAATCCATCTCTCTCCAATTTAGAGAGAAGGATGCTGACGGGGGCTGAATCAAAGGCTTTACAGAAGTCCAGATAAATGCCTTGTGGGCAGCATGAAAATTTAAGAATAATCAAAATACAAGGGCAGCTGTCTATCCAGCTTTTCACTGGTATGAAAACTACTGATAATCCTAAAATAATTTAAGATCTGTTCAGTAACCTCAGACAGTAGGAAGTTATTATTCTATATGCTTGAGAACATGCCAGTTTGAGCATTTTTTGGAAGGTGGAGAAACTCAAAAGGTCTCATCCCTTTGCCCCTGTTGTTGAACCTGACACACATGATCCAGCACTAGGAAACAGGTGGAGGACTGTGGGGTTGGGTCACTCCTCTGCTTTGGCCTGAAAACATGTACAGGCAAATCCTCCTTCAGGCTGGCAAGCAAAAGTTTTGCTCCAGAGGGAAACATTTCTGAATTAAAACATACTTGTTCCCACCTGTACAACTGCACAAGATAATTTTTCTTCTTCTCTCTCTCTCTTTTTTTTTTTCTTTCTTTTTTTTTTTTCCTTTCTTTTCTTTCTTTCCCAAGTGGCACTTATTCTATCCCCCTGGGTAATTCTCTGCCAATCCTTCTTTGTGCCAAGTGGAGGGCAAAGATGAAATGCAATCTGCTAGCAGCAGAGCTGAAGAATATTGCCTGTGTAGCTCGAAGAATGATCTCAGCTTTGGAAACACTGGTTCAGAACTGGTATAATAACATTGACTATTGCATATCCTTGATGTGAAGGACTTGGCCATCATCAAGAAAGGCTGCAGAGAAGCTGCTGCAGCCAATTGGAGGGACCCTCTGTGCAGCCTCTGCAGCAGAAGGGCAACACACTTGTCAGGGCGTTAGGGCTTCTCCCAGTCTTCAGCAGCAAGTGAGAACAGGTTAAAAGATATTTAATAACCAAAATGCTGTTGGAATGTGGGAGCTTGCTCAGAAATACATCTTACCCAGAATACACTTTTCCAGCAGCAGTGCATTTTTACCCTAAAATATTTTTTCTGCTTGTTTTTCTCAGTTTCCACTGAAATTCAACAGTTTTGGGTGTCCCCACAGTGCCTCCTGCCAGCCATGAAGCTGCGTTGTGAGTGGAGCTGCACCTCAAGCTCCTTTGCTTCAGCAATTGAGAGTTGTTGCTTTGCTTCAGCATGATGGAGTGGGGTTTTGTCATGAAACCAGCTCTGGTGGGTCAGAGGAACATTTGGCATTTATTCCCTATTTCTAAGTTTTCCTCTCCTTTTGTCCCCAATTAAGTGGTGATCAAAATCAAAACTAATTTAGTAATGTTTAAGATAAGTTGTTCCAAACCCAATTACAATTAAGGGGAGTTTTCTATTGATTTTGTTAATTTATATTTTTCTGGAGGAGTACTTTGTCTACAGCTCAGATCAAAGTGGCAGATAGGAGAATATAAATCTGCTATTTTTTCTGAAGCTTTGGTGAAGGAGGAGGCCAGTATGTCTGTGCAGAGTATTTGAGCCTCTCACAGCACACAGTTGCTCCCTGTCCCTTCAAATTAAATTTGCTTCCTGCCAGTCTTGCCTTAGGTTTCCAGGTGTAGGTGGGCTTGGGACTCAAAGCAACCTTAACATGATTGCTATTTTCTCCACTAACAGAAAGCAGACTTCCTTACCCTTTTTAAAAACCTTTTATCAGGCCAAAATTCAGAGGAGGCATTTATCAACTTGCATAATGAATGATTAATTAGGAGAAATAGAGTTCAACTGTGGTCCTTAATCAGATTATCTCTTATAGCAGTATGTTTCCCAGACTAATTACCAGATGTGGGAAGGAGTCATTCTCTTTCTACATGCAAATTTATCTCATGAGAACTCCATGGAGCTGAGAAGAAAGGTGCAGAGAAGCAGAGTTTCCATCATTCCACAGTAACATTAGGAGTCAGAGAAATTTGTAGTAGTCATTAAACTATTTAACTTCAGGAGGAATTAAATTTCCAGGAAGTTGGGTTTGGGGCCTGGGCGGGGATGGTGGAGCAGAAGTTTTAAATGAGGAAAATATCGCAAGTTGTTGGTTATATATCAAAAATTATTTTTATTATATAATAATGAGTAATAGATTGAATTTATTTTTTTTTGCGCATGTAGTAGTATTGTAGGTATATACTTGTAAGGCAAATTTCCCTTTTTTCAACTGAAAAAGCTGCCTTCACTTGGTTGTGTTTCAGCCTTTCTTCTCTTTCACCTATGTTCCTGTCTGGCATAACTTTTGCCTATAGATTTTCCAGTTCTGTTCAGGGTTCTTCAATTGTCAGGCATTGATATTAGAAACAAATTATTATTACACTGGCAACATTTATGTGTTTTTTAGAAGATCTAAAGAAATTAGAAAGAGCTCCTTATAAAATTAAGGTAGTGTTGTTGTTTTTGTTGTTTGTTTGTTTCTCCAATAAATATGACCCAAAGAAACAGAAGTGATGTATTTCTGCAAATGAGGGGGGGTTTGTATATGACAGACATAGAAATGAGGTAAGCCCAACAAATGAGGTAAGCTTGCCAACCGCTTTGAGTTATTCCTGTCAATCCACCTACCTAATCCATTGCAATCTTTTCCTTGAATTTAAAACACTGGAAATTGAATTTAGGTTGCTGTGGCCAGATGCTTCTCATTACAAAAGAAATTATCTTGAAGCAAAACCTTACCTCTGTATATGACTCTCCAGGATGCAGATCAGGACAGCATGGTTCATCTTGGCTCAACAGGGATACAGAACAGTCTTTCTGATTTTCCTTCTTAACAGTGAAGTGGGGACTAGAGTAGGTGAGCCTTTAGTGCAGCCCTAGATGCCAGCACACACACACTATGGTCTTGTTTTCATGGTTTGTTCTCAAGGCTTGAGAGATGGCAGCACAGAACATGTATTGCTCTGAAGAAATCTTTAATTGTACTAATATCAGGACCTGGCTGTTCTTTGAAATGTCTCCCAACCCTGAAAAAAGTTAATTCTTTCTTTCTTTCTTTCTTTCTTTCTTTCTTTCTTTCTTTCTTTCTTTCTTTCTTTCTTTCTTTCTTTCTTTCTTTCGTTGTGGGGTGGTGGGTTTTGGGGTTTTTTTGGCTTTTTTTTGTTTTGTTTTGTTTTGTTTTGGGTTTGTTTTTTGTGTGTGTGTTTTGTTTTGGGGTTTTTTTTGTTTGTTTGGGTTTGGGGTTTTTTTGGTTTTTTTTTGGTTTTTTTTTTTGTTTTTTTTTTTTTTTTTGTTTTGTTTTGTTTGTTGTTGTTGGTTTTGTTGGGTTTTTTTGTGGTTTTGTTGTTGTTGTTTGTTTTTGTTTGTGTTTTGTTTGTTTGTGTTTTGTGTGCTTTTTTTTTTTTTTTTTTGGAGGCTATTTCCCCCTGATATCTGAAGAAAAAGTGATGATTACAATAAGAGAAATTTAAGAGGTTTTCCCTATCTAGGGTCAGTGGTGACATCCCCATAAATCATGGGTAACCCTAACAGAGTCTTAAAGAGGCTTAGTTGTCATACATAGGTACAACTGTTCCCATCATATTTATCTTTCACTCCACAGCTTATAGAAACCAAATATCTGTCATCAACAATTATTAATCATCCATTTACCCTGCTGAGATATCTAATAAAGCATCAAATACAGAGTTTGAACACTAGAGAGAAGGAGAGAAAATGTAATCCAAATTTCTGAAACTAAAGGGAAGAAAAATCTCACGTAACATCTGTGCACCACATGTTCATAAATTACAGTGGGCCTGTGAACACTTCTTCTCTCATCTATATGTTACACAGATTTACTAGTTCATCATTTCACAAAAACAACATTACTATGCACCATGTTTAAAAGAAGGTGTGATCAGCTCTCCAGCAGCACTGCTGCAAGCTGCTCTCCACTGAGGATGAGCTGCTGTGCTTCAGCACCTCATGGTGCCTCAGTCTTTGCATGCAAAGCCCCTTCTTCCTGGCAAGACTGAGGGGAAGCACCTGAACTGCACCTCAGGAGGCTGGGCCCAAGTGTCATAACCTGTGACTCTCCAAGGAAATTAATATTTTGTGCTTGGGCCACCAAAAAATGCTGTTGGAATGTGGGAGCTTGCTCAGAAACACATCTTACCCAGAATACACTTTTCCAGCAGCAGTGCATTGTAGAAGAGAGCTTTTTTAGTTTGAATTAAAAAAAAAAAAAGAAGAAAATGTTACACACTGAAGAAATTCTACAAGTTTTTTACCCAGTGCTATCTTGCAGGAGGTAAGCTAAATATGTGTGCTTCCATCTACAGAATGGAGACAAGCCAATGGTGTGCAAACAAATATGCAGATAATGTGGTTTGCTCCTGCCTTTTATTTCTGGTGAAATGTGTCCATATATGCATTAAATCTATGTGCATCATTAAATACCAGCTCTTGGGCTGACTCTTCACATCCACCAAAAAAAAAAAAAAAAAAAATCTAAGTATTGTGTCTTGTAAACATTTATTCCAAGATGCAGCGGTTTAGATGCAGAAGCTAGAGTGAGAGAGAAAAATGAGCCTGATGAAAGGAAATTTATATTATCTTCCATTCTTAAAATAACCTTTTTCCCCCCAAAAAACTTTGACATCTTGAAGAAGAGGTAGAACTTAAAATATGCAAGGGTTTTCCCTACATAGATATGGTTAAGTACCAATAAAGAATTTGGAGACTACAAGCATTCAAGGAGTAGTGTTCCAGGCACACTGTTAAGCTTGATCCCTCACAGCCTAAAATATCTAAACCTAATTTAATTGCAATATACAACTTTAGAATCATGCTAAAAAAAAAAATCCAGTTTTGAAACACTTTTCAGCTTGAGAAATTTCCATAGTTTCTCTTTTTCTGCAGATGATTGTTCTGATTTAGGAAACGATACAAAAAATGTCAGAGGCTGCAAACCCAACTTAAAACATTTCAGATTATTATCCCAAAGAAAGCACAAAGGCACTGTCTTCCTCTGCTTAAGTCTTCATTTAGCAAAGTGCTTAAGCACAAGCTTATAGAATGATTTAAGTAGAAGTTGTGTCAAATTTGGTAGGCATTCTTGTTGCAGTTATCAAATCCTAGCAGGGGATTGATTTCTATGTAATCAAGTTACTTCATTAAATCACAGCCTCATATTTCTCTTCTGAACTCTTCAGACAGCCACTGAATTTAACAAAAGGCCATTAACTGCAGCTCAGGGCAGGCAGTGCCTTGCTGGCACAAAGATGACTTTCCCAGCTGACTTCTCCAAAGGTTCTGAACCTGCCAGGGAATTTAACTGGATATTGCATGAGATGAACTGTCAAAGCAAGAGAAACCTGTGATCTGCACAGGGGCCACCAGCCAATGGACTGACTGCCTCAAACCAGGTTAAAACAGGAGGCAGATGTTGGAACCAACTTGTTGGAAATTGGGTTTATTTGCAGCTGCACAGTGGAATACTTCCAGTTGCTCCAAATGCACGTGCAGCAAGCATTTTTTGCATAGAAATTTAAAAGAAGCTGTGAGGCCAGAAATCCTTTGCAGGCCAATTTTCAGGTTCAAAGGTCGCTGTAATTGTCAGAACAAACAATAATATTTTTGATTTGTCTTTTTGTTTTTCAAAGATGGAAAAGACAGTGGCTGTGTTTCCATAACAGGCAAAATGAGATTGTAGCATTTCTGTTTTCCCAGCAGGAGCCATTTTCCTGTCTCTCTTTCCTGTTGACAGGTGAGCTGGGATACTGCTGTCTCCTCACCCTCCAAATGCTCAATTCTGGGAGTTGTTCTGTGAGTCTGCAAAAATAAAACAATTGGGTTTTTATCTTGAGAAAATGCAGAGTAGAAATCAGCTCTCTGGTGAGCATGAAGAACTTCTGACTCATGCCTAATTTGATCTTATCTTACTGAGTTTAGGAGAATCCTAAGCATATGGTGCCAGGACATCTATAGGATAGGTACTGTGTGTTCAGGAAACTGATTTCAAATAGGAAACAGAAGCTCATTGATATAACTGCACTGGAGATAAAACAGGTGGGAAAATATACACATTCCTGGATGTGGCTTTGCTCCCAGTTTAACTCCATGTGCAAGAAAGAGTTTTGTAGCTGGTACTGACCACAGCCCAGACAATTCCTGCTGTTACTGGACAGCCCAGCCTTCTTGTCAGCATCACGAGAAACATGTGGCCAGAATGGATTTACCATAGAGGAGATGAGTATGAGTAAAACCCACAGCAATTCAGCTGCTCTGATTTTGTTGGTGGAGGACTGTGACAATGCATTTTGCATGGATAAGGTGCTTTACATGAAAAATCCTGAGCAGAGCTTGTGTGGAGCATGGATTCACTGCAATGGTGAGAGCTGCCTGTAAGAAGGAGCTCTGAATATCTTTTCAAGTATTGCCCACAGTAACTCCAGAGAAGTTCATACCTCTTTCTGCTGGTGTCACAAGGTGGCATTGGCTCAAAACCAGTTTGAAGTGCTTTGTGTCCTGCAGCTGCAAGTCCAGCCAGGGGGACATGCCAGCTACTGGGATGTGCTCTGCTGGAAGGTTTAGGTGAGCCTGAAAGATTGCAGATGTAATCACAAGTGGTCAGATCAAAAGTAGGGTGAGAGAAGCATTTAGTCCACTCCTTAAAAAGATGAAATATTTCTCTGCAGCCATGGAAAAGAAAAGAGGATCAGATTAGTACCTGAACACTTTTATACTAAGCTAAAATGCACAAAAAAAAAATCAATGTTTCATCACACCTCTGTAAGATGAGACACGGAGATGAGTGAACAGCACTGAGGCTTCTGTAGCTCAGTGGGGTGGAATCCAAAGTTTCATCAAATGACAGTTAGAGCTTTAATTTTCCAGCAGTACAAAAATTTTCCAGCATTTTGGAATCTCAGAATGGAATTTTGAGCTGTCATTGTACTCCAAACAAAAGATTTTTCTGAGGAAAAAAACTTTAAAAAAAAATCATCTGCATTTCTGTATGTCTCCAGAGATTCTAGACTTCATAATTTATGAAAAAAGTTTTATGAAGTTGAAATATATCCTTTAGTTTTATGTGACACCATCTTTAATTTTTATCTATTTTATTGTTTTATAAAATTTTGCAGGAAGTAGAAGTGAATTATGTCAATTTACAGGAATTCATGTTTCCAGCTAAATAATAAAGGAGAAGGAGATGTTTCTGCCTCCTAATTATGGGACTAATAGCAAGGCTTGCTTCATGGCTGCTACCTATGCAAGAGAGTAGAAATTTTTCACAAAGTAATGTTTAATAAAAAAAATATTTTTTATTAAAATGTTGCTTTGGATTATACCAAAATATTTCCTTTAAAGTTAATTGTGATAAAAAGGATATTGAAGGTATTACATTTAATGTAAATTAATAACATAATTCTTGTATTACATTAATTTTAAATTTTCTAAAATTTTAACTTTTGCTTTATTCACATATAGAAACCATAATATACATTATGCAAATGCAAGATCCATATGTCCAGCTGTTTCATTATCAAACACAGGGTCTTTTGGCTTAAGAAACAAGTAAAAGATGTTTCAGTGGAAACTTTGTGAACTTGATCATCTTTAAGGATTCTGAAAATGCAAAGTAGCTCTTCTGCTTTTAATAAGGCTTAATAAAATAATGTAAAATAAAATGCCCAATAAAACATCACAAAATACTATCTCAAAACCCTCTAAATGGCAGATTTCTAATATGAAAGCAACTGATTTGTAATTACAGGTTTTGTGGATTTTTGTCCAATTGACTTTTCCCAGATATGCTGGTGTCATAAAAACAGCATTTATTTTTGCATGAGTGTTAACAGCCAAATTAATTTTTGAAATTCAAAATAGAGATTGGGAAAAAAAGTGCTTTTTCCTCAGTCTTGTTAGGCAGGTTAGAAAAGGTTAACTTACCTCTATCTCTTGTGAATTAACTTCTTGATCTTCCCATCAAAGCAACTGCAGCACTACCAAATTTGACATTGCTGCATGTTGAATGATGATTTGGGGTTTAGGACAATCACTAGAAGGGGCTGCAGTGCTAGGAGAAAGGTGTTTTCCCAGAACACCAAACTTTTACTTGAGAAAACTAAAACACCTGAAAAAAAAATAAAACTCAAGAATTTGAAGACATCTGGGACTGCACCTGAATTTACTGTTCATCCTGCATTTTTTTTTTCTTTACTTTTTTTAGATATCCATGGGCACACATATCAGAGGAGTGAAAGGAATACCATGGAGGAGGCAGGATGGCAAGATGTTCTCTTGAGTCTCCAGATGTTCTGCAGAAAAAATCCCAAACAAACCAGGATTTCACCAGGAGAATATTTCCTTCCATTAATTTTTGCAGCAAATAAGGGAGTTGAAGAACATGGAAATACTTGGTACAACACACATGGCTATGGTGCCAGGTACAGAAAGTAATCTGTAACTTTGTTATGACCTTTTCCTTATTTTTTAGGCTTGTCCAGAGAATTAGTTAGAATTAGTTAAAAAAGGGAACAGTGAGAGAAAGAAAAGCAGGAAGAGGCCACACCTAACATCTCAGAGTAAGACTTTTTTCTTACAGATATTTCAAGCTGGATCTTCAAATCCTTGTTCCAGACATTCATTTTGTGGCAAATAACCATATCAGGGAAGAAAGGTATATGTGACTATAATGTGCAGGCAAAACTGTGCAGCGCTGAGGCATAAAAGGATTCTCTGTTTTGAGGTCTACTAAATCATTTGAGTTTCATTGCAAAATGCTTTTTTGTTTTATTTATTCAAGAGGAGAACATATATTAAACATGAAGATCATATGTATAGCTATAGATATATAGGAAAATAATAGTTTATTTTTAGTTAAGAAAGTAAGAATAATACGTAATGCCCTAGTATTCCTTTAATCTGCTTATCCAGTGCTAGTGTAGTATGTCTTCTTCCTTTAACCAGGCTTCTAAATGGATTAAAGTCCCAGGAAACTAGTGAGGCCCTTCCAACCACTTTATAAATGTTATGTCATGCAACAAAGATTAAAAATAATACATAGTTCAGGTGGACAATGAAATTCTAAGTTTAAAGGAATTAAATTACTAGCCTCACCTAATTTACCTTTATGGTAAATTGTACCATAAATTTACTTATTACTCCTAAGACAAAAATTAATTCAAAACAATTTTATAGCACTTTCTCTATAGAAAATTACTGTCAGGGGAAAAAGCTGAGTTAACTGAATAAACAGAATACCTATGACCCTTAAAATAAAATACATTAATTAAAAATATCTTCAAATTGATCTGCTGCCAGTCATGTTGACTGAATTATTTTTGTCTAAAGTATAGGTTTTAAAGCCATCAGTTGACATTATTTTTCTTTATTGTAGGGTTGGGTTGGATTGTGCTCACTCCCTACATGTGAACATTAAATACTGAGTTTGAATACACTGAAAAGAGCTGTAAAAGCCTTCCAGATTGCCCAGCTTTCAAAAATTCCCATTTCTCATTATGGATGTGGCAAAGCACTGCTTTAATTAATAGCCATGAGTAATTTTTTTGGCCTCTCATGATTTTAATGGAAAAATGAATTAGTGGAAACTTTGAATAAACCTTTAAGTAATTTAATCTTTTACATTTAACGTTTAATACAAATCTGATGTTGAACAACAGCTCTGTCCCGTACTGCCCCTGTGCCTGCTTCCCATTGCTGCAGCATAGCTACCAGTCACCAAACTGTGGAGCTACCAGATGCTGTCTAACCTGTTCAGGAGAGGTGAGCTAATTCCCATGGTTTCACAAGTCCCTCAAAGAGATATTTGAAAAGGCTTTCCATCTCTGGCCCAAACAGAGGCAGGTGTTACAGGGTCTTTCTCGTGGCTCGAGAAATGATCCACAGATTTTCCCTTGCAGGAATTGATGGTGGGGGCAGAGATTTGAGAGCTGTATGGGAAGAAGTTGCCAGCCTGGCTCCTGAGCTTGAGTCCCCTGCAAGTGGCAGGTGAGGCAGAGACTCTCCGTCCCGGCACAGCCGTGCGCGGGCGCGGAGGAGGGCTGTGCGAGGAAACACCTGCTCACCCCTCTGAGCCCTCTTTCATGCCAAGCCACATGGAGCTGTCAGTGGCTTTGCAATGCATTTGGTCGATGCTGTGTACTCACAAATACTGCTGCTGTCTGAGCTGGATTTAATTTTGGGGGGATTGAAAGAAAGTACCTTGGGAAGGATTGTATGAGGAGAAGACACATAAACCTTTCTTCCTGACTCAACTTTGTTATTTTCACAAATGTGGAACACATTTGGTCTGGCATCCCATTGATTTGTTTACTGCTTTTGTGTCCCACATTTGCTGAGGCTTTCCAAACAGATATTTCTCTCATCTGGCCTGGCTCTGACTACTGCACTGAGAACCCAGCATAGAAGGTGGAGTATATGTCCAGGGCATTTGGGTGGGCATGAAAATGAACACAGTGAACTTTTGAAATAACCTGGGCTGTACTTTCAGGCTTGCTCATGGCTCAGGTGTGGAAATTATTGGGGTTTTTTTGGAAATTATGTTAAGAGTATCAGCTCTAAGTCCTTACCATGGGTGCACACAGCTCTACCTTTATGTGATCTGCCCCTGGATGTGGAATGTTACAGCACTGTTACGAATTATTCTGTCTTTGTGCTTTGGAAACTATGCAGCATGGCTTGCTTTCAAACATTACTTTTGTTATAAAAATCAGTGGCTCCTACAGTGACCTGAAACTAGTCAGGTAGGATTTAAAGGAACAAAGAATTTCACAGATGGCCAACTTGTTACTTTGCTGTGGCACATGTATATAGTTCTGTGTTTCAAAATATATTTCCCCCTTTTGTTTTAGATAAGCCTATTAGTATTTTTCATACAACTGTGATTCCTAGTTTAGGTAGAATGTATTTCAGTCAAATAAAGCTGAAAGAAGGAAGAAAGCCATCTTCTCATCTCAGCCATTTTGCAGGGAGAGCCCCTCCCCTGACTCTTCCTTCTAACCACATCTCAGCTGTACTAAAAAGGGCAAGAGATCCTCTTCAAACATGCTGAGGAGTTGTTTATTAGCTCCTCTACCCTCGCACCTGACATAACTGGCCAGAACAGTTATGAGATCTAACGAGGGTATTTTTTTTCTGCATATACTTTGAGGCCTAGTGTGTAGACCCTGTTATATTTCAGGTTTTCAGAAATGCATACACTTCTTTGACATGCCTCTGCAATGGCCCAGAAGAAGACACTTTTTCCAGAAGCAGTTGCTTAGCATGCATCATTCTTGGCAGTATCTGCAAATAAACTTCTTGTAATTGGTTTAATAATTTTCAAGTAAAAAAATTATGATAGCTGTAGACAGCTATAAATAACAGAAATGAAACACATTATTTGCACTGTGCCTTCACATGCACTTGTTTAGCTCTTTTTGCTGTTAAGTTAAAACATCTGTTTCTATGGAAGTGGAGCATTCCATGCAACAAACACAGTGCTGGAAGTGACCCACATATTAAATGACAACATTTGACAAATTCTAGCAGTTGATTACTGGGGAGGAGTAGTCTGTGGTTATAATCAGAGTAAACCAAAAAAATGTGTACCTTTATAAACCTAGAGTCTAAATGAAACATCTGTACTAAATCATGTTTGTAGAACTGCAGTGTAGCCAACTACCAGACCATATGATAATGGGGTGTTTTTAACGATCCCTATTTCCATCGCCGTCCTCCAAATCAGATCCAGACTGTGCCCACTGGCATGAATTCTGCTGGAAACCAATTGGGATAGTGTCAGGCTACAGTGAATGTTGTAAGTTTAGATACAGATACCCATAAAATGTAGTTATTCCAGTGCCTTATGGAGATTATAAGCACAGGTAGACACTCAGGTGAATATTAGCTGTAGCTTTGTAGGCTACAGACTTTTCCAGTCATGTCTTAACCCCTGGAAAAGAGGGATATGTTGAAATGACTGCAGAATCTTATTCATGAGAAAATATGAGTGTAGAGCAAGAAAGTGGGTATTAGAATTGCAGCAGCAGGTCAGCTGGTGATAAACTGGGAGTGCTCAGGCTGGCACCAAACCAGGTTTGGCAGCTCACTTAAACATAATTCTTTGGGTCTGTGAAACTGGTATACAACAGTCAAGTATTGTCTTTGTTTCCTGTTGCTGTTAAGAGGAGACAAAGCAAAAGAAAAGTAGTTTAATCCATCTCTTTATGTAGATACTTAAACTGGTATTCATTAGTAACAAACACTGAACATACACATTTTCTTATTACTGAAGAATATTCACTGAATTAATTAAAAAACACTAATACCCCAACTTTGTATTAGCTCTACGCAGTCACCACAATCTTTCAATACAGAAAAAAAAGCATACCTAGCCTGCAACTACATTGTTACTTTTAGGTGACCTATAATAAAAAGATTGCTATTTTGTTAGGAAGACCTATTCATAATTCCTTGACCAATATGAGTAATGATCAATAAAAATTGAAATATTGAAAGGGTGAAATATTACTGAAGTGATGGCAAGAAATAGTAGTTAATTGAGACCTGTAAGATCCTCATTTGGATCAAGTAGATGAGTGTTATTTAGCAGGAATAAAAGTAAAGTCTACATTAACATGGAACAAATAACATAATTGAGTGGTAGTGACTAAATTTACTATTAGTAGGACACACCTAAAATACTGCAATAATCAAATTATCCCACTGATGAGAGATAACCTGGTAGGGCATTATATCCATCAGGAGTTAACTGGGATTTTATTTCACAGAAACATAGAATTTAAGGTCAGTTTGGGTTGGAAGGGATATCAAGGATCATCTAGTTCTGATGCCTTGGGAAGGCTGACCTGAAACAGAGACTGGACAGAGCTAAGAGAATAAAGTAGGTATTTATTGAAAGGCCTTTAAGGATACACCTTGGGCAGGACAGGGTCTGACCAGGGCTAGACCCAGGGCGGACTAAGAATGGTCACACAAATGGCTGGCTGGTCACGAGGTCTCACACTTTTATAAGTTTTGGTCCATTTGCATATTGGGGTTTAGCTGTCCAATTACAGCTTCAGGTTGTGAGGTCCCATCCTTCTTGCTTCTCACTTCAGTCCACTGTTTATGCTTTTGGGCCTGGAAGTTGTCTTTGGTCTTCAGCAGGAAAAGAATTTGTTTTGTCTACCTACTCTGTGAAGAGAGCTGACTGGCACTTAATATGAGGCTGAGAACTACACCCCTAGGCAGCACAGACTCTGAAAAACAGGAAAGCTAAAACTTAAGGCATCAGTTCCACCCCCTTTCCATAGGCACAGACAACTTTGACCTGGTTGCTCAGAGCCCCATCCAGTCTGACCTTGAGTGATTCCAGGGATGGGACAACAAAAACTTCTCTGGGCAACCTGTTCCAGTGCCTCGCCACCCTCACAGTAAGGAATTTCTTCTTATTACAAAATCAAAATCTACTCTCTTTCAGCTTAAAGCCATTCCCTCTTTTTTTGTCACTACATGTCCTTGTAAAAAGTCCCTCTCTAGCTGTCTTGTACGCTCCCATCAGGTACTGGAAGGACATGGGACATGTTTTTAAGATAACATGCATGTTCTATAATGAGGGGGTAGAGAAAAATCTATACAGTATTAATTTAAAATATAAACTTGAGGACTTTGACTGTCTGATAATTTATTTTAAACATTCTGTTTAATTTTGCCAAGAGTGTATGAGAAGCTTAAATACTTAGACCACTGCCACAGTAGACAACCATTGCCACCAGTGTACTTAAACATACAAGATCTGAAATAAAAACCTTCATTGCTTTGAGATAATCACAAAGGTGGTATGTGGGGGAGGCATGTTAAAGCTTGAAGACTTAGAAATACTACACCATCTTTGGCTTTATATTTTATTTTAAAATTTTCCTAGATTTATAAATGTTATTGTCACAATGGATTATTAGATCATCTTGCCTTACTCGATCTTATATAAAAGTAATGTCTAGAGAGTCCTCTGAGAGAGCTCTTCTTCATTTAATACTCTATAAATAATAACATGCAGTGCCTTTACACAAAATGAAGTGCTTTGCCATATAGATATTCAATTAAATAATTCTAAGAATTTATTTCTTGCATACCCATTTTTATGATGATGTTTATTTCAAAACCCAATACAGAAGTATTTACCTGAATTTCAGTTCAACAGGTTGACTTCTGGTGACACAGCATTCAGGAAATAAAACTGCATGATCAGGATCATCTAGATTTTCCTTATTCAGTGGCCTCTTTCAGTGTCATCAGTATGTATTTCAGTGTATTACTTTCTCAGTCATTTATAATGGCACAGATGAACTGTTGTATGAAGTTGAAAAACTATCTTTGGACCTGCCAACACCAGTGTATTGTTTCTTAAGCCTAACCTTCTGGTTTGGAAGATGTTTACAATGGTTGTATGTCTGACTAATGAAAGTTGTCAGCTTCATCTGCCTTGTCAAATACACTACTAACCAAAATCTACTTATACTGAGGAAGAGTGCTAGTAATTGATGAAATCATTCCAAAATCTATATAAAGGCAGTTTCAGAGGGTTTTTCTACACGACAATATGAAGGTTGCAAGTTACACACTATTTTTCATCACTCCTGAACAGAAGAGCATTATGTGCACAGTAAATAAGAGCTAAATTACATGGAAGGGGTTATTTTGTCTAGATAAATTTTGGGATACCTTTCTTAAAAATATTTTTAGCAGGTAGAGTTACTCCTCTCAACAAATGCAGCTACATCTTGACCTCATAATTTTTAGAACTGTCTGGTACTAAATTCACTCCAGCAGAGAAATTTTGAATTTTGCAAAGCCAGTGAGCATGACCACTACCATTTTGTAACTTGCGTTTTTCTTCTTGTATTATGCACCATTATTTAATTCCATTCTGCCATTTGTATGTCGTGTGGGATCCTGACTGTATGGCATGACAGTTGGAGCTCTGGCACACACTCTTGACAGCTGTTTTGAAGTGAAGGCTGCGATGCGTGCTACATCTGGAGGTGCTGAGGTTTGACTGCAGACATTGAAAAAGTCCAATTTCTCTTTAGGGATGACTGGGATAGATTTACAATATCTAAGCTCTCATTCAGGAAGGGGACTCCATAAGGATCTACTCAGGCTGTTGCTGCTGCAAAATCAAAGCCAAAGACTCTATGGCATATTTTGTGATCCTACAAAATAAGTTAAATAAAAACAAATTAAATATTGAGTCAGGGAACTCATGACATTGCCTATACTATCCTGAAATGGCAGCCAAAAGGTATAGGTTTTCTGCCTCGTTTTCTTCTAGTTTCTAAGATATGCTTTTGTTTACTTTTACTTGTAAAGTTGAATCTGGACTTCATAGGATGCTTTACGGATGACTGGTGAATTGCTAAAATGGTAATATTATCAATCTCAAGAAATTCAAGTCTAACTAATTAAGATGCAGTGAGTCTTAAAGAAGTGGAGTGGGAGGTAAGGGGCTCGGCAAGTTGTTTTTCTAAACTTGATCTGTTGCCATTTTTGTTATGGAAAAAGGATGATCCTTCATGAAAGATTTCATGTACTGTCCAGTCAAAACCCCTTAATTCACACATTTGTGTCATATGAAACCAGTATATTATTATGCTTACAGGAAATCTCCGATTTTTAATGCCATTATAAAACTAGAATCAATATTGCTTAAGTCCAGAGCAAAGTAGGAATTCACTTTCTACACCTGCATATTTAAAAACTAAAGGGGCCCAAGTTTTTCTACACATGTAACATTCAAGGAGTGATGCCTTTTGGTAAATGCAGGCCTTCCACCTGCAACACCTGGGAGTAGTACTTTCCAAATATTTCTGGCTTCTATTTATTAATCCAGAATGTTCCTCCTAAAATGGAAGTGTCCTGGGCATTTTATAATGCATAAGGATTGGCTGGGAAGGTGACTGCTCCAGTTATTGTCAGTTCCTTGTCTTTTTCCAAAACGTTTTCATCCTTCTGGCTTTTGGAGACACAGTGCTTTCCAATTAACTGAGTGCCAGCCTTGAATACTGGATATGTCTCTGGAGCAGAAGTGGGGTCAGTGGGGAGCTGAGGATCATTCATGACCACACTACGTCCTTCTGCAAGGCTGGATTGTGCCACACAACAACAGTTTGACCTCACTGTACTACATTACTCAAGGCCCAGATGGAGTGTTCCCCAACTCTGCCCAGTTCCACAAACCCTCTTTTCAGCAGAGGCAAGGCATCGAGATGGCCCTTTCCTGTCCAGCACTGGGGCATCAGTGCCCAGGAGAGTGAAGCTTCACTGGGTCTGGAAGGAAGAACAGAACAATTGATAAAGGCAGTTAGGGATGCACTAAAGATGTGCTGAGAACCTTTGTTGATGGTTTTTACAGAAAATTCTGACTTGTCTTCATGACTGTAATTAAAGTGGTGATTCCTATTGAATGCTTCATTCTGTGGCTGCACCAGAGCATATTCTTGTTCAAGCATAGCATTGTGCTTATGCTTTACTTCCAGTTTCAAGGCTGTATTTTCATTTGAAGCCAGTGGGACTGTATCCTAGAAATGCAGGAATCCTTGCCAGAATCAGCCAACTAAGAAAAAGTGGTCAACAAAATAAGCTTCCGCTCATTTAATATTTTAAAAAAAATCGGTAGAACCTAGGACAGCCTGAGAGGACTACGACTTATGTCAAAGTTCCTGTAGCACATAGTAGTACAAAATGTAAGTGTTCAGGTTACAGGGGTGAAATCCTACCCAAATAAGTGCAGCACACAGAAATGTGCAACCTCGATAGAAAGACTTTCTCCCTCTGAAATAAATATTAGTGTTGCTGTTGACACACTCATTTTCCCCAAGCAAGCTCCATCATGAGCTGGTCTTAACTGAGCTCTACACTCAGTGTAATCAATCTGCATTAAGGAAATAACAACAATTTAACTTTAGTTTTGGGAAAATTACCTATTCAAAGGATTTGAATATTAGCCACAAAGTGATTTTACATAAAGCGAAAGCTACTGTTAGGAAAATAAAATTGAGAAAATATTGAAGCTACTTAGTCAACTCCACTTCTCTTGAAAGAAGACAATTGGTAACATCTAAAACATTAGAGTGACACCAGCAAATCCCTTGATTATTCATTGCAGTTTCCAGGAGGCCTACTGCTACTTCTGCCACTGAGTCATAAGTATGAGACTTCATTACACTTGAGTACACATGATGCCTTGCTTGGCATAGTCATGGCTATGTCATGAAAATTAATAAAAAATATTTTTAGATCATTTATTGATTCACTGATATAACTTACTCATTTAATCATCTCTTGTCTTTCATGTTCTGTGCCAGTTTTCCTAGTTAGAATGAACAAACCAGCTTTGCAGAAATATTCAAATGAATCTTTGGTTCTGATTATAAAAGACTATCTCTGTCGGTAGGTCATTAAAGAGTTGCTTTACTGAATAAAGGACTTAGATATTGTAAACCCTTCCCAGCAGCTCTAGAAGAGGAATTGTGCTTTTCCATGGTATTTTTCCACTCCAACCTCACCAGATGTAGCATACATCATATTTGTAGTTTCAAAACAGCTGTCAACAGTGTGGGCCAAAATTTCAGCTGCCCTGGCATTAAAATGGTATTTCACAAGACATACTAGTGGCAATACCAAATTAAAGGAACAAACAGTACTGCAGAAACATCTAATGGATTAGTGGAAGAGTAAACCAGATCAGTGGCACTCTTTTCTGTTTACCAATTCAACTAAAGTATTCACATCAAGGACTGTCTTTCCCAAAAATATCTTTCTCCTCTTATAATTTTGGCTTTATAGAATACTCCTATTCTCTTGGTCCCAGTATCAGATTATGTTTATTTCTTCAATCCCTATTTCAAAAATTATATCCTAGGTAGGATTATTTCTTCAAATTATTTCATTTAGTAGATTATTTCATCTACTAAAATCATCTTCTCCCTGCCTTCCCAGAAACTTACCACACTGATCAAAACATGAACATTGTGATAGCCTAGCTTTTTTGTTGTGTGTCTGAAGGAAAACATTTATCATTAACCATGTGAAGTTCTGAAACAGCCTCTCAGCAGAAGTGGAAGCAAACAAGGGAATATAATTTAATGTAGCTTTTGCTACTGAGCATGAGTGCCTTCCAAGACAAAGAGTCAGGAGGCTTCTTTGAAGGGTGTTAGTTATATTTCAGTGTTATTCCTACATGTATAGGAACAAAATTAATTTCCATGGAAGAGTTTATTTCTATTTGGCATCTGGGTATGGCCTAGCTCCTCCAATGCAGAGCTGATTAGCCAAACTTACCAGCAAGGGACTGGTGAAGAGCTGCACTTTTGTCATCTTTAGACAGATTCTGTAGGATGAGGCCTACTGAATACTCTGAAAATTTTGTATTATGTCAATTAAATATTGCTTGTTAGCTTGAGGTCGTGGAAACATGAACCAAAAATCTGATGGTGATCATATCAGTATTTAAATCCCTCCAGAGAGCAGGCAGTCACACAGCTCTCTCTCCTCCTGCTTTATCTTTCTTATGTGTTGTGTGTAGCTTGCATTCAGTCTGTTGTCCCTCTCCCTCTCATTGCTCTTCTGGTGTCAACCAGAAGCCAGCTGGCTGGTCCACCCTTCTTGAACTCAAAGTTACTTTGGTGACTACCAGAATAACACAGAACTTCCTTCAAGAGGCCCAGTGGCTGCCTTTCTCCAGTCAGGCATGTAGGACCTGCCAAAGAATTCAAATCATATCTTGTTTTACAACCACAGAATGAAATACAAATGCCAGAGTTGATCTGTTGATAGTTGTTATGTACAAAGTCTGTAAGACATGGCACAGCCATCTCCCCTTTTCTTTCCCCTGTTGTCTCTTTGCTGTGTGCATACCATGCAGTGGGAGGATTGTGCAATACATCTTATTGTACTTGAGCTCATCCAAATGCTCCATAAGGCAGAAACTGAGGACAGGAATGAAGATTTGGCAAAGCAAGCTCTGGAATCACCATTTGTGGAGCCAGATCTTAAGATGGAGGTGCATGAGCTGCCCATGGACCGGAGCAGCTCACCATGGCTCTAGTGGGCAGCACTGGGTCAAGTGAAGGTTTCTCAGTGAAACTCATAGGTACAAGGAAAATGTTACTCTCAACAGAAAGAACAACCATTGACTGACTTACCAGGCAGTTCATATCAACTCTAAGAGCAGATGAAAAAGCATATTCATAGAGGAGGAATGAAGATGTCTTATATCATGGGTTCCACCACTTCTGCTAGATGTTTTTTTCTCCAGCAATATTCTAGTGATTTGCCACAGCAGTAGGTTCACTGACAAGTTTCCAATATTGCTTGATACGAACTTTGGAGTGGCAGGCTGGTTTATGGCTCAGTACAGCCTAATGTGGCTGCAGTGCCAAGGAAGGTCTGGTCCTTTCCCACCAAATACTTGGTTCCAGGATCCAATGTTCAGTTATAGATGCAAATGGGAGTTTTTACTTTAAGGTTTCTGGTTGTATTTACTTTGAAAAAAAACTAAGTGTTTTAAGAAGACAAGTGTCTAAGATCATTATGCTGCAGTTGAAGGTCTTATGATGCCATTTGTGAGAAGAGAGTGAGAGAAGGCTGTTCTCAGTCAAGATCCATGGCCAGAAAATGCCTTATCCCAAAAATTAGGGACAGGGATGAACAACAGCAGCACATGAAATTAGCATACACTCAGAAAAGTGCCTTAAAATATCTTCTTGCAATGAATTGTTTCCTCAGTTAGGCCTAATATGAAAAATGTAGACTTATTTCACCTTTTTCTCCCCTGACAAAAGCTTTGCATGGGTTTCAAGCAGTGATAAATACTACAGGTGCCATAATCCCTTAGTCTTGACTGATTGCTATGTGTATTGTATGGGGTACATTATATGCTGGCTTTCTGACACTGGTTTCCTGTCATTAGTCAAATGTCATTTCATCTGGAGAAATGGCTGAACTTCCACATGGACAGGCCAATCATGTTTTCATACTGGTGGAAATTTAATTCAATATAATTGCTCTACATTTACATTGGTGCCTTAAAGCAGAATGTAAAGCTAAATGCAAATGCACTGTTTTACAGTGGTGACTTTGCACACTAAAAAGCAAAAGTGAAATAATAAAAAAGTCCTGTGTTACATGGGGATGCTCCTTAATCAGTATTTCTGGTTTTGTATCACCTAATTTTTCAAATTCTTAGAAAATAAATTCTCTTTCATTTCTTAAATGGTTTAGCCAAAATATGACACCTGGGACCTTTCCTACTTTCTTGATATTAAAAATTTGGAAAAACCTTTGGACAGGAGGTCATGAAAGATACTGTCGGAAAAGTTCAGAATTATGGAAAAAAATGCAGGGTAGAATATTTGTCTGAACACATTCATAAATCTAATACCTGTAGCCCTTTAATATAATGGTAAGAGTCAAGGGTCTAGTTGGAAATATTTGCTTAAATACATTTCTTCTTGCCAGATACAGTGATCGTCAATTACAGAAATGTGAGTGCTTTCTGAGAGGACACAAGGGTGATCTAAAAGACTCATTTTACTTTCCCATCTGGCACAGGCTCAAGGGGGTTAAGTGCTGCTGAGCCCGGATCTACCCTTGTCCGTGACAGTAACAGCTTCAGTCTGATCAGACTGTCAGTGGTTGTGGTGTCACAGTCACATTCCAACACTGTCATCCTGCACTGAAGAGCAAACTGTTGACAGAAGTCATAGGAGAAAAGGAGTATGAGAGGATTACATCTGATTTGACTGCAGGGACTTTATATTTTGTTGATTTTTATATCACTTTAAAACTTTGTGTGTTAGAGAAAAGATGTTGAAAGGCAAACTAGTAAATCAGATTCTGTGCATGAACTATTTAGTGGAGAGACTGAAATCACTCCTGCTGGGGTTCCCTGTTATAACAGATACTGACATTGATGCTGCAATAAGCCCTTCTAAAGATTTCCCTAGCATAGGTTTCCCAGGGAGCATGGCAGTATCTGTGCTTAAGAAGGGTTAACACAGCCTGGCACAGCTAGGAGGATAACTGAAAAAGAAGACATTGCAGGCTATGGCTCCTGGTGAGAAACTTCTTTCCTGGAGTGTGCTGGAAGTCATGAGGCCAAAGGCCAAGTGACTTCATTCTTCTCAGAAGAGGCCATGACACACATCCTGGAGTGGTGCACGGAAATTTCAAAAACATCTACATGGGCAGAGGCCCACAACACCACAACACCAGAGTGAGCCCCAGAACATTTTTCAATTATGATTGTCAATTTAATAACCTGACACATCTCCCTGAACAATTATGGGTTAGATACTCAGCTAATACTTGTAGGTTGTCCCAATACAACCACACAGTTTCATGCCTCTTTCTATACCCTATTCAGATCATCCAAACAAGATTTTTTACTCATTTAATGAGTTTTAAATGTCAACCTGTAGAATCTCAAGCCTGCCTCCTTATAACCTTGATAAACATGCACATCTCTTACACAAAGAAGGATCCTTCCTGATGTTTTAAGGATTAAGTTACAGAGAAACTGCACTCCATATGGACAACACAAAATAAAATCAAACACAGCCCAAAGTTCAACAATGTCAGAAGAGAAATAATTTGAATGAGGTGGCTTGTTACAAACTGCAGTCTATTTGGAACAGAAGTCCAGTCCAACCTCTTTCTCCCAAGTCCTGGAAGGTTTAAAGGCTCAATTAGTTATGTGCTGCACAACGCTGCGAGATCCTCATGTAATGCTCTGTAAAACAGCAACTCTTTCATCCTCTACCACAAAACCCTGTATTTATGTTTGTCTGGAGCACAGAAATGAAGAGCCACTGGAAAAGGTGAGAGGGACATCTAGGATCCTGGGTATTGGTTAAGGTCAACAAGTAATGAGTATATTACACAGTTATTTCTTTCATAACATACCTAGATTTTTAATGAAAACAGGGTAGTGTAGCAAATCATTTCCTTCAATGAAGTTATGCTATTTTGTACTAATAGAAATTGATGGACATTCTACCTTCTTAACAAAAAGGCATACTTTTTTGTAAATTCATAATCTGATGATTTCCAAGAACAATAAAGGCATTTGTTTTTTCAAAGTCTGTCAGTATGACAATTGCAGCCAAAACAATTATCTAAACATTATGCTGTTAGAATGCAATTCATAAATATCTACATAAGCATTTATAAAAGAAAGAAAGAAAGAAAGAAAGAAAGAAAGAAAGAAAGAAAGAAAGAAAGAAAGAAAGAAAGAAAGAAAGAGAAAGTACAAGATAACTGATTAGCTTTGGAAAGCAGGCATACAAAGGAAAAAAATCTCTGTTGACTAAAGTCCTGGGGTTTTTTTTTACAAAACTTTACAACAAAGATATGACCTAAATTTTTCTCTGTTTAATAGTCATCTAATGACTAGGCCATATAAATCCATTTTCTGTTCTGTCAGTGCTAGGTGAGCTCATTTGCTGATGAGAGCCCTGAAGCTATAGTCCACAGTGTTTGAGGAGGCTCTTTCTGGAAGACAAGAGGTGGGAAACAGCACTCTAAGGTTCACTGCAAATTCCAGAGCCCTTTGGAGTATTTTACCTAGGAACAGTTTTGTCTGGAAATAGTATCTGGGTGTACCACAGCAGAGAGCCTGGCACCAGCCACCTGGGACTGGGGACTCCTTTTTCTGGCTCAAAGGCACAGGGAAATCAAACTCTCACTGGGAAAGTGTTTCTCAGCTCTTGAGAGCTTGAAGTTTTTTGGTTATTTTAAGGGGGTTGGTTTTATGTTGTTGTTTGTTTTTGTTTGTTTTTGTTTGTTTGTTTTTTAATTTATCTGTATATTATGTTACATTCTTCAGAAATGCAATCACATCTAACAGAATGAGCACGGTGTCTTCGTGCGTTGTACACATTTTGAAGCAATGTGAGATTTGTATTAAGGTCGGAAAACAGTGTGAGAAAATTACCTGCAAGTACTTGTTCACCTAGAAGAAAAGTACTGTCAAATCTCTCATAAAGTAATGCTGCAATGTTCCCAGAAATACAAAAAGCATTTGTTTAACCTTGCTAGTGGAGCAGGAGCCCAGGAGTGAAAAAGCTAAGGGGAACCCTCAACTACTGGCAGCTGTTAGACTTTGATGACTTCAGTAACAATTTAAGGCAGCTGAGGGTTTCCCACATGGGTCCTTGTTCCCTGCTCTGCTACTGAATTGCTGTGTTGACAGTCTCCATTTACTAATTTATGAAGAAATGGCTGCAGTAGTGTTTTTTCACGATTAATCAGCAGTTCCCAAAATATTTGAATATCATAGTGGAATAAAGCACTAATAGTTTAGATCAATTTTTGATGTGGCATGAAAATCAGGATGTTAATACTTCTGTTTCAGATCAGTGTTACAGTTAAAATCAAAAGAATGTGCACTACCATCCTTCCTCTTAAGACAGTCAAATGTATTCACCTCTACTTAGAAAAAAACCCCATGAAATAACCATAAATTGCTTCAGCAAATTACAGTCTAGACTTGCTGATTTGTTTTAACAACACAAGATATCAAACCCATATGCAAGCATTATTGTAAACTGCTGTTCCTAAATGCCTGTAAAGGCATTGTCCTGTGGACTAAGTATCACTGCAGCCAAATAATTACTTAGATTTAATGTGGAATTTGTAACAGGAAAGGAGTATTCACTGTGTCATTTGTAGTAGTCTGGTTTTTCTCTTCCCCTGACATCTTTAGACAGTGTGGCTGGGTCATCACTATCGTTTGACAGCAATGCAGCTTGCAGAAGATGAGAAGGCAATTTGTGGTTACATAACACTGACACAGACAGTGAGCTGTGTACCTTCAAAAGGGAAAATGAAACAGGAGTCAGGCTGCCTTTCATTGTTAATGCTTTTTTGTGGTTGTCCAAGTTTATCTTCGTAATTCGTAGCACCCACGAGATGTACTCATTTCCTGCAGAACAACAGCTGTGGAATGCATGGAGGATTTACCTTTGTGGTTTCCCAGCGACTGAGCTTTGCCTCCATCTAGAAGGTGGTGAATGCTGCTGTGACTACAGTGGTCTTTTTCCCTTTGATAGGTTGCTGTGTTCAGCTAAGCACATATGCATCAAGCACAGGCAAGTCACAAGTTCATAGTATTTTTCAATGAAAATAACATAAGATAACAGTGAAAATAATGTATGAAACCTTTGCTTTTCATGGGCCAAAGGTTTTTACGAACTCTTCATTAAACAATAGATTAGTGCAGCTCTTCAAGATTTTCAAAGCTCTGGGTAAAGTCTTCCAATTGTATTTTACCTGTGATGGTAAAACGGACACAGCCAGTGTCTTCTTTGGCTGGGACCTACTGGTTGTGCCACTGGCTAGTTTATTTTGGGAACTGGAACTTTTAAATGCACAGAGTAACTGTGATACTGAATTTCTGTGGTGAGTTAGTGACCTGTAGAGTTCAAAATGAAATGAAAAAATGTCACACACACACACACAAAATTAATTAAATTTGTTTCTTACGAGTGAAATACTGCAAAAGTGAATTGCAAATATGGAGCAACTGCACCTGCAGACAAGGCAAGGCCATTCCCTGCCCTCTGCAGTGCAGATTTTGTGGGATGTGTTTGTTTCCTTGTGTACACTGCTTTCCCAGAGTGCACAGGCAGAATGAGGCCAAGGCTTCATTCTAACCACACTGCTTCTTCTGCATACTGACTTTTTAAATGCACACTAGTAGTCTAACATCTGACTAACTGCACTTAGCTCATACAGGAGTTTCCCCTCATGCCCTCGGGATAAGGCAACAGTTTTGGGGAGAAGTTTGTTCTGAACATAGCAACAAGGCACTTGCAGTCTTCATTATACAATCACTTTTTCAAACTCACTTGGCTTTATCAAACTCGGCAGATAAATAATGTACGTCCTTCCCATTTCCTATGTGAGATCATGAGTGAGGAGCTGCTTCTTGACAGATGTCCAGTGAGTATTTTCAGAAGTGTTTCTTCAGTCAAATGTAACCATTATAGCCATCTAGTCAATTTAGCAGTGGCATCTCAGTTTTCAAACTTTAGCCAAGTTTTCTCATAGCTGTGACTAAAGAGGTTCAGTTAGAGCTTCCTAACAGAACAAAAGAGCTCTTTCCCTCTGCTCAAAATTACTTCAACATAATATTTTTTCACCTACAGAAAAGTAAAATGTGATGCCTCCCAACTCGGGAAGGAAAAAAAAATGAGGACATTTTGATCATCTGACGAGAGGAAAGTAAAATGAAAGTATGTATGGCACAAATCCTAGGAACTTAGCTTAGAATTCTTACAGACATTGAGGTACAACTTCTTCTGGCATCCACGGGAGATCAGGATTTGGGGCTGATCCTTTCCTGCAGAAACAAAAGGCATTTGTGTTACTTAATAAAGATGGAAAATGAGAACAGTAAGAAGGCACTTGTAATATATCTATGAATATAGATATATTGGATATAGATTATAAATTTCAGTTATGTTTGCTAAGAACTCATATCATTAATTATATGTAAAACTACAATCCATACACATTACAAACCAAGAGTTACTAACCACCTCTAGTACCCTAAGCTGTAATTTCTAAGGAACTCAGACATTCCTTCATTTTTATAATTATGAAAATGTTAATTGTCTTGCTTAGCAGCAGGAAGAATCAGACATTAAAGCACACATTCTATCTAAACACTGCCCACTTTAATATAGGTACAACCACTCACTTGAACTTCCTGCAAACACCTAAATATAACCTTCCATCATTTTATCAGTACATAATATACATAATATCAGTTCTCTAAGCATAAGAATCACAGCAGAATACAGTGTGACCCATATGATCACCTAAGAAACTATTTGTATTGGTAATAGACCATGTTCTCTCTTCACAACAAAAGTATGGAATGCAAACTGTGAGACATAAAATGTGCACACTGTATAGACCCACATGACTTAATATAATACTTGGGCAGTATTAGCATATTGGATCTTGCTTCTGATTTACAGGAAAAATATACTGCAGTGTGTTGCAAACTCTTGCAATTTATAGAAATATAAACTAAATTGTATTGAGTAGGATCAAGTCCAGTAATTGCAGGACCAAATAAATCACTGTCTTGGCGTGACTATAGGATGCTGATATCCCCAGTTAGTCTGTCCTGTTTATGCTGGATATTAAGTTCTGCACCTTTAAGACTGGTTCCAAGAGCAAAGGGGGAGCAGAAGCTGCAGTTTGTTTTCAGAAACTGCTCTCACTCCTCCGCATTCTGCTCCTGCATGGTGCTGTCTGCAGTAAGAACAGCGGGAGAGAGCTCTCCTTTGCTTTTTGTTAGTGTTTTTGAGCTAGCTGAGGCAGATGAGTTCCCTGGATGGTGGCTTTTCTTTTTCTTGGAACTGTTTAAACCTGCTCTGGACTGAAAACCCAGAAAAACACCAGGAGCTCACACCTGTGGCCCAATGGAGCTGGGACGTGGCATTTTCCAGAGCTGGAGGGACTGATAAGAGACTGAGTGAGCCAAGCTACACCCCATGGAAAGGGCTTTCTGAATTTGACATCTCTTCAGAACAGCAAGAGGTTTTATTGGTTAATAGTATTCATCATTCATACTTGTGAATACTTCGCTCGTTAAATAAACAGTTTTTTCCACTTTTCTCTGAGGTAATCTTTTCCCGAACCAGTTGAGGGAGGGGCCGCTTGAATTTGCTTTCTAGAGGGACCCCATTTGGAGGTTTCTTCCCAAATTTGCTCTGAACCAGGATAATGCCACACATTATCTTTGGATGTCTTCAATAGACTGGTGAACATCAATTGCTTTGTGAGATCTTACTTACCAGTTGGTCATGAGATCGCAAAGCATTTTACCTGAACTGTCAGTAAATGTAAACCTAGGTAAATACTGAGTAAATACTGAGTAATACTGAATCTAAAGATAAAATTTCCTTTAATTAGGACCTTCTATTTCACTCTGATATTCAAAATTAAAACATATTTTGAGCAATAACCTGAACTACTTGTCTCAGAAGTGATCCAGTGACAACACTCAATATATGATGAGATTCACAGTAGCTATTTTTTTGTCAAAATTTGTACATTGTCAGCTCAGCAATAGCTTGTAGTTCATGAAGGGGAATAAGTTCTTGTTCCTTTCCACTTAATGGTCCTGGGGTTTCAAGTAGTAATACCTTTGAGAAGAAACTTTTGAGGATACCTTTGTGGCCGAAATTTTCAATTGCTCTACTAATGCATCTCTGATACTCACTCAGAACTACTGTGCAGTTGAGGGGAAGACAGTAACAACTACTATTTTTAGCAGCCATCTATCTGACAAGAAAAGTGCTGATGACTGAATAATTTGTTACACATGCAGTGGACCAGATTCTGTTTGTCTTTTGCAATCAAAGCTCCCCTTAATGTGTCTAGGAAAACTGAGAGTGTAAGCATAGCCAATTCACTCCCCTAAACATTTAAGGACACATTTTTCTACTTTTCTTCCCATTGAGCATGAACATACCATGGAAATAATACTTGTAGGATCAGTCATGTAGTGAAAAAAACATTTAATGAAAGTGAAAAAATTTTCCTTTAGATTTATAATAGGCCTGTGCAGGCAGAAAAACACAAATGCAATAAAAATCCACATTATAATCTAAAAGCAAGGATGCCATAAATCCTCTGCCATTCTTAGGTCACTGTCTGAGTTCCATTCCTTTGATCTCTGCCAAATCCCTCAATTTGCATTTGCTATAGCCTCATTCACTCTTCTAAAGGATATTCAGTGACTACATCTAGGTTAGTAAATCAAACATTTCCCAGGAAATTAACTGCCTCCACTGTTAAATCACCAGGAGAGTCCCTGTGATGGCTGTGCCAAGGCTAGCTAGCAATCTCCCAAGTAATTCCTGCAGGCAATTCAGGAAGAGGCATAGGCCAGAGACCACTGCTCATTGGATGTGGCCACCATGTCTGCAAAACCAGCACATCCCACCAGACCACAGCCTCTGAGACCTGACCCAGGGTAAATGCAGTTCTTTTACTCACTAAGAATTTCAGGATACAGCATATGGCAGTCTGAATAGAATCACCCACAGCCATGGGCTTTTTTGTATTACTAGAGAAGTACATGAAGTTTCAATAACCTCTTAATTCTCACTACAAGGGGTCTTTCACCAGAAAGCTCTCACACTCTGTCATCTGGGTCCTGCGATTCTTTCACTAGAGGCAGCTCCACTCTAGGAGTATCATGGAGACTTATAACATCCAGATAGTTGTTATTATAATCAAAGGTGATCTAGCCATTAGTTCTCACTTCCATTTCTATGATGCTAGTTCTTCAAGAGATGTTAACAGTGTAAATGACACAGTATGATTTCTTACACAAGGGAGGGGCTGTTAAAATGAATACATTCACCATTTTTTCCCTCTTGTCTGCAGAACTAGCCTAAAGACGTATGCACAATTCCTTTGGGTTTCCACAGAAAGCAATTTCACCACATAAGCCGTCTTCTTTCCTAGTCAAAGCTTGCATCTGTAACTTGCTTTCAGAAGCTCTAAGAAAAGAAAGTCCCTGCAAGAAAGGGCTGCTGATGTCAAGCTGCATTTGAAGGAGGTCTGGAGTGCATCTTGAGATTATAACTTCCCTTATTCTTTGGTCCTTTTTAGAAAAATTACCGGTAGACAAAAGGCAGTTGATTATTTTAGAGAAGTTTTTGGATTTCCTGATAAATCGGGATGCATAGCCACTCACAATCATCTGAAGAGATTAAAATTTAAGACCTAGAAATTACTGAAATTTAAAAAATTACCATATAAATTTCTTTTTGTGGCCTTCAAAGGTGTTAATTTTTACAGATCCTACACCAGTGTTCTACTTATTGACCTTTAAGGGCACACTGTGCATTTTTATGTTCACTGCTGCCTTTTCAAAAAATAGGGGTTCCATGGAATCGCAAATGACTAATAAAAAAAGAAATGCAGAGGAAATACTCAGTTAAAAATGGGTAATAGCATTAGTCCTTGGCTTTAAAGGAAAAATAATGCAGCTTAAACTCATACTTCCAGCACAATCCCATTAAAACCTAGTTAGGTCTTGGTCATGTATTTGCTTGATCTTCTCACAATGATTTAAATGTAATTAATTATTATCACATAGGACACAAAAGTAATGGGTGTGTGAAAATACCTGGTTAGACTGTGCTCTTGAATTTCCAAGGAAGTTGGATGTATGCTTACGTGGTTTTGGAAATGCATAACTTTGACTTTACCAGTGTGCTACTGGCCTTTACCAAAAACTAATGAGATGTGAAAAAAAGACCAAAGAAGTGCTTGCAGATATATTTCAGCATAGAAAGTAGCTTGTTACAGAAATTAGGAAAAACTTTCTCATGCTTACCAACCTCTATAGAATATACGTCCTTTTAAAAGTAGCTTCCAAAGAAGTATGTACTAAAATGCATTGTATCAGCATCTCACACAATTCACTATTATCACTAAACTTGGCTGTTATAAATTGGGGCTGCTTAAAGCACAGTGTGAAGCACAAAGAAGGCAGATTTGATTTCTGGCTGTGCACACATGGTAAGCAATGAAGAAGCTAATCAGGTCACATTTGGGATGCTTATAGGATCACTTCCATAGGGGCATGGGGGATTCACTAACTGCCCTCAGGTTTAAGGCAGGAAAACCCTCTGTTAGAAATTTCAGTAGACCTAGATAGATGAAAATCTTTTCCTTTTAATAACAGGCTCTCATCATAGAACAGGAATGAAATTCAGGTTACCAGTGGTCCAATTTCATCCTCAACCAGTCAACCAGTATGGTTATCACTGGTGGTTGTGTTTTTTGTGGATTTTTTGTGGTGGGTTTTTGTTTGTTTGGTTGGTTGGTTTTTGGGTTTGTTTGTTTGTTTTTGTTTTGTTTGGATTTTTGTTTTGTTTTTTGGGGGGTTTTGTTTGTTGGTTTTTTGGTTTTTTTGTGGAAGCAAAGTTATGTCAATTTTAGATTTGCATTGTCAAATATTTTATTTACATGATGAAACATATATTTTGAAGCAAGGAAACTTCAAAATTGTCAATACTTGAGTCCTTTAATTAAGGACAACAGCAAGCAAACAAAAGAAAGAGGGAAAGGTTGCAGTGGGTCTGAGTGGGTCTGGTTTTTTGTGGTTGCTGTGGTGGACTTTTTACTGATAAGACAGAAAAGAGAAGACAGTAGCTGCTATAGAAGTGGAAGAGATCTAAAAAATTGCAGAGAAAAAGGATTATCTGCACAATACAGTTATGGGTTGAATGTAACAACTAAGCATTCACCAGAATTTTGTGCCATATCCAGTCATCTGATAGGCCCTGAGAAAGAGAATATCCAGAAACACGTCTGGAGTCCATAAGGAAGTCAAGAGAGGCATGCAGTGGAAGAGGAGAGGAAAAATCAGGTTCATAGATATGAGCTGATGAGAAGACCGAAAAGTCTGATCTGTGACTGGTAAAGGTAAGCCATCACATGACCAAATAAAACAAAAGGTGGAAGAAAAAGGAGATTCTGTATCAAGAAGTAGAGAAGAAATATAGTAGGCATAGTCAATGGTCACCCTTGAAAGAGGTCACACCCCTTTCACATCAGTAGAAATCATCAGGATATTTAGGGGATCATCAGAAAGAACAAAAGGCACAGTGATACTCAGAAAGCTGGGAGAAAATGAAAAAGTGGAACTTCTGATCCAGGCTAAGAGAAGGCAGGTCTGCCCTACAGAGGAGTCCTTGTTAAAGATGAAGATATGTGCAATGGCAGATGGCAGAAGGATAGAACTGAAAGAGGAGTACAGGGTGAGTTTCAAGCCTCAGAAGAGTAGGCCAGCAGGCAAAAGGATGCCTATGGTCCCACAAAATATCCCCAACCCATTCATCACTTTAGGAGCACCATGACAACGTTCTTGTTACAACAGATGTGAAATGATTGTATAGACCTCAAGAAAATATTCACAGAAATGCTGTAAATAAAATAAAATAAAATAAAATAAAATAAAATAAAATAATAAAATAAAATAAAATAAAATAAAATAAAATAAAACAATAAACCCCTAGTCACGTGGCATGAAGCAACCACCAGCAAAATAATTTTGTTGAATGTGGACCAAATGTTTGTTAGGCAGACTGACAATCAGAGAGCTGGATGAATTTTGGTGAATTTGGTGAATTTTCCAAAATGTTCAGGCCAGAAGATCTGCCGCACAGCAACAAAATGGGAGACATTTAGAAAATCCATTGTCCAAGATGATCTCCTATCCCTTAGTCAACCCGAAAAGTCCACCCATCACTCTGTTATCAAAGCTTATGCCAATGGAAGATCATGACCTAAAAGCCAATTAAGCCAATGTGTTCTTGAAAACCCCTTGCATGTTTTAGTACAGATTTGTGATGCTTGGTTAAAGGTTTTCAACCTCTGTGTGGTACCAGTATGGCTTTCAGAGAATGGGACTTACAAACTGCAGTAAGGCAATAGATGGCACAAATGTACTTATTATTTGTCCTTTCACCAAAGAAATCAGTGTATAAGTGTGGCATAAGAGGTTCCTTAAGAGCCCTGGGGACCATGGAAAAAGCTTATGAGCATCAGCCTGGGAGGCATTGGCAAAGCACACAACATCTGTGTTTGGAGCAGATAAAAAACACAAGACCCTTGGACAAGCTGAGATCTTTATTCTCTCCCACAAATAACATTCTCAATAGGGTGCAGGTGCCTCCTGTTATTTTGAGGAATTCCATCTAGCTTCTACTGCCAGGACTTAAGAAGCCAAATATGCACAAAGTGCATCCACCCAGTGCACACTATTACATCTTGTAACAGTTGCAGAATGGTGGTGGATAATTCACTAGGAAAGCTGGAGGCAAGAAGGCATGGTTTCCAGAGTCATTCAAATGCCAATATTATAAATACTATACATATGATGATGATGACGATCTGCTTTACCTATTTACAACATATGAGAAACTGGAGCTAATTTTGTTTATTATCAGAATAATATCTGAATACTGATGAACTCATTAGCTGATGTGAAAATCTGGAAAGGACTCCCAAAGGCAGAAGAAGTCCCAGCTCAAGAGACTAGGGAAATTAAAAAAGTCACACTGGAACTTTAGTGTAAAATAATTACAATTTTTTTTTACCACTTTATGATCAATAGCATTTTTATAGCACCTTTTGTTATTGAAATTCTTCACATTTTTTCCTTACTTTTTTTTTGCTTACTTTTTCTGCCTTCACAGAAAAGTATGAGAAGGACAAAAAGTATTTTACAAAAAGCAACACCACCTGTTTTATTATATGAAATGTAACACATATACTTCTTTCTCCTCTGCATGTATACACCAAATAAATATAGCCCATATGGCACTCTGAGTATGTATGTGCTCACATTCATGCCACACATAGTTATCCTTCAAGAAGTCACCTGCTAACTTGTGCTATTCTGCAAACTGGAAGTGCTCCTACTGCTACAATACTGCACTGAAGAAGATGCTGATCTGTAGGACAGATGTTATCCCTGAAAAAATTCTAAATCTGGTAGTGTATAAAACATTGATTTTTCTGCTGAATTAGGTATTGATTTAATTGGAGCTTTTTCTGCCTCCAATTTTGAGATCATGGAACACTATTTCTAAGGCTTGTCCATATTGCTTGGTGGTTTGCAATATTTCAGTAATGCCTTGAGGCTTTCTGTTTCATTGCAATTGCATTTACAGCAATAAACTGTTCAACAAACACTGAGTTTTATTAAACTGGCAAAATATGTGATAAAGAAAGCTAAACAAGCCCACAGTTAGCTGTGCCAAAAATAAACAAATGTTTTCTTTTAAATGCTAAAATAATGTACAAATGAGGTTCAACAAAATTAAAATGCAGAATAATTCCAAAACTGAAGTGTGTATAAAATTAAAGTTCAAGAGAATAGTCATACTATCCAGCTGCAGTTCCACTACTGCAGGGATTCACCATTCCATGCGTAGGAAAATCCTTAGCCATTTTCTTCTATCCATGGCCACATTGTATTGCTCTTTGAACTTAACTGAGAGACTGAAGTGCCATCCCCGAGCTGGAGCAAATGATCTTCCTTTGTTAAAACTTTTATCAGGTTAATTTTCACCTGTCTGTATTGATTGGTTCTCAGAGAACAGTTGTACCAGCACAACTGATGATACACTGTGTTTTCAGGATGACAGCTGGACAAGACAGGCAACGCTTCACACCAGCCTTGCTGCCTAATCTTACATGTGACATAAGTATGGACTCCCTAGAAATGAAGCTCTCTGCAATCTTTCCCCTTTGCTTTCTACCTTCCCTTCCCATCTTTTCTCCCATGAACAAGTGTGTAAGAAGAAGAGGAAGCCATGGCCTTGCAGGTGCTGAGCTTCTTCAGCACCACATCCTCCAGCCACCTGGAGCAGCACTGCCATACTCGTATTGAGCAGCAGGCAGCTCCCCCCACAAGCCCCCATGTGCCTTCAGTGTGAAATAAAAATAGTTCATTCAGTGTTTTGTTTTCAATTGACTACATATAGTTTCTCCTCATTTCCTCTTGTATCCTGTCCTGAGCATTATAAAGCTACAGTTTGCATTTTACGGTTTTATCAAGACTACAAATATCCAAGATGGGTAATGCAGAGGTGAACAATGAAAGGCAAAGCAACTGTTGTCATATTAGAAGGTAAGTTATTGTCTTTTCAACCAAGTAATATAGGCAGTCATAGAAACATGAAATCCTTCCACTGATGCAATCACTCCTATTTTGTCTGTTCTTAACACCCTTCACTGACAAAGACTCCATCATTTCCCAAGAAGCCTCTTAAAACACTTAAATTACCTTCACTGATTTTTTTTTTTGTGTTTTTGTTTTTTTTTGTTTTTTTTTGTTTTTTTGTTTTTTTTTTGGTGTTTTGTTTTTGTTTTTTTTTTAACTTGGTGGATTGCAATTTTTCTGCAAATGGAATATGGTTACGACGGATACAAAAGATCTCTCTCACTAGTCAGGGCTCCATAGCTTTCTTTTAAGCTCATCATCTTGTTCAGGACATACATATTTCAGAGGTTCCTGACAGGAAAAGGATGGTGTCTCTTCATGCCAGTGAAAAACTCTTCAAGGACACTCTTTTACAAGTCTAGTGACTGCAGAAGATACACAAACCAAGGGGCATGATCATTTCTTTAACTCACCAATTAATAAAAGCTGGCAAATGTCACTTCTTTATAATAGAAAAAAACAACACCAGGGTGAAGAAAGAAGATGCTCAGGAGCTTTGTGTTGAGAACATTAATAACTTATTCCCTAGGAGAGAGAGATTTCCTAAAAGCAGTTTCTT
This sequence comes from Phylloscopus collybita, assembly GCA_027886175.1. Lineage (NCBI taxonomy): Eukaryota > Metazoa > Chordata > Aves > Passeriformes > Phylloscopidae > Phylloscopus > Phylloscopus collybita. Next base: position 17,369,169 of record JAJNNQ010000075.1, on the reverse strand, counting down.
CTGTCTCATCTTCAGTGGTTGTAGCAAGGCTTAAGAAAGGACAGGATACATCCCTCTGGAGATGGTTCATCTAACTAAACACAGACATTGTCAATGAAAACATCTGCAGATTAGTCTCCTCAATTCCCTTTACAGTTAAAGGAAAGAAAGAGTTGTGATTCAGATCATGCCTTGGACACCTTCTACAGGATGAGATGTACCCCACAGATGCATCATTTGCTCCACTGAGTATAAACTGAACTTGACATAAATAGCTTGTATATGGATATCTAGACCATATAGATTTAAAGCAAAGTGAGAGGAACCCTTCTGCTGCTGACTTTTAAAAGGAACCGTTTCCAGTCATTCTATTTGCAGGCAAAATCACAGCCCTGTTTTGACTAACCTTTTTCTGGAGCTGCAGTCCATTAACACTCACTCATGCAGATTCTAATGATGTATTGTATATTCTTTTTAAATCTCATACAACAGCTCTAGTGTGTAACAATGCCACAGTAATTAGAATCACAGTTTTGACTATTATGAGGCATTTTCTGCTCAGCTTGTGCTTCTAAAATGTAATTTCTGTCATTTGGCAGCTACAATGCCAAAAACGTAGCAAGGTGGGAGAGATGTGTAAACAATTTACTGAAGTTTCTATCCCAAATCAAAGCTGGTAACACCTCAGACGAGTAAAAATACTCTGTTTTCATTATCAATCCATGAGAAAACTACTTCCCCTCCAAAATTTTTCTTCCAAGATCAAGCAAACAGGGCAAATTTGAGACTTTCTGGTAGCAGAAGGTGCAACTTAGGTTGCACTATAAAAAGCATCTGTGGAGAAACTCCCCAGGCCATCTCACGGAGCAGGCTCGGAGCACAGAGCTTTGCACCTGCTGAGGGATATCTGCTATTGCAGTGTCCATGTTCTACTACTGCTGTCCTAGCCTGTTTCTACCTCCACAAAGAAGCTCCAAGCTGAAGAACTGAATGAAGCAAAGAGTAGATGAGCATTGAGAGAACCAGCAAGTGTCTAAATTCAGAATTTTGTAGCAAGGTAAATAGTGAAGACATTCTTGGCCCTTTAATGAATTTCATTTCATTCCCAGCTGAGCTGTTTCATATGTGTGTTGTGCTCATGGCTCTGGTAAAATAAAAACACAGCTGAAGCAACTCTATTAATACTGATGTGCTTTACTACTGCAATGATTGTGTTCACTGTAGCTCCTCCAGACACGCCCTACTCTCTGGACACAGACTACTCTTCTAACCTGTGACTTGAGTATGAGAGCAACTGGTTGGACTGGTAAAACAGCAGCTAGCTGGCATTGTGGAAGTTCATAAAGGTTGGCCAAGCAGCCTCAAATAGTTTGTAAGGAAAATGCGAGATTAAATGACAAATAATGAGGTATATATTGCCACTAAGTTTCTAAGAACTCAAGGCAGGAGAAGGCTTGGAATACCTAGGAAAAAAAAATCCCAAAAACAAACAAACAAAAAAAACCAAACAACACCACAGTGTTGAAATCTGACACCTCACAAACTTACCCAAACTGCAGCAGGACCTGGCAGTGCACGATGGGAGCAGCATGTAAAAGAAATGTGTGTGAATACTAAATAGCAATATGGTTGAAACCAGGAGTAAGGACGTTAAATTTGGACAGTTAGATTATGAATAAATAGCGAGTAAGTCCTTTGTTTTGCTTTAGTTTAGATAAGTTACATGAGTTCCCCGTATTTTGATTTTCTCATCTCTAATACTGAGATGAGAAACATGTATACAGAATCTGGTTATTTTCCTCAGTATGAGGTGATGCCTTGCTCAAGGAACAGCATGGAAGTAATTTCTGCCTTTACTGAAGCAAGAATGGATTATCTAACAATGACAAACTGTCACCATCATTTCGTCTTGGCAGGTAGAGTAACTGATTCCTCTTTCTTTTTAAGGATAAAAACACAAATCACTTTATCCATGAATAAAACATGCTGCCCTACAAAGAGATCATTTCCCGTCCAAATCCATGGTTGCCCGGACAAAATCATCTCAGAAACACCACAAAAATAATGAGAGGTAGCTGAACACAAGGAGAGAACTCAAGAAAGGGAACGAAGTTAATAAATAAGGATGGGGGAAAGCACAGGAGAATTCTTTGTGAGACATATGTGGTTCAGAAATGAGAAGATTTTTAAATGGTCAGGATGTCAGGAGGGCGTTAAAGAAACATTCCGAGAGCAGCCTTCGGCCCAGAGAGAGTACTGTAATTCTCTTAACTTCAGTACAATTTATTTCAAGTCAGTCAAAAAAGTTCCCTGATGTATATGACACAGTATTGCAGCTATGAGGAGATGAGTGACTGGGCTGGGAGCTGTAGAGGTGAATGCAAGACGGAACATCTGACCCTCTTTGACAGCTGCCTGCTGTGTCCCCGCCATCCCTGAAGGAAATCCATGGGCCGTGCTGAGCCGCAGACCCCCAGATCCGAGCCCCTTCTCTGTCTCTTCCCAGCTGGCGGCTCGGCAGTGGCACGTCTGCTGACCCGGGAGCGGGCCTTCCTCAGGTCCCACCGCCGCTCGTCCTCTTTTCTTGTGCAGGAGAGAAGCACTCGTCCGCCCCACCACGTCGGCACGACATTTCTTTCTTCTGCTCTCTCCTCCCTCGGAGGAGCATTGCCGCTTGCAAGCACGGACCACCGAGCCCCTCTCAGGAGCGCGGGGCAGGGCCCGGCGGTGGGAAGCAGCGGGCAGGGGGCGGCGGCAGCAGAGCTGCCCGGGCAGCTCCGGCCGCTCCCGGCGGGGCCGGGCCCACCCCGGCACCCCCGGCAGGGAAACGGGGCTGCCCTGGCCTGGTGTCCCCTCGGCAGCTCCCGCCTGACCCCGACAAAGGCTTCTCCTGACTACAAAGTGGCTCAATTTAGATATAAGAAAAAACAGCTTCCAGCACCAAACTTAAGCCTCGGCAACATATTACAATTCAAGAATTCTTACACTTCTTTAATGCCCAGAGACACAGTTAAGACTCCGCAAAAAATCTTAATTAAGTATGCAGAGAGGTGTCTACAGGAGAGCAATTTCAAGCTTCCGTACACTCAGCTAGTAAACACGAACTACACTACCTTACTCTGTGGAATCAGAAACTTGGATCTGCAGTGTTTGTTCACCTCACTGCCATTTTAGAATCAGTCTCAGAGGCTCTCAGGGTACTTAGGTTTAGAGTATCAAGCCATAGAGGAAGTGTTGTTTGACTTGCTAAAGGATCACTAACACTGTCAATTCATCAAGTTGATTTATATTTCTTTCCCCCAGCTTTCCAAAATTGTCTCCCCTTTGCCTTTTCTCATGGCACACTGAATGATGTGATTCTGACGTGTTCTCCATTTATGATTGTCAATAGCCAGGAAGATTTATAGCCTAAGGTTAAAAAAATTCCTCTGGCTATGCTCTCCTCTTGTTCTGTAGCTTAGGAGTCAGAAACAGGGAATTAATTTTAAATTGACTGTGAATACTAATGCTGGATTAAAAATTCAAAATTATACCACTTTGATATGTTTCAATACATAATATTTTGTGTTGGTCAAAATTATATGAAAAGGCCTCAGATTTTTCAGGATGACTGAGAAATTTTACTTGCCACTTCTTACTGTGGTGATGCTGTGATAAAACCTAAAAGTATGATAAAATGTTCTGCATATATTACCCGATTTTTTCACTTTTCCAATTTTGATGTAAGAAAATACCTGAAGCTCTAACATTAATAAACGTATGCTGACTAGGATCAGGCTCAAAGTCACCTACATTAAAGTACAAAGTCCTTAAATTGCATTATTCAATTTTTTAAAATTCCCTATATTTTCCATCCACTTGTTTAACTTCTGGAACTGATCTTTAGCATCACTAAACAAGACAGTATATCTTTAAATGCTCCTCACATAAAATGAAGTTTGTCCATATCTTGCATCTTAACAAGCAAATGAATAATTGATTCACACAGAGGATAAATTCTCACTTTGTTCATTCTTAACATACATGGATCCTACATGTGTACATTCTTCCTTGCATCACGGCTGTCCTGGAGTTATTTTCTCCTATGTCTTACTTACTTGAAGGATGCCACCATTGTTACATTACTAAACTAATCCCCCAACATTACTGAACTAAAATGGGTTCTAGATGTTATTTATTAGGTGATGAGCTCAAATGTCTCTATATGCCCCATATCTCATGCACAGGATATAGACTTCCATACTTTGCTGTATTGGTGTGCTGCAAATTAAACTATCATGTTTTTCTTCTTTAGCAAGTATCACTTGTCCGAACAGCAATTCTGACTGAATTATTATAGAACTGACAGATTAGTTTCACAATAAAAAGAAAGGCATTTTTTAACCGTGCACTGAGAAAAAAAACCAAACAAAATTACTTTTTTAAAATTTTCATTTGGTTAAATGTAGAACTAGTTGTGGTACCTACAAAAAGTAGGTAGTGAGTTTGCTACACTTTAAAACAATGCCCTCAAACAACCTGTGCATTTATAACTTATGTGAAATTGGGATCTCTACCTTCCTACTTGGTTCCTGCAGAAGTGGCAGAAAATAACAAAAGAGCAGAAAGTGAGAGATCCAGAGAAGAGATTTCACATGACTGTTCTCTTTTTAGAGTATTTTAAGCTTTATTAACAAAACACTTTAAACGTTGAATTAAGTGATGAAGCTCCTTGGCATTAGAAAACAGCTTTGAAAAACACTGTTTTAGTTTCCAAGAAGAAAAAGCTTAATACCAAAAACATTTCTGTTTCCAACTATAACACTATCTGGCATAATGTGATATTGTAACAGTAATTCCCTTCTCTTAGTGAGTGTGGATGGCTTTCTGCTCCACAGTAAGAGCAGAGGTATGCAGTGGAAGGGTCAGCTTCGAGCTTGGCAGAACACAGCATATGTGATTTTAGGCAAGTCATTCGAGACCATGTCCAAGAAAGACAGCAAGCAACACAGTGCACAACTTCAGGGCCTGGTCTCCTCTTACAGATCAGGCAAAGGACTGCGTAGCTGGGGAATTGTCTAAATCTAGCTAGGAGAGAGGTCACTGAGAACAGTAACTGGACTGGGTGCCTGTGGTGTACCATTGCCTGCCTCTTGCCAAGACAAACTTGTGGGCAGGTGCAGAAGCATAGAGCTGGATCTGCAGGGAACCAGGAGTCCAAACCCCTCCCAAGTGCTTCAAACATGCATTTCTGAACTTTCAGCTCCTTCAGCCTTAGATGATAGCTGACAGGAACTTTAAAAGGATAAAAATTTTGGATTTATGTGCCTAAAAGTTCTGTCCCACATTAGGCATTCCAGCAGCACTGAACTCTCCAAGATAATTTTTCTTTTAACCTCAGCTATTTCAGTGTTACCCATAATGTGTGGAGCAGGTGTGTGCTAAATTCTTTTTGCATCTGGATCATAATCATTTTGTATTCATTCCTTTACATGTAGAACAAGAATATCAGTTCCCTACTCATATACTATGAGAACAAATACAAAAATATTTTTGTAAAGTGTTCAGATAATACAGTCACTGGCATTTTAAAATTAAATGGAAGTACAGCTATGCTATACAAGATCTAAACAATCTTAGAAGTCACTTAGAAGATCAAAAACCACTTTAGAGGGAAGAAAAATCAGGCACACCCCCACCCCCCCACTTTTCTAGACCACCATTTGAATTCCAGTTGAGGCCTTTAAGCTGTCAAAAGTTGTGATATGTAATTACACTGTAGATAGTATTAAGAATTAGTAGTTTATTCTAGTCAGAGGAGGAACATAAATACAGAAAGCATTCTTGATACTAAGGTTCATTTGCTGATGGAGCTAGGGATTTAATTAATTTTGAGTATGGAGTCTGAAGGATTTCCCATAAAAGATCTTTTCACAATTAATTAAATGTCAGACAAATAGGTTTCTAGTGATATTTTCTAAAGCCCAGTTTCTTTAGTGTACATGAAGTTAAAAATCCATCACCTTTTTTCAATAACTTGAGCTATTTCTTATCAACTATACTGTATTGAAATCAGGAGCCTTACTTACTAAGAAATACTTCACCTCCACAGCAGAAGCTGTGATGCCAGAAGATAAATAGTGGAGAGGACACAGAGGTGAGCATGGCTGGCCCCACTCCTGTCTGTAGAGCCCCTCAGGGCTTCTCTGACCCATGATCAGAAGTTTATCACTGTGGTGGTTCACTGTCCATGGGATGTTTGGGCACACGAAGGGTATATGCGTTTTGCATGGCCTGTTTTTGGTAGCAGGGGGCCCCAGAGGTGGCTCCTGTGGGAAGCTGCTGGAAGGTTCCCCCGTGTCCAGCAGAGCCAGTCCCAGATGGCTCTGAAGATGGACATGCTGCTGGCCAAAACTGGGCCAATGAGAGAAGCTGGTAACAGCTCTGTGATGACATATGTAAGAAGGAAATCAAAACAAAACCAGGCTTTTCTCTTAGAGAAGAGGAGGAGGTGAGAACATGTCTAGGAAAGCAACATGGCCACACCAAGGTCAGTGGAGAAGGAGGGCAGGAGGTGCTGCAGGCGCCGGAGCTGAGATTCCTCTGCAGGCCATGGTGAGACCATGGTGAAGCAGCTGTGCCCCTGCAGCCGTGAGGGATGCAGAGACCCACCCACAGCCTGCGGAGCTGGCTGAAGCTCCATGCCGGAGCAGGTGGGTGCCTGGAGGAGGCTGTGATCCCGTGGGAGACCCAGTGGAGACAGGGAGCCCTGCTTCTAGGCTGGAGCAGCCTGTCCTCGGAGGGCTGCACCCCGTGGAAGAGTGAGCCAGGCCGCAGCCGTTTTGGGAGCACTGCCTGCCTGTGGGAGAGACTCACACTGCAGCGGTTTTGGGAGGATTGCTGCTCATGAGATTTCGAGCTATGCTGGAGAAGTTCACGGAGAACTGTCTCCTGTGGGAGGGACCCCATTGCCTCACTGGGGAAGGATTCCTCTCCCAGAGCAGGGGAAGAAAATCTCGGTGATGAATTAACCCAAACCCCCACACCCTGTCTCACTGCACTGTCGAAGCGCTGTACCCAGGCGGAGAAGGCCGGGAAGCAGCGACGCAGCGGCCGCCGCCGCCCTGGGGAGGCGAGGTCCGTCCCGGCGGAGCGGAGGCGAGAGGAGGCCGGCCCGCCGCTCACCGGGGCAGCTGGAAGGAGGGAGAGGTAGGGGGAAAAAGCTGTTTTAAGGGCTTATTTTACTTCTCATTGTCCTCCTCTGATTCTTAGTAATAAACTCACTTTGCAACCTTAAAGTTGAGCCTGTTTTGCCCTTGAACTGTTTCTCTCAATCCTTGCCTCACTCATGAAGCGTTCGGTAGTATTTTTTTTTTCCTCTCCGCTGTGGCAGGGGAGGGTGAACGAGCAACTCTTGTGGGTGCCTGGCGATGGGCCAGAGTTAAATCATGACACAGAGAAACCAATGGTTCACCCTCGACGGTTCGTGCCCCTCTCCAGGACGCCAGGGGCAGGAAAAACACTGGGAATTCTCATGCTGAACCCAAACCACACGGGGCACCTCTGCGCCCTCTGTTCAAGGCGTACAACCTCATGCCATGCGAACTGGTCCTCCTGGACAGTTTATGCGGACTGTAACACAGCAAATTAACCTGCAACCTTAGTACCACCTGCAGTTTGCGCTCTGAGGTTTTAACCCCGGTGCTCGCGGGTGGAACAGGAACGGAGCGCCGCAGACGGGGAAACACGCGTGTCCCCGTCACTGCGCTCCCGACGCGAGCAAGGACTAACAGAGCCCAAAGGCCCGGTGGGACAGGCTGCCGGACGCTCCGGCCCTTCGGGGGCTCCCCTCCAGCGGGGCGAGGCCACCAGTACGGGGACGGAGGGGATAACAGGAGCCCTCCGCGGCCCCGGCCGCGCTACGCGGACTGCAAACGCCAGGCAGCCCCGCAACATCCCCCAGCTCTGCCGCGCCGGGCCGGCCCAGCTCCCGCCCTCCCGCCAATGACGGCCGGGGCCGTCACCGCGCTGCGTCACGGGGCGGCCGCCAAGATGGCGAAGGTGTCGGAGATGTACGACGTGACTTGGGAAGGTAACGCCGCGCAGCCGGCGGTCCCCGCCCGGGGCAGGGGCCGTGCCCGGCCCGACCGGCCCCCGGCCGCGGGGAGGGGGCGGCGCTCCCGGAGCCCCGGAGCGCGGCGGGCCCGGGCCCGCGCCGGGCCGCCGTACCCAGGCCTGGGCAACAGCAGTGGGGAGCGACGGTTCTGGCGGCCGCCCGGCTTCTCGGGCTGCGGGCGGCAGGGCCGCAAAAGCGGCGCCCTGCGCTCGGCCCCTCGGTGCCCGCAGGTTTACCTGCGGTGACGCGCACCTGGCCCGGAGCGCCCTGCGCTGTCCCGGTGAGCGGCGAGCCAGCCTCCCCTCGCCTCCGCTCCGCAGGGACCGATCCCGCGTCCCCAGCGCACGGCGGCGGCCGCTGCGTCCCGGCCTTCTCTCTCTGGGTACAGCGCTTAGCAGCAGAAACGGTCTCTTGGCAGGGTCAGCAGTTTGTGTTCATCTTTTAGTGAACTGAAAGTTACCTGATACTCTCGTAAAGCTCGATCATACAACTCGTTTGTGGGGAAACTCCAAGAAGGTCTGACGTGACAAAAGTTTTTGAGAATGCTGCCCTTCGGGTGTTTGATAGCTTTCACGTCCATTTGACCATAATGGTGATTTTTCATATAGCAATACTGTCTGAGCTTTACTCCGCGTTCTCAGTTCTTTTTTTCATAACTAGTATTCACATGTGAGCTCAAGACAGCCCTTTTCAGTCTCCTGTCAAGAATAAATGAATGGTTTATAATAATCGTTTTGGCCATAAAGGGGAAACCTTTAGCTATGTACCATGTGTTGCAAACATTATAGTGTAGGGACGATAATGCAGAGAGAAGGTGTGCGATCTTGGGTTTTCATTTATTTACTGCCGATGTGTGAAGAAATAATTGAGCAATAGAATAATTCCCCAGTCATGAATTAATACTTAGTTTGGTTTTGTAGCTAACAGGAGGAGCGTGGCGTTAGATGTATTTTAGGAGATGTTAGTAACTTACCTATTGAAATAATGCCCTTGCTGTCTTTCCTGCACCTTTTTCTGTAGGATTGAAGCAAAACAAAAAGGAAAAATAAACATTCAGGCTTTGGCTCAAATTCCATTAATCATAGAAAAAGTTTTAGCTGGTATGGAAGAAAAGAGTGCTGTAACTGAATTAAAAAGGATGAAGAACTGAGCTTGCTTGTCAGTGTCTCTGGATATCAGTATAAAGTAAATTTTACTTGGAATTTGGTTGTATCACTATTATGTCATTAGACTATTTGAGGAAGCCTTGACTGACCATTCTTTTATATCTCTTGAATGAGGGTATAGTACTTGGGAAGCTCAGTTTGGATGGAGATCATATGGATCAATAACTATTGCTGTTGTTAGATTTTCACAGAAGTTGCCCTTAAACCACCTTGTTGAAAAATTTTCCAGATTTTATTTTCCTGAGCAGATGTTGTTACAAAATGCAGGTATTTAGTTGTTTGGTCTTTGTTTTTTTTCCCCCCTATTGTTCTTGGGTATCGGTGATGGAAAAGAGAAACGAGCTTTTTCACAGGATGGGTAACACACACTGTGGATGTGTCTCTGTACATTTAGCCCTAGATTGTTTTGGCCCAGGGTATTGCAGAGTGTATGTTTATGCTCTAACATAAAGGCCAGGTGTAGGATAGTCAAGCTTACTGCTTCTGGACTTGGTTAATTCATACTGAGGTGAGCTTCCTACTCTTAGACATAACCTCCACATTTTGTTTCCAAGAGTTCTGATTGGCAGTTGTTGCATTGTGTTAGGTGTAGGGTTTTGCATATGGGTGGGGTTGAATGAGAAATTTCAGAGGAGCAGCTGATAAGTTTTATCCTATCAATCTCTCAGTCACTTCAAGTGTACATCAAAATGAAAGGCTGTTGTGTGTTGTTACAAGGGACTGTCTCCAGTTTGGAAGCACGCATTTGAAAAATTCTGTATTTTTTTTCTTTATTGCAAGATATGAAAAGTAAAGTGAAAAAGGAGTCCTGCAACAGGCTGTGCAAGGACTCCTTTTAAAAGACAACTTTTTTCTGTGCATGAGCTTTAACAGATCCTGGTGCAACAAAGCTTTTCATGGATGAGGTGATCCCAGCAGTGTTGTGACCTAGTTCCTAGCAAACAACTCGATCACAATTCTAGGAATTTTATGTAGCTCATTTTTAGTCTCTAAAATGCCTAATTTATCTGACACCAGGTGTATGGTTGATATGTCCTTTATATACCCAGGCCTTTCTAAACAAGACATTTTATACTTGAAATATTGCTTAAAGATGAATCTGTGATTCAAGGTTAGGAAAGAAGAATAACATGTAACAAATTAAATAGTTTGTACCTTGCTTTGCTTTTCAGTCAAGTGCTTTGAGACAGAAGTAGGAGTTTAACCATGTTAATTTTTTTTAGGTATAAATGCATGGTAAAGGTGGTTAGGAAAGATAACTGAAAACAACTGTGTTTTCCAGTGTGGGAACTGTTGTTTTTATTTTTTCGTTCTTTACTTCGTTGCTGTATCTTAAGCTCTAAAGTGCATTTGGGAATTTGTGTAGCAGGAAAACATCTTGTTTAATTTCATGGTCTTGATCAATGGACTTGGATGATCCAATACCACAGAGTGCTGTGGTACTGAAAGAGAAGCTTATATGTTGTTAGGTAACATATATTTTACAGTAAAGCTTATTTACTTGAGACAAAGGTTATATGTTGCTACTTTTTTTTTTTTTTTACTTTTTTTTTTTTTTTTTTTTTATACTGGTACTAATTATCCTAGAGAAAATGGCATATTTCCTGCTTCCTTCATAAATAAAAGAAACTATGTGGAGTGACAAGAAGCCAAAACCTGCAGGTGTAGCCAAGGAGCATGCTGTAGTAGGCTTGGTGATGTGCTGCCTCTTACTAGGACTTTCTTAAGCTTTGTAGAGCTTCATAGAATAAATATTTATCATATTTTCAGTGATACTTTAAAGATAAATTTGTCCCATGAATGGAAATATTAAAAAAAATCAAACACTTGTGTAACACCATTTTAGGAGCAGGTTTTGGAGTACTCATGTAAAATTATCACGATCTGCAAACAGGCAGCAGTTCAAGAACTATGAAAATAACAATTGATTTTCACAGAAAATGCATCCAACATTGTCAGAATTGGACAGAATAAGCCAGGTTTTCTTCTCTGAACCATGAACAGCAGCGTAATGTTAAACACATCACACCCTGCTAAAGGGAAGCAGTGACTTTTGGCTGTCACAGCTGAGCTTTTTGGAGATCTTTGAGTTCTGTCACAGCAGCTTTTGTTTCAGTCAGTAATTCTCTTAAGTGGATATCAAAATGAAAAAGAGAAAGAAAGGTTCTTTAAATTAGCTTTCTTTTGATATAAATTGAAAAAGTGAAAAAAGTATTTTTTAAGATTTTTATTTGTTCTGAATGCCTCTTGCTTAAGTTCTCTGTAACATTAAATTAGTATTGCTATTTTCTGTATTAAAAATTGCACTGCGTCAGTAGTGGCACTTGAAAAATTTTCATCACCATGTTCATGTGAGACTGTTTTCAAGGAACCCTTTGCAGTTTTTGAAAATACTATAAAACGCTTTATTTGATGTACTTTAACAGTGTGTATGTTTCTTGGAAATGCCTGTAATCTGTGTGCAATTGACTGGTTTTGATGTGATTCTGTTGTGTTCTGTGCTGTCTTTGCTTTCTTCTGGCTATTCTTAATTTTCAGTTGTAATCAAAGGGTCAGATTAGTTTACTCTGGGTTTTATATATGGATTTATGGGATTACAGCAGGCAAAGGTGAGATGCTGGTTTGTTTTGCCTTTTTTTTTTTTTTTTTTTTTTTTTTTAATTGAAGCCCTTTTGACAGCAGAGTTGCCAGGCTTGGAGGCAGCATTTACAGCGCCCAGCTGTGACACCTGGGCCTCTGCCTGCACTTGTCAGATGAGAGTGCACAGAGGTGGCCTATGGGTGAAGATTTGGTGTCTGTAACAGAGAATCAATATACAAATGAGCTCTGGAAATATAATGGCTGTGGGGCCCCTGAGTGACTGCTGTGGTAGCAGCTAAATGCCAAGGTGACATTTTGAAGTTTGCAATTTCTGTCTGCCCCAAAGTGCTGTTCATTTCATCTGGTGCTTTTAGATATCAAGGACTTGAAAATTATGTTCCAATTAATCAGTGGAAGTGTCGGTAATTACAGGAGGATTGCTCTGGTTGCTCATGCCAAATGAACTAACACCTTACTGGACACAAAAACGAAACACAGGTTGTGTCTCTTGGCTTTCTGTAGACTACTTGCATGGTTTTAGGCAAAAACAAACATTGTCCCCTCTGTTCCTTAGAACTTCTAAGGTTTTGATTTGCACGAGCCATGCGTGCCAATTTGGAAAAACTCAAGTCTAAAACAAATGTATCAATTGCTCAGCACCAGCCTATAGGTGACAAGAGAACTTGAAATTAAACTGAAGATATTTATCTTACTTTTTTTCTTCTAAAATCCCTCATTGCTTCTGCCCAGGCTTGTATTGTGTTTCCAAGACTTAAGTTATTATTGTCTGACTCTTCCGATAGATTTCTTAGTAAAAAATTAATTATTAGACAACATTGTGAAAAGCCTTCTTTAATTTTACTGCAGTTCTTACTGTTTTCTTTCTTCTACCTTTTTGTATAAAATTAAATATTTCTAAAATGAATAAATCTTTCATTCATCACCTGATGTTCTATTCTCTGTCCTACAGCTTTTTTTCCATTGCTGTAAATGTTGTACTTGTGTGATGGATGGTAGATGTACCTAATACATAGTTCAGACATTATTCCATTTGGAATCAGACTGGAATGAAGGCATTGATAATTTCCAAGTAAATGAGTGGGTGGAAATCAGACAGCTTATTTATTTTTAGGCGTTTAGCTTGTCAGCTTTTGTGAATGTTTGTGTTCACTCACATTCTTGCCGTCTAACGTTGAATTTCCAGGGACCATCATATGTCTAGAACCATTTAACTTTGCCCATGTATATGAAATGTAATCCTGTGGTGGTTTTGGTTGAATTTCAAAACACAAAATGTAGCACAATAACAGTCTTATGAGCGATCCGAGATCACTTCAGGTAGATGGAACAGCTTTCAGTACTTTATTTTTAACTGTCATTTACGTTAGCTCTGTGTTTTGAAGTGCAAGAAAAACTGACAGTGTTTAGATCTATCACAGTATTTGTTTTTCCAGCTGTTGTAAAGTTTAAAAAAAACACAAGCAACAGTTATCCTGGTACCTTCTTATTAGAAGAGCCACTATCTAGTAATGAAAACTATTTTGCTAAAATTTTCTCAAATTTTTCTTGTGTATTGAACAGCTATGCATATATAAATGTATATATGTATATAAAATCACATCCTTAGCAATTTTCCTGATCTAGAGGATAAATAAGCTCAGGCAAGGTAGCATTCTCTAGTTGACTTGATGAATATGCCTGCTGTCTTGTAGATCTTCAGTGTACTCTTGAAACAAAAACCCTAATAATAAAACTGTTGTGTCTGTCTTGCCTAGGTAAACAGTAATACTTTTTATACTTCCCTGGTGCAGAAAACCTTCACATCCCTGTCTACTGAAGTTCCTTTCTCTAGGAGTGTGTAGATTCCTTTCAGAGTGGAAGTTCTAATGGCTTTTCTAAAATTTCAAGTGAAAATTTATCCAGCTGTAGCAGAACTGCAATTTTAGTGTTGTTTGTAACTGTGTGAAGCTACTTAGCAGAAATCTCTCGTAGGCTATTTTACCTAACCATGGGTAAATTTTATTATTTATTGGATAACTACATATACATATTTTTACTGTATATGTTATTATCCTGAGAGACTGCAAACTTAGAAGTTGAATTGATTATGTTAGGGCATGAGCGCAGTTTGAGGGTTTCAGAGATCTGTTCTCTAGTGGTTTTTTAATATTAGTAGAAATCACTTTCTTAGCTCTGTTGCTCTTTAATCCCATTCTTCAGATGTGTATCTTAGCTATCATCTGCACATTCGAATTCCATTACTATCTGAAAATCTCATTTTTTTTCTTCCCTTTGCCCACAGATATGCGTGATAAAATGAGGAAGTGGAGGGAAGAAAACTACCGAAACAGTGAACAGATAGTGGATGTTGGAGAAGAGTTAATTAATGAATATGCATCCAAACTTGGAGATGACAGTAAGTAAACAATCATTATTTTAAGTTTCCATAAAATTAGTGCGATTTAGTTTTCTTTTTTCAGTCTCTGTTTTATTTAACAGCCTTTATATTGTTTCTCAGTACATGCTGGTATTGATGAAATGTATATTACTTTCTTAGTCTAATAGACTTCCAGAATTTCAAGAGTTTATTTCTTTCCCAAATGTAGGCTGTAGTGAAAACAGTCTTAAAAATTACCTGATAGAACTGTTAGTTTGCTATAATAGTATTTAGATCGCAATGTGAAAACTTTATTTGAAACTGTTACTTAGATGTTATTTCCTTGGTTTTCAACACTGACAGAAATTGAAGCAAGTCCTTAGGGGGATCTGTCTAGAATATGGCAATTATGATGTTGGGAAAAATAGAGAAATAGAGCTTTTTTTGCCTCTCAAGATGTCAGAAAGTACTTTGGCACCAAAAGCACTAAATTGCTTAAATAAATTTTTGATTAATTCCAGCAGTTTCTTAATTCGTTTGTGTTTCTTAATTTGTTTGTGATTCATGGGAGTAAAAGGAGAAAAATGTACAGACAGAATTAATTAATCCTGTTTACATGATAGGTGCTTCCTATTATCCTAAACAAACCCCAAACCAATTACCTGCATTTATTGTCTCTTTGTGTCCAGTTTGGATAATTTATGAGCAGGTGATGATTGCTGCCCTGGACTGCAGTCGAGATGATTTGGCATTGGTAAGTTTTCAGGCTGTCTTTTCTTTCACACTTGTATGTGGTGAAATGTGGAGACACTTCATCCTGGGTATCTCTTCCAGAGAGTTTTTTGGAAGTTACAGGATATTCTGTACACCATACCTTGGACTGGTAGAAAGAATATCTATCAAGAAATACACAGCTATGAAGAAACTGCCACCACCCACCTTCTCTAAGGCATAACTTTTGTTTAGACAGATCACATCTCTTCCAGTCTAGCCATGAAAATATTTACAGCTATTCTGGTATGGGCTAAAGGTCAAGAATAATATTGAAGTTGCCATATTGTACAGAGTGTTTGTTTATTTAAAACTTCTCAAATTATGTTGGTTTTCTGAATGTTAGGTAGAACTACCCATCTTATATACTGTGTTATATGTATTGTTGGCTACCATCAAAGAAAGTGACTGACATATTGGAGCAGGTCTTCAAGATGAATAACGAGCTGGACTGCATAATATATAAGGAAAGGCTGGGAGATCTGTGTTAAGTCTTAGGAAAGCCAAGAAGGAATTTTTGGATATGTACTGATGGGAAGGAAGGTACAAAGAAGGTGGCCACGTATTTTCATAGGTGTGCAACAAAAGACAAGTATGGGACATAAGCTGCAACAAAGGAAATTCCACTTATATATTGGGACAAACTTAGTGAATGCTTTATGACAAATGGCACATTGAAGCTGTGGAATCTCATTTGGAAATGCTTAAAAATAGATTGGGATATGGCTCTGCACTCTCTTGGAAACTGGCTCTATTTTGAGTGGGGATTTGGAGCAGGTGACCTCCAAAAATCCTTTGCAATTCAAGTTATTTGGTAATTGTTGACGGATATTTGAGTTTTGTCAATTTGTATGCAAATTTATTTGAATTATATAAATAACAGTTGAGATATATTAAGCTTATTTTGAACTGTAGCCTGTTTGTTAGATTAAAAACAAAAAAACCACTGAAACAAACAAAACAACCCAGTTAGCTTAGCTAATCTTTTAAAGACAAAACCAGGAAAAAGCAAAAGTTTGTCTTAGAGGAAAATTTTAATAATCTTTTCACCCCTCCTTCACAAAACAGTCAGAAGAAAACAGAGGCTTACCTTGAAAGCCATCAAGCTTGAGCTTATTCTGAGTAAAAAGCTGTTTTCAGGGCTCCAGGTCTTGCACGGCAATTACTCCTCCAGCGCCTTGTTCTCTGTCAGATAACAAAATACCTCATAAAATCTTTGAGATTCATGTGATGTCTTTGGGATAAAACTTAATGCAAGGGGTCAGACCAGAGGATGGAGTTGGGAGAAGGGTAGTTTACAAGTAGGCAGAACTATAGAGGGTTATCTGGCATCCCATATATGTATGGTGAAATGGAATATGCTGGAAAATATAGTACAAGACTTTCAACTTGTGAACCCACTGAACTTCCTTCTCTTTTGTCCCTCAGAAGAAAATACTGTTGTAGTATAGCTGTTTGTTTAAACAAAACCAAATAGACTTACTGTTTAAATAAATACATTTCTGTGTCCCGATTTGTACATAAAACTGATTTGATCTTTATTTTTAGGGTCTTAAAGAAGACTTTTACAAAATTGTTGACGGAGCCAGTGTTGAAAGATAGTTGTGAAACACTCTTTGTTTTTACTAACTGTGGCAGGGAGTTTAAATTTCAGTGTCTGTGCCCTTTAAGGAATATTTCTTGAGATGAGGGAATGCAACATTTTATATGCAGCTCAGAAATGAGATTAAAAGCATAGGTGGAAACTTAGAGTGTTTTTTTATTTTTTAATTTGATTGACTTATAACAAATAAGTAGTTCATTCAAACAGGTCAACATCGTCTGTGGCATTTTACTGCAGCTGTAGCTCCAAAGTAGACAAACAGCTTTGACACTTCTGTTTTTTTTTAGCAGTGAGCTTTTGACAGCTGGGATGCATTTTGCTTAGGGGGATAGGTATCATCTACTCCAAATGAGAAGCTGAGGTAGTTTTCAGAGTAATTTCTCTGACTTTTGTTTTGTTTTTTTATTTTTCTTTCCTCTATTTATTACTTTGTCCTTTATGTGTTGCACAAAAAACCCGTGTATAATGCATGCCCCTGTTGCAGCCAGCCAGTTGGTGCATGCAGATGGTTTACTGCAATCACCTATTGTTGGCAGCACTTGCATTACCAGTATTTTATGTGCTGAAGTCCAGGTTTATATTTCTCTGCCCTTGTCTGATGTTTAAAAAGCCAGAAAGCATATTAAGTGCAAGTTGAAGTTTCACATGCAAATTATGTTTGCCATTGTAACTGAGGGAATTCTGAAACTGTCTCCTCACAAGTAGATTATTGACATGGTGCAAAACCAGTCCTCAATAAAACAAATTATTGTGAGGATTGCAAGTCCCATCTAAAAAGAGGACATTCAGTGCTACTGATCCAGAACATTTTCAAGATACAGCTGGAGTAGTTTATTCATGCACTTTTGGTTTTATCAGTGTTACAGTGAGTTGTTCATGACTTTCTTACAACTTTTCTTGCAACTTTATTGTGTCTGATAGTTTAATCTACCGGAGTTTATTTTGCCCCCTGGACTGCTGTGTTCGGTTGAGTAATGGTTGTGTAGTGAGATCTAATGTGAGCAGTTTTGGTCTTGGATTACTCCTGCACTTGAGCACTACTTTAATATTGTCAGTGAGATTTTAGTAGTAGTAAAAGTCCATCTACTAATTTTGGACTTAAATATTGTAAGTGTTACAATTTTTGTTATTTGTACTTTTTTTTTTTTTTTTTTTTGAGAAATAGTACATGTGTTTATGAAAATCACTATCCTTCAGGCTTCACTGATCACTGGGCCACAGGATGGATTTATTGTATGCAAAAGTTCTTTTTCAAGTCTACAGGGTTGTCTGGGTTTTAAAAGCTGGAACACTTTTCAGAAGTGTTGTGTAAATTTTCCTGCCTCTGAAGAATGAACAGAGATTAGTTCAGACATCGTATAACATGCTGCTAAGTACATGCAGTTTTTTGACTAGTGCAACAGAAGTTCACCTAGACATCACTCCAAGTGCCAGTAAACAATTTCTGTGCTAAACCTGAGCCTTATTACATGAAATTGTGTTGTAAAGATCTTGGTTCATTGCAAATTAAGTTCATTGTAATGAAAATATTCTGTTCTTGCTTGAGGCTAAGCATCACAATTTTGGTCACTGTTGCTTTTCTATCTTCTATTTCTTAGCATCTGGGAGAGATGCAAGTATTCCTCTTGGATGTGCTTTAGCAAGCTGTTTATCTACAGAAACAAGGAGTGATCCTACTAATTGCTACTGATCTGTACTCTGTCCTTTGACAAGTGGATTTGATGTGATGGAAAAGAGGATGTCGATAGGCCTCTGCTAGAACCTTAGGTCCAAAGAACAAGTTTCTAAGTTGAGTTGCATAAATAAGTGCCTGGAAGAGGATTCAGCGTGAAGCTTTTAATATGATGCATGGGCATCATAGTCTGTTTTTAGAGTCTATGGACTGTCTTGCTTCCCACTGTCATGAGTCAGCTACAAACTTTACAATGCTATTTAGCCACATTCATGATAAGGTTATGAGTTAGTTTGCTGTGGGAAAGTTGTGACTCAGTCCCTATACCAAATATCCTCTGCTAATCCAGAAAAATCTGCCTGTGGTGAATTCTTTTTATCCAGCCCAGGTGTCTCATTGATTTCAGGAGTTAAAAATCATACCTCTTCTGCCAGCAGGCTGTACCCAAGCCAGTGGCAAACATTTTCCTTGGATTTCAAAGTTTTATTTTAAAAATAAACACAGAGCATTGTGTTAGCATAGTTTGTTCCGTTGTGAAATATCCATTTATTAAAGAAGTATCGCTTATATTTATTAAAGAAGTATCGCTTAAGCTCTTACTGTCTTTGGGTTTTTTACTGTCTTGTGTCACTGTGAGGCAACTAAATAGAATTCAAGTTTTACTAGTGTCAGAGCTGTTTTGGTAGGTGAGTGTAATTTTCCAGGCAAGTAACTTTTTCCAAGGGGCCTGACAATCTAATGCCCTGTATGGAAGATGCTTCTTAAAATTAGTCATCTTACAGACAGAATTTCAGTTTCCAACCTTCTCTTTATCCATGCTTTTTATTGCTTATTTCAAAAATTGGTGTTTTACTCAGAACTGGCATGGCAGGTAGTTGAATTATGAGCCAAGGCCTTTTTTTTTTTTCCTCTTTTTTTCTTCTTCT